>OZ026520.1:56576194-57194064 GCA_964019695.1 Loripinus fragilis | reverse complement strand
GATAAACAGTATGGTCTGGACACTGTTACAACTTATATAATGTAATAAGAGCTCTTTTCTCGAGTAGTTGTTAAGTGAACACCAAGAATATTTAATAATCGTTAATGCTGCTTTGTTTTACTTATATCTTATATAAACTTAACATGGGATTTTTGAAATTCAACAAACCATCAACGAATCAAAGTCATATTATTTATACGGATAACGTTCGGAGAAAGAGTTCATTTTCAATTCTAGTCAGTTCAGTAGAAAACGCAAACGGCGTTTTGGGTGATCTCTCAAAGCACATTCAAACGTTTGAAGACTATGCTGATTCCACCGAAGCACCAGCAAAATTTATCACTGAAGACAGCGGATCTGTGTTGGTGGTTACGGAGCTTGGGCCAAATTTTGTTTTCCAAGATGAGTATGTATTAGTAGATTAGATTAAACATATTTTATTGCATAAGCAAACAAAGGGATTGGACACAAGTTATTACAACATTAGATAGTCCTTTCCCAAATATAACAACAGATTATATCAGTTACAATGGTGGATACAATAATGTTAACAGCATACATATACAATCACACATACCATCATCCTCCCATACCGTGGCACCACTGCTGCTGAAATAATATTGCAAAGAAGGCGTGTAGACAGGCATGTCAATCATTCGAACCTTTGTGAGTCTTTAATGAATTTGAAAGCGAACTGAATTATTGATCTGTTTATATTCTCATCATAATTATGAGATCCTGTAGTCAGTACAGCAAAGTCAGCATCATTAATTTGCAGTCTATTTAAATTAATGAAAAGATTGTTTCTTTGGTTAATATATAGGGGACATTCGAAAAAATAGTGGTCTGCATTTTCGATAGGAGCTCCACAACTAAATGCAGGACTCGTTGGCTCTAATAATTTTTCAGCACAGTTCATTAAAATAATTTCTCATTATAAAAAAATTGGCTATAACATTAATGTATTGCAACAGACTGCATGCTTGGTAGTCAACCCAATCACGGTTGGCAACTTTGCTTTCCTCTTTAATTGCACGCCGGTGGGTCGGACTTCAGACTCTATGATGGTTCCGACTTAAAGACTTATCTATTGATGAGATTGTAGGGGCCTGATGCTTTGGCTGTTTGTCCGGCCCACCAGGGTTTACCTGTTGGATTTCTTTTGCTCTGGTATTCAGTTTAATTTACTGTTGAGTCCTTATCCTTGCTTTATCTCCTTGCTATATCTTGATTTATATGTTTTAGGAGATGATGCATTGAAAAGTTAGGGGTCTTTCATGCAAACCAAATATCTATGTGTCTTGATCCACATCTGAATTAAGGGTGAGGTTGGCGCCGTTAAACGGGTTTAAGCCCTCCAGTAAAATATTTTACTGACCGTTCCAAGGCGGTTCTTCTTTTGTGGATCTTTTATGTTTTTGTTCTGTCTTGTGTTTGCTGTGTCTTTGTAAACCTGTCGTAAGCGGCCCCACAAGAAGACCAAAAATTGGTTTTCCCTACAAATTATCGCTTATTGAAGATTTTAAGTATTGCAGAATGCTTTAAGGGTAGCATTCTGCAATACTTTTGACTTTCTATGAGTATTGATCTACATCTGAATTAAGGGTGAGGTTGGCGCCGTTAAACCGGCTTAAACCCTCGAGTAAAATATTTTACTGACCGTTCCAAGCCGGTACTTCTTTTGTGGATCTTTTATGTTTTTGTTCTGTCTTGTGTTTGCTATGTCTTTGTGCGCGTCTGTTTATTTGTGCTTTGTGGTCACCTGCTGGGAAAGGGCTGACCTTTTGGCTCTCGTTTGTGGTGTCTTCTGTGAGTTTGTCACTTTCCCATTGGTATCCTGGGTCAGGTGTGGTACTTGATTGTATCGATTCCTGATCTTTGCACCCTTACTTACTTTGGAATGATATTCACACCATAAAGATCGTCTTTTAGGCTACTGCTTCTATGTCTGATGCGAGTCAACATTATGTTGTATTTACGTTCTCCTGCATTTGTATAATCAGGTATTTTATCTGGTATTGTCTTGATATTTGATTTGAATCGTGATATTGTTGGAAGTGTACGAACTTGTGGATCTAATTCGTTCCATAGCTTTAAAGTGGGCGGGAAGCAGGAATTTTCGTATGAGCAAAGTCTAGAAAATGGAATCTCAAAATCGTTACTATTTCTCAGGTTATAAGCAGTTATGTTATTTACTCTATTTGGCAATAAATCGATAAGATACGAAGGGGCATCTCCATTTACAATTTTGTACATTAAGGTTAACTTTCTAATTTGTCTTCTGTCACCCAAATTTTCCCATCCAGTTTCAAAGTATAGAGAGCGCAAAGAAGCAAAAATTGGAAGCCCTGTAACTATGCGAGCTGCATTAAGCTGTATCTGCTCTAATCGATTGGTGTCATTGATTGAACAGCCGTCCCAAACTACAGATCCATATTCTAGTAAAGGTCTTATATACGTGCAATACAATTTATTAAGTGTATCTTTAGACAATTTGTATTTTAATTTCCTCAGGTATGAAACTTGCTTAGAAGCAGACATTATTATTGAATCAATATGCTTGGTCCATTTATTGTTGGCTGAGAGATAGATACCCAAGTGTTTGTGAGTTTCTACAATATTTAAGACAGCGTCGTCGTAAGTCAACCGTAAGTCATAATCATGAAAAATGTTAGAAACAAGTATAACTTCTGTTTTTGCAGGATTAAAATTTATTAGCCATTTAAGTGCCAATTCTTTCAATTTTCTTAGATCGTTATTTAGTACAATTTCTATTTGAGCTAATTTAGATGATGAGTAACTGAAAGAAGTGTCATCTGCATATAAACGCGTTTTTCCTAACAATATGTCTGCAATATCGTTAATATATATCAAAAATAACAATGGACCAAGAACAGATCCTTGAGGAACTCCTGCATTCAATGGCAGTTCATCTGACAAGACTCCATTTACAAACACCCTCTGTTTTCTAGATGCTAAACAGCTTTTAATCCACATTAAAATATCACCTTTTATGCCATATTTTTCTAATATATGTATTAATCCCCTATGCCAAACCCAGTCAAAAGCTTTAGATATATCACAAAAGACCTGACAATTAGCTTCATGGTTCTCAAGAGACAGACACGTATTATATACAAGCTCAATTAAATGGTGAACAGTAGAATGACCAGCCAGGAACCCTGATTGATATTTATATAAAAGTTCATTTTCAAAAATGTGATTGTACATATGCTTGAAAACAATTCGTTTGAAAGACTTGCCAACATTGCTTGTTAATGAAACTGGTCTATAGTTACAACAAAACGACTTTTCCCCTTTTTTAAAAAGTGGCATCACATGTGCAATTTTCCATAAATTTGGGTATGTATGATTTTTTAAAGATAAATTAAAGAGTTTAGTTAGAGGATAGGAAACAGTACTATGGGTTAATTTTAGCATCCTATTGCTTATTCCATCTGGACCTGTTGCCTTATTGAGCTTAAGTAATTTTAAAACATCTACCACTTCAGATTCAGTAATTCTTATTTGTGTAAAATCTACATTACAACGTTTTTCAAAATATGGTCAGTCGGTATTGGTGTCATCAATAGTAGAGATGGAAGCAAAATAGGAATTTAGTTCTTGGGCTTTTTCAAAGTCAGAAAATGCGAGAGTATTATCTTGTTTATGTAGTGGTGGTATATTAATTGATGTGCCAGTTTTTCCCATAAATCGTGCCATGACTTGCCAAAATGTTTTACTTGAATTTCCTATTTCCGAATTCCCAAGAATATCGTCGATTTTATGAATAAAATTTTCTTTTGCATATTTTATCATGTTATTCACTTTGTTTCTTTGTTGTTTAAATGAAACATGGTCACTTTCGCGCTTTGTCTTAAAAAAGCGTTTCCTTAGTTTATCGTGAGGTCGTATGTTATGCCTAATTTCGGAATTAAACCAAGGTTTATCATTTTGTCTTATAAGTACCTTTTGACATGAAATACATTCCTTATAAAATTTCAGAAATACATCAGTGAAGTTGATACAAGCGTCTCCTATTGCTTCGTTATCATTTATAATTGAATCCCAATTATATGATCTTATTAATTGGTTAAGTCTCTCAGTATCTGCATTCCTATAATTCCAAACTTCTCTATAATACGATGTAGATATTTTGATGCTTATCTGAATAGCGATGTATGTGGCCTTATGGTCACTTATAAATTCGACAACATCCATTGTTCCAGAGTCTAAAACAGTACAAGCATCAGAAACAATTACCGGATCAATCAATGTGGACGAGTTAATTGTTACTCTTGTCGGTTCATTAAGTACATTCCTTAAACGGAAAATCGTTAAACAATCCTTCATTTGGCTATTAGTAAGATTTAAAAAATCTATATTTATATCTCCGGTTAAAATAACGTGAGATGTATAATCTAAAGCAATCTCAATTGAGTTTTGAATTTCATTTATAAATAGAAATTATTAGTATATTCTAGTTCTAGTATAGTATTAGTAGAGGAGCCAGTGTTCAAAAATGACAAAAATAAGCATATAGGTATGCCCCCTTTTTTTAGCAGAATTTTCACTTGTTTTATCCCTTAGTACATAGTATAGGCTGTATGAAACCAGATATTGCACTCAATTTAAGTCTTGCAAACAAACCTGTAACAGTGTGTTTAATACGTTACCCCTCATTTTCTTAAAAACACAAATATGTAATTAAGTCCATTTAGGTAGAAGTCAAAACATTTATGCAATCTGTAAGAACATGCTATTCTTTACATTAATTAATGTTTTTAAAAGTTGTTTGGGTCCATTATAATGTCATTTACGCTACATTTTCAACTATACCCTAAAAATTATTGATATTTTGTTTAAAAGTTTCATTTGACAAATTTTTCAATATGTGTTTAACTTCAAGATAACATGTATTTAAAAAAGCGTTAACTGACCATTTCAAAACTGCAAACAGATACGTTATAACATAAATACTTTGTAAGCTATAAGGTGTTTAATTAGATGACCATAGATAAAACTTTATAAAAGTTAAGAACCTCTTAAGTTTGAAAATAAGCATGCAATTTTTTCTGTTAGATTTTAAACACCTTATTTTAATTGTTTTGATATCCCCGGCTTAAGAGTAATACTTAACAACATTTCTGAGGTAAAATATCATGCTGTTAATCGATTTTCAATATGTAACGTATAAAACAAAGTTGAAGACAAACAAATATTGCTTTATAGCTCAAATTATACATCACTGGAAAGTTTATTTCATTAAAAAGGGGGGAGGGACTGTGTTTGATAGGCATAAAAAAGCATTTGTTCCAAAAGAAGAAGTTATCAGTACTAATTAGGAGACTGTGTATATGGTTGTATTTTTTCTTTTAAGAAATGGTAAACTTCTTGACTTAAAAACAAAACACTTTGTTTTCTAATTATCTATGTTATGTTATGCAATTAATAAAATGATAAGTCTAATGCAACATCTCAACTTGGATGCATTCCTTTAAGCTTGTTCAGCCAAATTTGCTAAAGTAACATATATAACTATAAATAAACGAATTATATATCATGATTATTTATTTGTTTCAACCATTTTCCATTTTCAACTGAGCCTGAAAACCCAAACAAATTGATATATTTGCACATTTTTTCTTTTAATTGAACAAAACAATCTAATAAGCTATTCAGAAGCAGCCAAAGCTTTGTGTCGAGCCTGTTCACACTCAATAGTAAATAACATGTATGTATCAGTTATATCAAATCAGATTCATTTATGATAAAATATCTAAGAATTTCTGAAATGATGTGTGGATGTTGGAAACTTTGTTTGTTGTTGTTCCCATTGGTTGTGGGAGATTAGTATCGGGCCTTGTATTCTAATTTGTTTCTAGTTCAGTAATCATGTTGACAAAGAAGAGAGCTGGTTGCTTCACTTAAAATATATTGTAGATATCTGTGTTCTGTGTCTCTTCCTAAAGGTGCAGTGGGTCAGTCAGGAGTCTGTGATTGTGACAATTCCTAGTCATTCACTTATAGAAAGAAGACGTTTTCTGGTAATCTAGACAGCATCACTCCTTTATGAATAAAATGTTGTTTACGTTACATTAAATCTAAGGAAGCATTAGTGTTTGTTATCATTTATTCTTTAAGCGAGTGGCTGTGTTATCAAATACAGGCATACATTAAGTTATCTACTGTGCTAATAAAATATAGAGACGGCACAATAGTTAGTATCATTACTTACACAAAAATTAGATTAACATATTATGCTAAGAAAGTATGCATAAACATCACAAATAGTATGTATGCATGTTTTATTTGTCTGTCGCTCTTTTTTATCAATCGTCTGCATAAGAAATTGTAATTCTTTCAATTTGTAAAAGTATCATGATACATCTCAGATAGTGATAACATTGTCTCTATTGCCAATAACACTACATGTAAGTATGATACAGCATAGCATTTGTTGAGTATACTATATGAAAGTAATCTTTGAAAGTAGCATAAGTATGGATTTTGCTTCTATTTCATGAACTATCAGTATACCATAAATATAGCATCGTTTAACAAGTGGGTACATGTTTTATAGGTATTAATTAGTTAGTTTTAAGGACTGAATGACGATTGTTATGATTACTTATTGTGAGTGTAAAAAATAAATAGTGTCCTGCTGAATAAAACAAACATTATAGCAGATATACATTACCAACATAAAAAATACTCTTTTTTCCAAAGCGGACACGCTGTAGATACTAAAATATTATAACCCCAAGGATAGCTTAGGCGGGTGCTAAATCAGAGACAGAAATCATCACGATTTCCACAAGATTCAGTTTTGTTTCATATGACTCCGATGAAAGGTATCTTTAATGTTTCACTTCTTGATTTGGACTTCTGCTTGGAATATCCTATTACATTTTTTAGAGTTTTAAGGTATATTTTTTGCCTTATTGTTTTTAATATAGCTGCTGTAGCGAATAACTGCTTATAAATACATATATTTGATGGCTTTTACAATGTGTGATGGATCTGACTATGTTAATGCGTGCTTTTTATTTATTCATTTAGCTGTTGACGGTGAAAGAAAATGTCTTGTATATGTCATTTAATGCCACTTAATACATAAAAAGAAGCAAATACATGGTAGTGGCACAGATTTTAAAGAATCATATATTAAGCTTTTAGAAACAATTTAGTTATAAATAATAAATAGGTATCAATTATCTATTTACATGATTCCTAAACATATACTTAATGGCATTTATGTGCTTTATTTTCAAGTTTTTCCCTTTAAACCAAATATGATTTTGCTGATGTTGCATCTCATTCATATTAAATGCTTAAAAATACAATATTTCCAATTTAATTTTGAGCACTAAGATGGTAGTCAATTTCATTTTCACCTACTAGCTGTTTGAACGCATACACACATAACATTGCACAAAAATATTATTTTAAAAGAAAGTAACGTATAATAACAGGAATTCCAGGTGCTTAAACTAATATTATTATTCTGCTATTAAGCTGCATCTAATTAAAATATCAATCATAACGATATGTAAGAAAACGATGCAAATGATAATGACACTATACTAGGAGCTTCCTTTTTATCTAATGGTAACTTATTAGACTTGGCTATTGCATGTTAAATGCACATGTTCATCAAAAGCTAACATACATTTTATACATGTAAAAAATATTGTAGCTAAGAAAATCCTAATGTACAAAAAGCTCCCTCCACAAGTCTTTTGGCAGCCAATGGTCAAGTAAACTATAGTAATATATTTGAATGTAAGTAACGTATATAACAATTACGTAAGCGCAAGTCATTTAAAATTTATTGTCAATTTGGTGTTTTGAATTAAGTTACTGTAAAGCAATATGCAGATAGTAGGAAATGTGATCTACCTGGTCTAAATAACTTTTCTTTTCAGTAATGCAGCGAATAGCCTACTACATGAAGCCCGCATGAGGGTAGCTATGGTTACCCCTTAAATAAACATCTTTTGCAAGACTAAAAATTTGTGCAATATCTGTTTTTACACTTCTGAAACACCATACTAACTGAGGATATAGTCTAAAATTCTACTACTTTCCGACCACTTTTTTCCAATTTTTGAATCTCTGGCTCCCCTACTACATTGTTAATTGAGCATTTACGTGAGATTTTGTTTCTACTGCATGATTGAGACGAGCCTGTGCCTTCATCATGCGAAACGTCAACGCTATTTTTCGAAATTGCTACATAACAGCACAGGAGCTTGAAGTTCGGTCCTTATATCACCTATATAGCCTCAAAACCAAAAGCTCACGGTATCATTACGTAATGACATTGTGAGATTTTGGTTTTGAGGCTATAGGGGTGATTTAAAGATCGAACTTCAAGCTCCTGTGATAACAGTTTGCGTTGCCGTGAATCCCCGTTACTCAATCTATCAGAGCACACTATAAACTCCTGTAGTCATAAAAATGAACAAAGATACTGATATTTAGCAATTGAATACTCTCACAAATGAGACTTTTTGTGGACCACACTCGAGGCAACAGCACCTCATTGAAATACCCAAACTAAAATCAGAGAACCCCATCCAATCTGATTTTATATTCAGGATGGCATTTGAGCTTCGATTAGAGCAAATGTTTTGATACTCGTAGACACGTTTATCCATTAAATAAGAAAAGGAACGAGAATTATTGCACTGTCAATTAGTTGTCATGAACAGACCCAATAAAATCGATTTTGCTGTTTTCAAATTGTGTATTGTAGGTTCTCTCATTTCTGAAGGATCCGTTTTCCAGATTTTTGAGCATTTTTAGTTTTTTTCCACACTCACCAACTTTAGTACGAATACCTCATGATGTGCAAGGTCTACACTGATGTAGGTGGTATGAAATAGTTGTACCATGTTTCTCCACCTGCACGTAAGATAATCCACTCGCTAAAGCTCGCGGATTATCTCCACGTACAGGCGGACAACCCATGGTATAACTATTACACGTTCGATTTTGTTGTAGGAGCAGTTTCTAAGGATCAAAAGTAACAAAAAAAAAAAAAAAAAAAAAAGCTAAGAAAAATGAGACAATGATCATTTTTACCTTAAGTGTACTTTCACAGTCAAACTACTTATAGCTGGAAGCTATAACTCTGGTCCCGTGTGTACTTAAAGTTACAGTATCATTCAAGCTATTCTTAACACCTAGTTAGCTAGAAGTCGACTAGGAACGACATCAAAGTTAACCACAGGTAAACATGGAGTTAACTATATATATTCCACTGTTTTATAAACCATAGTTATAACTATGCATTAACTGGAAGGTATAATCTAGCTTACCTGTAGTTGACTCTGGGTTAACAAGGGTGTAAAGAATAGTGTAAATAGTACAGTAACCCTGCCAGCACGAAGTTTCGGACCACTAAAGTGGTCCACTGTCAGCTGTTTATTGAAAAACAGAGTCAAAATTCAATGCCTTTACTGTCCTGTCAGCCAAGAGTGACAGCGACGTCATGTTTTGTTTACATAGTTATCAGGGACTTATAATCGATAGATCACGAGTGTATTAATCCTATCCACATGATAGGATTAATACACAAGTGATATATCGATTCGCGTAGTGTACACGTTAGTGTTTTACTTGGTGTAAACATATTTTATTAGCAAGAACAGTTGACATTATCAAACAAATGTTTTAAAACAATATCAAAGTTGCAAGAATTGGAATGGAAGCAACATGCTTATAGAATTCCTTTCCTGATTACCATTAACATATTGTAAACGATAATGGCAAATTGTGGTAAAGTTGAACAAATATGCATTTCGCAAATAACTATTCCACTAACGGAAGATTACATTTGCTTCTCATTAGAAGGCATATAATATTAATGGATTTGGTTTTAGTTTAAGTGCTCAGCAGTCATACAGGCCTCGTTTTCGATGTTTTGTGTTTGATGAGCGTTGCATATTTGTCCAATACGATTTACCAAAAGCAAGAAAAAAATTAAGAAAATATGCACAAATGTGAACAAAATTAATTTTATAACAAAAATGGGGACAACCCATGGAGAGCACAGAAATAGATAGAGAGGCCAAGGTTTATGACACTTTATAAAGTGTTTTACTTAGCAATTGTAAACAAAGTGTTAAGTCACTGTCGCTCTTGGTTGGCACGACAGTAAATCTTTCTGTTTCAGTAAAGAAGAAGAAAGAAAAGATATCCAAACTGATACCGTTCATAAATGGGTCGTGTTTGCATCCAGTTTTTTCATGATGGTGTTGGTCAATGGTTTCGTCTACAGCTTTGGGACATTGTTTCCCGCAATTTTAGATGCCTATAAAGAAAACAGGGCAACAACAGCGGCAATACAGTCAATATTTACTGCCATTGGTCTTTCATCAGGTAAAAATAAGCAATATTTTACTTGTTAGTAAAGAACCAAAAACTAGATCGTGCATTCGATGGGGCGCCATCTCAAATCCCCACGCTAAAGTTTTTAACCCCAGCACCCCAAGTCCCACCCCTGATACATGACCCAGGTGCCAGAATTAAAATTCCATTCGATATGTTTTATATCTTTTATTTGTGAGTTTGGTGTCAAAAAAACATTGAAATTGACTTTGTAACTGAAATTTGATAATATTTGACCTTTTGACCTCCCCTAAGGTCACCAGTTTGACCCTAGGGTGAACCCAAAGCCCCCAAGTCCCATCCCTGGGACATGACCCAAGTGGCAGAACCAAAATCCCGTTTTATATGCTTTATATTTTTTTTATACAGAGTTTGGTATAAAAATTGAAATTGACTTAGTTATTGAAATAAAATATTTGACTTTTTGATCACTCCCCAGGAACCCATGGGACGGGGCAAAAATGTGTATTTCCATGCCCCGTTCATGTGACTAACTCACACACCAAATTTGGTTGGATTTCGTCCAATGCTTTCATAGCGGACAGACTGGCGGAGGCGATATTAACAATATCCACTTTGATTTTTTTTTTATTAAAAAAACGTAGGGTTAAAACAACATCAGTTTAAGATAGTCATATAGGTGCGATTAATCAGTACAACACTACAGATCCATTGTGAAATCTGGCTATTGACCTGTATACAAATCGTTCACTATTTCAATAGCAGTCACGCCCCAAAGCTTTTAATGTACCTATAGTATCCCTGCTTATATTTACAGGAATTTTCACTGGTGCTATAGCTCAGCGGTTCGGTCCAAGAAAGTGTGGGCTATTTGGAGCCATAACATATTCAGCTGGTCTATTGATATCCTCGTTTGCGACATCAACAACTTACCTACAAATATCCTATGGCGTCATTTCAGGTATAGTGCTGAAAATTACACCTGACATTGGTGAACCTCTATTACCATACACTGCTCAAAATATTTAAAGGAACACTATGTATTTTGCCATTGATCACAATACAAAGTCACTCATAGTCTGACTCATAACGAGAGTTAGATTAATAAGGCAAAAAACATGTTTCTCCTGTGATTAGCTTGGTTGCCCATCAAGGATGATGCTTGTTAATAAAATTAATGTAATCCCTTTTCAGAGATCTCCATGGAACGCTTTATGTAAAAATGGAATTTTGTTAAAAATACCCCTTTTTTCAAAACCAAATTTTTAGAGGATGTTTCAATCAAGCACTACAACAGCACCATTTCTGTACAGTCAATAACCTTTTAATGTTGCAGAAAATCATTAGGTTACGCTATTAACAAATTTGGAAGATTCTGCAGGAGTTCCAGAAAAAATCGTCATTTTCAAGAAAATTAAAATTACAAAGTTTGAGCCATGAACTTAAGCAGCAACTGTTTTATCAAAAACTTTTCCTGATCCAAAACTTTGACCATCGTAACACGTACAAATGACAAAAGAAACTGGGTTTCTTTCTTATAGTCTAGTGAAATACATTACTTGTCTATTGGACAGGGGGTTAACATTATCATCAGGTGTTCCTTTAAATATTTTGAGCAGTGTATTTACACACCTTGTAGCATTTCTAAGTATAGCTTGGGTAAACGTCATTATCATTTATACGAGAAAGCACCACACTAGAGAACCACTGTACTTGAACAGCACATTTATCGCGTGGTGGTTGCAGTCAAGGAATTCACAAAATAAAGTACCTAGCTGTTAAAAAGGGTAAAATTTTGGTCAATATTTTACTTCTGAAAATATTTATCGCGATTTATTGTCACTTATAAATCCAGCTGTGTATCTGCTTAACAAAATGTTTGTGGGTTGAGTGAAAGTCCCTGCATGTGATTTTTTCCCTGAAAAGGAGGATGAAATAAATGTTTGCTTATGTTCTGGAATTCATGCTTACTTTAGCTATAATGTAAAATAACAGTACTTTAATGTGAAAAAAGTTCGAAATCTGAGGCTGGAGTATTTTGAAAGTTATTAAAGCTTTTCATACTGTACGCATTGTTCTGTATATCGGGTGTTGTGGTCCAGTGGTCAGGTCGTTGACTGCAACAAAATGATTTTATTTAGACACTCGTAGACTGGACCAGAACACCCGGTATACAGAACTATGTGTACAGTATGAAAAGGCTGATTTTAACATTCATGGAAGTGGTGATAAAGATAAGCTTCTAAGAGTACTGACTTTCTTCTGTCACAAAACAATAAAGATAAATCATAAAGAGTCCCTGGTGGTTCCCTTACAATGATGCCCTGATTGTTCTCTATTGAGGCCAAGTTCACTACAGGCATTTTCTTAATGTAAAAAGAAAGTTCTAATGCATTTGCAAATGCAACGCGACGTCTTATTGGACAACGTCATAAATTTGCGACAGTACATCCTGCGATATACTGTAGCAAACCCGACGTCATAACGAAACGTTGCTTTTCATTTGGTTGACAAGTGAATATATGCAGCTGGCAAGCGGAATTATGCAGCTGGCAGCCACTTGAGGTATTGGCGCAACAAAGTACATTTTCGCCGTCTATTTGAAGGGAAAATGTTAATAGTGCATTATAATGGGGATAATTGTATTCAAAATTTTCATTTGGGGAGGTATATACAGAAATCACGTTTTAATTAACTAAATTTCCGACCGTATATCCGACGTTATACCTCCCCAAATGAAAATTTTGATTACAGTTATCCCCTAAATGAAAACTGTTTCAATATCATTGTTTTTATTTTTCATCTATTTTCAGCCTCCGGGTTCTCCTTCTTGTTTATCTGTACGAACCAAATACTAAGTATGTTATTTGAAGGTCACACTAGACTTATATGTATTTCTATGGTAACCTGTGGGTCTGGACTTGGTGGAATCTTCTATCCATATTTCATGGTTTGGTTGAATGACAATTTTGGCTTGAACAGAACGTTTTTAATTCTTGGTGGAATAATGTTAAACACAATACCACTAACCTTTTTGTGGCATAAAAATCCACGTGCAGTGAATAAATCTTCTAAAATAAAGTCTTCTTCCAGACTTTCAACATCTTCAGTAACACCAACCGAAGTTTCAGAAATAGCAACCGAATCTTCTATAGCACAGTGTAAGAACTCAACAATGCAATCTAATTCCATAACTGATTCCCAAGAATCGTTTACAAAACCGCCTAGCTCTTTCAAAATGGCATCTGAGTCTTCAGCATCACCATCTGATTTCTCAGCAGCACTATCTAATTCTACAAAATCACCACACCAATCTTCGGTATTGCCCTCCTACTGTTCAACAACACCTTCCGATTCTTCGGAAACAATCTCCCAATCTTCTTCTCAAACAACGCCAGATTCCTCAGCAACAGTATCTGAATCATCACCAAAACAGCCAAAAAAGAATATTTTTCAAGGTTTATTACAAACAGTGTCGTATAAACCATTTATATTTCTGTCCCTTGGAATTGGATTTTCTTTAGCGACTGTCCAGGCATTCAATCTTCTAGTAATGGATATTCTTCAATCCAACGGATTGTCTATTACTGAAAGTCTTAATGCAGTGATTGTCAACAATGCCGC
Organism: Loripinus fragilis; assembly: GCA_964019695.1. Taxonomy (NCBI): domain Eukaryota; kingdom Metazoa; phylum Mollusca; class Bivalvia; order Lucinida; family Lucinidae; genus Loripinus; species Loripinus fragilis. The sequence goes on along the minus strand of OZ026520.1, from coordinate 57,180,081 downwards.
GAGTATTCCAGGTCGTCTGATGCCTGGGTTATTACAGAGAATACCTGGCTACAGCTCCGTTATGACGCCAATACTTGCTGCTCTATTAGGAGGTGTCGGCATGATGATGGTCAACTTTATCTACACATTCACAGGTATCATATTAATCCCTTTACCGCCATTCAGGACAATTGTCGTCTGCTCTCTGCTTATTTACTTTGGTAGCCTTAATTGCAAATGATATTAACCCAGACGCAGTCTTGTCAGGGTTCGTAGTGTTTGCTTTCATGGTAAAAGTATTCTGCAATGTGTTCAAATTTATGCAGCAGACGTATTAATGAGCAGACGAAATGGGCAGACATTATAGGACAGAATCTTGGCAGGATAAGCCCTAAATATTTAAACACCCATAAGAAGTACGAAATGTACACAAGCAATCCGTTTAGAAACAAGTAAGTTTTTTGATGCGAATTTGATCAAAATCAGACTACAAATATTGAAGTTACAGGTCATTGACTGTTTTGAGAAATTATGCCATTTAGGCGTCGCCATTTTGATAGGTTTAAGGACGTCACATAACCATTATCAAATGTGCACATCCCTTATGTCGCACATATTTGGAAGCGTCTTTGCTTTAAATTCTTCAACTTGAAAACTGGACCAATACACTATCAATTTTAGAATGTATTCAATATTTAGATCTTAAAGGGGACAGCAACATTAAGTCAATCTGAAATGCTAGCCCTTATTAAACCATGCAATCTGTCACAAATCCGATCAAAATAAGAAATTTATAGCAGTTCGAAAACCAAAAATCTGACTTCTAATAAGCCAATGGACGCCACCATTTTGAATGTTCAATTAACTTGCAGTAAATTTTGAAAAGCCAGTAAAATCCCTAATTTCACTGCAAATTGTAGATTTATTTTTCGAAATCATCTATTTTCAACAGAAGAATCAATAAAAATGCAAAAAAAGGTAAAATGATTAACAGGAAACTAATTATTTCTATTATGCATATATAATGAATAACAGGAAACTAATTATTTCTATTGTGCATATATATAATTAGGGTTGTGTGACGTCTCACAGCCTAAAATGGCTGCCCTCTATAGCTTTCAATTCTCTACTATAAAAACATATGTAACTCTTATGATAATGAACCAGTGCATGAGATTTCGAACAACGTGGTTTGTGCGACCAGCAAAGCCTCAGATCAGCCTGCGCATACGCGCAGTCTGATCAGAGCCTTTGCTAGTCGCTTGAGTATTCAGTAATTGTTAAGCTACTGACTGAACACCAGTTAGAGTTTCTAAGCTAAAGAGGAGGCTGGACAGTCTCGTATGTCTACACTTGTCAAAATGCCACATTGTTGGGAATCACATGTCGGGGCGCATATGTAACTCTTATATTCATTCGTTTTTCATTGGATGTGGTGGCAGATTGCATGGTTTCACAGAGGCTTGCATTTCAGGTCCACCTGCTTTCAATGTTGCCATCTCTTTTTAACCCTTAAAGCGCCACCTATAAATTGCAGCAGACGACAATTTCAAAGTTTGCCACTTTTTCTAAAATAACAATTAAGGCATGGTATTTCATGTGAATCGTCTGCTGGCAGACGATTCTCATGCAATATCATGCCTCATTTTTTCGAAAATTAGGAAAGATGTCACAAAATTTGTCGTCTGCTGCAGTCGTGGTTGGCGCTTTAAGGGTTAATAAAACCTAATTATTCAAAATGGTGGAGACCATTAAAATGACCATGCAATTTTCATGACTTCGAACGCCTATAACGTTCTTACATGAGAGTGATTTTGATCATATTTGTATCAGAATGCTTGGTCATTCAACTGTCATGTTTCTCAACGATGCGGTCTCTTTATAGTTTTACTGATAAGTTTACATTGTTTCGGCCTTGCTTGTAAGTACAATCTAATAACTTGGGAGCACCCGTAGCTCAGTTGGTAACGTGACTCGTGACGACGAGGCAGTGGGTTCGACTCCCACTGTCGGCGCCGTGTTGTGTCCTTGAGCAAGTTATTTTATCCTTGTTCAACACAGGAAAACGTCCTAACATGACTGAAAATGTGTTGACTGGGTTGTAAACAATGAACTCAAACAAACAAAACAACCTCAATCTAATGTTTGTTTGTTTGTTTGATTTGATTCTTTACGTCCACTCAACAATCTTTCAGTTATGCGGGACGGGTCTTCCTGGGTTGAACCAGTACTAAGCTAGGATAAATGTGTCTTGCTCAAGGACCACAACGCAGTGACGCCGGTGAGGCTCGAACCCGCGGCCCTTCGGTCTCGAGTCAAGCACTCTACCACTGAGCCACTGCGCTCCCTTCAATCTAATGAGTGTGACCCTGTAAGTTAATTGAATGTTAAAGCTGCATAATCGGTAACTTTTGATATTTTCATTTTAAAAATAATGTTTCTATTTTTCAAGAACACTGTAAAATACTAAAATTCAGGTATACATTTTACCTTTTTCGTAATAATTAACAAATTATTAGTGCCAAAACAACAGCATTTATGTTAAAGATTAACTGTCTAGAATTATTGGAGGGACGCAAATAATTACAAACAAGGGAAAATACACCTGTTTTTATAAGATAATTCACTTTTTCATGCAATTTTCAGCTGTAGAAATTAGATTTATTGTGACAACATAAATTTATTCTACTTTTGCAAATGATTTAAAAAGAAAATATTTTTTTTCGAAAAATGTTCATAGTTACAGAGTATGCAGCTTTAATTGGAGACTAGTGCATAAAACTATCCACTATCATTATAATTGAGCCGGGACGCGAGAAGACCTGTCTTCGCGGTTTCCGACAAATCAAGACTCAAAACAGTCTCCTCAGCGACAGAGACTAGCTAGAAGATTATAATTTCGCTTGTAGCAAGTTAAGATATGATACTTTCCATAACACACTGATCAGTCTGCGCAGGCTGATTTGCCCCTTTAGTGATAGTAAACCACCAAGACAGATTTTCTTGCGTTGAGGCCCATATTACAAGGGTAAATAATGTTTTGTTTGAATTGGCGTTTAAATGTTCCTTCGACAATTTACAATCACATTGTGCTTTGTTGCATACACTCCACCCCATGGAGGTCACTCACTATATTAATGGGGTCGCAATCGTATCTGGAAAGGAGTATAGGTCCTAATCTCCCATATTTACTCCTACTCCCCTTGATATTAAGTGTCCCCAGGGTATGTCCTTCCCATAAATGCGTCCATTACACTTTGCAGTAAACATATTTTGATCAGGACACTCGTTTTATCTATTATAACAACTCTAAGTGACCATAGATGCCAGTTTGAATGGCGTGAATGTAGTCTGCTCCATTCAGGATTCATAATTTTATGTTCACAGGAAATGCAATCGCATGTGGATTGATTGGAATTGCCAGGGGCTGTTTGGTAGGTTCAATGGCTGTTGCCACACTCAAAGTTGTTGGTATAGAACGATACTCACTTGGTTTAGGGATAACATCTGGTGCTGTGGGCCTAACCACTACTCTGATGGGACCTTTAAATGGTAAGTACCTATTCTAATTTGGTTATATTTCCAACAGGTGATCATGTGTTATGAAAGCCACAACTAAAGGAATTGTATTTCTGCCAATAAAGTTCCAATGGTTATTATAACAGCAAATGAACAAAAATAGAGTAATTGTCCTGCCACGGAACATGACCATGTATTTGGTTCTATTTTGTCATGTTTGAAATAACACCCATTCTTGAAATTTGATATCATTTTTTAAAAGTGTATATTGATAGACTAAGTTCTAAAAAAATAGAAATTGTCATCAAAAAATACAGTTAGTCATACGAGGGATGATCTACAAGAAAAAAAAACCTTTGATTCTGGAGACAGAAACAACATATTAATTGTGGAAAACTTAAAAAAATGTGTACATAACTTCCGAACCCAATGTCCTTTTGGCAATACACTGTCATTTTGTAGCTTTAGTAGTATTTGTGGCATTTCCTTGTCATACTCACTTTCTATATAACTAGTGGTCCAACTTTTATTGTTGACTACACTGAGGCTCAAACAAGGGGCTAGACTGCACTTTACCAGTCTCTACTGACTTTGGCTAAGTTTTATAGGTAAGTTTGCATATAAATATGCTTAGATTCTAGTTCTATATGCTTTTGGCATACTAATTTACAAAACTGCAGGGGTGTGGGTGCAGCAGCCCCCATTATTTGTAAAGTGTTGGAACTAATTTTAAACAGAGACCAGTAAAGTGCAATTGTCTCAAAATAGGGAATCCATTGCCTGTCAAAACATCAGAAGTTTTTGGCCAAAATTCATATTCAGTTTTTAACATTTTGGTGTATTTCATACACACACTCTTCTGTTTCACTGAGAGTAAGTGTAGGATCCATCTAGCAATAATCTTTAGCGCATGAAAGCCGCCTATTCAGAATAAATATACTTTTGATTATGCAATGCCACTTTCATTTGTACCAAAGCGAACTCTTGAAATAAAAAACCCTTTTCTTTTAACCCCCAGTGGCCATGGTTTTGGTCGAAGGCGATGATTCTTTTGCTGTTTATTTATTGTTTGTTGTTCCTCCAATCGTGTGTGAGTGTTAAGTGCTTGGTCCTTGCTTTGTGATGTAGATTATAGCATCCTTTCTAGTTATGCAACCATCTTACTGAAGGGCTGATTACTTTACTTGAATTTGGTCCTTGCTGTTGTGTGGATGTCTGTTGATTCCTTGGTGTGTCGTTGGTTAGTCCGTGATTGTGGCATTTCTTCATACTCACTTATTTTCTGTTAATTTTTCTTCTGTTTATTTTGTGGTACACTCGAATTTCATATGGGCACTGCTTCAGAATCATAGTTTATTCAAATTATGATGGTTAAATGACAATTTAAGCTATCAAATTTGTGACTCAACTGCTGTTTTTCAGCCCCATCCCCTTCACCTTAATCCACAGAAGGGTAACACCGCTGTCCTCTCTAAGGAGGTGATTTTGCAGGACAACTCCTTTGGTATTTTGGAGGAGAAAGCTCTTCAATAAAGCTGAATTGCACACATCGATTTTGTGTAATTTGGGAGGAAAAACCCACCAATTAATATGGTCCTTTATGCGATCATTTCAGGTTCTCTGCGGGATATAAGCGGATCTTACCAACTGCCACTATATATAGCAACAGGGGCTCTCCTTTCTGGTGCAGTAATGGGCTTCATCTCTCTGATGCTGCATAGCCGAGTGAAGGCAAACAGGAAAAGAGAAAGATCCATGTCTGTTTTTACAGTGACACGATTTTAGAGTCCTCAAACCAGGCCTCGAGTTCTTAAAACTTTTTATACTCAACTGAGCATAGAATTTGTCCTCCTCATAAACGTTAAAATGCCAACAATTGTTGGCATTTTAACATTTATAAGCAGAATAAATACAAACATCGGCAAGAAAAATCTTCTTTTTCAGTATTCTAGCTTTTAAGAGCAAGTGAAATTACATGCTCAGGTCTGATAGGTGGCAGAGTTGACAATTGCTGAGTAATGAGCCTAAGAAACAATATTTGTGTCAGCTCGCAAAATTTTGCTACTTATCCCATGTGCACTAGGACACTCTTAAAACATTTATGAGCAGCTATCTAGTGGAGTCAGGTCCAAGTCGGCCTTGGGTCAAGTCAGCCTGGTCCTATGTAGACTTTTTGCGCCACTTATTCTATATTCTAATCTAATCCGCATGAATCATACTTTTAAAACTAGAGATAAATCAGTGGCACCTTTCATGTTATAATTGCTTTGATCAGACTTTAATTGCAATCACCGCTTTGACTTGTTCAATGTTAAGAAAATGTTAATTGCCTTGTTTGCAAGATAAAGGAAGTCAGTGCTTGACAAAGTATGAAAACTTACATTAAATTATTCAAAACAGCGGTTACCTTTAATCAAGTCGCGTGTTCACCCTCAATTCGATCCATTAAGAGCTTAATTGTAATGTATGTCAATAGCTGTTTAATATTAATCTTTGAATTAGTCCAAAAGATCATGCAAAACTCAAACCATATACTCTGAAAATACAATGGGCCGAGTTGACCCGAGGCCAAGTTGACTCGGGGACCGATTTTACTTCAGGCCGAGTTGACCCACTACCTGTCTGCATCTAGTGGGGGCTGGATGCCTATAATTTGTCCTGGACCGTCATCTATATGCCTACTTTGTGTGTGCAAGTAGTGAATGCTCAGACTGGACTGTGCAAATGAACAGGCTTGCCCGAGCCTTGGTTGCTTGTTGATGCAATAAGTACAGTAAAACCTATCTTAAGCGGCCACTCAAAAAGGACACCAAAAATTGGTTTTCAAGAACGATTATCGCTTAATGCAGGTCATAAGTATTGCAGAATGCTCCATTAAGACCTTTGTTTTGTCTATTTTGAATGGCCGCTAAAGACAGGTTTTACTGTGCCAAAATCTCACATACTGGCTCATATATCATAAAAACATAGGGAGCGCAGTGGGTCAGTGCTAGAGTGCTTGACTTGAGACCGAGAGGCTGCGGGTTCGAGAGCAAGACATATTAATCCTAGCTTAGTACTGGTTCAACCCAGGAAAACCCGTTCCTTTATAACTGAAAGATTGTTAATGGGACTTAAAGAATCAAATCAAACAAACCCTGAAAACATAAGCTGCATCTTCATAAGTGAAGTGACGATTTATATTTTCACTGTTGCTTGCTAAAATAATTATCTTCTTTGACTTTTGAGTCCACTTTAGAAGCTCTGTATCTATTTATAAAAGAATGAAAACACTTTGTGTGGTTATTTGTTTCCTGAATTAGATCATAATGACAAAAGCCCAACATCATTGACATAAATTGTATGTCTTGTCCTCCTTTTTTTTATTGATCCTTAATATTCATTGTCAGTGAAGATTCTTTGAGATCAATTGATGGCGAAGAATGGAAATCAGATTAACCTGCCATTCACGACAATTGCCGTCTGCTCACTTATCTGTTTATACCCCAGGTTTAGATAAACAAAATTGTAAATATTTTCTTACCCATCAATTTCAACATATGTTTTGGGTGCTCAAAAGAACCGTCTCATTGAGACGGTTCTTTCAGTACCTACAACATATGTTTTGGTTGAGAAATAAGAAAATTAAATTTACGTTATGCACTCTTAACTAGAGTCCTGTTATACATTTAAAACTATATTGCAAACAATATGAAATCAGATCAGGAGCAGCCCTTAGGAGCAGTAGGATCAGGGTTCATACTGTTTGCTTCCATGATCGAAAGTAGTGATGTGCATTTGAATATATGCTCTGTACTGAAGCTGTAAGTTGCAGCCAACAGTTTTTAAGTCATGTCTGGATGATTTTCTGTCTTCCTGGGTTGAAGCAGTACTAAGCAGAGGATAAATTGTCTTGCTCAAGGACACAACGCAGTGCCTCCAGTGAGTCTCAAACAAGCGGCCCTTCAATCTCAAGTCTAACACTCTACCACTGAGCCATCGTGCTCCTCTGAATATATGCAGAATATATGCAGCAGACGTAAAAATCAGGCAATATTTTCAGGACATAAATTTATTCGAAGGATAAGAACAAATGGCTATGAGGAAATAATTTATTAGGCAAAATTACAGCAAAATAATTTAATTTTCTATAATCTCATTCAGCCTTTTTATGTCTTGTCTTTTTATACTGCTCCTTGATAAATGTTATCATTGAAGATTCTTTGAGATATATCGTCAATAATACTACCAAAAGACACAGTCCGCCCACTCCTATGTGAACCAGTCTATAAAGTATACCTTTGTCACAGCAGAACACAGTCTGAAAAAAAAACCACATAAAAATGAAAGCAAAAGTACATAGTGGGCTATTTTTATTTGTGTTGATTCTTAACCTCCCAGTCAACAATTTTTTCAGTCATGTCGGGACGGGTATTCCTGGGTTGAACCAGTGCTAAGCAGAGGATAATGTGTCTTGCTCAAGTACATAAAGCAGTGACTCCGGTGAGGCTCAAACCAGCAAACCCTTGATCTCGAGTCAAGCACTCTTCCACTGAGCCACTGTGCTCCTACATAGTGGGCTAGGTTAATTATTGGGATCATAAATGCTTTTCATGCATTAACACTTGCCAATGTCCCAGGGATGCTGCTTGAATACAAGACCTTTGCCACTTCGTGTTCAAACATTTTCCTAGAGACCACCAAGCAAGTGTTTATGCATTGGAACAAATATGTATTATAGCATCCTTGCATTCTACATTTCCAACCAAATTGAACCAAAAACACCAGTAAAGCAGTGAAATGGCCGTTTCCTACAACTAGACCTCCCTAGACACTCAGTTTTTTCACATACAAGACCAATCAGGCTGCAATGTTTTCCATTATTTCATCATACAAGCAAAACAGGGCCGTTTCAAACAGCACATGAACTTCATGATTTGAGCATGGATTTGGTCTCATTTGAAAATGTTTTCAAACAGCTATGCATATAAATACAGTGAAACCTGCCTTAAACGGTTACTCAAAAATAAACAAAATAAAGATCTTAAAGACAAATGGTAGCTAAATGAAGGTCGAAAGTATTATAATACTTTTGACCTGCATTAGGCGATCATCAGTCTTACAAACCAATTTTTGGTATTTTTTGAGTGGCCACTTAAGACAGGTTTTACTGTATTTATGCAGGAATATCTCTTTAAAGTGATAATTCAGACTTTTATTCATATGCATTTATTATAGAGCTAACAGTATACTGGGAACCATGACCATTAATTTTGTTGAAACAGCTCCAATTAGCCCATAATTTAATTGCACTCACATGCCACAGGGGATCGCCATTAATCACTTGAATACTCCAAGAAGTATTCCTCAGGCAGCACTACAGAAGTGGCAGTTACCAGGTCAAAAAGGTTAATTACAGTCAGTGTATAGCGTTCGGTCTGATCTATTTCTAAACTGTTTGGAATGATTATCAAAGAGTATCAAACAGTGTGGATCAAGATCAGGCCCGGTAAAATGTCAGACCATTCTCTTGATCAAATTTTTTTGTAAAGCTTATCAGCAGACGACACAAAACAGGTTTAAAGTTAAATGGTATGAGCATCAAGCATCGCATCTGCATTTGATTATAGTCTGATCAGTGTTTTCACAGTAATATAATGGATAGGTATGTATCCAAGCTTCGAGGACTGACTAGAATTGGCAGATGCATGAACAAACAACCGAGACTCCCATCAGCCTGAATATTGACACTGTTCGGTCAGAGTCTTTGCTGTCTGCATGGACCAATGCACCGGCTGATCTGAGTCTGTTTGGCTTGCAAGCCATTTTGTTGTATTGAATTTTCAAGAATTTGCTCAGATTTATGGAAATGATAATAGCAATGATAAAAATTATGACATGGACAATAATAATGCAAATGATCTTTGCGAATACATGATTATTTTGAATGGTTTAATTGTCAGCCTATTTCTTTAGGAAATCATGTTTTCAAAAAACTTTTCAGGAATGCGATCAGAGCACCAAACAGTTTAGATCCAGGTCAGGTCCCTTATTTTGTCAGGCCTGATCTGGGTCAAAAATGTTTGCAAAGCAGTAAATATCATGAACAGAGCTAAATGTTGCAATTTCAAGTAATGCTATTATCTTTTACTTACTAAGGGGCACTGAACCAGACTGCTTAATTCTATAGTGCAAAAATGTAACATGTGCTGTGTCTAATTCTATAGTGCAAAAATGTAACATGGGCTGTGTCTAAAACAATTCTCATTCTTTTCACTTGAAGCCATTATTACTCAATGAAATAATTGAATGGAAGCACAGCCTAATTATAAGCTATCTTCACTGAGATGTGCTGCGAATTAACTAACAGCTGAGGTGACCAGATGCTTGAACTAAAGCTATTTGGTAACCATGAGGGAAAAGATGTCAGCAGCCAGTTATCGGTTTTATGGGCAATAAACAGGCTTTTAATCACCTTAGCTGATGAAGAAGCAGAGTGGTAAAAATAAATTAGTAATTAATGAGGAATTTATGTTTGATCAAGATAAATATTAATAGGGCCTGAATATCAGCACCAATCAAACTGCAAAAGATAACAAGTTTTTTTCATTTCATTTTCATTTTGTAGAAAAAAGGTTTGACAGCAGATGATTCACATGAAATATCTGGCCTTATTTGGTTTCATAAGGGAGCAACAAAATTTGAAAGCGTCATCTGCTGCAAGATTTGGATGGCACTTTAACCCTTTACTGTAAAATAAATTAAGCCCCGCAGAAAAATTTCCCATAGACTTAATAGTAAATACATTCAAGTTTGATTTAGCATAACATTTTACTGAATAAAGCTCTTTCCGTAAAATTTTCAGGGAAGTAGCAGCAATATTTCCACTCAACATTTGCTAGGTTTCACTTTTATTGATAAATTTTCCATATGTCAGCACACATTCCAGTAAATGGCCCGTTTCGTTCCCTATCACATAGCCAAAAAAATCGATATTTTCAATTGGAACTTTGTGTAATTACACCTATGATATTGTTGTCTAGCATGGGTGAAGTTAGAATTTTCAACTACATTCCATATTTTAAAATAAAGAACTAAACTGTGGGAGCATTATGACTATGGAAAAAAGTGACATTGGGCTTAACTTATTTTGGCCAGTTAACATATCTCTATATAATAAGTGCATGCTATATGCCAGTGCAGATGACTTTATGTGCTTGTTTGAAGCATATAGAGTAAAACCTGTCTTAAGCAACCACTCAAAAATAGACAGAACAAATGCCTTAAAGACAAATGGTAGCTTAATGCTAGTCAAAAGTATTGCAGAATTGACCTGCATTTAGCGATAATCCGTCTTGAAAACCAATTTTTTGTCTTCTTTTTGAGTAGTGCCTTAAGACAGATTTTACTGTAGTTCAATGTTGGAAACTAGTTTCATTGTGATGGCATGTCATAAAAATATTTCAACATCTGAAATATTCTAAATTTGGTCCTTTTTTGGTCCTTTTCTCTAATTTTCGACCAAAATATGATCGTGAAACTTGACTTGGGAACCAAAACACTGCAGATAATCATATTGCCATAAACCTGTGAATAGTTTGCTATAAACATCACTACATAGTATGAGTTACTTTTCTAACAATTTCCAACTCAGATATCGCCTCAGTATTTCTGCAACATTGTCTTCAATATTCCAACAGTCAACTGCCATCTTTGCAACATAAAATTCCCTTTTTTGAGTAGACAATCGACATAAAGATGCTATTTTCTCACATGCGCCAATGTACATATGAGCCGCGACATGAGATTTCCAACAATGTGGTATGTGCGACCAGCAAAGCCACAGATCAGCCTGCACATACATGCAGTCTGATCAGAGCCTTTGCTAGTCGCTTGAATACTCTAAGAGTGTTAAGCTACTGACTGAACATTATTTGGAGTTTCTAAGCTTAAAAGGAGGCTGCACAAGCTCATCTGAGTCTACACTTGTCAAAATGCCACATTGTTGGAAATCACATGTCACGGCTCAATTATCTAAATCGCAATTATTCACAAGCACAAAATCATCCCATATGACTGATAGGAAATCAGAATTAACATAGTGTAAATAGCCCACCAAGTGCTTATAGGAGCATATGGGCATATTAGGTTGAATAAGGTAATCTTTCTAAGCTATTGATACAGAACAATGTATTTACTCACCTCTGATATAACTGTAATTCCCTGTGCACAAACTAACACTACTATCACAGGTAATGAACGAATCACTCCTTGTAATGGACTATGGCTGCTGTTTTTGAAGTAGTTTAATATATAATAGGAATAACTCACCTCTGATATAACTGTAATTCCCTGTGCACAAACTAATACTACTATCACAGGTAATGAAGGAATCACTCCTTGTAATGGACTATAGTTGCTGTTATTGAAGTAGTTTAATATAGAATAGGAATAACTCACCTCTGATATAACTGTAATTCCCTGTGCACAAACTAACACAACTATCACAGGAAATGAAGGAATCACTCCTTGTAATGGACTATAGTTGCTGTTTCTGAAGTAGTTTAATATAGAATAGGAATAACTCACCTTTGATATAACTGTAATTCCCTGTGCACAAACTAACACTACTATCACAGGAAATGAAGGAATCACTCCTTGTAATGGACTATAGTTGCTGTTTTTGAAGTAGTTTAATATATAATAGGAATAACTCACCTCTGATATAACTGTAATTCCCTGTGCACAAACTAACACTACTATCACAGGAAATGAAGGAATCACTCATTGTAATGGACTATAGTTGCTGTTTTTGATGTAGTTTAATATAGAATAGGAATAACTCACCTCTGATATAACTGTAATTCCCTGTGCACTACTTAACATTACTATCACAGGTAATGAAGGAATCACTCCTTGTAATGGACTATAGTTGCTGTTTTTGAAGTAGTTTAATATATAATATACACTGCAAAGATAAACAAAAGCATTAAAAGACTTTAACAATATATAAAGTTGGAGTATGACACGTTTCTTAAATATTATATGGGCCTCGACGCAAGAAAACGGTCTATAAGATTGGCTATAACATTAATGTATTGCAACAGACTGCATGCTTGGTAGTCAACCCAATCACAGTTGGCAACTTTGCTTTCCTCTTTAATTGCACGCCGGTGGGTCGGACTACAGACTCTATGATGGTTCCGACTTAAAGACTTATCTATTGATGAGATGGTAGGGGCCTGATGCTTTGGCTGTTTGTCGGGCCCACCGGGGTTTACCTGTTGGATTTCTTTTGCTCCGGTATTCAGTTTAATTTACTGTTGAGTCCTTATCCTTGCTTTATCTCCTTGTTATATCTTGATTTATATGTTTTAGGAGATGATGCATTGATAAGTTAGGGGTCTTTCATGCAAACCAAATATCTATGTGTCTTGATCCACATCTGAATTAAGGGTGAGGTTGGCGCCGTTAAACCGGTTTAAGCCCTCCAGTAAAATATTTTACTGACCGTTCCAAGGCGGTACTTCTTTTGTGGATCTTTTATGTTTTTGTTCTGTCTTGTGTTTGCTATGTTTTGTGCGCATCTGTTTATATGTGCTTCGTGGCCACCTGCTGGGAAAGGGCTGACCTCTTGGCTCTCGTTTGTGGTGTCTTCTGTGAGTTTGTCACTTTCCCATTGGTATCCTGGGTCAGGTGTGGTACTTGATTGTATCGATTCCTGATCTTTGCAACCTTACTTACTTTGTAGGTTTGCGAACAACAAAGGCACTGACCAGCTTATGCAATCTGATCAGCGCCTTTGTTATTCCCTTATTGGAAAGTATCACATCAAAACTTGCTCCAAGCAAAATTTACCTATTCTAGCTAGTCTCTGTAGCTTAGCAGGTGGGTTTTGGTATGACCTATTCCAGAACCCCGAAGACAGGTTTTTTGCATCGCCACCCATATAATACTGAGACTTAATACTGTGTCTTAACCCATAAAGTGCCCAACTGCCAAAAAAAATTCATCTGTAAATATCATCTGCTTAAGTCGTCTACTGCATACATTTGCTAACATCATTGACAAATGTATGGGTAGAGGCAAACAGTGTGGACCAAGATCAAACTGCTCCTATAGGAGCAGTTTGATCTGGGTCAACAAGATGCTTCTAAAACATTTCAGCAAACGACAAAAGCAGACAATTTTTGTTGTGATTGGGGCTTTAAGAGTTAATAATAGATTATGTTATAGGTAAAAAAAAATTTGTGATATAATTTTTTTTGTCAAATTAAGAGAAATACATGCTGCAACCAGATGTAGAGGACAAGTTATACAGTCGCAGTCAAGCCTCTGTCCTGTTGGCCTCAGATATATCCTCGTATCAAAACAGTGGTGATCCAGATCAGCAAGCTTATGAAATTAACTGATCAGGATCTTTCCTGAGTTTCATTCATATTTTAAAGCACATGAAATCATGCCGCTGGAAAAGCTGGAAATCATGTGCAGAGTATACCAGGGCCTACACACATGTATCAATAATTTCGTAAACTTATTTAATTGTTTCATAACCATTTGACATAGTGAAAGGTATGGTCAAAGATTAATCATTCTCCAATCAATTCCACATATTAAGCCGATGTCGATGACATCACTAACTATGACATAATCAGATAAAGACAATATTCTGACGTCATAACAGCAGCATTTGTTGTAAAAATGGCGTTGCAAAGTGTAAACGAGCAACATATTGTGATAAATACACATTATTACTTTAGTAACTTGATCTAATGGGACGGATCACATCGAGTGGCTGCGCCAAGAACGATCCCATCACACAAGACGAAGTCGAGTGTGATCCGGTCCTTCCTGGTGCAGCCACCAGACGTGATCCGACCCATCAGATCAAGTTACTAAAGTAATAATGTTTTTATTATATACCTACATAAAAACAACAACAGACATTTCAGTTCAGCATAAACTCAACAAAATTACTAATTGATACCGTTTGACGCGACGTTGCAACGCCGTATCAAATAACGTCGAGCCAAATCTTTTATCACGTCACATTGTGTTAACATGTTACGGCAGAGGAGGAAAATGGATTTATCGACTGTGTTTAATTCCTTTTCTTTCATACGAAAAAAATAATAAAGGCTAATCGCTGAAACGTCATATAGAGCTGTATTTTTAGTGATTAATATTGTTATCGCCCTTTCAGAGATCACCGTCAGGTGCTGGATTTTAAACTTGTGAGGTGGGTAAAACAAGGAGGATGGTGATACGGAAAAAATATCACGTTAGTAGCGTGATACAAGATTTTGTATTTTTGAGTCGCAAAAAAGGTTGTATCGGATGTTTTTCATGGCAGGTATATAATTAAGTTTTATATGTTACTCTTAAACCCGTTCTCCGAAATTTGGGAAGATTTGCATGCTGTCTATGGGGATACTTGTTTATTGAATGAAACTATTTCGAAGTGAAGGAATAAATACAAACTTTGCCAGGGATGTTACTTTGAAAAGGAGTAAAGGTCAAGCAGTATGTTGGATTAGTTCTACTCTTATCAGAATTAGTTCACGAAATTATTGATGTGCCCTTATATATAGAGGATTTTACATGAGCACTCATTTATCATTGAATTTATTTAATGAGTTGAGGAAGAGATCAAATGCAAGGCTTTGGAGAGCATGTTATTGCTTTATTTGTAAAAGATTTATAAATTTAATAACAAAGGAGCTCAAATGTTACATGGTGATTCTTTATGGGTTAAAGCTGCATAGTCTGTAACTTTTGATCTTCTATTTTTAGAAATAATGTTTCAAAGTGTCAAGAACACAGTAGTATATACATGTAAATTTGGGTATACATTTTACCTCCGCCCCAGTATAGACGGACTGGTCACTGCAGGAAATACAAAGGTATGCTGTCAAGGCTTTATTTTAGCGCTATTTCAAAGTACTACAGCCAATAAAAATGATTCTGAACATACACAAGATTATAAGAGGTTACTCCCGGTATGCAAAGCTGAAATATTATGAGTTACAGTAAAAAGAATTGAAGTTTTCTCACCTTGTTATGTGGATTCTAACAATTTTCGGTTAAAAGTGCCGAAAAAAGCTAAAAAGGGTACCTTGGTTTCTTGCTGATGTTCACAAAGACGGATAAACTTTCAAAAAATATAAAAATACAGTCTTAAAGATAGTTTATTGACCCATTGCTTTTTGAAGAAAATTCAAAGATATGCAGAGAAATAAGGGAGATATGATTGTTTAATCTTCAATATACGCCTGTTTTGAAAGCATAGGCACCACTGAGCCACGACAACGTATTTCCAATATATTCATTTATCTGTATGTAAGTGACCAGTCCATGTTTATTGGGTCTGAGATTTAACCAGCTTTGTAAACCTTAACAAATTATTCCTATCAAAACGCCAGTAAATTAACAGTCTAGAATTTTTGGAGGGACCCAAATATTTACCAACAAGAGAACAAAACACCTGTTTTTATAAGTTAATTCACTTTTCCGTGCAGTTTTCAGCTGTAGTGATCAGATTTATTGTTAAGCACTGCTTAATTCTATTTTTACAAATAATTTACAATTTTTTTTTAATGTTCATAATTGCAGACCTATTCACTTTAATAAGTAACTAATTACTCATTGAGTATTATCTATGAATAATTGCATTTGAAATATCACCTATGAATATTACCTCTATCTATATTTACCTATGAATAATTCTTGCTCCCATGTTAAGGCAGTTAGCAAGTATAAAGCCAACACTGCCAAACTGATGAGTAAAACCAAGAGATGATACAAGGAATATAGCAGAAAACAGCAGCATCTTGTGGTTATATCTATAAAACATAACAGAAAAACAATAAACCTGATGATCATAAGCTAGCCTCTAGTTAAGAGCGTGTATAATCTCTAGTTAAGAGTGTGTAATTAAAAAATATTTTCTTATTCATGAACCAAAACATATGTTGTTGGTGCTCAAAAGAACCGTCTCAATGAGATGGCTCTTTTGAGCATCCAAAGACTCAATGTTGACCCATAATGCGCCAAGAAAAATGCATCTGAAAATTTCGTCTGCTGAAGTCATCTGCTGCAAATAATTGCCTAACATTACTCGCTAATTTAAGTATATAAGCAAAAAGTGTGGACCCAGAACAGATCTGGGTCCACACTGTTTGCCACTGAGGCCTCTTAACACTTCAGCAGACGAGAAAAGCAGACGAATTTTGTTGCAATTGGCACTTTAAGAGTTAAAACTGATGGATAATTTTACTTTCTAAATCTTTATCTGAACCTGTGATAATTGGTCCAGTGCTGTCAGAGACGATGTTTGAAAATGTGTAATTTTGCCTGCTTTTTTGTCGTCTGACTTTTTTTCAAATTCAACTTTTGCGAAATATTCTTTCAGGAATACCATCAGAGTGTCAAACAGCTTGGATCCAGATCAGGACCGACATTTTGTCGGGCTTGATCTGGATCCAAACTGTTTGCAAAGGTTATCAGCAGACGACACCCGAAGGTAAAGAGTTAACTACACTAGATAGCATGGCATGTACTATTAGCTATAGGATGTATTAATCAAATTCATATGATTTCATTGGGCTGATGTTTTATGTCCAAGTCAACAGTTTTTCAGTCATGTCGGGATGCTTTCCTGGGCTGCACCAGCACTATACTATGAGTATAAACTGTCTTGCTAAAAGACACAACACAGCGCTGACAGTGGGATTCAAACCTGCGACCTCTTGTTCACAAATCCAGCATCTCCCAACTGAGCAGTTAACCGGGCCATGTAGCGCAGTCTGTAACATGTCTGGCAACAGATGCGAGTCTGGCTGCAGATCCAGGGGCCGCGAGTTCGATCCCAGCCCGGTCCCATACTTTCATGGAGATTGATCATGAAATAATTTCTACGGTCATTCTCCTCCCTTCCGCTGAATCATTCAAGAAGGGTTGTTGTCAGTTACAAGCGAAAGTATGTGCGCAAAGTACTGGTTAACTGCTTGTTCAAGCTTGCCCAGGAAAAAGTGTGGTTAGGTGAACTGACTGTCTTGCCGTGACCATAGCTGTTGACTTGGGACATAAAGCAACAAACGAAAAAAGTAAGTAAGGGTGCAAAGATCAGGAGTCGGTACAATCAAGTACCACACCCGACCTAAACAAAAAAACAAATGAGCTATAATGAATTCCCTCTATGTTCATGTGAACTGACTCATATGAAATGAATCTTATGTTTTCGTTAAGAAATGACATAGATTTAAATTATTAATCTATTTAGAGTGCAACCTGTTAACAGTTGTACAATATATAACATATATAATTAAACAGCCAGCCTTCTGAGGCTCATGATGCACTATCAATATATATACTAAGCATGTCTCTGATGAATTTCGATAAACAATTTTTAGTCCGTTTCTTGACATATATGATTCTGGCAGCCTATAAACACTGTAAAGTGCTATGAATCTAGAATTTGCAGATTTTGTTGTTCATTAAAAAAAAATAGGGCTTGATATTTCATGTTAATTGTCTGCTAGCAGACAATTAACATGCAATACCAAGTCTTATTTTACCCTGAAATGAGGAAAACATTGCAAAATATATGGTCCGACACAGTAGTGAACATACCTGTCTACCTCAGCCTTACTCATGGTGGCAAAGACAAAACATTCAGTTGTACCATTGACAGCAATCACAAGAACATACAGACAATACCAGCGTAACAACATTGGCCCTGAAAAGTAAATTAGCATCAATAAATTACAGGGGAATCTTGTTAATTCAACATCATTGTTTTACTTTGAATTATCAGCAGTTTGACTTAAAGAGGGTTAGTTGTTTAAGTATTTATTACATCAAAAATGATTATTTTCAGTATTTCTTATCAAAACAAAGGCTTAACTACTAAAGAAACCTGACACTTTTTACTTGCTTCAAACTCGTAAATAACAAATTATAGAGCTAAGCCAATATGTTTATTTTAATAACAAGACATTACAAAGTATTCTCCAAAAAATATATTTATCAAATATAGAACATGACGTCACGACGTCAAAAATACCGTTTTTATCACTTTTGCCTCGGGAGTGTATGTCTAGATACTTTTTGAAAACTTTTTTCATGTATTCAAGGCCAATATCAGTACAGACAAAAGTGCATTTTGAAAAGTTGCAATTTCTTGCTGTGACATATGATATGGGGATTTAAGTTTTGCTTTTGACGTTGTCTAAACGGCAGTGTTTGTTCCCTTTGTTTAAACAATTTCTAGAAACTGAAATGGCTTGGAGTCAACCAATCATTGTAAATCACCTGAACCTGATGACAATATTGTTCCACCATAAAAATCCAAGGCCATGTATGAATATGCATTCCCAAATGCTAGTAGAATTGTGCCAATCAGTACCACCTGGCACTAGCTTCGGAGAGTAACATATAATTCACCTGAACCTGAGGACAATATTGTTCCACCATAAAAATCCAGGGCCATGTATGAATAGGCATATCAAAATACTAGTATAATGGTGCCAATCAGTACCACCTGGCACCAGCTTCAGAGGGCAACATATAACTCACCTGAACCTGGTGACAATACTGTTCCACCATACAAATCCAGGGTCAGGTATAAATAGGCATACCCAAATACTAGTATAATTGTGCCAATCAGTACCACCTGGCACCAGTCTCAAAGGGGGACCTTTAACTCACCTGTCCCTGATGACAATATTTTTCCACCATACAAATCCAGGGCCATGTATAAAAAGGCATACCCAAATACTAGTATAATGGTACCACCAGGCATCAGCTTCAGAGGGCAACATTTAAAACACATCCGAACCAGATGACAATATTGTTCCACCATAAAAATCCAGGGCCATGTATGAATAGGCATATCAAAATTCTAGTATAATGGTGCCAATCAGTACCACCTGGCACCAGCTTCAGAGGGCAACATATAACTCACCTGAACCTGATGACAAAATTGTTCCACCATACAAATCCAAGGCCAGGTAAGAATAGGCATACCCGAAGACTAGTATAACTGTTCCAATCAATACCACCAACTTCAGAAGACAGCTCAATACTCCTGTGGCTAGCTCAATAGAATCCTACAAAATATATAACTACAGTAAAACCTGTCTTAAGCAACCACTAAAAAGAGGACGTAAATTGGTTTTCAAGACTGATTATCATTTAATACAGGTCAAAAGTATTGCAGAATGCTCCAAGGGGAGCATTCTGAAATACTTTTGACCTTCATTAAGCTACCATTTGCCTTTACGACCTTTTTGTTTTGTGTATTTTTGAGTGACAGCTTAAGACAGGTTTTACTGTATAGTTTATTCATATGCATATTGTCCTGTCAATCAAACTCAGACGAAGACTGTCATAGCATCCTGAGCAGCTTGTGGATGAATAATTACAACTGTCATAACATTTGTTGAGATCCGCTAATCTGATTGGTCAAGAACGGTCATCTGATCGCATTGACCTGTGTTTTATTTTTCAATGAACCCGGTCCGTATTCATGAGGGGCGGGGCAATTCACGATAGAACTACTTTGTGATACTGTGCAATGCTTCTATAGAGAAATGGACAGCCTGCCTACACTTTACCTTGCACTAACACCTATATTTTCAGGTAGAAAAGCAAAGATTAACTTACATACGACGCCTAAATTATCAGTAGTCATACCGATCAGCTGTCTGCTGCCATGCACGGATTCAGGAATTTTCGTCAGGGGGGGGGGGGGGGGGGGGGGGTTGGGGTCCACGTCAATCTGACAAAAAAAAGCTCTGACAGCGTTGTTTGTTTGTTTTTTTTGCTTTTTTCTTTGTCCTCGGCTTAGTTTACAGAAGTCAAATGGTTAATTTCAAAGAAAAATATCATTTTTCAAGGTTCCGGAATGGGTCCAAATTTTTCCAGGGGGGTCCAACTTTTTCCAGGGGGGGGGGGGGGGGGTCCAATTGCTTATTCCCTATAGAAACCCAAATAACTTATAATTTTCCCGGGGGGGTTCGGACCCCCTGCCCCCCTCTGGATCTGCACTTGGCTGCAATCTATTTAGTTTCCCGGTCCGAAAAATGATGCGATCGCCTCTTGCACTTGTGCTTGTTTTCCTGCAACTTCGTTGTATGTTTTCAGTCGAGCCCCGCAATATAATCGTTTCTTGAACTTACTGCATGACTGTTGCCTGGTTTATCCAACATCTTTTGCAATTCGTCTTTGCTTTCTTCAATCACTCAATAAAGATAGCTCAATTTCTTTTTGCTGGGGGTCATTTCTTTTCCTTTCCAAACCATTTTGACAGATGATGCTTTTCGTCACCAATGAAAATGAATGACGTCATATCCGATGACGTAACTATCGTACAAAACTTATGAACACCCATGTTAAGTTTTTTCGGTTTTCACTATTTAAAAACGAGATTCTAGTCTCTAAAATGTAGTTGTTTATTTTCAATTGGAGAACGGCCGCCATTTTGATTTTTTGAACGTCGCGATCGTAACGTCTACATACGCACGTCATAATCTAAATGCGCGAAGCGAACTATTAGCGGGAAACGTATTTTTTAAGGAAAACATAATTATAAATACTGAATAAGAATGAATAAAGAAGAAGTTGTAATTATAAGAATTGAAAGATATTTTTCTGCGTTTCTTCGGTTTTCATGCAAATTAGATGTAATTTTCCCGACATTTCATACCTCAGTGAAACGCAGAAAAATAACTTTCAATTCTTAAATAAAAAAAAAAAAAACACAAAAATAGCAAACACTGG
This sequence comes from Loripinus fragilis, assembly GCA_964019695.1. Classification (NCBI taxonomy): domain Eukaryota; kingdom Metazoa; phylum Mollusca; class Bivalvia; order Lucinida; family Lucinidae; genus Loripinus; species Loripinus fragilis. The sequence continues at coordinate 57,158,823 of OZ026520.1, read as the reverse complement.
AGCGCAGTGGCTCAGTGGTAAAGTGTTTGACTCGAGACTGAGGGGCCTCGGGTTCGAGCCTCACCGGTGTCACTGTGTTGTGTCCTTGAGCAAGACACATTAATCCCAGCTTAGTACTGGTTCAACCAAGGAAGACCTGTCCCTACATAACTGAAAGATTGTTGATGGGATGTAAAGAATCAAATCAAACAAAACAAAACAAAAATAGCACAGTTTCCATTGGTTCTATGAAAATCCAAAATCCCAAACTTAAGAAATCCAAATCTTAAAACTTGCCGTAATGTATATCAACACACTGTCAACAATTTCAATTGTCTTTAGATACAATCTAAAATGAAAATAAATCAGAGAAGCTATCATAATCTGTATCATAATCTGTCTAATTCAGTATCTATAGAAAGTCAGTTTCAAATTCCTCAATTCAGGAATAATTGTGAAACTATTCAGCATGGAACAGGGGTGTGGAAATACCATGCCTGATCTGTCAACCTAATCCTATTTCAGTCAAGACAAATTAGAAATTTCTGTTTACTTGTTCTGGGGCAAGTAAAAGAAAGTTGATATAATTCTTTCTTACAAAGTTGTTTCAGATACGTTGTAGAAAGGGTTCAAATTTTGCTTATCCTTTAACATGAAGAATAAATTGATTTGCTATAGTCTGACTTTCAAGCAGTTCAGTTCTATTATCCTTATATTTATTATGAATTCCAGGTCACATGCTGTAAGGAAAACTGTGGATCCTGATCAGCTGGCTTTAGAAGCCAGCTGATCTGGATCTACATTGTTTTCAATAGAGTATATGTTGTTTTATACTGTTTTTAAAAGAGTTAATATTAGGTTTCACCACAGTAACGGCAAAGCTTAGTTCTTTATGTATCTTTTCCTTGGGAAAAGAAATGTTTCTTTGAACAAGAACAATACGCTCATTTACTTGGCCTTGGGCAAGTATCAATTTTGCTACTTCTGCAACCTTGTGGAGATGCTTTTGTTAAATTTGTTCAGTTTGTGGTTTAACATCCCAGTCAACATCTATGGTCATGTCCAGACTGTCAGTTAACCTAAACACACTTTTTTCCTGGGCAAGCTTAGACTAAGGGGTTAACCAGTACTCAGTGAACATACTTTTGCCTGTAACTGACAACAACCCTTCTTGAATCAGCAGAGAGAGGAGAATGACTGTAGAAAATATTTCATGATCAATCTTCATGAAATTATGGGGCCAAGCTGGGATCTAACTCACAACCCCTGGATCAGCAATCAGACTCGCTACAGGTTGGGCTACGGGTCAAGTTCATGAGGAGATGCAGTGAGAGTTTTCTGCCAATAAGAAGGATAGGAGAAGAAAGCATACAAATGATTACAAACACTTAATAGTCTGTGTCCTTACTTTATTTTGTTCTTTAAGAGGTTTTCCTCTGACCAACAACTGTGAGAAGAAGAGGTACCCACTCTCCTCTATCGGCTGAAATAAAAACCTGGCTGCCATGGACCCCAGATTGTTCACTACATCATAGATACCTGAAAACAATAGACCATACATTTAGATAAGATCAATTTCAAACAACAAAACCATATATTTAGATGAGACCAACATTTAACCTATTTATAGTAATATTTTATTGAATTTCTCTTTGAAAAATTGTGTGTAATGTTCCTACAAAATATGTCTTCCATGTAAAAAAGATGAACTGACAAGTGAGGCATTTGTGAAACACAAATGCCCTTGGAGCACATGCAATTTGCCAATGTCACAATTTTGTGACTACATGTATATCAAAAGTAGGTCAATGGTCAAGGTCAAATTTAAATTTGAAAAGCTCTTCTTATAAGGTGTACAAAAATGAAATATCAAAGCTCTAGGTCCAATAGTTTGAAAGTTCTTGCCAGCGTTAAAATTTGTTGAATGCAGACACACAGGCACATACACACACAGGCATACACATGAGATATGGTTCATACAAGGATATCAGACAACGGGAGATAATTGAAAATCCGAGTCCACAAGTGAATTTTCTTATCACAACACATCATCTCCTTATGCTACATCCACTTGTGAAGTTTCATTACATAATTCCAAACAGTACACAATATGCAGACCAGGATTTCTGACCAATTTCATATCTTATGAAGGACAAGGATTTCAGACCAAGGGAGAAAATTTAAAAAAAAAAAACCAAAACAAAAGGGCCAAGTGGCCCTAAATCACTCACCTGAGTTTTGATAAGAATCTGTTGAAAGCTGACCATGTCCCTGGTGACACCTGGGGCAGGCAATTTTTGGCCCCAGGGGCATTATTTGAACAAACTTGGAAGAGGTCCACTAGGTGATGCTACATACCAAATATCAAGGCTCCAAGTCTTATGGTTTCAGACATGAAGATTTTTTCATGTTTTCCCCTACATACCCCTATGTAAAACATGTGACCCCCAGTAGGGAGAGCCCTTTTTGGTCCAAGGGATATAATTTGAACAAACTTGGTAGAGGTTCACTAGGTGATGCTTCATACCAAATATCAAGTCTCTAGGCCTTGTGGTTTCAGAAAAGAAGATATTTTCATGTTTCTCCCTATAATCCTATGTAAAACATGTGACCCCGGGGCGGGGCCATTTTTAGCCCCAGGGACATAATTAGAACAAACTTGGTAGATGTCCACTAGGTGATGCTACATACCAAATATCATGGCTCTAGGCCTTGTGGTTTCAGACAAGAAGATTTTTTTCATGGTTCTCCCTATATAAGCCTATGTAAAACATGTGACCGTTTTTTGTCAGAGGGGGGTAATTTGAACAAACTTAATAGAAGTTTACTAGGTGATCCTACATACCAAATATCAAGGCTCTAGGCCTTATGGTTTCAGACAAGAAGATTTTTTTCAATGTTTATAAGCCTATGTAAACAATGTGACTCCCGGGGCGGGGACATTTTTGGCCCCAGGGGCATAATTTTAACAAACTTGGTAGAGGTCCACTAAGTGATGCTACATACCAAATATCAAGGCTCTAGGCCTTATGGTTTCAGACAAGAATGTTTTTCTCTATATAAGCCTGTGTAAAATATGTGACCCCAGGGGTATAATTTTAACAAACTTGGTAGAGGTCCACTAGGTGATGCTACATACCAAATATCAAGGCTCTAGGCCTTTTGGTTTCAGACAAGAAGATTTTTTTCATGTCTTTCCCTATATAAGCCTATGGATGTAAAACATGTTACCACTGGGGCAGGGCCATATTTGGCCCCAGAGGCATAATTTGAACAAACTTGGTAGAGGTCCACTAGGTGATGCTACATACCGAATATCAAGGCTCTAGGCCTTAAGGTTTCAGACAAGAAGATTTTTTCATGTTTTCCCTATATAAGCCTATGTAAAACATGCGACCCCAGCGGCCGGGCCATCTTTGGTCCCAGGGGAATAATATGAACAAATTTGGTAGAGGTCCACTAGGTGATACTACATACCAAATATCATAGCTCTAGGACTTGTGGTTTCAGAGAAGATTGTTAAAGTTTTCATCTTGAAAATCTATTTTTAGCCTGTGTGACCTAGATATGCAATGGACCAGAACTATTTGAACAATTTTTAAAAAAAGGCCATATAAGGATCATTCCTACCAAGTTTGGTCAAAATCCAGCCAGTAGTTTAGGAGGAGATGTCCTTTGAAGCAATTGTTGACAATGCAAAACGCACAACGGAGGACGGACATCCAACAATCACAATAGCTCACCATGAGCCAATGGCTCAGGTGAGCTAAAAACCAGTCAGCAAGAGTAACAGTTCTTATTCACAACACATCTTCTCAACATGATGCATCTGCCTGTGAGGTTTCATAACAAAAATCTAGCCTATTTTTATGAATGAAAGGCAAAGTTTTCTACCTGGAATTCTTAGAATCTATACCGTTAAAGACCTTCTGTTTGGAAGAGAAAGTGCCTCAGATTTAAAAAATGAACAACTCTTCTTGCAAGTTCAAGAATTTATTGTTAGGTCAGGAAGATTTGCTTAACTCTGTCCAGCCTTGTGTACACATCTTTATTGTCCTCATACGATAGGAGTCAGTTACTTCTAAACTCCTTTTTGTATTTCCATTTATTGCATTATATGTCACAGGACAGCATGTAAATTTCCTGAACAAGCAATGTGTTTGCATATTGGCATTTGCATCCCCATAGCCAGCAATGTTCTTAGCCAAATGGAGAACATAATTATTCATAACATCTCAACCCAAATCATTGAGAATTTTTATTTATAATCTCTGCAACCCTTCAATCCCAAGTCTAACGCTCAACCAACTGAGACATATTAGATATAGTCTGAACAAGGACTACAGACTAGGATAGATAAACAAAAACTGAGTCTTTTCATGTTTCCAGTGAAAGAATTAATAATGGCCATTGAAAGAAATATGTGTTACTTATTTTTCATAGAAAAAGTAGGCATTTATTGAAATATACTCAGAAGAAAAAGTTTAGTCAGTACAGACACTGTGTGCAAAAATTTTGTAAGACAGTCTTAATATTGACAAGAACCTTACTAAAAATAAAATTCACGTAATGTCTTCCAAATGTGAACATTTTCAACAAAACATTCCGGAAAAAAACCCATTTTCTTCATCAAAAATACGCAAAGTGGTCAATATTAAAATTCGAATTTCATAACTCAAAAATCAGTCTAGCGCCTCTCGGACGATTTCTGGTGGTACACACGAAGATTCTCGTATCTGTTGCATGACTAAGGAATTAAAGAAGTTTCCAAGCGGCCAAGAAGCGATTACGTCATGTTGACATCACTATGACCCGAACTTCAAATGGCGTCGTTATTCGTGGTCTCCCCAACGGAGGCTTGTCATTTTTACCGCCAGGCCGTTGAAAACGTGTTTGCAGATGATAAATTGTTTGTTCACTGCATCCAAAACTGCGTGTTACGTCAGCAACACGTGTACCTGTTTCAAGACGTCAAAACGCGGTATTTCTGTGTTTTGTAGATAGCCTGACCGGCGAATTAAGCTTGCTAGCACTGAATTTTCTCCGGATTATTGCAATAGGAACAACTCTCTTTCAATATCTAACAGTATACGAGAAAATAACCCTGCCATTTTACCGCAGCATGTGCACATCATGCATTTTGAAATTTGGTTGATACAGTCTAATAGAGGCATTATTTGTCACGCAATGAACAGGTAAATGTAAAGTTACGATAATACAACTCATGTAAAAAAAATGACAATTATATATGCAGTATTTGTGATTTTATGAGAAAACATAAATACTGACTAAACTTTTTCTTCTGAGTATACAATAAAACCTCAAAAATTCAAACTTACATTTTTCGAAATACTCACTAATTTGGAATAAATTTGGGACACACTGATTTCAGAGAATAGAACCTATTCATGATCTATTTCAATAACTTTTTATAATGACATTTTGAGTGCTTATAAGAAATATCTCATTGAGATGTTTTCTTTTACGCACCCAAAATATATGTTTGATAGCAAAAAAGTGATAATAATCATTTTGTAGGGTTATTCATTTGCATGTCTACCTCCCAATCATTGTAACTACTGACAATTCTAAATAATACCTCTAGTCCCTAGAACTTCAAATTATGAGATTTGACTGTAACTATGGTTACTGAGAACTCACCTTGGTCAGCAAAAGTTAGAACACCAAATATAGTCATTACATACTTTTCACCTGAAACATTCAAACAAGTCATGATATTAACCCTTATCACACCACTATTTTTTTTATTCTGTAAATGCTGTATGCTATTTACATCTGCTGCATACATTCAAGAGCACTTCAGACTAGATTTTTTCATGGAAGCAAAAAATATGAACCCTGATCAGAATGCTCCCAGCATGGGAGCAGTCTGATCTGGGTTCATATTGTTTGCAATATAAGCTACCTAAGAATATAAGCAGATGAGAGAGAAGATGACAAAAAGTGATTGATACTTCATGTGAATTGTCTGCTGACACAAAATATCAAGCCTTTTTAATGAAAAACAAAGAAAGACAATATAAATTTGTCATCTACTCAGATGTGTTTCGTCACTTTAAGGGTTAATGCTTAGAAATACATGTACTGCTGGTTATAACAGCTGTTTCCCTTTCTCCTGACATCAGAAATACTGAGGCATGTAAACCAGGGATGTGAAAATTCCTTGCCCAACTTGTCAGACCTGGTCTCGTTTCATTCTGGACAAGTTACAGATTTCTATCTTTTCCTGGGACAAGTACAAAGCAAGGAAATATAATTCTGTCCTTACAAAGCTGTTCAGACATAGAAAGGTAGTAGTTATTGCATAAAAAGCCATGTCACACGCTATTAACAGCCATGTTTTAACCGGCAAAACCCATGTATTAATCAGGCAATTCATATGCTACTGATGCACGGCTTTTGTACTTTACATATACACATTCTAGGCCATCATAAAAATTGATGTCATCAACAGTAAAATGCATAGGAATGAACATAATTTAGTGACATTAGGATGACGTCAGTCTTTGCTCTGGAACAGGCTTTTTCAAAACCTACGAATCCTTCATGCTTTTGCTCGCCATTATAGTTATACATACACATTATTACTTTAGTAACTTGATCTGATGGGTCGGATCAGATCTCGTGGCTGCGCCAAGAACATCGGATCACACAAGTCGAGTGTGATCCGGTTGTTCCTGGCGCAGCCACGAGACCTGATCCGACCCATCAGAACAAGTTACTAAAGTAATTATGTTTTTATTATATACCTACATAAAAACAACAACAAACACATAAACGCAACAAAAATTTAAAATTGATACCGTGTGACGTGACGTTGCAACACCGTAGCAAATGGCGTCGCGCCAAACTTTTGATGACGTCACATTGTGAAAACATGTTCAGCAGAGCAGGAAAATGCATTTATCTTGTTAAATTTCTTTTCTTTAATGCGGAAAAAGTAATTAAGGGTAATCGCCAAAACGTCTGATAGAGTGAGTTGTGATTTTAGTGATTAGGGTATTGTAAGCGCATTATCGCTCAGATTGCGGTTTGCCGTCAGGTGCTGGGTTTTATGCTTGTGAGGTGGGTAAAACATGGAGGATGGTGATATGGAAAAATATCACCCTAGTAGGGTGATATAAGATTTTGTATTTTTGAGTCGGAAAAGGGGTAACCGGGTTGTATCAGGTGTATTTCTTTGCAGGTAAATTATTAAAAAAAGGGACTTTTTGAAGTGTTTTTCCAAAGTTTTTAAGTGTCAAAATGACTTTATGTCAAAAAAACATCAAATAAATTCATTTTTGGTAATATTATTGTTTAAGAAGTGTTACAGTTTTGACATGAAGCATCAATGCATCCGATCTCTCGCAACTAATCAGGTATATAAATATACAGTAAAACATGTGTAAAATGGACACTCAAAAATAGACAAAATAAAGATCTTAATGACAATTGGTAGCTTAATGAAGGTCAAAAATATTGCAGAATGTTCCCCTTGGAGCATTCTGCAATACTTTTGACCCGCATTATGCGATAATTGGTCTTGAAAACCAATTTGTGGTCTTTTAGAGAGTAACCGTTTTAGACAGGTTTTACTGTACAGAATTGATTACATATCATAAACCCAGATCAGCCTAATCAGGTTCTGCTGTAGTTACCTTCTGTGAGGATCTGCTTGAGAAAACTCTGTTTGAAGATACTCCAGGTTAGACTTGCCTGATGACTGTCAAGTAAAGGCTTTGAAAAAGAAAAGAAAACATTGTTTATCCATTCCAGTGAACTCTTAATACAGTGAAACGGGTGTAAAACAGCCACTCTCAAAAAGACCAAAAATTGGTTTTCAAGACCATGTATCGCTTTTAAAATGCGGGTCAAAAGTATTGCAGAATGCTCCAAGGGGAGCATTCTGCAGTACCTTCAACCTTCATTAAGCTACCATTTGTCATTAAGACCTTTGTTTTGTCTATTTTTGAGTGGCTGCTTTACAGGTTTTACTGTAGCATGAATCATGATACTCAAGATACCTGCTTAAGACTTTCCTTGCTAGAGGTGACTTTTTTCGTCTGGTGATTATCTTTGCAAACAGTTCGGATCCAGTTCAGGACCAACCGAATGTGGGTCCTGATAAAGCGTTTGACACTCTGATAGTGTTCCTGAAAGAATTACAGCAGACGACAACAAAAGCATGAAAAATTACCCAAAATGCAAAGAAATTTTATCTTATGACGTTAACATTATTTTGTAATGGCATTTTTGGTATGAAAACGTCTAGATTTTATCATATATACTCAAACAAAAAAGAAACGTCCGATTTTCATGGTTCTGTACATTTCGATCCAAGTAAGATGTCGCAACAAGAATAAAAAGAAAATGTTTATTAAACGTTGACACACAAAAACTGGTAATTATTTGATTTTTATCTTTTTATCTTGAAGGGTTATTGAACCTAATGTGTACACAGCTTTTTTCATTATCATCAGGAAGTTAATCATCAAAACTTGACACATTTTACGTCAAATGGCAACCAGAAGTGTCCGACAATGAAAAAACATCTAAAAATCCCAAGTCAGCTTTCTGATCGAGCGAAATTGCAGTTCAAAGCCTTTAATTTACGAAATTAACTGAAATTACCTCCCTTTGAATTAAACAAATAACAATTCAAGAACTGCAAAATCTCTGTAACCTTACATTATTTTGAGACCGTTTTTGTTTTAATTTGTTGTGTTTGTTTATGAAAACAATTACACAAAAGAGAAAAACAAAAACTATTGCTGAATTTGGGCATCAAAGGTTTTCTAAATCTGTGTTTTATACCCCACCCCTAACTGCAAAATCATCAGAGAATTTCCAGTATCGATTGTTTTGATGCTGATTAGTCTTAACTAATGTTAAAATGCTTGTTATTACGGAAAAAAACCCAAATTTGTTGGATTATGTTGATTATCAAAATACTGGACCAAAATGAATTTTCTGAGTGTTTTCACGCACGCTCGTGATCGATGTTTGTGAAGTCAGAGTATGTTACAGATTAATAGCTGTGGTCGTAAAAGCAATGCATACAACTAGCACGCATAACATCTTACTGAGAGAGTTTGCTCCGTGATGTTTAAATGTGCTGGAACGGCTCGGGATTATAAAGGACACATAAGCTATTGATGTGACGTTAGATTTTAAGGGTACTCGTGTTCACTTCTTTGTCAGCGGCCCCATTGATTATCAAATGAATGTTTTTAGGTGCAAACCGTTGCTAAATGATCAGAGTTGGTAATGTGAAATTTTTACTGAAATGCGTTAATACATTTAGAACTGGCAAACATAAACGTCAAGCGGACATAACTTTATTGTTTCAGTATATATGTGACGTTGTAATAGGTGTCATTTCATAATGTTACCAAAACCTGTAAACCACTGGTGGTTTATCGATTATATCACATGACGTCATATCACTTCCAGACGCTACGTCATATGATGATGTTTAATTGACAACTGTATTTATTTTTGTGCTTTAATTTAAGTGCACCTAACAAAATAATATATTTGGAAATATTGCAAAAATATACATATCATGATCTTGGGTTTTTCCTGCAGAAAGCCAAGGTTTACCTCCCCTTCCATTTTCTTTGTTAGCACATTCCATTTCGGTAGATTACTACTAATTGATGTACTGAATCCACTTTGCTCTCACAATGGGTAGATAATTTGTTATACCCTTCTGCTTACCTCCCCTTCCAGTTTCTTTGGAAACAAGTCCCTTAGAGTTGTGAATGGAAAACTGCCATCTTTTTTCCTAACTTTGCCCAAATAGTAGGTGAAATACCCATAGTAGACAAGGGAGATAACTGCTCCATATATCACCTGAAATTTAAGTAAAAGCCTTTTATATATATCATCATGAACATGAATGCTTGGTAACATATGGCCCAGTCCGCAATGGTATACGAATAATTTAAAGCAAACTGTTAAAGAGGGATGACAGGCATTGACTGGTCACAATAGTTCATTTTGAGAATTTCCTGCTAATGTGAGCTAAAAACGAAAGGAGCTTGCTTCCAAAATGGAATTCAATGCCCTTCATGGCCATTATGCTGAAGGAAAACTGGTGACTAAATTAATCATTTTCAATAAACACATTCATCTTAAATTTATAATAGGCACTTGCCAAATGTTAACAAATATGGAAAAATTGTTAATTTTTTTAGTGCAAAGCATCAAAATTTGTACTTGCCATGTAGCCTGAGGCACTCATAAATGTGAGCAGATGAGTAAATTATTTATGCATGGCTTCAAAAGTGAGCAACACTCGCAAACTGATGTCACATGTTTTTTTCATAAATTAACATTTGCCAGGTCCGGCTACTGGTGGTTTCCTCAAATTATTTCACAAAATTCCATGATTTTTCCATGATTATTCAGGTTTTTTCAAATTCCATGATTTTTCCATGTATGGAGCTTTCTTTGGTGATTTTCTAGGTTTTCCATGATTTCTAGAGCTTGTGGGAACCCTGTCATTTGAACACCTAGTCACTTGGCAGAGTGTTCAAACATCTCCTGAGGGACCAGGCACGTGTTCATGCAATAAAGAAATCATGTGTGATTGTTGTTCTTGTATATTTTACCCGATTTCAATCAAAGTCAAACTGAAAACACTGCTTAAACATTGAAATAAAGCCATTACAGACCTGTGCTAAATGGTGTTAAATGAGTAGCCTGTCTTAAAAAATGAAATGCAATTTTCCAATAATAATCTCAGAATCAGACACACATCAAAAACTTACTGTTTCTATTGGTGGTCACAGAATCTGAAACCAGCATTTTGATAGATTTCAGCATGTACCTAATATTAGATTCCTAACCTGTTTAGGCAACCCAGTAAGCATATAAAAGCTGGTCACTATCTGCCCACTAGCAAAAGCCATTTAAATGGCATTTTACTGGTGGCCCGAAAGTGGCTCGAGACTGTATGATCTCTAGGAAGGTACTCATAATGAAACAAGATCAGATATTGTTTCCTTACTTGTAAAGCCAACCCAGTAGGCATATAAAAGTTGGCCACTATCAGTCCACCAGCAAAATGCCATTTAAATGGCATTTTGCCAGTGGACTGATAGTTTGCTTTTGTTTGTTTTGTTGCTTTAGGTCCGAATGCAACAGCTATGGTCATGGCGGGACGGTCAGTTCACCTAACCACACTATTTCCTGGGCAAGCTTGAAAAAGCAGTTAACCAGTACTTTGTGCACATACTTTCGCTTGTAACTGACAACAACCCTTCTTGAGGGAGGAAAATGACCGTAGAAATTATTTCATGATCAATCTCAACGAAAGTATGGGACCAGGTTGTGACTCCTGGATCTGCAGTCAGACTCACATCAATTGCCAGACACATTACCCACTGCGCTACGGGGCCTGGTATGTTGACTGATAGTGGCCAGATACTATATAATGGCTGGAAATTTACTCATAATAAAACTAGGTCGAATATTGTTGGGTAGGATGTAGAGACTGCAATCATCTATTACATCAACTCACCTGTACAATGGAGAAGTTGATGAGGCCTAGCTGTGGAACGCCAAGCACTAACAGGACTGTTAAAACACTTTTACACAATTCAGCCACACCCATTGATAAAACCTGCAAATGATGCAATCACATTTTAACAAGTAGTTAGAATTTTGCAAACTATGCATTAACCTCCAACCTCCATAAACATTTCAAAGTTTTGATTATCATAGCAGCTGAAACATAAATCAGACTAAGAAAAAATAAACATTTAAAAACATCTAAAAGGAGTTCTAGCGATAAGGTGTATATTTTTCATAGTTGACATGATTACAAACACCAAGTTTTCAAATTGCCCTAATGTTTTAAAAATTGGTGCAGTTCAGCAGTAAAATATGCATAGTAAGCAACAAAATACGCTTCAAAGCGATTGGCCATTTACAATACCGTGAAAACGTGTCCTTTCTACTCCAACCCCTCATTTTACATCTTTATACTGGTTGCTGTTTCAACCAGACTTTGAGCAAATGTATTGCTAGTTTTAAAAAAGTAAAAATGCCAAAGTGTTAAGGATAGGAGTGCTCTCCATTTCCCAAACCTAATCGTATTCCTACTGCGCGTGCTTACAAAATACACCTAAAATTGTGACGCTTGTCATCGGAAAGATGAAGTTGGTGTCTTTCAGTTTATATTTAGATGCATTCCCCCCCCCCCACCCCCCACCCCCTAGACCCAAGATCACCTGAGGACAACAATATTTTGCTATAAACATTTACAACATATGTAAAGGGCATTTTGGCAAACTACACCAATTTTAAAAACATTAGAGCAATTTGAAAATTTGGTGTTTGTAATCATACCAACAAGGGAAAATATACGCCTTATCGCTAGAACTCCTTTGCAGCAGCACAACAGTTACAACAATTTCAAATCTACTTTAGCAACTAAATATGGCTTAATATCTATGTGAATGGTCTGCCAGCAGATGATTTACATGAAATATAAAGCCTTAATTTACTGGATTATAAGGGGAAAATAATCACATAATTTGTCATGTGCAGCTGTGTTGATTGGTGCTTTAAGGGTCTACAATATGTATTATGTACTCATTGTATTCTTATCCACTCTGACACCAAGTTCCATGGACTTAGCTTAAATTGATTTCTATTTACTGCAGGTTCGAGAATATATCCCAGTATTTCAAACATTTTTGTTACTATTTATTCAATTATTATAGTTTAATCCTGGTTTAATATTTAGACTGCAGATAGTTTCCCAGTTCCTGGGGTAAGCTGCAGTTGGCTTGTCTTTCTCACACCAGATCTCTAGGCTTCTCTGCTCTGGGGATTGATGCCTTCTAGGTTGCACACATTGACATCCACTTTAACACACTCACTCCTTGGTGTACTATAGCAACCATTATTTTGGTTTAAACTTAACACTATTGATGTCGTATTTGCATTTAAAGTGGTTTTAATTCTTTATCAGCTAGTGACGTCTTTTGTTGTATACTGAAAACATACAGTTTCGACCCAGATCAGGCCTGAAGTTTGGACTCGGATCAGTCCCGAAAAATGTCGGGTCTGATCTGGATCCAAACTGTTTAACACTCTATTCCTGAAAGATTTTAGGGAAAAACGTTTTTTTTTTTAAAAAAAAAATACGCAGGCGGCGAAAAAGAAATATGCAAAATTACCCAGTATGCTGAGTTAAGGTAAATATGGTACTTACCTTTAATTTAACAAACATGCACTTTTGTCCCACAACAAACAAAGGTGCAGACATCATATGAAAGATGGATGACACTGCAAAACAGACGACTCCAACACTATAGTGTGGAACTCTAGCAGGTTCAGGAGTCTCCAGCAGAAACAGCCATACAGATCCTAATATACCAGAGCATAGTATACTGACTGGTACCCTACAAATACATGATTCAAAGCTCCAGCATTAAATTTTATACAGTATGGAACAAATTGGTAAAATATTTAAATAATGAACATGTACAGTCCTTTAAAATGTTATATCTATATTTAAATGGAATACAAGTATTTGGTGACAATATTATTGGCAGAATAAGGGTTAAAATAATGAATTTATGCTGAAATGTATATTTCAAAGGAATTTATACTCATGTCCAATGAAAATGCACCACTCTTTAGATGCGCTTAGCCCTTGCCTATCAAAAGCCGTTCGAAATTTTATTATTTGTACCGGTATTTATCATTTAGGACAAATGCAATGTTTTCTCGCAAAAATTTCCATTCGAGTGACTCCGTTAACATGACATAATGTCAGCTCTAAATGGCGTTATTCACATTTAGGTGTATACAAAAAGACCCAGAAATCTCATTCAAATCCTTTCCGTTTGGCAGTAGATCCACTGTCATTTCGCCACAAATTTGACAGCTGTGATGCAACACCTTTCAATATAAAGATACCAATGTGAACAATGTTACTATGTAAACTTCGAAATGGCTTGGTCTGATAAACCTGGGCACAAAATATCTAATTGCGGTTCTTACAGTCCCAGTGCTCTACACAATGTTCATTTCAGTTCAACAAATTAACACACATGCAAAACATAATTGTACTCCTCTTAAAAAATGGCATTGCATCATTGACGTCATTTTTGAGCGTGTCGCCAGCCATTGTTTGCAAAGCTAGCGTTTTAAATCCTCTGAAATTTGTGTTCATCTGTTGCTTTGAGTATTATTTAACATTAAGTTCAACACAGACACTCTTAGTTTCATGTATACGAGTTTTTAGAGATTGATGTTTATCAAAAAATGTTGATACCTACACTCTGTTGATGTAAATGACCAGCTATACGAATAAGAAATCTTTTGCTATGACCTTGTCATACTTTGGTACCAGCAAAAGAAGGATTCATTGAATGTCTCGATTTTATAAGCTAGTTAAAATAACACTTGACGCCACATCATGACGTTATATCCGCTTTCAATTCAAGATGACTACCGTATTCCAGACTATTAATTTAGAGATTCTTTGCTGTTGATATACAGAAAAATGCGAGAATAATGCTATTGAAAAGACTGACACATTCATTGGCTGGCTGTGTGACTTTCTGTTTTGACAGTTATTTCGTTAAATGCTTCCGGCACGGGCCATCAATGATCATTCAATTTTAAAGACATATCAGAAAGGTATTGCTACAGAAATGTTATGCCGTTAAAACGTTATAGTCATTTATGTATGCGTAGAGTTTTCATTGGACACAAGTATACTTTATTTTCATTGCTGAGTGTTAAAATAAAACCATGCTTAAATGCCTTGAAATCTACCAATAAAATGGAGTAAGGATGAGGGACATTTGCATTAAATGTGCCAACCACACCTGCAGCAAATGACCAATTTTCTGATATCTTTCTTGAGCTTCCAAGAAAAATAAGGCATGACATTTCACATGAAACAGCAGGAGATTTATATGAAATATCAAGTCTTATAAAGTCATTTAAAGCAGGGGCAAAATTTGAAAATGCCTTTTTTGCAAGTGTTTGGTGACACTTTAAGTTGTTTGAGAGACAGTTTCCAAAGAAACTATTGGGAAATTAATACATAATATTATAAGCCTAGGACCCTTTCTATGGGACTTACTGTTTGCTTACAGAATGTTCTATTAAAATTTGAAGAGAAAAAAAGTAAAATACCACCCAACACCCCTAAAATTGGAAATGGGCTCATCCTGCTGATTAGGGTACGCAAGTCAATTGGGCTTAAATGGCTTAATAATGGTCATTTTCCAATATCATCTATTTTTATTAACTCTAAAATCAAAGACACTTACGTTCACAGAGATCAGAAGTTTGAGTAAAATGAGTTGGTATCCATCCATTCAACACACATGCACATTAGTGAGGCCCTTACAAGGTTTTTAGAAAAATGAGGGGAAAAAGGTATTTATTTCATGGGAACGAAGGAACAAATGATAAATTTGAGGGAATGGGAACAAAGACAATATTGGGAACAGGGAACAAAAGTATCTTGGAAGGAACAGGGGCACTAGCACATTTATTTCAGTGGATCAAGGGACCATGCACCACCTGGAAGGGCCTCACACATACTACAAGCAATATCATAGAAAGTACTTACGAGCACCACATCAAGTTGATGATCTTCGACCATGTCTGACCCTCCAGTTTACTGAGACAGGCTTTTACAAAGGCTTCCTGGGCTAAAAATATCACAGTTGTATACAGCAACGTCAACCTGGGATAACAGACAGACATTTAGTAAGACCTTACAGATATACAACCACTGGAAATGTTAAAATATGAAACCTGTGCAATTTTGCACAGGTTTCATATTTTTTACATTTCCAGTGCAATTTTGCACAGGTTTCATATTTTGTACATTTCTGGCGCAATTTTGCACAGGTTTCATTTTTTTACATTTCCAGTTCAATTTGCACAGGTTTCGTATTTTGTACATTTCCAGTGAATTTTGCACAGGTTTTATATTTTGCAAATTTCCAGTGATTGTAACGGCAAAACAGAACCACAGTCAATAGACATAACTGTTAGTCACTTTGTGACGTCGCCGTTTAAATCAGTGCATTTCCAGAATGTTTTGCAAAAAAATAATTGCTGCAAAGTTAAAAAAAGTACCAAATGAAAGCAAATTGATTTAGGTAATAAACATATCTATTGTAGTTTTCTGGTGTCTGTTGTTTTCTTACACCAGTCATTTCAACACAACGAAAAATTTAAATGTTTTTTTTTCAGTGACATTAATAGTGCCAATAGGAATCATAATATTTCAAAATTTACATTCACTTTAAACGCGTTTCACTTGAGAACCAGAGTGTAATTATCTTAACCTTTTTATTGTAAATTGGATATTGCTATTTTCTATTTGCTCTTCATCCATGTAAGTTATGTGAAATTGCACCCATGAACTTTGTCATGGTAATTTTTACCAAAAATCTGAAAATGCACTGTTTTAAAAGGCAACGTCACAAAGTGACAAACAATTATGTCCACTGGCTGTATTACATACTTTTAGACAATTTAACTTTTAACCCTACACTCCATGATAACACATTTTGTCGCCTTTGAAATACTATGTATTTGGAAATATTATGGAAAATCGAGTGTTTCTTCTCAGGAGCAAATGCTCCATTTTCCATAATATTTTCTAAAGTATTCAAAACTTTGCTTAAATTTTTCTTGAACTTTTTCAATGTTGTCTAAAAATAGAAAATGATGTCATGGTCTAAAAATATCATATGGAGTAAAGCGTTAAATATGTTGTTAGCTCATTCTTGAAAGTATTGGTAAAGTGCATCTGGATTTCTATTGCACAATTGTATTTATGAACAATGTGTTTTTATTTCAGAAAAACTGCAATTTATGTGGGAAGCACTGTTGGCTGCTTCAATCCCTTTTGTTAGAGCTAATTTCAATAATTGAGCACTGACATGTGATTTCCAACAATGTGGCATTTTGACAAGTGTAGACTCAGATGAGCCTGTGTAGCCTCCTTTGAGCCTGGAAACTCCAAATGGTTTTCAGTCAGTAGCATGACACTCATAGAATATTCAAGAGACAAGCACAGGCTCTGATCAGACTGCGCAGATGCACAGTCTGATCTGAGGCTTTGCTGGTCGCACATACCACTTTGTTGGAAATTTCATGTCTCTGCTCATATTGTATTGTACAATGTTCTATATTGTCTGCCTTCTACTTACATCTTATTTCCCATTGGAGAAGCTACATGCTTCCATTCTTATCCTTATTGTATTATTTCATGCTTTATATACCGTGTACAAATTAACCCTTAAAGCGCCAAGAAAAAATGCATCTGAAAATGCCGTCTGCTGAAGTCATCTGCTGCAAAAAAATTGCCTAACATTACTGACGAATTAAGTATAGAAGCAAACAGCGTGGACCCAGACCAGACTGCTCCTATAGGAGCAGTCTGATCTCGGTCCACACTTTTGCCATAGAGGCTTTATAAACATTTCAGCAGACAAGAAAAGCAGACGACTTTTGTTGCGATTGGCGCATTAAGGGTTAAATTGAATTAAATATGTTAAAACCAATCACTTTCGGTTTTACTGCTGAAAAACTTGTCTGATATGTCTAGAAGCATCATTCATTTAATAAGCTGATGCCATATATTGAAATGTATACACTGAAATTGTTACTTTTGTGTTGTAGCAATTATTCTTTTACCTTGCATCCTAAAGATTAGTGGGTGGGGTACAGATACCCGAACCATGACCCAGTGTTCTATCAATATTATCTCTGCCGTTAATTGTGAGATTGTTATATTTGGTATTTCAGTGTATTAAGTGAATTTAAAGATTCTATATACATGTATATATCCTCTGTAGCAATCAGAACTGCCTAGGCCAATTCCGTGGAACCAAACCTCGGATGTGCATCGACGATCTACTTTGATTATGTGAGGCTTATGTTACATAAAGTGATGCTGATGTCACAGAAACCATTCCAACACAATAACAAGTGTGATTGTAGCAAAACAAATGGTTATAAATGAAGTTTATGTTTTTTCCAATAAAATATCACTATACACGTAGCTATATTTTATTGAAAAATACATAAACTTCATTTATTCTGCTGATTAACTTTTCGGGTAAAAATGGATTTTAACAGGGCTGAACCCACATGCTACAGAACTAATTTTCCTCACGCCAGTTCCGGCTAACAAAATGGAGCTTTTTCTTACATAGTACTATGCGTAATGCGCCTTACGTACACCCAATGCTTGATTCGATTCTCGAATAGAGCTGGACTTTCCCGATTGACTCTGTAGCTTAGCAGGTTGCTTTGTGTCTAACCCTTTCACAAATCTCAAAGATGAGTTTTCTCATAAAAATTTACCTGACATTAACAACCCCTAGCAAGTCCTTGGAGATATAGCGAAGAACAAAAGCATTCAGGGCAAAGGTCATCACTCGCAGCATTAACTGAAAGAGAATGTAATAGACCAAAATATACTAAGGACCCACTTTTACAATAGAAATGTCCATATTTTGTTTGTGTTAACGTTTTAAGTCCAAATCAACATATTTAGACGAAGTCATGTCCAGACTTTTCCTAAGTTGAAATAGTACTAAACTGAACTAGTTCTAAACATAGGTGAAGTAGCTTGCTCGAGTACACAAATTAAGGCAAAGTCTCTGATGAGGCTCTGACTAGCAACCCCATAACCCTTAAAGCGCCAATCATGACTGCAGCAGACAATTAAATTTGCAACATCTTTACTAATTTTCGAGAAAAAAAAAGGTATGATATTTCATGTATTCTCATGTAATATCATGCCTTTTTTGTTATTTTTGAAAAAGCAGCAAAATTTGAAATTATCGTCTGCTGCAAATTAAAGGTGGCGTTTTAACTGTTAATCTCAAGTTAATCAGTCTACCAATGAGCCTCCAAATTGCTATGTCATTACAAATGGACCAGCTCACAGTATTAATGTACACAATATGCCTTTGACGTTTGTGCTGTCATTCTAGTCTTGTCCTTCTGAACCTGGTTTTATCCTCTTTTGAAAACACTGTAGATCCATCTCAGCTAGCTTCTGACAAAGCCATCTGATCAGGATCAACAATGTTTTCCATTCAGACAGTGAGTGAATCATTGCCAATTAATGAAATTACATAACTGAATTGGGTGCTAATTGACATGGTTAAGTACAACTTAACCCATAAAGCGCCACCTATAATTTGCAGCAGACGACAATTTCAAATTTTGCCGCTCTTTCAAAAAAATAACAATAAGGCATGATATTTCTTGAGAATCATCTGCTGGCAGACGATTCTCATGAAATATCATATCTTATTATTTTTCGAAAATTGGGGGAGATGTTGCAAAATTTGTCGTCTGCTGCAGTCGTGATTGGCGCTTTTTAAGGTTTAACTTACTTGAATAGAAGAATAAGGGTTAAACATATTTACAAACCATACACTGAAACCATCTGATCTACTATGGTGCCAACCAAGGGTGACAGTGACGTATGTTTTGTTTACTATTGTTAAGTAAAACACTAACTTGCACACATCACTTGAGCTAACTCGAATCGATAGATCACTTGTGTATTAATCATATCCTGCGGATTATAGGATTAATACACAAGTGATCTATCGATTATAAGTCCCTGATATCTTTGTAAACAAAACATGACCTCACTGTCACTCTTGGCTGGCAGGATAGTAAATAAAATTTTATCCAGGTTTTGTTCTAAACTTTTGTAAACTTCCATAGGAGCCAGTGCATGAGATTTCTAACAATGTGGTATGTGCGACCAGCAAAGTCTCAGATCAGCCTAGGCATATGTGCAGTCTGATCAGAGCCTTTGCTAGTAGCTTGAGTATTCTATGATTGTTAAGCTACTGACTGAACACCATTTGGAGTTTCTAAGCTTAAAAGGAGGCTGCACAGGCTCATCCGAGTCTACACATGTTAAAATTCTAATTTGTTGGAAATCTCATGCCGCGACTCATAGATTTTCTATGAGCAGCAAAGGCTCCGACCAGACTATGCAGATGTGCAAAATCTCTTAGCTTTACCTGGTCACCTATACAGTATCAGCCAACATCTCCTGTTTTGGCTCAATTCTTAAATATATGATGAAAGCATAGAGGATATTCAAATGCTTTAGTTAAATATGTCTTTTATTTCACGAGTGAAGTGGACAATATTCATATTTCATGAGTGGCAAAGCCACGAATGAAATATAATTATTGTCCACTTCACGAATGAAATAAAAGACAACATTTGAATTTTCTTTTTATTATCTACAAATTTCCCATAATCTTTTAGGGTAAAGAGAAGCGATTCTTACTTTACATTAGCTTTTGTTTTGATTTTCTAGTCGTAGCAGATGAATTTATAAAAGCTCTTTCTTTGATTAAGCTTCTAAGCGACTCTGACTTTTTATTTACATTTCCGAACACCAATAGTTGTTTCCCTTAGAAAAGAAACAGATATGCCATAAAGAGTTGCTTCCCTTAGACCATATTAAGAAAATAAAAAAAGTAGTTCCAATCTTACGGTTTCTCTCTCGTGAAAATATCAAATCTTGTATTTTCACTGCTGTGAAAATACAATTTTTTTTTATTTTCACGACTGTGAAATATATGCATTATATTTAATCAATATTTTCCAATATTTCATTACATAGTAGAATGTATATACAATGCCTCATGGTCATTTCAGTGTTCTCATTGGTTTGTGTATACACACCACTGGACTCTTTTGTAAATCTAAGAATTCACACCTTGTTGATTGAAAATTTGACTTTTGGCAAGTATGAAGTGGCTGTCTTATAGAGAGTTATAAGCATTTTGGGAATGAATTAACAGGCTGCTGGTTGGTTTATGGAGGTGGTTGCCTTATGCAGAGACAAAACATAGTAAAAATGATTGGGAATGGTCGGACCAGCTCTCTTATGCAGGAGGACTCTTATAAAGATGTTCAACTGCATTTTTGTACAGATAATGTCTGCTTATTATGTCTGCCGCATATATGAAAAGGCACTCCAGACTGAGTTCATCACGGAAGCAAACATTATGAACCCTGATCAGACTTAACTTTAAGGTAGCAGTCTGATGTGGTCCATAGTGTTTGCAATATAGGCAAGTCTTTGTAAATGTGCAGTCTCTTCTGAGCCTTCTCTGTTCACATATGAGTTGGTTCCTTATCTGTAAAAGCATATTTTGAGTAGTGTTAAAAAATATGTCTGAGAATTTCATTTTAACACTTAAACTGGCAGCAAAAAATTACATCTGAAAATGTTGTCTGTTTAAATAGTCATCTACTGCACATTTTGATAACATTATAGATTAATGTAAGTATAGAGGCAAACAGATCCGGATCTACACTGTTTGTTGAAGAGGCTTCTAAACCATTTCAACAGATGACAAAAGCAGACGACTTGTTGTGATTGGCACTTTAAGGGTTTAAGAATATGTGGGAGAACTTTATTTTCAAGGGGGCACATACCGGATAAGCGGCAATCAAATATTAATACTATCGACAAATGTAGATAAAAAACATCACTAGAAACAAAGTTTTTGATTGCCATTTGGTGCCCTGGCAACAAATGGCAATCAAAAACGTTGTTTCTAGCGATTCTTTATCTGTGTTAGTCGATTGTTAAGAGCCTTTTCGATTGCCGCCTATCTGGTGTGGGACAGGTGTTCCATGTACAGTACACTAGGGTAAATCGGATAAAGTCGGATGACATGCATTTGCAAACAGTGAAAATCCAGATGAGACGGCTCCTTATGAGCCGTCTCATCAGGATTTTCACTGTTTGCTAAGTTAATTTATTTTATATTCCAATAATCAAAATATGAAACAAACGAGGTCGCTGTCCGAATTTAGCAGACCGTCCGAATTTACCCGACTTAACCCTATTTTTCTCTACCTGTAACACCATGTTATAGGAAGCCGCTTTTGTCGCCCCCACCAATAGTGAGTTATGGTCCTTCTCTTTATCTGTGCTCATTTTGTGGCCCCTCTCTTTATCCGTGCTCATCTTGTAAGCTTCCTGCTGCTCTTATCTTTTATAAAGCCAAATACTTGTTTTTTATGATGCCATCTCTGAAAGAAACTGAAACCATTTTATCCATATACTCTTTGCATGTTGTTGTCTGCCTATCTTCTTTCTCAAAATTGGATGTTTACAAGAAATAGTACATGTATACCATCTGAGTGTCAAAAAGTTTGTATCAAGATCAGACCTAATCTGGGTGTAGACAGCAAAGAGTTGATAAAGCACATCCTAAACTTTGCAACAACCACCATTTTCTAATTTTGATTCTTCTTTAAGATACCAAATACACTATAGTCAGTACAGCTGCGTATTAGCCAGACAATTGTTCTAAGTGACTTAGTCTTAACATCGATAAGAACCACCAATTGATAAAATCAATAATTAACTTAATGGATATAGACGTCAGACTTAAGCAATTCTGCATCTAAGACGCCGACTGTCTAGTAGTGGTGGAAAGCCAGTGCAGTTCTCGGAGTTCTGCTGGGAAATACCCTGTGAAACCACTGCAACCCAGAAGGTGACAGTCAGACCATTGATATATACCTATGCAGGAACTATTTTGATAATTGTTTCAATAATCAATATTTTTGCTAGCAACGCTAGCGAGAATCGAACCTGCGTGGCAGAGGTATCTAGCTAGTCAGAGCTAAACACGCTACAGACTGAGCTATCCGGGCACCTCCACTTGGGGCCCCAACATACAACTGAGCTTTCTGACCTCCATCGTGAAGGTGTCAAAACAAATGCAGATGGAGGAAGATATGTTTTTGGTGCATTTTTAAAAAAAATTCAGGATCATAATTTAAATATTGGGGTTCAAAAGAATTCATGAAAATGGCGGGAAAACCTTGATGCAGCAGGCAGTGTTCAGTCTAGAGGGGGCCATTTCAAACGGCCCCTTGTTAAAGCTAGAGTGGGTCATCTTTAACATTATGTGAATGGGGAAATATTGGACAGTGTGAAATCGAATGAAAATGGTGACGGTCCTCTTTAAAATTTCCTAGATTGAACATTGTGCAGGTATAATATATCCTCGAGGGTCTGATTTCCATGTTAGTTAATTACCCACGGATCTCACAGCAAATCGCAACAATAATTTTAAGTAAAGTTTACTTAAATGTAATGTGTAATCCAACTTTAATTCATTCCATCAAACAAACATATTAACCACACTTGTTTCCGGAATTAAGCTCCAGATTACCGCATCAATTCAATAAGGGCGGTCATTTTCCGGTGAACCTAACTCCATGACCTTTCACTTTCCCCAGAAAGTCTAGTTTTGAAGTAAAGATATTAGGCCAAGCCAACACTATAATCGTTTCTGTGTGCGTGATTTGATGAATTCAGCCAGTGACCTATATTGGAGTGACTGGACACTTCATTTTTCAGCCATATAGGTATGTCGTGGCATGTGTCACGTGACAAACGCCTGGTGCGCCTTTTATCGCACACACTCAAAATGGCGATGCAGCTTGTGAGGCCGCTGCATTTATAGGTACTTTAAAGAGTGTACTTCGTCTTTAATATCGCTTATTAGTAAATATTGTTAATAACAATCGAAAAAACATATATGAAATATTGCTAAATGCTTTGTATCTGCAATGTAAAAACTAATCCGATAGAGTTATGACCGTGTAAATAACGGCCGATTTTAAGAAAGTTGCGGAAATCTGCGAAAAATGGCTTCAAAAATACCTCTTTCACTCTGACGAATAAAGCTTCAAACATGGCTATATCTGTGTCTCGAATTATCAATATTCATAAACTAAGATGTCCAATGATTCATAATTATCGTTATTATATCATTTCGGTGTTTATAAAGGTGTTAAAACTTTAGGTAAACAATAGAGAAATTACGCTGTGTATTCCAAACCAGCGGTAAAAGCCAATCGTGTAGATAAATGATATCGAGTTTCCCTCATTTACCTGGGTAAGATACACGACAGTGTTATTTGAGTTGAGTATTGGTATTTTATTGGAGTTTCTAGTCACTCTTATATAGGTCACTGATTCAGCTAACAAAGTAAGTAAGGGTGCAAAGATCAGGAATCCATACAATCAAGTACCACACCTTACCCAGGATACCAATGGGAAACACTTTTGAACACCATTTAAAGGCACCAACAGTAAAAAAAATATAAAAGTTCCAGTAAAATTGAATAATTTGCATTCAGTGATTTTATTTGGGATTAAAGGAAGCTACCTTTTCCTTCATATATGGGAAAATATTTTATTAAAATTGGGAAAATAAGAGCTAAAATACATGAAATTGGGAAAATAAAGGTCATTTTTGGATTGGGAATGACTCCCATATAAGGCCATAAAATGGTCAAATAAAATCACCGGCATTGATTTATAACATTTTATATCAAATAATATTTTGTTATGTATTATTATTTCTGCATTATTTGTACAATGTATGTTCAATAATTGACAAATCCTGACAAAAACTATAAAAAAAATATAGAGGCTATTTTCGGACAAGAACTATATTGAAATCAGTTTGAAGATCTTGCCCAAAAATGCACTTTCTAAATTACTTTCTTTGGCCTAACTCAAACTACGGTGTCACGTGATATCAACTGGCAGCAGACAACTTTTGAGTCAGGACTTATGTTTATTGCTAAAATATTCTGCTTAAAGTCAAAGGATAAAAAGTAATAGTAAAACATGGCTATTTTACACATGCCAAACAAAAATCTAGTGAAACATTGTTGTTTGAAACACATATCGATTGTAATTTCTATATGGAGTAGGAAAACTTAATTGTTTGTTAACAAAAACGGCACGTTTGGTCTCAAGCAGAGACCGTATGTGTGAGTAGTAAACAAAAACACATTACTTCACGGAATTCCGGCTCTCACGAAGTTGAGGCCTCTGACAATAAGTGACAACCATATGACCTCTCAGATATGCATTTTCTTACTGTTTGGTAAATAAACAGACAGTTTTTCTTTTGCCGTTAGAAATCCTCTTCTCAGAATGAGATTGTGACGTCATGGTCACGAAAATTACTGAAGAAATGTAAAAATTGGCGAAATCACCTTCTTGGCGAAATTCGCTTACTCGACTATACATAAGTGGATCAGGCCGAAACAACACAGGGACGAGCCGGATTCTGGTCGAAGTGATCCAAATAGTTTCACCGCTGCACCACTGACACCTGATCAGTAAGTTCCAAGAAAAACGGCCTAATTTCTGTCGTTAAACTTACATTAAAAACTTACAGAAAACTATTTTTTACACGTCATGGGCGCAGACATATTGGTTGACTGGTTCTTATGTTCTTACTCTAAACTCCCCAGTCGTCACACACAGACTTCGTGTGCTACTAATCACCCCACGGCACCTCTCGACACCACACGACACGAAGGTTTTATGTCATATTAACCATCAAAACGCATTATAGATGGGTAGTAACAGGTTTTAAACCCCGCGACACCAAAATAATAAATGTGGGAAGGATGTTTTTAATGCCCATCCTGACACAACTGTTGCCTGGGTGGGTATGAAACCAGGGACTCTCTATACAAAGGGACAGGAAACCCTGTATTAATTTTGCTGATAATAAGAATTATCTTGCAGGTACAGTACCATACTTGCAGACATTGTAAGAACGGCGTAATTATCATAATTTGATCGTGCCAGTATTAAAAGAAAGAAAGACAGAAAGAAAGGAGAAAATGAACTTATTTAAAAGTGAATTTTTCGGAATAGAAATTATAATTAATTATTAATTAAGTTTAAAAACACCCAGCACATAAAGTAGCCTTTCAGCTTCAGGACCATTTAATTTTCAAAAAGATACACTGTGCATTTCTCCAGTTAATTACATCGATAGTTGGTATGAGCACCAGAGCTCCTAAAATGTGGCTTATACTTCATACTCCCGGTCCCGAAATTCGCCTGCATGTAGCCTACATATAACAGTGTTTGAACATATTGTAAAGATTCTTAACCCTTTGTATAGAGAGACCCTGATGAAACGCAGCTGAATAACGCAGCTATATTAAATATATAGAAAATTCTAACACACCTCACATATAGAGTCAATGCTAAAAAGCGTGATATATCAAACAATAATTCAAAGATAATGGGTGCCTGTTTAATGCTTCGAAAGATAAAGCAGACATCTTGAACAGACAATACCAGTCGGTATTCACGCATGAGGATCCAGACACTACCATTCCAGACCCAGATGGTGACCCTTTTCCGACCATGAATCAATTTACAGTCAGCGAAGAAGGCGTGAGGAAGCTGTTACAGAAAAGCAACCCATGGAAAGCTTCAGGCCCAGACATGATTCCAGCACGGTTATTGAAGGAATGCGCAGAAGACCTTGCTCCAATCCAATAATATACATCTACTCATTGTTATTTTTATTTCTTATTCGTGCCTATCTTCTCTTATATTTCATCTTTCTAGTGTTACCATAAGAAGTTAACCCGTTGAGTAATAGTCAAATTTGAAGAGATGTAGTTGTAGAAGGCTGCCACTGTTGGGAGTTCGAGGACGACTTGGTAACGTTTTGATTGTTGGAGTTTAACGATTTGAAACGGTCACTGGACATTTCGGCCCATAACAATTTCGGCCCATGTCAATTTCGGCCCATAACCAAATCGGCCTATACAATTTCGGCCTACAAGTTTAATAATGTATAATTGGTATGTTTGTCTATAATTGGTATAATTAGATCGGCTTACCTGTAATTATCCACACAAATATTAAAAATAATAAGAATGGTTCGTTTCAATTGATTAGGAGTTTGTATGTAAGAGAAGAGTTAATCACATAGGCAACGAGCAGCCAAGGCCCAGATGAGCCTGCGCATTTGCGTAGTCTAGCCAGAGTGTTCCCAATCGCATCTGAAACACAAGCGATTCTTTCTTAATCCAATTATTCAGTTTTTCTTCTAATAAAGATACCAGTCTTAGCGTGTTCTAGTCTTAAGTTAAAATAACTAGTTTGTAAAGTAAAGTCAATCTTTTTTCAGTTTTTTTTTTCTCAATATAACTCTATTTAACAATTTTAAATATTTTCAATAATATATAATTTCTTTTGCAGAAATCCAGGTTGACAAAATTTATGGGCCGAAATTGCTATGGGCCGAAATTGACATGGGCCGAAATTGACATGGGCCGATTTTGTTATGGGCCGAAATGACCCGGAACCTTTGAAACCAGTCCAAATACGCGCCATATTTTGACAAGTGTTGCAAAACAAACGAGGAAACAAAAAGTTCGATGACAACGGTGACTTGATTTACTTCTGGTAGGTGAGGTTGAAGCGAGAAATACATTATAGACCAATTTCACACTGTGACCACTCGTGTGAATCCGGGACGCTTCGCCCCCAAACCATTTCCTCCCTAAGTCGTCAGGTCGTTTCACTGGCACTTGAGTCCCAAACCTCAATAAGTTGGAAGCACCATCGGCATATCAACGAAGCTCAAAATGCTTGAAAACATCGAAAAAAATCAATTTTATAAAGATAGTGTTTGTTTCTATAAGTATAATTAGAGACATGGTATTGAAGTGGAAACTTGGTAGATAAGATAAGATAAGAAAATTTATTTTAAGACGGCATGACAGTAAAACAGAGAAACATAAGCTCTAATGAGCTTTTGACCGTCTATAAGTTAACATACAATTATAAGATAAGATAATGTTTCGACAATAATTACATGGGATAACCTAAAAAAAGACTGAAATAAATTAATGTATATCTGAAACATAAACATATAAAATTTTAGCTATCTTAAGGCATTAAGACTTCATACATACTAAGCATTAGCTAAAAGATTAAAAAAGCAAATGAGTACTTTACAATTAATAGAGTATATGCAGCACATAAGAGCAAATAGCAAATAATAATAAAACTAGGGCATTCAAGCTAAAATAAACAAAAGCACATATATATTAAAGCACAAGGATACATCATGTTGCAGTATTGAGACCAGCAATCCATGCTGGTGCCAATACTGCCCCATCATGTATTAACATTAACTTAAAATGAAGCAAACAAAGCTGAAACAACACAGAAAGCGCAACAACAAACATGCGATTGAACTCAGACAGGCTGCCGGGCATCCTGCAGAACAGCTACCTACATAAATTACATTTGCAGTCTTTACCACTCCAATTGGAAATTAGAGCTTTGAATTGATTGAAGCTGCTTACTTGTCTAAAATTATCTGGGAAGCTGTTCCACAGGACGGCAGCTGCAAATCTGAAACTTTTCTTACCGTATTTTGTTGTGCGAACTTGCGGCACCTGCAAAACATTTTGGTATCTAAAGTTATAAGAAGAACAGTCTCTTATCCTAACCAGATCAGACAATACAGGGGGGGACATATCGTTTAAGATGCGAAATGTCTCTACTGCCATTGTTCTTATTCTCTTAATATGCAAGCAAGGAATGTTTGCTCTGTTTAGTAACTCTTCATAAGTTGATTTAAAATCACCGTAGACAAATCTCAATGCACGTTCTTGAATTTTTTCCAATTTTTTGGAGTTACTTTCAGAACAAAAATGCCAGGCAAGCGGGCAGTAATTAAAATTAGATAATATAAAAGTATGAAAAATTGTAAGTTTATTTAGTCTTGATAAAAAAGGACTCAACCTCTTCAAGACATTCAACTGCTGACCTGCTTTTCTACAAAGATTACTGATATGATGATCAAAATTTAGTTGGTAATCTATATCTACACCAAGCAATTTCACTACATCCTCACAATTTATTTGAGTATCAGAAACTTTTATAGTTAGATTCATGTCATGGGTCCTCTTCCCAACTCCAATGGCCTGGAATTTTTCAGGGTTTGCCTGCATACAGCTTATACGGAACCAGTTTATAAGAGTAGAACTTTCTTTCTGTAAAACCTGAATTAATCTATTAAAATCTGGCGAGCTAAAAGATATTGTATTGTCATCTGCATAATTATATAAAAGTAAGTAAAGGTGCAAAGATCAGGAATCGATACAATCAAGTACCACACCTGACCCAAGTTCCATGTTCTATAAAGTAAAAAATATCATTGATAAAAACATTAAAAAGTAGCGGACCTAAAATTGAACCCTGTGGAACTCCTTTCTTTATTTCCGACCAACTGCTGACAATATTATTTAGTTTAATTCGTTGCTTTCGATCAGACAAGTAACTTTTTAAAAGTAGCACTGCTTCATCCGATAAACCATATGCAGACAGCTTGGATAAGAGGATTTTATGCGGTAAGCAGTCAAATGCCTTGGACAGATCCATCAAGACAGCCGCAACATATTCATTATTGTCCAAGGCTGCCCTCCAGTCCTCCAACAGTCTCAACAAAACCGTCTGACAGCCTTGTCCCTTCCTGAAAGCACAGAGATATTTATCAAAAATGTTTTCAAAATAAGCACTTAGTTGCTGTGATAAAATCTTTTCATAAATTTTTGATGTGACCGTAAGGATGCTTACTGGTCTATAATTGGTCTTATCCATAGGATCATTTTTCTTATGAAGGGGGTCACTTGTGCCCGCTTAATGCTATCAGGAAAGGTACTAGTTCGAACAGACAGATTTATCAGGCCTGTCAGAGGGCTCTGGAGCGCAGTCTTGGCTAGTTTGAGGATTTTACAAGAAATTTTGTCAACACCAGCAGTGCTTGCACTAACTTTTTGAAACAGAAAGTCATGACTTCCACCCTTTGAGATTTGGAAGTCACAGGCCTAATTTGTGGAAGTCAAAATATGTGTGCGCCGTGCGGTGCCAAAAATGCTACTCTTTTTTTTTTAAACATGATGTTGTTTGCAATGCTCAGTTTCATGTACACAGTTTTTTTTTGGTTTATTTTAAACATGTTTATGTTCAACTCTGTTAAACAGTGTAAAAGTTGAAACTGATGAAATATATTTTATTGTGTCCTTCTGACATCTATTCAATGACTCAAAGTTTGCAAACAGGTATGAACAAAAACATTGTGGACCCATATCAGACTGCCCCTAAAAGAGAAGGGTCATTAATTGATTATTCCTAAGCAATGTTTCATTTTTCTTGTTCAAAGATAAGTGTTTCAGCAATCTGTCTAGCATCCAATGCCTCAAGAATCAAGATTGTGAACACTGTCTCAGATCAGTTTATTCTATTAGAAGTCTGATCTGGGCCCACAATTTTGGGGTACTGGACAAAGATAGATGACAGTCTTACAAATTCTATTACACATATGGCAGAGCATTCCCATAAGAGTTGGGCTGTCAATTGGTTTCTGAAATATTTCAGCATAGGTTTTCCTTGCTAAAGCTCTTTCAGACTGTTTTTTTTTTTTTTAGGGGGGGGGGGCTGTAAAAAGTGTTGGGTAAGACAGAGAGAACTGGCAAGTTTGGCAAGATTTCCCTTATGATCTTAAGAAATCTTTCTTGCGCTGTAATATGGATTGAATTTATTTACAACTCAAAAATACCTGCTTTGACTCAAGGCCTAGGCATAGTTCTTTTAAAAGCTCAACTTGTTAAAAAATATGCAAATTTTAAATAACTCACAAAAATATTAAAGCTAAATTTGCTGGCTCTTTATGGTGTTAAAAGACCTTGCCTTTATTGCTTGAAGTTGTGTTAGTTAATATGATATTTAAAACTCAGGTTCCTAATGCAACTGTCTCATTATTTTCTTCGTAATGCGGGCCTGGTGGGTGGGGTAAGTACGGAGATTGATAGTTTCTGATTTTTCTCAGATTTTAGCATTTGATTCCGATAGAAAAATATCATGTCTACTGCAGAAATGTAAAATTTTGTAGTAAAAAAATTGTTCTCTCGTTTTTCAAACAAAAATTAAACACATATTGGAATAGTATTTGGAAGGAAATGCCACAAAATTTTGGACCAAAAAAACGGAAGGGTTTCCCGACAGAGATCTTTTTCTCTAAGATATTACTCATGTGCTTGTTGCAATAATTATTCAACACATGTCAACTAAATGGGCACAGTAGGCAGTGGGCGGTCTGAGGTTGTCCTGAGCGCCCATTGGTCAATCACTGAATGAATTTATCAAGTATAACTGCCGTTACGCACACTTGACTTTCTGTAGAGGGCGGCGAGATCAAATGGCCAAATTCTCAATACCGATATATACGTCACGGCTTTTGCCGACGGGCGTACAAGATTTTATGAGGAAGTCAGAGTACGTCTGATCTTCGGATTTTCGGCGTACAGAAGCCAATTTCAGACGTAAAAACACCCAAAACGTCCACTAGTGTAAGCGCTGCACCAGTGGCCTTTTTTACTTGTAATTTATCTATTATTTTCCCCACTTTATGTTCCTCAGTTTCAGAAAAGTTAAAAGACAGCTCCGGAATCATATTCTCCTTGATTTTACATATACTAGGGTGATTTTCCTCATCAAAAGACACTCCTTTACCTATATCATTAGCTACATTTGTAAAAAAACTATTAAAAATTTCACTTACTTCATTTTGTTTGGTAATTAATTTACTATTTTCAGTCAGAATAACCTTGCTTGGTCAACTGGTGTTCTTTTTGGATAGATATGGCTTAATAGTTTTCCAAAAATTATCTGATTTTGTTCCGCCAACATATCTTTCTTGAAAGTATGTGCTGACAGATTTCTTCTTAATTTTATTAACTAAATTTCTCTGAGCCCTGTATTTTCCCCAAGTTTTACTATTGCTATTTTTTTTATATTCATTAAAAAACTTCTTTTTGAAGAAAATTGCTTTTTTCAGATTGCTGTTCATACATGGCAGTTTCTTTCTCCTCTGATAAGCCTGCTTAATTGGAGCATGCTTGTCCACAACCTGTGAAATTTGATGTTCAAATTTATCATAGGCGGTGTTGGCATCTGCTCCCGCAGAGTGAACATAGGAGAAATCAACTGCCTGCAAGTCCATTATGAAATTATCCTGATTAAAGTCTCTAAAGCTCCTATATTCAAATTTTGACATTTCATCTTTGGGTATGTTAGAATTTACAACAGTTGATATAAAATTATGACAGTCACTTATTCCCGTTGAAAAATTTAAACTTTTAATACACAGCCTACTTATATTTGTCAAGATAACATCGTTCAGAGTTGGAATGCAGTCCTTTTTGAAACATGTGACCTCCTTAATTAAGTTCTTATAGTCAAACAGCTCCATAATATCAGTTAAAGTTTTAGATTTAGTTGCTGAAAGCATGTCATAGTTTAGATCTCCAAGCAGTAAATGATTATCAAAATAAGTTGAACACTTGTCAAGGCACTTGTTGGTCAACTCGTTTGGACGAATTTCCTACCCCTCAAACGTATTAGTTTTTCTTCAACCCACCGTCGTTCGATAGTACAGCGATTACTCTATCTAGGGATATAGTCCACAAGTTTAAAAAACTCACCTTTGCAGGAAAAAAGTAGACAGTTTGTACTTTTCTCGCAAACAATCATTCGACAAGCTATCTACTTCCGCTTTATTTTACTTTGTGGGACCACTTTATTGCCCCCTGTAAGGTATTCATAATCTCCTCATAAAGATTAGCCTTTGATTTGTCTGGAATATCCCTCAGGCAGTGGAACCACTTTTAGTGGACCTTTAAACTGATTCCAGTAACCGAAATGATTCCGTTTACACGAAACTTCCAGATTGAATTTTTTCATTATGCAGATAGGTAAAATCGCTGATATTTTTCCTAAAAAAACTCTTTGAAAATGTACCTTGTGCGAACATTCAAAATTGTATGGTTGGGTGTTGTGATAGAACTCATTTCAAGTAATTGGAAAGCAAATGCAACATGCGCACACTAGTACATAACCAACATTTTCTTCAGTTACGAGTGTGTAATTAATAAGTTGACACGCACAAGATATAACTCACTGCCAATCATCATGTATGCATCAATACATACACCGACAGGAAGTAAAAAAAAAAGCAAAAACAGTTTTAAGCCATGCACTTTCACAATCACATGCATCTCCACCAAATATTAAGACATGCCTAAAATTACATAACTGATAAAAATGCATGAATTAATTGCTCCTAGCAGTGACTGGGTGAGGCAATATTTGGGACATTTTTATTGCAATGAGCATGTCCGCCGTAATTTCTAATTACAGTAGATACTTCAAATACAGCCAAATCTGAGAACAAACACTATTTTTCATCAGGAAATGCTTATGCTGGTCACATGCTCAAGTTAAACGGTAGGTCAAATTTGTAAATGTTTATTGCAAAAACATGAAACTTTAACGTTAACATGGCAGCCCTAATAAGGATTATAAGTTGCCACTATTTTGTATAGCAAAAGCTTTTTAATATTAAACTTGTACAAGTTGTAAAAGGTATGAAGTGTCTACTTCATGTGTATGGTTTCCAATCAGTTGGCATTTACAATGCAGGGTTTTTTTTTGGCCCGTTTTGACGACCGATATTCGGTCGTGTTCCCAATGCCAAAAAGTATGTTTTTTTCCCAATTTGAATAAGAAAATTCCCAATTCAAGGAACAATAAAAAACGGGAGAAAAAATAACAAAATATCGCCATTGTAACCTACATGCATGCCCCTGCATGCATGCAGGTCACAAAGCCCTTCCTCTTGAAATATCACTAACATAAGTGAATGCCATCTATTTGTTTGACATTTCCTGTTACCAAAACTACATATACAAAGTATCAATGTGCATAAGTTATCATAGAAGTGCTGAAATGGCTATTTGAAAAGTTTGTGTACATTCTAAGAAGAAGCCTCTTCTTGAGAACTGAGAACATTCTCGCTAGAAACACGGATTGTAAGCTAATTCTACATGGAAAGAGTCATAACATGGATTCAGTGATAAACTTACCATCCAGTGAAAGCAAAGAATCCAATCTGAAGTTTTATAAACTGTTGGTGTCACATTAATCACCGGAGAACATTCTGTGAGGTTGGTGAAAGTTTATCGGTGACGCCATCTTGGATTCAGAAAGGGAATTCCCCTATTTACAAGTATTGCTTTACAGAACAATGGGCTTATAAACTAACTTTTGCGGTTGACCCCGGAATCACTGAACATCAGGAACAACTTTTACTGAGAACTGCACATAACTAGTTACTTATTAGGTCTATTTAATAGTGAATAGGAACTATTTCACCAATCGAATGAATACGTCATAAGCATCGTCTGCAGTGTTACTTTGGGTCCACTCGAACCAGAACTTTGAACTCATATTCACAAATATCTAACTCGCACTTCATCTTCAATTTTGCTTCAGTTTGTACATCATAAATGTCTTTGTTGACCAGGCATGGCATGACCATTTCTGTTCGTTATTTAATGAATGGTTTGTTGAGCCCGGATTTCCTGACTCTGACGTTGTGCGTGTGAATCCATTCCGTGCATGACAGGAGTTCCGTTCCGGCATCCGATTGGCAGAACGGATGTCCGGACCGGAATTCTCTGTTGGCATTGGTCAGTTGGGGTCATGTGGTGCCTGGTCCGACTCTATAAATACGAGAGATCGCCTGCGTTCCCCAGTCTTGTCTTGAAACGTCTTGTTGACAGTCACGCACCAGCAGACTCAATCAGGGGCGCGACCGTGTCCCTGTCACGACACAAATACGGTAGTGAAGCTGAAAGAGATTCATCACTTCCAATATAGCCAAGTCAATTGATACTACAGTCAAGATGTTAGTATCCCCAGATGCAAGTGTTTGACTCCTTCCTGGCCAGCTTAAGCTCCTACCCCACCCACTGACGTGTGCTTTGGTGCGGACTGCAGATCCGGTGTCTCTCGTGTTTAGGGTCTAGGTTTATTGTATATTATAAGAGATATTGAGAAATATTCGTCTCCCAGTCCGTTGTAGCGTGGAAACATACGCTAACAGCGGGTAAATAAAATCAGTGAGGGAGAAACTGTATCTTGTTTATTATTTTTCCTTAAGGGTTCTGTAGTTTCCGTCGGCCACCTTCCCCCTCCCCATAGTATGCGCCAAGGCACTGAAATCTTAATTTGATTGAATTAAAAATGTGTTAGTAACATCCAGTACACCTAACCCGCCACTGAAATGTTTACTTAGTCAATTTTTCTGGAGAAACTAAAATGAGGTGAAAGGCTGATCCGGTCAACCGTAGTAAATACTTAAATAGGTATACTACCCATTAGATTTACACTAGATCGCATAGCCGAGTGGTTTAGGTCGCAGTTTTGTAATCCCAGACAGAAGCCAGCGCGATGGTTCGATTACCACGGGAGACATAATATTTTTTCTCTAATTTTTTTTCTTTTTCTATTATTTCGGATCATTAGTACTATAGCTAAGACCATCATAGTATAGAGTATATGTGTGAAAAAAAACATAATTAACAAAAGCCCAAGTGTACAATTAGCTATTCCCTGGTGTTAATTATTACATGTGTTCACTTTGTGTTTTGCGGTATTTTTCGCGCAATTTTTGCTTTGGAGTGAAGATTTATACAGTCAGGTAAACTCTGGTTGTCTGTCAGGCGCTGATCTGTAAGACAAAGGTGCATCGCGCATTTTCTGATTGGGATACGCTAGTTTAGGCAGTCACCCTGCTTTGATTACTGTACTCCATATAAACGTACGCATCGCGCGATTTTTGCGTCTTTAGGTCTCATGCGTTGCGTATTTACGTAGGTGGCTACGCTATTTCAGACAGACTACCTCCTGAAATACTGTATCACACCAGAGTAACTCTGCGCATTTACCCCACCAGCTAGCATGCACTAATTCACGCAGTCACCCTGCTTGAGTTACTGTGCTTCATGCATACAATATATTACTTTGTAGTTCTGGCAGTCGCCCTGCTTGAGTTGTAAAGTCATATATAGTTCAACACTCATTCATGCAGTCATCCTGCCTGAGTGGCTGTGTTGGATTTCTCTTTGTTGCATTACTTATTCATGCAGTCGCCCTGCTTGAGTTACAAGGTATTATATAGTTTATCACTCATTCATGCAGTCACCCTGCCTGAGTGGCTGTGTTGGATTTCTCTTTGTTAGATGATTTAGTCATGCACTAGCTTAAATCATTGTGTGCAACCCTGCTGATTTCGTTCAGTTCATGCAGTCACCCTGCTTGAGTTGCATTTTTTCATGCGTATAATTGCACTTATTTATGCAGTCACCCTGCCTGAATAAATGTGCCTCACTTTACTCATTGCTTGAGTTACTGTGCTTTGTTTTGTTCATGTAGTCACCCTACTTGCTTTGCCTTGTTTCATGCGCATAGTTGCACTTATTCATGCAGTCACCCTGCCTGAGTAACTGTGTCACACTGATAACGGCAGTCAACCTGCCAATATCAAAATTACGTTAACGCATTTAAGAGGACAGCTACATTGATTCCACGAAATTGCATTAGCAAATATGGATCTTTGTCACATGGAATAACTAACCTGATCACGCGGTCATCCTGCTTGATTATTGTGGTACGTATACTACGCTACATTGCTGAATTTATGCTTTAGGCTGCTAAATCACTGTGCTGCATGTAGTACTATAGTGCTCAATTACATGGGGTTATCGAAGCTACATTAAGCCGTACAGTCACACTGTTTGAGTAATGTATTAATCGCATTACATTACGTATCTATCTGCAGTGAGAGTTACATTGACTTACTCAGTCGCCCTTTGATGTTCCTTTAGATAGGGAAAGTATATATACTCACGCAGTCACCCTGCTTGAATATATAGTCGTCCCCTTATTATTTGTTCACTGGTTGGGATACTGTATGGTAGTGATAGTTACAGTGTATATTTGCTAGTGTGTATCAGCAAAATAGATTTGCACAAAGTGCAATACTTTGAGATTTTTAGGAGCATTGTGGTGATTAATACTTCATTTTGTGAGACGGTTCTGTGGTTTAGTCATCAGTCTATTCATGCAGTCACCCTGCCTGAATATTTTGTTTGATGTCTCGCTAGATGTGAATTGTCTTACACTTTTTAAAGTAAATATTTATTACAAGGATACCTAATCACACTTTTATTACTGCGCATAAAGATGTACGTGTGAAATCAGTTTCAGAAGCTGGTTGAATTTTCAATGTGCGTCATATAGTACACCATCTTAAAATAGAAGTCAGCATATTTATAGGCTAGGAGCGATTACTACAAAGTGACTCCCTTTATATAGTGAAGAGTTGATCTCTGTGTATCACATACTTTAGTTGTCAACTGTATGGCAGACTGTACAGTGTGACAAAGCAATATACTCAGCCCATCTTGATTGTATACGTTCTTTTATAAGAACGTTACTTGATTTCATTGGTGTAACTGCAATATTGAACATACTAATATTTGTATGACTAGTTCTGACTAGTAATTTTAAAACATATTGACAGTAACAAGCCAGAACAAAACATGGATGGGGAATCATTAAGAGAGTTAAGATATAGAGAAAGGGAGAGGAAAGCAATTGAGAATATGAGGAGACAAGCGCTGCTTGAAATACAAGAACAAAGAGAGGCTTTAGTACAGGCAAGAGCAGAAGCACGTGCTCGCCAAGAAGAGTTAGATAGTCAGGAAAGAACACAGAGAGATGTGTCTTCTAATGTTTCAGCACAGAGAGATGATACACTGGGAACATATATATCCCCAATCTCAGACTCACATAAGCTTGATTTTGCTGGTAAACTATACACACCAGATGATAGTTTGCTAACTATTGATGTGGCAGGTAGCCAATATTCTGTTAGTCCTCTCGCTAAAAGCCAGAAGGAAATAGTAATTGATGAACAAAGAGATGTGAACACACAGGAGGAGGAGTTTGAAAAGATGTTAAAGAAATTGAAGTCTGAAATTGATAGCAGCCATGTTGACAGTGTAACAAGACAAAAGTCTTTGTTGTCAAATCCTCAAACTGAGGAAAACATTATTATAAAGAAGGAACCAGATATATCTAAAAGTAAGATATCTGGCAGTGGTATAGACTCAAGGTCAGCTGAAAAAGTTGCACCTAATATATCTATGCCACTTGATAATGATAATGATGAAGAAAGCCAATTAAGGGCTAAGATAGAAAGGATGGCGTTGCACCAAAAAGAATTGGAGGAAAAAAGGATGAAAATGCAGAATATTGAAAAAGAAATGGAAAGGCGATTGAAAGATTTAAAAGAAACTGAAAGAAAAGAAAGGCTTAGAGCTTTACAAAAGCAAGCTGAGAATATGGAATATCAATTATTTCAAAGTCAAAAAGAGGACAGAGAATGGCAAGATAGAATACAAACAATGAATTTAGAGACACAGAGGCTTAAGGACAGAATTGCCAAGAACGAAATTAGTGACCTAACTCACGAGCGCCTGCCTGACTCAAGTGTATATGACACATGCAAACTTAAGCATCAAGAAACTGATAAAGTTAGTCTCTTAGAGGAAGAATTGAAGAGAAGAGAAACTCTCATAAAACAAGAGATGTTGAAAGAGGCACAGGAAAATATATGTGCAGATCAAAAGGCTACCAATACGGAAAATAAACATAGAGAAGATCAAATAAGAATGCAGTTTGAAAAGGAATTAGACAAGAAGGAAAAAGAATTGAAAGATAAGGAAATGATGCTTCTGAAGTATAAAGTTCAGAGAGATTATCAAAAGAACATAATAGATCCTGAACTATTAAAAAGACAGGAAGAGCTTAAAAAGAAGGAACTGTACCTAAAGAAATTAGAGCAGGAAGTGTTAGGTGGAGATAATCATCAAAAGTGTGAAACTAAAAGAAAAGCTGAAACAGACGTCACATACTACATGAATCCAGGTGGAGATAGTTATGAAAAGCTTGAAACTAAAAAAGAAGCTGAAACTAAAACTAAAGCAGACGTCACCCACTTCCTAAAGCCATATTTAACCCAATTTTCAGGGACTGAGCCAGTACCTAAGAATGAAAGTTCTTTTGAAGACTGGAAAGCAGAAACCCAGTGTCTCATTAAGTCTAAGGTATATCCTGACTATATTGTCAGCCAGGCTATAAGGAATTCATTGAAAGGTCAAGCAAGAAAAGCACTTTCCACTTTGGATCCATTGACCAATAGTGATGGTATTATTTCAAAGTTGGAAAGTCTTTTTGGCAATGTTGCCAGTGGCTTAAGCATTCTTCAAGAATTTTTTACAGCGGTCCAGAATAGTGACGAAACAGTTACAATGTGGGGTCTTAGAATTGAAGAGATCCTTCAAAGGGCAATAGAAAAGGGAGAAGTACCTTCTGAAAGGAGGAACCATTTACTCAAGGATAAATTCTGGAGATCTCTACATAGTTTTGATCTTAAGATTGCAACAAAGGTTTACTTTGATAAAATTACTGATTTTGAAGTTTTAAGATCTAAAGTTAGAGAAGAGGAGCGAGAGTTAAAGACTCATAAGTTAACAGTTGAGAAAACTTATTCAAATAGTAATCAAACAGTAAAGGCTCCTGAGAATAAAATAGAAACGTCCGGAGATCTTCAACATCAACCTGTACACACAGAAACAGGCCCTGATAAACTATATAATGATCTTGCAAAACGCTTGGAAAAGGTTGAGAATATGTGTTCCAACCGTCAGAATAGGAGGTACAATAGAAATAGAAAGTGGAATGACAGAAAGAATGAACAGAAAGATAAGTCAGATGATAAAAAGGCAGAACAAAAGTCTGAGACTTTAAACAGGGACAGGCCTCCATTGAAGGGCAAATGAGAGGCGACACCCAAAGTCATAATGATAGCCCTAATGAAACAATTTTGGAAAAGTTAGTGGGCAAGGAAAATACATCTGACATCAATATTGGAGACATCAAGACTAGGGCATTGATAGATACTGGTTCTGCCATTAGTACAGTATGTGAGCATTTTGTGGAACATATGTTTCCCAAGCCAATAGTACATGACTTGGAGGAGATTGATTTACAAGTGAAAGTTGCTGATGGCCGTACTCTACCTTATACAGGATATATAGAATCAATCATTAAGCTTCCTTTTTCTGAAGCTGCTGTTTCAACTTTATTGTTAGTTGTACCCACAACGGAGTACAACAAGACAGTTCCTATTATAGTAGGTACTAATATTATTAGTCGCCTGAAACAGGCTGTTTCTGAAGATGATTCTATCCCTGATGCTTGGGAGTTAGCTTTTTCTTCCATATGCAACAACCAGGTTGGTGTTGCTAGGTTGACAAAGAAATTGACATTGCAACCTATGGAGATCAGGGATGTTACCTGCTTAGTAAGGAAGACAAGTACGGTAGAGGCGGCAATCACTGAACCATTTGAACCTAATACTGGTACTAAAGTAGGCATTTGCCCTAGGATAGTTTCACTGGAAAATCCAGGGAAAACTTCAAGAGTACCAGTCCGGATTTTTAATA
Source organism: Loripinus fragilis (assembly GCA_964019695.1). Taxonomy (NCBI): domain Eukaryota; kingdom Metazoa; phylum Mollusca; class Bivalvia; order Lucinida; family Lucinidae; genus Loripinus; species Loripinus fragilis. The sequence goes on along the minus strand of OZ026520.1, from coordinate 57,118,503 downwards.
TGTCAGCTAAAGTTTTGACTTTATCATCTAAGTCAACTGTCTGTCAGTTACAGGAAGCAAAGGTTTTGCGTTCACCCTCAATCTCTAAAGATGATAATCTTCCTACTATGGATACTGATACTAAACAGAGTGCTACCTTGAATCAGCACAATGTTGGGCAAGGTCCAACTACTGTACCAAAGGTGGACTTAGTCGGAGCTAAGGTTTCATCTGAGGAGAGGGTGAAAGTAGAACAGTTCTTGAGTAACTGGCAGAACGTTTTCTCCCAATCTCCTACCGATCTTGGTTGCACAAATCTTGTGGAACATGAAATTAAATTAGAAAATGAGACTCCATTTAAGGAACCTTACCGCCGTGTCCCGCCATCTCTAATTCAGGAAGTTAGAGAGCATCTCAAGGAAATGCTTGAGATTGGCGCTATCAGAAACTCAAAAAGCCCTTTCAGCTCAAACGTGGTGATTGTTCGAAAAAAAGATGGCACAATTCGGTTCTGTATTGATTACAGAAAGCTGAATCAGAGAACAGTCAAAGATGCCCATGCCATCCCACGTATTGATGATACCCTTCACTTACTTGCTGGAGCCAAATACTTTTCTACATTAGATCTAAAAAGTGGTTACTGGCAAGTGGAGATGAAGGAGGCTGATAAGGCTAAGACAGCGTTCCAGGTTGGGTCACTTGGCTTCTATGAGTGTAACCGGATGCCGTTTGGATTGTGTAATGCTCCTGCTACATTTCAGAGGTTGATGGAGAGGTGTATGGGGGCCTTAAATCTTCGGGATTGTCTCATATACCTTGATGATATCATTATATTCTCATCAACCTTTGACGAGCACATGGAGCGACTGCAGGCAGTGTTTGAGCGCCTACAGGAACACAATCTTAAACTTAAGCCATCAAAGTGTGAACTCTTTAAGGGCCGAGTGTCCTACCTGGGGCATGTAGTTTCTGATGAGGGCATCCATATTGATCCTGCCAAGATTGAAGCAGTCAAATCATGGCCGGTGCCCAAAAGTATTAAGGATGTCCGCCGCTTCCTTGGCTTCACTGGCTATTACAGGAAATTCATCCAGGGATTTGCTGCAATTGCAAGACCCCTCAATGATCTCCTTGTGGGTCATGTAACAAATCCAAAGGCCAAGAAGAAGTCAGTGCGGAAGCGGGTTCCATTTAAATGGGGTCCAGAGCAGCAAAGTAGTTTCGAGGCAGTTATTGACAAACTTACCAATCCTCCTGTCCTAGCATATGCAGACTACAGCCTGCCATTCAAGGTCCATACGGATGCTTCTCTGAATGGTTTAGGTGCTGTCCTTTATCAAACTCAAGAGGGGGTTGATAGAGTCATTGCATATGCTAGTCGAAGTTTGAAACCCTCAGAAAAAAAAATATCCGGCGCATAAGCTAGAGTTTCTGGCATTGAAGTGGTCTGTGACTGAGAAATTTCACGACTATCTCTATGGTAGTTCGTTTGAGGTTATTACTGATAATAATCCTCTTACGTACATTCTCACCACAGCAAAGCTTGATGCAACGGGACAACGCTGGGTAGCTTCTCTGAGTGATTATAACTTCACAATTAAATACAGGAGTGGTAAGAAAAATGCAGATGCCGATGGATTATCACGTCGCCAGGAAGGCAATACAGGGGAATGCACAGTTTTCCCAGACGTGATAAAGGCTGTTGCAATGTCAGTGACTGCAACGGAATGTCCATTCATTGACAGCGTCTATGTTTCTGAAGCTTCAGATTCAACTCCACCCTTCACTGAAGACATTTCAGAGCAACTGCTTCAGACGCATGGCCTTACTGCTAAGGACTGGAGAAAAGCACAGCTTCAAGACCTATCCTTGAGTTTTGTTATCAAGTGTCTTGAAGCAGGTTTACCTGCACCATCGAGGCGTAGCCTTGATCAAGCGGTTGATGCAAAATATCTCAAGGAGTGGGAAAAGATGCTTCTCTCCAATGGAGTCCTTCACAGAAAGGTCACATTGAATGGACAGAACTTTCTGCAGCTTGTCCTCCCACCAGCTTTTCGAGAAGATGTTTTTGAAGCGCTGCATGATGACCTTGGGCATCAAGGCAGAGATAGGACCATGTCACTTATAAAACAGAGATTTTTCTGGCCTGGCATGGATACCTATATCAAGAACAAGGTTGCATCATGTGAGCGCTGCATCAGAAGGAAAGCTGGTCCAGACAGAAGTAAGCTTATCAACATTACTTCTACTACACCTATGGAGATTGTGTGTCTTGATTACCTTACCCTTGAAAGATCTAAAGGGGGATTTGAAAAAATCTTGGTAATCACAGATCACTTTTCTAGGTATGCCCAAGCTATTCCCACTAGGAATGAAACCGCTAAAACTACAGCGAGGGTGTTGTTCGACAACTACATTGTTCATTATGGTTTCCCAGCCCGCATTCATAGTGATCAAGGTGCCAACTTTGAATCAAACCTGATCAAAGAGCTGTGCAAGATTGCAGGGGTTGAGAAATCACGAACAACACCTTATCATCCTATGGGAAATGGACAGGTGGAAAGGTTTAACCAAACCCTACTCCAAATGCTTGGGACTCTTCAGGAAAACCAGAAAAGTGACTGGAAGGCACATGTCCCTACTTTGGTCCATGCCTACAATGCCACATTTCATGACAGCACTGGGTTCTCGCCTTATTTTCTTATGTTTGGGCGCCACCCTAGGTTGGCCATTGATGCCTTCCTTGGTCTGAATTCAGATTCATTGAATTCAACCTCTCAGACCGAGTACATAAGAAAACTAAGGGACCGCCTCAGTTTTGCTTACCAGAAGGCCCGAGAGGTGTCCAAGAAAGCTGGTTCTAGGCACAAACTGAATTATGACTTACGAGCCAGAAGTTCAGTTCTGAGGATTGGGGACCGAGTGCTTGTCAAGAATGCTGGCATTAGGGGCAGATGTAAGCTGGCGGATCGGTGGGAGAAGAGCCCCTATATAGTCATCGACCAGCCAAATGATGACATCCCAGTTTATAGAGTTAAGCGTGAGGGTGCGAGGTCGAAAACCAGGGTTCTCCACAGGAACTTCCTGCTGCCCTTCATTGGTCTTCCGACTTATGAGGAGTCAGTTGAAGAAGTTAATGAGTTGGACGAAATACGATCCATCAATGCCAATTTGGATTTGTCATCAGATCCAGACTCGGAGGCAGCCTATGATGGAGGTATTTCGGACAACAGTCATTGCTCTTCACCTGAGAAGGTCAGGAGGTATAAGATTCCGATGCGGCGAAAGCCGGGAGAATCAGGTGTTCTGCCTCGCACTGTAAAGTCAAACAGCATCTCAGATACCCAATCAGTTACCTGTTTTTCCTCAAGTGAAGAAAACAGAAACTTGCGCCCAGTTAGAGCTAGGAGGAAACCTAACTGGATGAGATCTAATGATTGGGTTCTGGGCTAGTTGTCCTCACGCTGAAACTCTATAGACAGTTGGTACTGGTCAGTGACAGTTTTGTTTTTAGATTTGTATATATGTTGTGATTTTCATCCTAATCACATTTTAAACTTTCCCAAATTGCTTTGTTTTAATATTACAGCAGAAGGATGTAGTAATCATTGTGGTTATAAACATAATATTAGACCACTTTTATCATACCTCCATTTCTGGACATCAAAAGTTTGATGTGTCTGGGAAATGGAATTAGATTTGTGACCATGACATTTTTGTTATACACATAATGGTCACGTTAACTTTATTACTGCTAATAGTGTTTAGTTAGATATTTTATATTGGATGAATCCTATTCATATGACTGAATACTATTTACATGACTGAATATTATTCATTCTGGAATTGATAATGAAAATAGTGTATACTATTTTCATTTTTAACTTTAACTGACACATTTTGTCATTCTTTTCCAGAGGCAGCTCGTGGAGCAATATTCAGTTAAGCAGTTATCATCAAAGAATGTGTCCTTTTACATATTTTCTATTTTACAGAATTTTCAGTGGATTTTGGAATGATAATTGCTAAGACCAGGATTGAAGAATGATAAACACTCATGACATATTCACTTGGGCATACTTCATATTTCAGAGAAAAAAAAAATGTATCTTTACATACTAATTGGTTTTGTTTTGGTCAATTTCAGACACATAAAGTATGTTCCAGATTTTCGCGCAAGAATCATCATGTCATGAGTAAATTCATTGATAGAGTAATTATTATAGGGGAAGATTCTGTATTATATTTATGTGTTTCATGTTTGTACAAACTCATTTAACATTCATTTATTGATTTTTTTAGCATAATTTCAACCATTCCAGGTTATAACGTTATTTAATGAAAACAATTTCTCTTTGACAGAACATGGGATTTGACAGCCAGGAAGAAACTAGGATATATTGTTTACACTTAGCATATATTCAGATATTGATGTTGTTTTTTTTCTTTAGGCTGCTGATGTTCTGTATTGTCAAATTATTATTGACATTATTTGTTTTCCTTATGTTATGGCCTGAAGCTGAGACTGAAATTTACTTGTATATGCTTGTTGAATTACATACCGTTCTAATTTATAAATGTCGGGACGCCATTTCCTAAAGGGGGGAAATATGTCATAGGCTACTTTGTACATTCCTATAAACCCCATATGACGTCCCATACCCATATCCAATATTGACCCGTATTGTAATGTTAGTTGTGAGTTACCCTATTTAGGCAGGTAACTGTAGGTATTTACCTTTATGCTAGTACTGTAGCACCACAACTCACATTCTTATTATTGTATTGCACAATAAACATCATTGTACTTTCATTGTAAATTTCATATTGGATAATAGTCATTAAATATATTATTAAATATATTTGTTGCAGGTATGTAAAGTTAAATGTTTTATCATCATTTTATGACAACCTCATCAATCATGTTGTATTAGAAATTGTCTATTTTGTATATTTCATGTTTTGTTGTGCGCGACGTATGTAATGGCGATAGGGTAAAGTTTTCAGGTGTTTCTTATATGTACACCTGTTGATTTCAAACACGACAGCTTATCCCTATAGCCATGACACGACTCACATTCTTATTATTGTATTGCACAATAAACATCATTGTACTTTCATTGTAAATTTCATATTGGATAATAGTCATTAAATATATTATTAAATATATTTGTTGCAGGCTTGTCTTTACTTGTGAAGGAACCCACGCCCATTATACATAGCCGTTGGAGGTTTATCGAGTTAAGCAAGGGGTGAAGCGGTGACACAGAGGTCTGTATATACACCATTGGATTCTTTTGTAAATCTAAGATTTCACACCTTGTTGATTGAAAATTTGGCATTTGGCAAGTATGTAGTGGCTGTCTTATAGAGAGGTATAAGCTTTTTGGGAATGAATTTACTGGCTGCTGGTTGGTTTATGGAGGTGGTTGTCTTATGCAGAGACAAAACAAAATAAAAATGATTGGGAATGGTCGGACTAGCTCTCTTATGCAGGTGGAGCTCTTATAAAGGTGGTTGATTCAGCTGGTTCAACTGCATTTTTGTACAGATAATGTTGTCTGCTTATTATGTCTACCCCATATGAAAAGGCACTCAAGACTGTGTTCATCAAGGAAGCAAACATTATGAACCCTGATCAGACTTAACTTTAAGGTAGCAGTCTGATGTGGTCCATAGTGTTTGCAATATAGGCAAGTCTTTGTAAATGTGCAGTCTCTTCTGAGCCTTCTCTGTTCACATATGAGTTGGTTCCTTATCTGTAAAAGCATATTTTGAGTAGTGTTAAAAAATATGTCTGAGAATTTCATTTTAACACTTAAACTGGCAGCAAAAAATTACATCTGAAAATGTTGTCTGTTTAAATAGTCATCTACTGCACATTTTGATAACATTATAGATTAATGTAAGTATAGAGGCAAACAGATCCGGATCTACACTGTTTGTTGAAGAGGCTTCTAAACCATTTCAACAGATGACAAAAGCAGACGACTTGTTGTGATTGGCACTTTAAGGGTTTAAGAATATGTGGGAGAACTTTATTTTCAAGGGGGCACATACCGGATAAGCGGCAATCAAATATTAATACTATCGACAAATGTAGATAAAAAACATCACTAGAAACAAAGTTTTTGATTGCCATTTGGTGCCCTGGCAACAAATGGCAATCAAAAACGTTGTTTCTAGCGATTCTTTATCTGTGTTAGTCGATTGTTAAGAGCCTTTTCGATTGCCGCCTATCTGGTGTGGGACAGGTGTTCCATGTACAGTACACTAGGGTAAATCGGATAAAGTCGGATGACATGCATTTGCAAACAGTGAAAATCCAGATGAGACGGCTCCTTATGAGCCGTCTCATCAGGATTTTCACTGTTTGCTAAGTTAATTTATTTTATATTCCAATAATCAAAATATGAAACAAACGAGGTCGCTGTCCGAATTTAGCAGACCGTCCGAATTTACCCGACTTAACCCTATTTTTCTCTACCTGTAACACCATGTTATAGGAAGCCGCTTTTGTCGCCCCCACCAATAGTGAGTTATGGTCCTTCTCTTTATCTGTGCTCATTTTGTGGCCCCTCTCTTTATCCGTGCTCATCTTGTAAGCTTCCTGCTGCTCTTATCTTTTATAAAGCCAAATACTTGTTTTTTATGATGCCATCTCTGAAAGAAACTGAAACCATTTTATCCATATACTCTTTGCATGTTGTTGTCTGCCTATCTTCTTTCTCAAAATTGGATGTTTACAAGAAATAGTACATGTATACCATCTGAGTGTCAAAAAGTTTGTATCAAGATCAGACCTAATCTGGGTGTAGACAGCAAAGAGTTGATAAAGCACATCCTAAACTTTGCAACAACCACCATTTTCTAATTTTGATTCTTCTTTAAGATACCAAATACACTATAGTCAGTACAGCTGCGTATTAGCCAGACAATTGTTCTAAGTGACTTAGTCTTAACATCGATAAGAACCACCAATTGATAAAATCAATAATTAACTTAATGGATATAGACGTCAGACTTAAGCAATTCTGCATCTAAGACGCCGACTGTCTAGTAGTGGTGGAAAGCCAGTGCAGTTCTCGGAGTTCTGCTGGGAAATACCCTGTGAAACCACTGCAACCCAGAAGGTGACAGTCAGACCATTGATATATACCTATGCAGGAACTATTTTGATAATTGTTTCAATAATCAATATTTTTGCTAGCAACGCTAGCGAGAATCGAACCTGCGTGGCAGAGGTATCTAGCTAGTCAGAGCTAAACACGCTACAGACTGAGCTATCCGGGCACCTCCACTTGGGGCCCCAACATACAACTGAGCTTTCTGACCTCCATCGTGAAGGTGTCAAAACAAATGCAGATGGAGGAAGATATGTTTTTGGTGCATTTTTAAAAAAAATTCAGGATCATAATTTAAATATTGGGGTTCAAAAGAATTCATGAAAATGGCGGGAAAACCTTGATGCAGCAGGCAGTGTTCAGTCTAGAGGGGGCCATTTCAAACGGCCCCTTGTTAAAGCTAGAGTGGGTCATCTTTAACATTATGTGAATGGGGAAATATTGGACAGTGTGAAATCGAATGAAAATGGTGACGGTCCTCTTTAAAATTTCCTAGATTGAACATTGTGCAGGTATAATATATCCTCGAGGGTCTGATTTCCATGTTAGTTAATTACCCACGGATCTCACAGCAAATCGCAACAATAATTTTAAGTAAAGTTTACTTAAATGTAATGTGTAATCCAACTTTAATTCATTCCATCAAACAAACATATTAACCACACTTGTTTCCGGAATTAAGCTCCAGATTACCGCATCAATTCAATAAGGGCGGTCATTTTCCGGTGAACCTAACTCCATGACCTTTCACTTTCCCCAGAAAGTCTAGTTTTGAAGTAAAGATATTAGGCCAAGCCAACACTATAATCGTTTCTGTGTGCGTGATTTGATGAATTCAGCCAGTGACCTATATTGGAGTGACTGGACACTTCATTTTTCAGCCATATAGGTATGTCGTGGCATGTGTCACGTGACAAACGCCTGGTGCGCCTTTTATCGCACACACTCAAAATGGCGATGCAGCTTGTGAGGCCGCTGCATTTATAGGTACTTTAAAGAGTGTACTTCGTCTTTAATATCGCTTATTAGTAAATATTGTTAATAACAATCGAAAAAACATATATGAAATATTGCTAAATGCTTTGTATCTGCAATGTAAAAACTAATCCGATAGAGTTATGACCGTGTAAATAACGGCCGATTTTAAGAAAGTTGCGGAAATCTGCGAAAAATGGCTTCAAAAATACCTCTTTCACTCTGACGAATAAAGCTTCAAACATGGCTATATCTGTGTCTCGAATTATCAATATTCATAAACTAAGATGTCCAATGATTCATAATTATCGTTATTATATCATTTCGGTGTTTATAAAGGTGTTAAAACTTTAGGTAAACAATAGAGAAATTACGCTGTGTATTCCAAACCAGCGGTAAAAGCCAATCGTGTAGATAAATGATATCGAGTTTCCCTCATTTACCTGGGTAAGATACACGACAGTGTTATTTGAGTTGAGTATTGGTATTTTATTGGAGTTTCTAGTCACTCTTATATAGGTCACTGATTCAGCTAACAAAGTAAGTAAGGGTGCAAAGATCAGGAATCCATACAATCAAGTACCACACCTTACCCAGGATACCAATGGGAAACACTTTTGAACACCATTTAAAGGCACCAACAGTAAAAAAAATATAAAAGTTCCAGTAAAATTGAATAATTTGCATTCAGTGATTTTATTTGGGATTAAAGGAAGCTACCTTTTCCTTCATATATGGGAAAATATTTTATTAAAATTGGGAAAATAAGAGCTAAAATACATGAAATTGGGAAAATAAAGGTCATTTTTGGATTGGGAATGACTCCCATATAAGGCCATAAAATGGTCAAATAAAATCACCGGCATTGATTTATAACATTTTATATCAAATAATATTTTGTTATGTATTATTATTTCTGCATTATTTGTACAATGTATGTTCAATAATTGACAAATCCTGACAAAAACTATAAAAAAAATATAGAGGCTATTTTCGGACAAGAACTATATTGAAATCAGTTTGAAGATCTTGCCCAAAAATGCACTTTCTAAATTACTTTCTTTGGCCTAACTCAAACTACGGTGTCACGTGATATCAACTGGCAGCAGACAACTTTTGAGTCAGGACTTATGTTTATTGCTAAAATATTCTGCTTAAAGTCAAAGGATAAAAAGTAATAGTAAAACATGGCTATTTTACACATGCCAAACAAAAATCTAGTGAAACATTGTTGTTTGAAACACATATCGATTGTAATTTCTATATGGAGTAGGAAAACTTAATTGTTTGTTAACAAAAACGGCACGTTTGGTCTCAAGCAGAGACCGTATGTGTGAGTAGTAAACAAAAACACATTACTTCACGGAATTCCGGCTCTCACGAAGTTGAGGCCTCTGACAATAAGTGACAACCATATGACCTCTCAGATATGCATTTTCTTACTGTTTGGTAAATAAACAGACAGTTTTTCTTTTGCCGTTAGAAATCCTCTTCTCAGAATGAGATTGTGACGTCATGGTCACGAAAATTACTGAAGAAATGTAAAAATTGGCGAAATCACCTTCTTGGCGAAATTCGCTTACTCGACTATACATAAGTGGATCAGGCCGAAACAACACAGGGACGAGCCGGATTCTGGTCGAAGTGATCCAAATAGTTTCACCGCTGCACCACTGACACCTGATCAGTAAGTTCCAAGAAAAACGGCCTAATTTCTGTCGTTAAACTTACATTAAAAACTTACAGAAAACTATTTTTTACACGTCATGGGCGCAGACATATTGGTTGACTGGTTCTTATGTTCTTACTCTAAACTCCCCAGTCGTCACACACAGACTTCGTGTGCTACTAATCACCCCACGGCACCTCTCGACACCACACGACACGAAGGTTTTATGTCATATTAACCATCAAAACGCATTATAGATGGGTAGTAACAGGTTTTAAACCCCGCGACACCAAAATAATAAATGTGGGAAGGATGTTTTTAATGCCCATCCTGACACAACTGTTGCCTGGGTGGGTATGAAACCAGGGACTCTCTATACAAAGGGACAGGAAACCCTGTATTAATTTTGCTGATAATAAGAATTATCTTGCAGGTACAGTACCATACTTGCAGACATTGTAAGAACGGCGTAATTATCATAATTTGATCGTGCCAGTATTAAAAGAAAGAAAGACAGAAAGAAAGGAGAAAATGAACTTATTTAAAAGTGAATTTTTCGGAATAGAAATTATAATTAATTATTAATTAAGTTTAAAAACACCCAGCACATAAAGTAGCCTTTCAGCTTCAGGACCATTTAATTTTCAAAAAGATACACTGTGCATTTCTCCAGTTAATTACATCGATAGTTGGTATGAGCACCAGAGCTCCTAAAATGTGGCTTATACTTCATACTCCCGGTCCCGAAATTCGCCTGCATGTAGCCTACATATAACAGTGTTTGAACATATTGTAAAGATTCTTAACCCTTTGTATAGAGAGACCCTGATGAAACGCAGCTGAATAACGCAGCTATATTAAATATATAGAAAATTCTAACACACCTCACATATAGAGTCAATGCTAAAAAGCGTGATATATCAAACAATAATTCAAAGATAATGGGTGCCTGTTTAATGCTTCGAAAGATAAAGCAGACATCTTGAACAGACAATACCAGTCGGTATTCACGCATGAGGATCCAGACACTACCATTCCAGACCCAGATGGTGACCCTTTTCCGACCATGAATCAATTTACAGTCAGCGAAGAAGGCGTGAGGAAGCTGTTACAGAAAAGCAACCCATGGAAAGCTTCAGGCCCAGACATGATTCCAGCACGGTTATTGAAGGAATGCGCAGAAGACCTTGCTCCAATCCAATAATATACATCTACTCATTGTTATTTTTATTTCTTATTCGTGCCTATCTTCTCTTATATTTCATCTTTCTAGTGTTACCATAAGAAGTTAACCCGTTGAGTAATAGTCAAATTTGAAGAGATGTAGTTGTAGAAGGCTGCCACTGTTGGGAGTTCGAGGACGACTTGGTAACGTTTTGATTGTTGGAGTTTAACGATTTGAAACGGTCACTGGACATTTCGGCCCATAACAATTTCGGCCCATGTCAATTTCGGCCCATAACCAAATCGGCCTATACAATTTCGGCCTACAAGTTTAATAATGTATAATTGGTATGTTTGTCTATAATTGGTATAATTAGATCGGCTTACCTGTAATTATCCACACAAATATTAAAAATAATAAGAATGGTTCGTTTCAATTGATTAGGAGTTTGTATGTAAGAGAAGAGTTAATCACATAGGCAACGAGCAGCCAAGGCCCAGATGAGCCTGCGCATTTGCGTAGTCTAGCCAGAGTGTTCCCAATCGCATCTGAAACACAAGCGATTCTTTCTTAATCCAATTATTCAGTTTTTCTTCTAATAAAGATACCAGTCTTAGCGTGTTCTAGTCTTAAGTTAAAATAACTAGTTTGTAAAGTAAAGTCAATCTTTTTTCAGTTTTTTTTTTCTCAATATAACTCTATTTAACAATTTTAAATATTTTCAATAATATATAATTTCTTTTGCAGAAATCCAGGTTGACAAAATTTATGGGCCGAAATTGCTATGGGCCGAAATTGACATGGGCCGAAATTGACATGGGCCGATTTTGTTATGGGCCGAAATGACCCGGAACCTTTGAAACCAGTCCAAATACGCGCCATATTTTGACAAGTGTTGCAAAACAAACGAGGAAACAAAAAGTTCGATGACAACGGTGACTTGATTTACTTCTGGTAGGTGAGGTTGAAGCGAGAAATACATTATAGACCAATTTCACACTGTGACCACTCGTGTGAATCCGGGACGCTTCGCCCCCAAACCATTTCCTCCCTAAGTCGTCAGGTCGTTTCACTGGCACTTGAGTCCCAAACCTCAATAAGTTGGAAGCACCATCGGCATATCAACGAAGCTCAAAATGCTTGAAAACATCGAAAAAAATCAATTTTATAAAGATAGTGTTTGTTTCTATAAGTATAATTAGAGACATGGTATTGAAGTGGAAACTTGGTAGATAAGATAAGATAAGAAAATTTATTTTAAGACGGCATGACAGTAAAACAGAGAAACATAAGCTCTAATGAGCTTTTGACCGTCTATAAGTTAACATACAATTATAAGATAAGATAATGTTTCGACAATAATTACATGGGATAACCTAAAAAAAGACTGAAATAAATTAATGTATATCTGAAACATAAACATATAAAATTTTAGCTATCTTAAGGCATTAAGACTTCATACATACTAAGCATTAGCTAAAAGATTAAAAAAGCAAATGAGTACTTTACAATTAATAGAGTATATGCAGCACATAAGAGCAAATAGCAAATAATAATAAAACTAGGGCATTCAAGCTAAAATAAACAAAAGCACATATATATTAAAGCACAAGGATACATCATGTTGCAGTATTGAGACCAGCAATCCATGCTGGTGCCAATACTGCCCCATCATGTATTAACATTAACTTAAAATGAAGCAAACAAAGCTGAAACAACACAGAAAGCGCAACAACAAACATGCGATTGAACTCAGACAGGCTGCCGGGCATCCTGCAGAACAGCTACCTACATAAATTACATTTGCAGTCTTTACCACTCCAATTGGAAATTAGAGCTTTGAATTGATTGAAGCTGCTTACTTGTCTAAAATTATCTGGGAAGCTGTTCCACAGGACGGCAGCTGCAAATCTGAAACTTTTCTTACCGTATTTTGTTGTGCGAACTTGCGGCACCTGCAAAACATTTTGGTATCTAAAGTTATAAGAAGAACAGTCTCTTATCCTAACCAGATCAGACAATACAGGGGGGGACATATCGTTTAAGATGCGAAATGTCTCTACTGCCATTGTTCTTATTCTCTTAATATGCAAGCAAGGAATGTTTGCTCTGTTTAGTAACTCTTCATAAGTTGATTTAAAATCACCGTAGACAAATCTCAATGCACGTTCTTGAATTTTTTCCAATTTTTTGGAGTTACTTTCAGAACAAAAATGCCAGGCAAGCGGGCAGTAATTAAAATTAGATAATATAAAAGTATGAAAAATTGTAAGTTTATTTAGTCTTGATAAAAAAGGACTCAACCTCTTCAAGACATTCAACTGCTGACCTGCTTTTCTACAAAGATTACTGATATGATGATCAAAATTTAGTTGGTAATCTATATCTACACCAAGCAATTTCACTACATCCTCACAATTTATTTGAGTATCAGAAACTTTTATAGTTAGATTCATGTCATGGGTCCTCTTCCCAACTCCAATGGCCTGGAATTTTTCAGGGTTTGCCTGCATACAGCTTATACGGAACCAGTTTATAAGAGTAGAACTTTCTTTCTGTAAAACCTGAATTAATCTATTAAAATCTGGCGAGCTAAAAGATATTGTATTGTCATCTGCATAATTATATAAAAGTAAGTAAAGGTGCAAAGATCAGGAATCGATACAATCAAGTACCACACCTGACCCAAGTTCCATGTTCTATAAAGTAAAAAATATCATTGATAAAAACATTAAAAAGTAGCGGACCTAAAATTGAACCCTGTGGAACTCCTTTCTTTATTTCCGACCAACTGCTGACAATATTATTTAGTTTAATTCGTTGCTTTCGATCAGACAAGTAACTTTTTAAAAGTAGCACTGCTTCATCCGATAAACCATATGCAGACAGCTTGGATAAGAGGATTTTATGCGGTAAGCAGTCAAATGCCTTGGACAGATCCATCAAGACAGCCGCAACATATTCATTATTGTCCAAGGCTGCCCTCCAGTCCTCCAACAGTCTCAACAAAACCGTCTGACAGCCTTGTCCCTTCCTGAAAGCACAGAGATATTTATCAAAAATGTTTTCAAAATAAGCACTTAGTTGCTGTGATAAAATCTTTTCATAAATTTTTGATGTGACCGTAAGGATGCTTACTGGTCTATAATTGGTCTTATCCATAGGATCATTTTTCTTATGAAGGGGGTCACTTGTGCCCGCTTAATGCTATCAGGAAAGGTACTAGTTCGAACAGACAGATTTATCAGGCCTGTCAGAGGGCTCTGGAGCGCAGTCTTGGCTAGTTTGAGGATTTTACAAGAAATTTTGTCAACACCAGCAGTGCTTGCACTAACTTTTTGAAACAGAAAGTCATGACTTCCACCCTTTGAGATTTGGAAGTCACAGGCCTAATTTGTGGAAGTCAAAATATGTGTGCGCCGTGCGGTGCCAAAAATGCTACTCTTTTTTTTTTAAACATGATGTTGTTTGCAATGCTCAGTTTCATGTACACAGTTTTTTTTTGGTTTATTTTAAACATGTTTATGTTCAACTCTGTTAAACAGTGTAAAAGTTGAAACTGATGAAATATATTTTATTGTGTCCTTCTGACATCTATTCAATGACTCAAAGTTTGCAAACAGGTATGAACAAAAACATTGTGGACCCATATCAGACTGCCCCTAAAAGAGAAGGGTCATTAATTGATTATTCCTAAGCAATGTTTCATTTTTCTTGTTCAAAGATAAGTGTTTCAGCAATCTGTCTAGCATCCAATGCCTCAAGAATCAAGATTGTGAACACTGTCTCAGATCAGTTTATTCTATTAGAAGTCTGATCTGGGCCCACAATTTTGGGGTACTGGACAAAGATAGATGACAGTCTTACAAATTCTATTACACATATGGCAGAGCATTCCCATAAGAGTTGGGCTGTCAATTGGTTTCTGAAATATTTCAGCATAGGTTTTCCTTGCTAAAGCTCTTTCAGACTGTTTTTTTTTTTTTTAGGGGGGGGGGGCTGTAAAAAGTGTTGGGTAAGACAGAGAGAACTGGCAAGTTTGGCAAGATTTCCCTTATGATCTTAAGAAATCTTTCTTGCGCTGTAATATGGATTGAATTTATTTACAACTCAAAAATACCTGCTTTGACTCAAGGCCTAGGCATAGTTCTTTTAAAAGCTCAACTTGTTAAAAAATATGCAAATTTTAAATAACTCACAAAAATATTAAAGCTAAATTTGCTGGCTCTTTATGGTGTTAAAAGACCTTGCCTTTATTGCTTGAAGTTGTGTTAGTTAATATGATATTTAAAACTCAGGTTCCTAATGCAACTGTCTCATTATTTTCTTCGTAATGCGGGCCTGGTGGGTGGGGTAAGTACGGAGATTGATAGTTTCTGATTTTTCTCAGATTTTAGCATTTGATTCCGATAGAAAAATATCATGTCTACTGCAGAAATGTAAAATTTTGTAGTAAAAAAATTGTTCTCTCGTTTTTCAAACAAAAATTAAACACATATTGGAATAGTATTTGGAAGGAAATGCCACAAAATTTTGGACCAAAAAAACGGAAGGGTTTCCCGACAGAGATCTTTTTCTCTAAGATATTACTCATGTGCTTGTTGCAATAATTATTCAACACATGTCAACTAAATGGGCACAGTAGGCAGTGGGCGGTCTGAGGTTGTCCTGAGCGCCCATTGGTCAATCACTGAATGAATTTATCAAGTATAACTGCCGTTACGCACACTTGACTTTCTGTAGAGGGCGGCGAGATCAAATGGCCAAATTCTCAATACCGATATATACGTCACGGCTTTTGCCGACGGGCGTACAAGATTTTATGAGGAAGTCAGAGTACGTCTGATCTTCGGATTTTCGGCGTACAGAAGCCAATTTCAGACGTAAAAACACCCAAAACGTCCACTAGTGTAAGCGCTGCACCAGTGGCCTTTTTTACTTGTAATTTATCTATTATTTTCCCCACTTTATGTTCCTCAGTTTCAGAAAAGTTAAAAGACAGCTCCGGAATCATATTCTCCTTGATTTTACATATACTAGGGTGATTTTCCTCATCAAAAGACACTCCTTTACCTATATCATTAGCTACATTTGTAAAAAAACTATTAAAAATTTCACTTACTTCATTTTGTTTGGTAATTAATTTACTATTTTCAGTCAGAATAACCTTGCTTGGTCAACTGGTGTTCTTTTTGGATAGATATGGCTTAATAGTTTTCCAAAAATTATCTGATTTTGTTCCGCCAACATATCTTTCTTGAAAGTATGTGCTGACAGATTTCTTCTTAATTTTATTAACTAAATTTCTCTGAGCCCTGTATTTTCCCCAAGTTTTACTATTGCTATTTTTTTTATATTCATTAAAAAACTTCTTTTTGAAGAAAATTGCTTTTTTCAGATTGCTGTTCATACATGGCAGTTTCTTTCTCCTCTGATAAGCCTGCTTAATTGGAGCATGCTTGTCCACAACCTGTGAAATTTGATGTTCAAATTTATCATAGGCGGTGTTGGCATCTGCTCCCGCAGAGTGAACATAGGAGAAATCAACTGCCTGCAAGTCCATTATGAAATTATCCTGATTAAAGTCTCTAAAGCTCCTATATTCAAATTTTGACATTTCATCTTTGGGTATGTTAGAATTTACAACAGTTGATATAAAATTATGACAGTCACTTATTCCCGTTGAAAAATTTAAACTTTTAATACACAGCCTACTTATATTTGTCAAGATAACATCGTTCAGAGTTGGAATGCAGTCCTTTTTGAAACATGTGACCTCCTTAATTAAGTTCTTATAGTCAAACAGCTCCATAATATCAGTTAAAGTTTTAGATTTAGTTGCTGAAAGCATGTCATAGTTTAGATCTCCAAGCAGTAAATGATTATCAAAATAAGTTGAACACTTGTCAAGGCACTTGTTGGTCAACTCGTTTGGACGAATTTCCTACCCCTCAAACGTATTAGTTTTTCTTCAACCCACCGTCGTTCGATAGTACAGCGATTACTCTATCTAGGGATATAGTCCACAAGTTTAAAAAACTCACCTTTGCAGGAAAAAAGTAGACAGTTTGTACTTTTCTCGCAAACAATCATTCGACAAGCTATCTACTTCCGCTTTATTTTACTTTGTGGGACCACTTTATTGCCCCCTGTAAGGTATTCATAATCTCCTCATAAAGATTAGCCTTTGATTTGTCTGGAATATCCCTCAGGCAGTGGAACCACTTTTAGTGGACCTTTAAACTGATTCCAGTAACCGAAATGATTCCGTTTACACGAAACTTCCAGATTGAATTTTTTCATTATGCAGATAGGTAAAATCGCTGATATTTTTCCTAAAAAAACTCTTTGAAAATGTACCTTGTGCGAACATTCAAAATTGTATGGTTGGGTGTTGTGATAGAACTCATTTCAAGTAATTGGAAAGCAAATGCAACATGCGCACACTAGTACATAACCAACATTTTCTTCAGTTACGAGTGTGTAATTAATAAGTTGACACGCACAAGATATAACTCACTGCCAATCATCATGTATGCATCAATACATACACCGACAGGAAGTAAAAAAAAAAGCAAAAACAGTTTTAAGCCATGCACTTTCACAATCACATGCATCTCCACCAAATATTAAGACATGCCTAAAATTACATAACTGATAAAAATGCATGAATTAATTGCTCCTAGCAGTGACTGGGTGAGGCAATATTTGGGACATTTTTATTGCAATGAGCATGTCCGCCGTAATTTCTAATTACAGTAGATACTTCAAATACAGCCAAATCTGAGAACAAACACTATTTTTCATCAGGAAATGCTTATGCTGGTCACATGCTCAAGTTAAACGGTAGGTCAAATTTGTAAATGTTTATTGCAAAAACATGAAACTTTAACGTTAACATGGCAGCCCTAATAAGGATTATAAGTTGCCACTATTTTGTATAGCAAAAGCTTTTTAATATTAAACTTGTACAAGTTGTAAAAGGTATGAAGTGTCTACTTCATGTGTATGGTTTCCAATCAGTTGGCATTTACAATGCAGGGTTTTTTTTTGGCCCGTTTTGACGACCGATATTCGGTCGTGTTCCCAATGCCAAAAAGTATGTTTTTTTCCCAATTTGAATAAGAAAATTCCCAATTCAAGGAACAATAAAAAACGGGAGAAAAAATAACAAAATATCGCCATTGTAACCTACATGCATGCCCCTGCATGCATGCAGGTCACAAAGCCCTTCCTCTTGAAATATCACTAACATAAGTGAATGCCATCTATTTGTTTGACATTTCCTGTTACCAAAACTACATATACAAAGTATCAATGTGCATAAGTTATCATAGAAGTGCTGAAATGGCTATTTGAAAAGTTTGTGTACATTCTAAGAAGAAGCCTCTTCTTGAGAACTGAGAACATTCTCGCTAGAAACACGGATTGTAAGCTAATTCTACATGGAAAGAGTCATAACATGGATTCAGTGATAAACTTACCATCCAGTGAAAGCAAAGAATCCAATCTGAAGTTTTATAAACTGTTGGTGTCACATTAATCACCGGAGAACATTCTGTGAGGTTGGTGAAAGTTTATCGGTGACGCCATCTTGGATTCAGAAAGGGAATTCCCCTATTTACAAGTATTGCTTTACAGAACAATGGGCTTATAAACTAACTTTTGCGGTTGACCCCGGAATCACTGAACATCAGGAACAACTTTTACTGAGAACTGCACATAACTAGTTACTTATTAGGTCTATTTAATAGTGAATAGGAACTATTTCACCAATCGAATGAATACGTCATAAGCATCGTCTGCAGTGTTACTTTGGGTCCACTCGAACCAGAACTTTGAACTCATATTCACAAATATCTAACTCGCACTTCATCTTCAATTTTGCTTCAGTTTGTACATCATAAATGTCTTTGTTGACCAGGCATGGCATGACCATTTCTGTTCGTTATTTAATGAATGGTTTGTTGAGCCCGGATTTCCTGACTCTGACGTTGTGCGTGTGAATCCATTCCGTGCATGACAGGAGTTCCGTTCCGGCATCCGATTGGCAGAACGGATGTCCGGACCGGAATTCTCTGTTGGCATTGGTCAGTTGGGGTCATGTGGTGCCTGGTCCGACTCTATAAATACGAGAGATCGCCTGCGTTCCCCAGTCTTGTCTTGAAACGTCTTGTTGACAGTCACGCACCAGCAGACTCAATCAGGGGCGCGACCGTGTCCCTGTCACGACACAAATACGGTAGTGAAGCTGAAAGAGATTCATCACTTCCAATATAGCCAAGTCAATTGATACTACAGTCAAGATGTTAGTATCCCCAGATGCAAGTGTTTGACTCCTTCCTGGCCAGCTTAAGCTCCTACCCCACCCACTGACGTGTGCTTTGGTGCGGACTGCAGATCCGGTGTCTCTCGTGTTTAGGGTCTAGGTTTATTGTATATTATAAGAGATATTGAGAAATATTCGTCTCCCAGTCCGTTGTAGCGTGGAAACATACGCTAACAGCGGGTAAATAAAATCAGTGAGGGAGAAACTGTATCTTGTTTATTATTTTTCCTTAAGGGTTCTGTAGTTTCCGTCGGCCATCTGAAGTCAAGTAAGCTAGGTAGCTTACATCTTGGTGTCAGCAGAAGTGGGATGTCAATTGCCTTTTTGACATACATTCAAGAATCCATAGCTTAATAGCCTAGATTATTAGATCTAGCCACAGAAATACAGAAAATACAGAAACCTGACATTTTAGTTTTATTGTTATTCACCCAAGACGATGACAGACTCACCCCGAGATTCACCAGACCCCGAGGTCATGTTTAGAAATCAAAACCTCGAATGTGGACAAGGAGACGTCGACAGTGGGACAGAAGCCGAAGAACAGACGGACGAACCGAACTCCCCGAGGCGTTCTCGCTCAAGAAGTCCATTCAAACAGTATAGTGGTCATAGCCCCCGTGTACCACATCATAGAAATCAGAGCCCACCGTACGACAGTGTAAATCTGTACACCAGGCCCGACTTTAGTCCACCGCGTAGGTCAGTCAGTCCTGACAGAGATATCCATAATAATCGTGGCCGGCGTTTCTCTGGACCTTCTTTGAAACCAGACCCCTTTAGTGGACATGAAAACTGGGAAGAGTACATTTCTCATTTCGAGAACTGTGCCGATCTGAGTCAATGGGATCACAGACAAAAAGTACTTATGCTCGCAGCCAGTCTGCGGGGTCAAGCAAGAACGTTTTATATGAGTCTATCACAGCATGAGAAGAATAGTTATAGGTCTCTCGTAGCGAATTTAAACCAGAGATTTGGTAGCGCCAGGCACCAAAATAGATGGCTGGCAAAGCTTGAAATGCGTCGACGAGTGCCCCGAGAAAGCATTGCCGCCGTTGGTGATGACATTAGACAAATGGCACAAAAAGCTTACTGCAATCTAGATTCCGTAGCACAAGAAGCATTAGCGCTTAACCAGCTATACAAAGTCATATCATTGGAAATGAAATGTCGTTGTATAGATAAAGACTGCCGAACCGTCTCTGAGGCTGTTGACGTTATCGAACGTTATGAGGCGATAATGGGAGATTACTCTGACCGTAAAAAGCCTAATATGCGCACCATAGACTCCTCTCCCTTGGTACAGTCGAACTGTCAAGCAAAATCTACACTGGAGTCTACCTTAGAGCGAATTGAGGCTAGACTTGACAGACTTGAGAATCAGGCACAATATAAACAGAAATATGTTCCCAAGCAAAATAATAACCCACAGAGACCAGCCAAAAGACTTTGTTTCACTTGCTCCTCTCCGCATCATTTATTTAAAAACTGTCCTTACAATAACCAGAGCCATAATTACCAAGCAGATTATGCCCCACACATGACACAGCCTAGTCAGAATCAGGGAAACGGGAACCAGTCGTCTCTATAGGCCGAGAGCCGACTGACGAAACTGAAAAACGGTCTACGGAGACGCATATTCGCCATGGTCAGATGAATGAGCTTGATCGCCACTGGGATAACGGTTTTTATGCGAAGGGCGAAATAAGGGGTTCCAAGATTAATTTCCTTGTAGACAATGGGTCCACAGTCACCTTGCTTTCCAAGACAGCGTTTGACAAATTATCAAAAGACAATCAAAGCACTGTTGACCCTATTACATTAAACGTTCGAGATGCCAATGGGAATCTCATCAAAACCTATGGTAGCCTGGTTGTGCCAATAGAATTCAATGGTAAAATCTTTTCCCAAAGGTCGGTCATCTGTGATATAGGTCAGGATGGGATACTTGGTCAGGATTTCTTGCTTAGGTATGTCAGCAAGATAAATTACAAACATTATTTGCTGCACACCGACCAGGGGGATATACAATGTCAAATATATGGCAAGACTGATATGACTTGTAGAATAGAGGTTCGAAGGACCACCATTGTACCACCACATTCTGGAATATGGCTCCCTGTTGACATACCTGGGTGTGAGGGCATGACTACGTATGGCTATGCTGAGCCTGTCCAAAACAAGCATAATTTGTCCATGATTCCTGGGGTGCTGGATTTAAGTGAAAAGCAAGTTAGTGTTGTGAACTGTACAGAGGAGCCCATTACCCTGCATGCAAAGCAACACATAGGTGTGTGTGAGTCCTATATTGATAGCGAAATCAAGCGTGTTAGCCGAGTTAACAAAACAGCACCGTTAGATACCCAGAAGCCTGCAAGTGCTCAGCTTCCTGACCACTTGCAGGACCTCTTTAATAGAAGCTCTGTGCATCTAGATGCTAGTCAAAGAGAAGTACTTGCAAAACTTATCCTTGACTACCAGCAAGTTTTTGCCAAATCTGCAGATGATCTCGGCCACACTAACCTAGTCCAACACACCATTAACACGGGCAGTGCCATCCCTGTCAGGCAGCCAATGAGGCGACAGCCGTTAGGTAAACGCGATATTGAACGTGAAGAAATTCAAAAAATGTTGAAACGGGGAGTTATTGAGCCGTCAAGCTCCCCATGGAGCTCCAATGTTGTTCTTGTGACCAAGAAGGACGGAAGTGTTAGGTTTTGCGTTGATTATCGCGTTTTGAACAGCCTGACTAAGAAAGATGCATACCCTCTGCCTAGAGTTGACGATTGCCTGGACTCCCTGGCCGGATGCAAGTGGTACAGTACGATGGACCTGAATTCAGGATTTTGGCAAGTGGGTCTGTCTGCGGAAAGTCGTGAGCGTACAGCCTTTTCGACAAGCCTAGGATTATTTCATTTCATCTTGATGCCATTTGGTTTAGTCAACAGTCCTTCAACCTTTGAACGCCTGATGGAAACAGTTCTCCGAGGCCTGCAATGGGTGGAACTGCTAGTCTATATGGACGATATTTTATCGATGAGCAAATCCTTCGATGAAGGTATCGAACGTCTAGCAAAAATATTTGAAAGGTTAATTGCAGCTAATTTAAAGCTAAAGCCATCCAAATGTACTCTCTTTCAAAGGTCTGCTAAATTCCTTGGATTCTGTGTGTCGGAAAGTGGTATTTCAACAGATGAGGAAAAAACAGCTGTTATTCAAGACTGGCCTCCATGTAAGACTGCTAAACAGTGCCGAAGTTTCCTTGGCTTAGCCTCATACTACAGAAGATATTGTCCAGGGTTTGCAGAGATTGCCAAGCCACTCCATAGGTTATGCCAGAAAGGAGCAGCATTTAAATGGACCCCTGAATGCCAAGTAGCCTTCGATGGTTTGAAGAAACTCTTGACAAACTCCCCAGTACTTGGCTATCCTCTCTCTGGACAAAGATTCATTCTGGATACAGACGCGAGCCAGTACTCCGTCGGAGCTGTCCTGTCACAGGTGCAAGGTGGCAATGAGCGTGTTATTGCTTATATGAGCAAAAGCAGTAATGAACATGAGCAGAAATATTGCACCACAAGGAGAGAGCTCCTCGCTGTAATTATGGCCTTAAAGACCTTCCATCATTATGTGTACGGCCAAGAAATACTGCTACGAACTGACAACATTGCCGTCAGCTGGTTAAGAAGTTTGAAAGCACCAACTGGTCAAGTAGCAAGGTGGCTACAGCAGCTAGAAACTTACAACATAACAGCAGAACATCGGCCGGGAAAAAGTCATGTCACTGCAGATGCCCTTTCCAGGAGGCCTTGTAAGGTATGTCAAAGACAAGAGACCTTGAGCAGTGAAGTCCAGGGACTGAGTCAAGAAAGTACAGTTTCTGATGAGCATGTTTGTTGCCTTACAGCTGAGCCCGCTGAGTGCTACAGCCCTCCGGAATCCATTCGAATAGTGACTCGGTCTCAACAAGCTACCACTGAGGATCAACTTAAGCATAATCAAGCATTACTTGATGGTTGGCAGCCGAGTGAAATTAGAGCTGCTCAGTTGAATGACAATGACATGGCGATTTACCTTGTAGCGCGCGAGGATGACTCCGAACAGCCTGCCTGGAACAAAGTTTCATCAGGGTCATCATCGCTGAAAACCCTATGGAGACATTGGGATCGACTGGTAGTGCGTGGAGGGATGCTTTATCGAGAATTTACAGCTGACGAAAACAGTGATACCATTTTCCAATTAATTGTCCCGGCCAATAAAAGGGGAGAACTAATAAAATACCTTCATGACATACCATCATCTGGTCATTTGGGTGCAGAGAAAACATTAGAAAGAGCCAAACATGCTTTCTACTGGCCAGCAATGAAGAAGTACATTGAGAGCTATTGTATGACCTGTGACCAATGTGTGGCTAAGAAACTACCAGTTCACAAGAACAGGGCACCACTTGGACAATACCTAGTTGGAGAGCCTATGGAGCGTGTAGCCCTTGACATCACAGGTCCACTACCTCTCAGCAAGCTGGGAAATCGGTTCATCCTAGTAGCAGCAGACAGCTTTACAAAGTGGACAGAGGCATATGCCATACCAGATCAAGAGGCCAATACAATTATCAGGGTCTTTGTTAACGAGTTTGTCAGTAGATTTGGTACTCCATTACAAATACACAGTGATAGAGGTACCAACTTTACATCTCAGGCTTTCAGAGAGATGTGTGATTTTCTAAAGATTGACAAGACCCAGACTCCAGTAATGAGGCCACAGTCCAATGGAAACATAGAGCGGTTCAATAGAACCCTACAGACCATGTTAACTGCTTATTGTGAGCAAGACCAAAGGAGATGGGATGAATACCTGCCCCAGGTCATGATGGCCTACAGGTCCTCAGTTCATGCGACTACCCAGCAGACTCCAAACAAGATGGTATTCGGCCGTGACATTGTATTGCCAATGGAAGCTGTGATTGGTCGACCCTTTTCCCCGGAACAGGCTGATGGTGCAGTCCAAGTTGAAGAGCACATATCAAAGATTCAAGACAGGCTTGAGACCGCTCATAGAATTGCTCGTCAACACCTCAAAGTGAACTCAGAATACCAAAAGAGGCACTACGACATCAAAGCAAAGAAACGGTCGTTATTTCCAGGACAAGCAGTGTGGCTAGCAGATCCAACAAGAAAAAAAGGAGTTTGTACCAAACTGTCCCCTAGATGGAAGGGCCCTTTTCTCGTAATCAAGAAACTTGACGACCTTACATATCTGGTGAAGAAATCTGAGAAACAGAGGGCTGCTGTATTCCACTTGGATAGATTAGAGCCCTACCAGGGTAGAAACATACCCACCTGGTTCAGCAAAGTTATTTCAAAGTTTTAGTGTTATTCAATTTTTGTGTGTATGTGTGTCTGCGATGGAAACGCTCAGAAATCCATTCAATACAGGTGTTATTAATCTAATTATGGTGGAAAGGGATGTGTAATGACAGTTATCATGGTTCATTGTATTGTTTTTGTTGAATAAGGATGCATCTGGCACCTTACCAGTGTAACTGGGTGTGAACAGTGAAGTCTATGGAAATCTGGCCTGATCAACCAGTTGTTCAAAGGGACTTGTTATTGCGACACAGAAGCTGAACCACAGCTAGAGTGTACAGTGTCAATAGGACCGAGGTACTTGATAGGACACAGAAGCCAACCGCGGGGCTAGAGTGTTGAGAGCTCGGATACCGGACAATTTTATGCATATTTTTTTTTTTAGAACCATGATAAGTGTTTGTTTTTATGAGGAGCCCCCGTCATATACCTCCAAAGTCTATATTACCGCTCCCTGTCAAGTCACCAAAGCACACGTCATCAAGTTTCCATATCTTTGTCTACAGGTTATCCCTCCCATGGATGTTAATTTATTACCAGTACAGGATAGACCTTAATGTTGAATTAATTACCCGTATTCAGAATGACAGATAGGATAGACCTTGATGTTTTTGTTTAGCCACGAGTAGTTGTAGTTTCTCATCCTATGTGCTGAAATATTGTTGAAGAGGATGAAGGATGTTAGAATCTATTTTTATCTAAAATAACCCATTGTCAGTGAGCCTGTAACCATCATCGGCATTGTCTGTCAAGATCCCCAAAGGCTGATGACTAGTGAGCACCCTCTAAAGCTGCCCAATCAACTTCAGTCAAAGTTACAAAAGGCTTACTGGCCCATGAGCATCGTAAATAGTAATGTCCATCAGCATCCGTCAAAAAAAAAAAAAAAGGTTTACTCCTTCAGAAGCACATTATAGATTAGCCTGGTTATTTATGTAGTAATGTAAACAGAATAATACTCCTGATGATGATGATAGACGCTGATTGATTGATTGATTGATTGATTGATTGATTTTGATGATAATGATCGATGATGATTGTTTCTGATGATGATGACCCCTTCCTATAAGATACAAGATTCCGACTTTATGCTTGCTTCAATGGTTATCTACCTATGGGGTTACTTAATTTTGAACTGATGCCCTGAAACAGAAAACTTACGACATTTGGTGACAAAATGTCATGGGTTTTATGTCAAGCTCAGAAGGTTCCCAAAGTTCCAATATGTCAAAATTGTTGTTGTTGCGTAGCAGTCTGTAATATGGGACCTGGTAGTGAAGGGTAAAAGAAACAAGACAACTAAATAACAAGATTTTTATTTAAAAGCTATAGACGGTACTTACCTGGTGACTTATGAGTGCTCTTTGTACTACTTCCAGGTCAAGCAAATGTTGGATATGCCCAGAGAAGCTGGAGACAACAAAGAGTCTGAAGGCACACATCGCCATCCAGCATTACAGACTCTCTGTGACCTGCCCCGACTGCCATGGACAGGAGAGAATTTTTAAGCGAGTTTCAGACTTAAAGTGCCATTACATGAAGGCCCATCCCCATGGATCCCTTCCTGATGAGGCCTTCACAGAGAGGAATGGTTTTTTGATGGCCCTATACCCAGAAGATTATATCCGGGTTATTCAACCCACAGCACGTTCAGATGAGGTGGCCCGGAAGACAAAGGCAGCCATCATGTCAATGTTGAGCCAGAGTGCCTCCAGCTGCAGGAGGAAGAAATACCGTGAGGAGTGGTATAAGGGATGGGAACTAGAAAGGGAGTCATACCAGCCAGAGGCTCCCAGCCAGGACACTCCTAAGTATATACCAACACCGACGGAAATCCACAAGACCAGTACAGATATTGTAAGGACCAAGCGGCCAAGATCGGTGACTCCTGTGCCATCACAGTCTATGACCCCAGCAGCAGCAACCGCTTCACCTCTAGTCGCTGGAAGTCCAGCATTTGATCCGGACTATGAGGTAGAAGCGGGCTCCTCAGGTTTAGTCCCGGAGAACTCCGTCTCCATCCTGAAGATAAATCTGCTGCCAGGGGACTGTCACGCCTACCTGAAGGAGGGGGCTGTATTTTTCAAGGTGGGGCTGTCCGACGAGGTTTTCAGTTGCCCTCGGACGATGCAGGTGCTGGCCCGGAGGATGGCAACTCTGGATCTGGAGGAGAGTGGTCCCAGCTCCAGCACCATTTTTATCTCCTGCCAGGATCAAGGGAAGATTGAGGCCGTTGTGTCTGTCCTTGGATTGCCTTCCTCTATGATCCTGACCACCTTGATGTCAGAGACGCAGTTTGAACCGCCCGCCAAGAGACAGAGGACAGATCTTTCTATCCAGGAGAGAGCCTCAGAGCTTTTGAAGAAGGGATGTTTTCCCTTGTTTCAGCCAGCTCGGCGAGAGTGGTCAGAGATGGAACCAGTGACACTCAAGGCTGGACAAGTTTCCATCTCCTGGCCACCTCCTGGATGGAAAGACCTCAGCCGTGATGTAAAACTGCTACAGTGGGAAGTTGCTGCCTACAAGATAGCAGAAGCCACAAGAGACAGCACCACAGTGATCCCCATGTCAAGGTCTGACCTGTTGGACAGGTTTAATTTCCTGGCTTTGCCTGGTACAGCAGGGCATCATATTACCAAGGCTACCAGGGATGCCGCATGTACACGGTTTTACATGTACGAGAAGCTACGCCAGGCAGCTTCTGCGGAAACTGACCAGCCGGAGTTGGATTCTTGGCTTAAGATCATTGAGTGCGGGACCCAGATGCGAGAGGTAACTGAGGACAGCATCCTCGAGCAGATAGAAGACATCCCTCTGTGTCTTCAGGAGTCATCCTGAACTTTCTATGTGTATGGCACCAGGAGTCACTTTGAATCATCTACATCATCTTGAACTCTCTACATCATCTGGAATCATGTTGAACTCTCTGCATAATTATGAACTCTGCATGGTCTTGAACCTATAGAAAGAATTCTAGTGTTAATTTATAAATTCAAGTGAATTCAGTGAAAAAAATATCAATCAGAAAATAGGAATATATGTAATGTGAAAATAATTAAGAAATATTTTTTTTTTAAAAGTGTTAAGGGCTGTAATAGGAAATGTCAAACTCCATTGAAATATTTATCACAAGACGTTGCCACATTTCTGTGCAGTAACGTCATGTAATAAATGTTTATACGTTGAACACTTGCTTTAGACCATCTATTGGTGTTTTCATTTTGTTTTGAAAATTCGGCGAATTTCTTTTTCTTGGGTGGGGGGAATGTAACCTACATGCATGCCCCTGCATGCATGCAGGTCACAAAGCCCTTCCTCTTGAAATATCACTAACATAAGTGAATGCCATCTGTTTGTTTGACATTTCCTGTTACCAAAACTACATATACAAAGTATCAATGTGCATAAGTTATCATAGAAGTGCTGAAATGGCTATTTGAAAAGTTTGTGTACATTCTAAGAAGAAGCCTCTTCTTGAGAACTGAGAACATTCTCGCTAGAAACACGGATTGTAAGCTAATTCTACATGGAAAGAGTCATAACATGGATTCAGTGATAAACTTACCATCCAGTGAAAGCAAAGAATCCAATCTGAAGTTTTATAAACTGTTGGTGTCACATTAATCACCGGAGAACATTCTGTGAGGTTGGTGAAAGTTTATCGGTGACGCCATCTTGGATTCAGAAAGGGAATTCCCCTATTTACAAGTATTGCTTTACAGAACAATGGGCTTATAAACTAACTTTTGCGGTTGACCCCGGAATCACTGAACATCAGGAACAACTTTTACTGAGAACTGCACATAACTAGTTACTTATTAGGTCTATTTAATAGTGAATAGGAACTATTTCACCAATCGAATGAATACGTCATAAGCATCGTCTGCAGTGTTACTTTGGGTCCGCTCGAACCAGAACTTTGAACTCATATTCACAAATATCTAACTCGCACTTCATCTTCAATTTTGCTTCAGTTTGTACATCATAAATGTCTTTGTTGACCAGGCATGGCATGACCATTTCTGTTCGTTATTTAATGAATGGTTTGTTGAGCCCGGATTTCCTGACTCTGACGTTGTGCGTGTGAATCCATTCCGTGCATGACAGGAGTTCCGTTCCGGCATCCGATTGGCAGAACGGATGTCCGGACCGGAATTCTCTGTTGGCATTGGTCAGTTGGGGTCATGTGGTGCCTGGTCCGACTCTATAAATACGAGAGATCGCCTGCGTTCCCCAGTCTTGTCTTGAAACGTCTTGTTGACAGTCACGCACCAGCAGACTCAATCAGGGGCGCGACCGTGTCCCTGTCACGACACAAATACGGTAGTGAAGCTGAAAGAGATTCATCACTTCCAATATAGCCAAGTCAATTGATACTACAGTCAAGATGTTAGTATCCCCAGATGCAAGTGTTTGACTCCTTCCTGGCCAGCTTAAGCTCCTACCCCACCCACTGACGTGTGCTTTGGTGCGGACTGCAGATCCGGTGTCTCTCGTGTTTAGGGTCTAGGTTTATTGTATATTATAAGAGATATTGAGAAATATTCGTCTCCCAGTCCGTTGTAGCGTGGAAACATACGCTAACAGCGGGTAAATAAAATCAGTGAGGGAGAAACTGTATCTTGTTTATTATTTTTCCTTAAGGGTTCTGTAGTTTCCGTCGGCCATCTGAAGTCAAGTAAGCTAGGTAGCTTACACCATTTTACGATGTTTATGTTTGTGGTTGAAAGAGCGGGTCCGAACAGTCCGAATGATACAAGGGAAATAACCAAATATTGCAAACTCCCAAACGGTAACGTCCCTTTGCCGCAATTCAGCAGAATTTATTCGAGAAGGTGCCGGGGAGTTTGTAATAAACACACATGGTTTATTTTACTGGTACCCTACTCTGGCGTATTAATTTAGATTAAACGGGGCACCTTTCTCATAACAAAAAAAGAAAAAGCTTGTAACATATTTTCGCGATGTCGCACAATACGAAATATTAGAGAAAGAAACTAAAAAAAATGTAGTCAAGTAAAAAAATAGATGTGCTTTTTCGTCAGCAAGCATTAGCATCGGAGAATTCTGCAAATATCACCCCCAAACAGACCGAAAAAGTAGAAGCATCGGCCGAAATTGCCGAATCGTCTGCTTCCACAAAAAATTGTCCGTCGACATCCGCTGGTGTACCTTCTCAGTGTGATGACACTCATTCAAATCATGACAGCAGCGATGACAATCAATCGTCTGATGGGTCGCGTAGCGCAGTCGGTAACGTGTCTGGCTACAGATGCGTGTCTGACTGCAGATCCAGGGGTCGCGAGTTCGATCCCGGCCCGGTCCCATACTTTCGTGGAGATTGATCATGAAATAATTTCTACGGTCATTCTCCTCCCTTCCGCTGATTCATTCAAGAAGGGTTGTTGTCAGTTACAAGCGAAAGTATGTGCACAAATTACTGGTTAACCGCTTGTTCAAGCCTGCCCAGGAAAAAGTGTGGTTAGGTGAACTGACCGTCCCGCAATGACCATAGCTGTTGACTTGGGACGTAAAGCAACAAAACCAACCAACCAACCAGAGCACACAAGATACATGTCTAGTTCCAGACCAGCGACTGTTTAGAAAAAAAATTCTTATATTTCTCAAGCAAAACATATGTTGTGAGTACTCAAAAGAACCATCTTAATAAGAGGGATCTTTTGAGCACCCACAACAAATGGTAAATCAGATTGTAAATCAGATTTCAGAATTTGCTTATGAGTCAGTGAAGAGTAAGAAGTTGAATAAACGAAATACTTAATATTTTTGTTTTTATTATAGGGTGTGTTTTTTCCCAATTTTGTATAAAAAGACGCGAAAATTCCCAATTCTAGGGGTCGGGTCATGTTCCCAAAATGCTGAGAAAAAAGCCTGCAATGTACAAACACAAATTGTCAAGAATAGAATTCTTAGTGACTCTTTATGAGGGACTAAACTGTAGAACAAATTATTGGTCAGATAAACAATCAAGTATGCAAGGTTTTTTTTTTCAGCCTTAAAGTCTGGTCTAGCAGGTCTCAATTTTACTGACGATTTGCAGTGGGTCTTATTTTAACATAAAGGTGCTCATGTCATTCAAACTTGATTTTGTATGATGTCACACAACAACAAAGGCAGGATGTGAGCTTAATTGCTGACTTTGCCAATTAGCAAGTCAATATCTACTAACTGATTCGATGAAGACTTGTTTTGACCAACTGTGTGAACATTTGATTGAAAGCTATTGTCGTTTGAATATAATGCACGCACTACTAAGTGTTGCAAAGCAAATGCACTTACATGTAGTGTTGCATAGTGTAATGATGTGGAAATCAATGCCCTTTAGCATGTAAAAGTTGTATAAACATTCCAAGACCTTCTTTCAAGTTTGAGTGATAATAATTGGTTATTCTTTGGAATTCAAGAACCGATAATCAAATACCATTTTGGCTTCGATTAGCCAGCCCTAATTGGCATATGCATCTACAGTATGGGATCAGGTTATGTTCAGGAATGTGGTAGGAGGTCTGTATTGCTCGCTTCCTGTTGCTAGGCATGATGTGCAATATGGAGCATTTTGTTGCATTAACTTTTTGCCTACTACAGTACTAAGTGTTGTCTGCTGATAACCTTTGCAAACAATTTGGACCCAGATCAGGCCCGACAAAATGTCGGGCCTGATCTGGATCCAAACTGTTTGACGCTCTGATGGTATTCCTGAAAGAATTTTTCGAAAAAGTTAATTTTGAAAAACATCAGCAGATGAAAAAAAAAGCATGCAAAATTACCCAGTAGGCAAAGATTTAACCCTTAAGCGCCAAGAAAAGAATGCATCTGAAAATGTCGTCTGCTGAAGTCGTCTGCTGCAAATAATTGCCTAGCATTACTGACGAATTAAGTATAGAAGCAAACAGCGTGGACCCAGAACAGACTGCTCCTATAGGAGCAGTCTGATCTGGGTCCATACTGTTTGCTATAGAGGCTTCTTAAATGATTCAGCAGCCGAGAAAAGCATACAACTTTGTTGTGATTGGCGCTTTAAGGGTTTAAAGCTGACGAGTTCTTTTGCAGAATGTCACAGTCGCAAAGTCAAGGCCCTAGGGCCTCTACAGGCATGGACAGAGGAGAACAAGAGAGGAAAGTGAATGAACTGGTTAAATTCCTCCTCATAATGGACCAGAAGAAAATTCCCATAAAGAAATCAGATATAAACAAACACGTGCTGAAGGAACACAGTAAAAGCTTTGTTGCTGTTAAGGAAGCAGCGTCCGCGAGACTGGAGAAGGTTTTCGGTGTTAAGTTGGTTGAGCTGGAGGATAAACAAAAAGGGAGTTTTATACTGGTTAACAATTTGGAGACAGATTTTGAGGCCCCTCACTTAGAATGGAGCGAAGAAGATGACAGTAAGATGGGACTGCTGATGGTGGTACTTAGTTTGATATTTATGAGCGGTAACGAGCTGCTAGATGCCCAGTTATACAACTCTCTCAAGAAGCTGGGAATCAATCCAGAGTAAGATGATTGAACACATCTACCCTAAATATTTAGACATCTTAGCAACCTGTAATTCGAATGAATAGAGTTTACAACCTGATTTGGTTTGTAAAGTATTGATGGCATGGCAAAAAAGTGTAAACCCTCATCAGCCTGATCTGGGTGTACGCTGTTTGGTCAGATCTAGCTATCTAAATATTTAAGGTAAATACAGTACTAGGACACTGGTTTAGATAAACAAATAATTTCAGCGTAAAATTGTAAATATTTTCTAACCCATCAGTTTTAACGTATGTTTTGGGTGCTCAAAAGAACCGTCTCATTGAGACGGTCCTTTTGAGTACCCACAACATATGTTTTGGTTGAGAAATAAGAAAATTATTTTTCTGTTATGCACTCTTATCTAAAGTCCTGCTAGGGAGCACAGTTCCTTTTTTCATGCTTTTGTTGTCTTAATTCTGCTGGCTTTTTTCAAAATTAGCTTTTTCAAAAAATTCTTTCAGGAATACTATCAGAGTGTTAAAGTGTTTGGATCCATATCAGGCCGGACATTCTCCGTGTAAGCCTTTCACTAATCTTGATCCTGAAATCTTCTTCCCTGAGCTGCATTTTTAGCTCATCAAGACGAGCAGCTAAATGTGATCGGTCTTCGTCGTCCATAAACTTTTTCTTTAAACGACATCTCCTCCTGAACCACTGGTCCAAATTTAAAATAACTTCACATGAATGTTCCCCATGATGCCCTCTTCCAAAATTGCATAAATGGTTCCACTCCAGTGAACAGCAGGGCCGCCAGAGCTTCAGATAAGAAATCTTTTAAACGACATCTCCTGAACCACTGGCCCAAATTCAAAATAATTTCACAGAAGTGTTCCTCATAATGCCCTTTACCAAAATTGCATAAATGGTTCCACTCCGATAAACAAAAGGGCTGCCAAAGCTCTAGATAAGAAATATCTTTAAATCGCATTTCCTCCTGAACCATTGGATTAAATTCAAAATAATTTCACAGAATTGTTCCTCATGATGCCTTATACCAAAATTGCACAAATGGTTCCACTACACAGAAAGAGGGGCTGCCAGAGCTCTAGATAAGAAATGTTGTTAAATTGCATTTCCTTCTGGTCCAAATTTAAAATAATTTCACAGAATTGTTCCTTATGATGCACTCTACTAAATTTTCACAAATGGTTCCACTCCACCGATCAAATGGGCTGCCAGAGCTCTAGATGAGAAATGTCTCTTATCTCTTTTCAGCACTCAAAACATGTTTTTACTGATGAGTAAGAAAATAATTGCAATTTTACGTTCATATTTCGCATAAATGGACCTATGTATAGAATTTTGGTTTACTGTAAAGGCGGCAACTTTGATATTCACATCTGGGCGGGGATCGGCTATTTCATCTGCTAGGAAGGGAAATCAGGTTCTATAAGAATAAATGAGTTGTTTGGGCCGCGCAAAGGTGCATGCATTTCATGAAAATCCTAACTGTATACACACTGAACTCGATTTATTAACCCTTAAAGCGCATAATATCAAAATGTATGTTTTTGTCATCCACTAAAATATTTGAAGCCTCAAAGACAAACAGTGTGGACCCAGATCAGACTGCTCCTGTAGGAGCAGTCTAATCTGGGTCCACAATGTTTGTCTGTATGCTTATGTTAAATAGCCACTTTCAGATGCAGTTATTTTGCTGGCGTTTTAAGAACTAAATAATGTGTTTTGCGTCTATACTGAGGTAATGGCGCAAGATGATAAGTTACTTTTGAATAAAACCACGCCTCATTTTCAGCTTTTAACTATGTCTAAGGTTGACCAGTCCTAATTACGCATTCATGAGGTGCCGCCTTTACAGTACCCAAAAAGTCATATAATACACCACACTTTATTTTACAGTACAAACCATGAGGTATTTGGGGACGTAAAGAAGCTGTTGACTCAGGAGTTTTCAAGACAGGGCTACCTAGAGGTCACTAAACAGCCTAGTATGGAACCGCCTGTGACAGAGTTCAGGTGGGGGCAGAGAGCCAAAAATGAAACTTCAAAGAGAAAGGTTCTGGAGTTTGTTTCTAAGGTACCGGCCTTTAGATAAGAGTGCATAAAAAAAAATCTTATTTCTCAACCAAAACATATGTTGTGGGTACTCAAAAGAACCGTCTCAATGAGACGGTTCTTTTGAGCACCCAAAACATACGCTAAGAATTATGGGTAAGAAAACATTTACAATTTTACGCTGCAAATTTGTGTTTATCTAAACGTGTGTAAAGGTATAGTTAATTATATACAATGTACATGTTCTACCTATGCAGGTTACTATTTCTTGAATTGTAATCCATACCATATACACATGGGTGTAAGTTTCCGGGATTTATCCTGAATTCAGGATTTTGAGGCTGACTTAACATAGAAATAGCGTATGCAATAAAGAACATAAGGGAGTAATATGCAATATGACTTCCTCGAGTAATTCTTCCCAAAGCACTAATCCTACAGGACGATTTCACTCGTAATTGCGAGCAGACGAGTGGAATTTTTGTCCCATGATGTTTTGCTTTAACAAAAAATACCACTCTCCCCCTGGTTGAAAAACCTGTATAATGCATTGATTCAAATTTCAGGAAAAAGACCTCAATTGATAACTCAAAACCCAAGGGACTAGAAGCTGAGCTAATCGTAGTCATTACAATATAAATAATTTATACCCAAAATATTGATTTAAAAATATTGATCCTATCAATAGTCTTCTGATGTCTAAATCTTGGTTGCTATGGCATCAGGACGTCATGTTGCCCCTGGCTATATATCATAACGTCAGTTAAATTTGTTGGTTACCTAACACATGAAGATACAGTTTTAGTGCATAAACTTATATATTAAGGCAAAGTTGCTAAAAATGTTAACATAGAGTAGAAAAACAAACATTTTTCCAGAAACAAATATAATTTTATGCATTTTTTTCCAGAAAACCTGAAGAAAATTCTAGGGTCTACTTTGTTTGCTTATGAAAATATTACTAGATATGATCCTACACTAGTGGGTCTGATAAGTAATTTCTTTGTTCTATGTACAAACTTGAAAGTTTATTTATATAATTATTCATAGTGGGTGGAGCTTAGCATGAATATTCATGCAGGAAAATGTTAAAGCTTAACGCCTATGCAATAAGTACCAATTTCACATTGGCTGGCTCATTTAAATTACAGATATATGGTATAGAACCACAGCTCTGGACCTCACAGTGGCAGGATATCCAAAGATCAGAATCAGACATTCCGGACACTCAGCAGCCATCCACATCAACACAGCCACCCCCATCTCAAGGCAGAACAGGGATTCAGGCATCACAAAGCAGATCGGGAACCCAAGCTTCTCGGGGCAGATCGGGGGTCCAGGCTTCACAGGGAAGACCAGGGACCCAGTCAAAATCAAATGCACAAATACTGTACACTAGGAAATAAATGTGCATCTTTGATCTAACAAGCCAACTTCACAATTAAAAAGTTCTCCCTTTGAACATGGTGCAATCAGATTGGTACAAATATGAACCTCACAGAGAACTTCAACATACAAAAGTTCTCATTTGAACCCTGTTGCCCCCATAATGGCCAAAACTCTATAGAGTTTTGGCCATTATGGGGGCAATAGGGTTAATTTCAAGGGATTTGACTCCTCCCAAAGTGATACTTTTCCACTTTGAGAGCCAAAAATTGTTAGATTTTTACCATTCTAGGTGTAATAGGATTAACTTTGAAGATTATGACTCTTTGTGGAATAGCACTGGTGTAGCACTCTGCAAGCTTTGGCTTTTCGAAGTGCAATAGGGTAAAAGTTTGATAGAATCTGAAATGGCATGCTAGTGCAGAACGCTATGTTTTCAAAAGACTTGGATGGAAGATCGGAAGCACCATCATGATTTCATATGGGTTTATGGAAATGAGACTCGTACACAGAGAAAATATGATTTCCTAAGGTACAGTAACTGGAAGTGAGTTCTTAAAGGACATGGTTCGCAGATAGGAATCATCATAAAAAATCAATACAAATTACAATGTTTATAGGAGTAATATCGGGAGTGTGTGTGTGGGGGGGATAATTCTGATAACCAAAGGGATAGTGAGTTCTTAATGGACTTGGTTAAAAGATTGGGAGCACTATCAAATTTCAATAAAAAAAAAAGGTTTATATGAGTCATATACTCGGGGAAAAGTTCTGACTTTCAAGGGACAGTGACCATAAAGGAGTTGACAGAAACTTAATGCTTTTGTCTTCTCATTTTCAGAAAAAAATAATTTTCAGCAAAAACTGTGATCACAGAGCAATCAGTATAGCTGAAAAGGCAAATGAGCCGTGGCATGGGATTTCCAACAATGCGGTATGTGCGACCAGCAAAGCCTCAGATCTGCCTGCGCATACACACAGTCTGATCAGAGCCTTTGCTTAAGTAGC
This sequence comes from Loripinus fragilis, assembly GCA_964019695.1. Lineage (NCBI taxonomy): Eukaryota > Metazoa > Mollusca > Bivalvia > Lucinida > Lucinidae > Loripinus > Loripinus fragilis. Next base: position 57,081,950 of record OZ026520.1, on the reverse strand, counting down.
TTGAATATTCTATGAGTGTAAAGCTACTGACTGAACATCATTTGGAGTTTCTAAGCTTAAAAGGAGGCTGCTCAGGCTCATTGGAGTCTACACTTGTCAAAATGCCACATTATTTGAAATAACATGTCATGGCTCAAATGATAGATGCAATGATGGATTTATTGGCCAACACACAAGATTTTGGTAATATTGCATATATATGCGCAAAAACTTAGCTCTTTATAACTTATCTCCAATGCTGCTGTATCCAGTGGGGCTAGATGTCTAAATTTTGGTCCGAGTCACAGGTTTAGATAAACACTAATTTTCAGCGTAAAATTGAGAATATTTTCTTACCAACAATTTTTAGCATATGTTTTGGGTGCTCAAAAGAACCGTCTCATTGAGACGGTTCTTTTGAGTACCCACAACATATGTTTCGGTTGAGAAATAAGAAAATTATTTTTCTGGTAAGCACTCTTAACTGAAGGCCTGGTCTGAGTCTTCATCTACATCCATACTTTGTCTTTGTGAGCAGCAAAGGATGTGGTGAGTCTGTGCATTTGCACAGGGCCTGAGCCAATACGATAAGTACCAAAATTCCATGTGCTGGCTCATATTAGTTGCTTACACTTCTATGTTCAAACTTACACAGTTGCTTTATTATAGATCTGTGAAAAACACAAAATGTGATGTTCCTGCAACTATGGTTTGAACTCTGCTGCATTACTTATATACTTGAGCTATAAGAAAAGGACTTTTCCATTTTGAACATTCGAAAAATTCTAGATCAGTCTCGTAAGACAGATTCTGCTGAGAAAATATGGGCTATTTCGCGAGATAACTTAATTTTGCTGCATGCAAACAACAAGTGCAAACCAGCCTGTCCATTCTTCCAGAAAAGCTGTAATGTGCAGTCATTGGTCTTATCAGTTTTTATGACACTATGTCATCCATTGACAAACAGTCATGTCAGTATAAGAAATATATTTTATTGACATGAGAAATAATAAAAACTTGACAAAAAAACTCGACAGTTTTCAAATATTGGCTGCGATGCAAGAAAGCCTGTCTTTGGGGTTTCCAACCAGATTAGCCCTTAAAACGCCAATCACAACAAAAGTCGTTTGCTATTGTCGTCTGCTGAAATGTTTTAGAAGCCTTTCCAACAAACAGTGTAGACCCAGATCAGACTGCTCCTATAGGAGCAGTCTGATCTGGGTCCACACTGTTTGTCTCTATACTTAACTTTGTTAAATAATGTTAGCAAAAATTTGCAGCAGACAACAAAAGCAGGCGTAATTTTCAGATGAATTTTTTGCTGGCGTTTTAAGGGTTAAGTTCAATCCGGCCTGCTTACCTACAGAGACTGGTTTGAATATTGAAATTTGGTATGTAGTAACTGCAACTATCATACTGTCCAGAGAGCCATTAAAAAAGGCACTGATCAGACTGGATGTGCAGGCTGGTCTGTGCCTTTGTTGTCCCTATGCACCAAAATATTTTTTTTTGTGTATCTAGGCCCATTTTATCTATTGAGTTCATTTGTTTGTTTGATTTAATTCTTTACGTCCACTCAACAATCTTTCAGTTATGCAGGACGGTTCTTCCTGGGTTTAACCAGTACTAAGCTAGGATAAATGTGTCTTGCTCAAGGACCACAACGCAGTGACGCCGGTGAGGCTCGAACCCGCTACCCTTCGGTCTCGAGTCAAGCACTCTACCACTGAGCCACTGCGCTCCCTTCTATTGAGTTCAGATATTTATTTTAGATGCAATGCACAATTAAGGCAGCAACATTGTCTTTTCAGCAGCCTTTTTTGTCATAAGCTAGCTATTTCATAGAAAAAAAAACAAAACAAAAAAACAACTGGTGTGGCATGCTATGTTAGCTATATTTTAGCAGGGAGATGTCAACACTTTTATTAAGGCAATACCTTTTAAAGTTATGGTACAAGTAAGTGTTGTATAATTTTGAACAGGTTTTCTTTGTCCAATAAAATTTGGTTATGCAAACTACTTGTCAGTATAGAAAACAATGAAGGTCCTGATCAGATTGCTTCTTTGTTAATAGCAGTCTGAACTGGGTTTACACTGTGTTTCTATATTTTGCGTGTCAGGTAACTAGTGTTATTATCTTAGGCAAAATAAAATATTTAGATTCTCAGGCATTTTTGGAAGGAAGAAAAAAACAAATGAGCCAGACAAATTTTCTTTTATCTTTTATTCAGCCAGTCTAAACAGACGAGGGAACTTTTTTTTAAAACTTTGTAAGATATTTATTTTTAAGTACATGTAGTGCTTATAAAGCTTATTTCTTCAGACATTGACCTTGCCGGGCAATAAAATGGAAAGAAAGGGAAAAAACCTTGTATTGAACAGATTTGTTTTTATCACTGGACAATAAATCTTTTACTTTGGGGGCTCATTTATACATGTACTAGCAGAATCAGAGGAAAAGGTGGTGCAATGATAATGAAAAACAACCAGACAATCAGGAAATGCACCACAACATCCAAGTATGTAAAATTGACAGTTACCTTATACATGTACTGGAGTGCTGGACATATTTATATTGGACACGAAAAACAACATGCACAGCCTTTTAACCGTATAAGAATCTAATATATTATTTTTGCCTTAAGAACATTTATTATACAGTAAAACCTGTCTTAAGCGGCCACTCAAAAAGAAGACCAAAAATTGTTTTTCAAGATGATTATCGTTTAATGCAGGTCAAAAGTATTGCAGAATGCTCCAAGGGGTGCATTCTGCAATACTTTTGTCCTTCATTAAGCTACCACTTGCCATTAAGACCTTTGTTTTGTCTATTTTGAGTGGCCGCTTAAGACAGGGTTCACTATACTTTACAAGTTTTAGCCATTCACATGCCAGTACTTGCATATTAGATGGTTTATTCCATTGATAATGGTATAACCAGAAAGAACATGCTAATTGAGATTTATCAGTATTCGGCAATTGATTTATGATTTTATGAAATTACAGAGAATCTAGTCATGTGGTGTTAAGTGCATTTCTGTTTCCTTCTTAGGTTGATCTTGACATAGTTAAACTTCATGGTTTTGCACAGGCTTGAAAAGTACTTGAATATACAGGACTGTCTTGAAAAGTCCTTGAAAACTAAATTTGCCTTGAAAAGTACTTAAAGAAGTCCTTGAATTTTACCATTTACAGGAGGATTCAACACTGTCTTTGGAGACCTCAATTAGTATAAAATTGTGGTGCCTTTATTTGGTGCGGCATATGCAGCACCAAATAAAGGCACCACAATTTTATACTAATTTTCTCAAATAGTATCTCCAGTAATGCAGTCTAGCATTTCCGAAGTAGAATTTTTACATGTAAATCAGTATTTTTCATAAGTTTTTAGTCCTTGAAAACAGTAAGAAAGTCGTTTAGAAGTCCTTGAAAAGTCCTTGAATGTTACACAAACTTGCCTGTATGAACCTTGAACTTTATACTGGTATTAACCCTTTGTAGAACAGAAATCCCTTAAACAGGTATTTTGGCAAACAATGAAGACCCTGATGAAATGCCGCATGATGCAGCATTTCATCAGCGTCTGCACTGTTTGCTTAGACAAAGTTGATCTTAAGAGAAAGAAATACAATATTTTATAGAAATCATAACCTGCAACCCCTCAATATATACAATGGACCGTCTGGCGATTCTATGGAGCTTTATGGAAAATTCCATTGGTCTGAGTGACTCAGTTTCAGGTGGGAAGATGGACATTAAATGTTCACAATAGCTCATTATGAACACTTTCTACTCAGTTGAATTATGAACCAGAGGACCATAAGCTCATTAAGTTCTGTTGTAAGTCGTCAACAATTTGCTTCAAATGACAACTCCTGTTCCACTGAGCCAATTTTGACCTGACTTCACAGGAAGGGACCTATGGTGACCCTCTACAAAAATAGCTAAAACAAATTTGATCCATCAAATACATGGGGGGAGTGCAGTGGCTCAGTTGGTAGAGCGTTTGACTGGGGATCAATGGGCTGCTAGGGGGCTTGGCCGATTTCCCCTATGTACCTATATAAGAAACTTTTAAAAACATTTTTGAAACCAATGGTCAGAATTGAAAACAATTCAGCAGAAGTAATCTCTAGGTGAGTTTCTTCAAAAAATAGCTAAAACAATTAAATCCATTGAATTACAAGGTAGCCAGGCACATGACTGGCTTCTCTTAGCTACCTACTTTAAGCGTCACCTCAAGGTGCTGTGTTGGGTACAAGAATATGGGAGATTGACATTTGGGGGGATCCATAATAGAAAAGATTAGATGGTTTTTTTTTACTAAAGAGTGGAGAAACATAAGCAAAAGAGCGGATGATTTAATCATTCAAAAGAGCACTTTTCCCAGGTAATGACCAGGTTATGACCAGGCAGGTAATGACCCCCACCCCATTCAGATTGAGTCATATGATTTTACCGAAAGCTTGTTTTAACATAAAAACTTTAACCATGGATTTTAAAATCACAGAAACAAAGGGGAGAAAAGTTTAATTAATGAAAGCTCGAATATCACTTGACTTCAACACATTGTCAATACGAAAGACGTTTCCTATTGACAATGTGTGGAAGTCAAGTGATATTTTTTGTCGGTGTACCAACCAATCTTGCAAAGCAAGACTTAGAACAGACAGTGCAGTGAGTACAATTATGCCTATAAATCTGTCTCACAGTCACGGGGAACAGAAGTGGTCATTACCTGGAAAATTCGCTCATTTGTACGAATTTTCATTACCTGGAAAATTCGCTCTTTTGACTGAATGGTTTGCCGCTCATTTCATACTCTGTCACTATATACTTTTTGCTCAAATGTAATACACCCAAGAATATTTGCACCTCCCCTAGTAATCAATATGCTCAAGTGCTCCCCCTTGAATAAAGGGAACTTAAGGATAATGGTTAACCATTAACTACCAGATGAAAACTCGGCTGAAAATGTTCTGATGTCTGCTGCAATGTTTTGATTTAACTCTTTCCTTGCTTTGTGGCAAATTTTTTCGTCTGCTGATAACCTTTGTAAACAGTTTGGACCCAGATCAGGCCTGACAGAATGTTGTGTCTGATCTGGATCCAAGCTGTTTGATACTTTGATGTTATTCCTGTAAGAATATTTTGAAAAAGGCATTGTTGAAAAATATCTGCAGACGACAAAATTATGAAAAGTTACCCAGCATGCAAAGAGTTAACAGATGATTTTTAACTATAGTATGTGATCAGTCTGATGTGGGTTTACACTTCTATAGACACCTCAAATTACAACAGTAGTCATTTAATTACAACAGTAGTCAAATAAAAATTGCATCTACTTCAAGCATCTGCTTCAAGCTCTTTAAAGTTCCATAAATAGCATGCCACAAACTTGTGCCATCTCGTACCTAATATTTCATTTGGATCAATTCACATGAAATTTAGCCCTAAAAAGACATTTTCTTAAAAAAATATTTGGCACTTTAAGGTTTACTCTTTTTATGCTTCAATAGAGTATTGACAAAAGTATACAGGTAGTCAGTGTTATATTTAGAATCAATAAACATAAAAGAACAAATATATAGGTCAGCATTCCAAAGTATAAAATATCCCAGGAAAACAGAGAAAATAGAGTTCACCTGAATCAAAAAAGTCATGGCGGAGTCAGTACCTAGCAGTTCAGAGGTAAGAGTATTTTAAACCCTTAAAGCTGCATACTCTGTAACTATGAACATTTTTCGAAAAATTTTATTTTCTTTTTAAATCATTTGTAAAAGTAGAATTAAGCTATGTTTTCACAATAAAAACGTTCAGTACAGCTGAAAACTGCATGGAAAGGTGAATTATCGTATCAAATAGGTGTATTTTTCTCTTGTTGGTAATTATTTGCGTCCCTCCAATAATTATAGACCGTTGAATTTTAACATAAATGCAGTTGTTTTGATAGTGATAACTTGTTAAGATTTACGAAAATGGTAAAATGTTTACCTGAATTTGAGTATATTTACTGCGTTCTTGAAAAATAAAAACATTATTTTTAAAATTAGAAGATCAAAAGTTGCAGATTATGCAGCTTTAAAGCACAATCATGACTGCAGCAGAAGACAAATTTTGTGTCAGCAGTTTTAGTTTTCAACAAAAATAATGGATGATATTTCATGAGAATCGTCTGCCAGCAGACGATTCTCATGAAATATCATGCCTTATTTGTTATTTTTGAAAAAGCGGCAAAATTTGAAATTGTCGTCTGCTGCAAATTATAGGTGGCGCTTTATGGGTTAGTGAAGATAATGGTATATTCTTTAAACCTCTCCATGCTGCATCTTTTGCATGTCCTACTTCCCAATTTTTATCTAATTAATTTGCAAGATTCCAGACATTATGATCATGTATATACCAGCTGAATGGAAAACAGAATGGATCATGATCAGTTGGCTTTGTATGTCCCCCTGCCCCCCCCCCCCCCCCCCCCCCAGTCTGGAAGGGTGGTGGACATATTGTTTTTGGTATGGATCCTGTTAGCGTTGGCATAGCTTTTTGTCTGCACTCTACCTTATGAACCAACTTGAACAGATACAAATTTTAGTTTAGGATAGTCGAAAAAAAGATAAAATTTTCATGACCTTGACCTAATTTTCAATGTTGCCAGGGTCATATACATATAACTATGAAAAAGCCTTGTCTGCACTCCATCCTCTGGACCAATGGCCAGATTTAGACTAAACAGGCACAGATACACATTAAGGAGGACCTTATAATGATCAGATTTTGATGACCTTGACCTGATTTTCATGGCCACCAGGTTCGTATAACTATGAAAAGCCTTGTCTGTCTAATATTTTCTGAACCAATGGCCAGATATTGACCAAACTGGTACTGATACATAATTGGGAGGACCTTAATATTTGATTTAGATTTTGGTGTCCTTGACCTGATTTTCAAAGTCACTAGGGTCATATAACTATATGAAAGACTAATATATGATATGATTTTGGAAATACTTTAGTCAGGGCATGAGAATTGTTACATGTGTATGGCATAAGTGAACAGCAAAGGTTAACCCTTAATGCGCCAATCACAACAAAAGTCGTCTGCTTTTCTCGTCTGCTGAAATGTTTAAGAAGCCTCAATGGCAAACAGTGTGGGCCCAGATCAGACTGCTTCTATACTTAAATTGTCAGTAATGCTAGGCAATTATTTGCAGCAGATGACTTCAGCAGACCACATTTTCAGATGCATGTTTTTCTTGGCTCTTTAAGGGTTAAGAATGAACACCCCACAGCCTCTTTGCTAGCGAAATTACACAAAGTGTGGCATTGTTAGCCAAAAATTTCACGTCCAGTAAATTCCTTATTTTGAAAACCATATTTTTGCCAATGATAAACATTAACTCTTTTTGCCATTCATGGCGTTTGTCCTGATTGTGCTCTTAGGTAGCCTATATTGCAAACAATACTGACCCAGATCTGAGTCCGATAAGGGTTCATACTCATTGCTTCCATGATAAAATCTAGTCTGAAGTGCACTTGATTATATGCAGCAGATGCAAGAAGCAGACAGCATTTTCAGGACAAAAATATATTGGTGGGATAAGGGTTAAAAGAGAAGGGGACTAGGCAGAATGTTATTGTAGGCTCTTTGGTAAACTGCTGAGCAGGACCCAAGCCTGATTGTCTGTATATACAGGAAACAGACTCCAAACTATTGATCCCTAACTTATTTAAAACAATAATTAGGAGCTCAGTGGTAGAGTTCTTGACTCGAGACCGAGGGGCCGCGGCTTCAAGCCTCAATGGCATCACTGCGTTATGGTCCTTGAGCAAGACACATTTATCCTAGCTTAGTACTGGTTCAACCCAGGAAGACCCGTCCCTGTTTAACTGAAAGATTGTTGATGGGACGTAAAGAATCAAATCAAACAAACAAACAAAACAATACTTAAAAACTTCATAAACTGCCACAGATATCAGACAAGCAAATGATAAAATTGATGAACTCATTGAATATCTTGGCTTATTGTAGAAAAGCGTTAAAAAATCTTTTCATCATATCATATGAAACAGTAGATGTAATGATGAATTTATCTTAGTTCTGCAGCTCAGTTTCTGTTGGTGGTGCAGAGAATATAAAAGTGATTGTGAGATGTCGACCATTCAACATGAAAGAAAAGGAAGGTGGCCAGGAAAGGTAGGATGCAATTTACTTGTTAAAGGACCTCAAACAGTTATAATGCAGGATTGCCCATAAAATGGACAGATAAAAAGTTTCAAAGGAAATGGTATTTTTTTTGTGGAAAAGGCAGTTGGTTCAGCCCTCGAATTATCCGCAAAATTGGGCAAGTACTGATTAAAAAATATGTGTTGAAAACTCTGTTTCTGCTATTCATCATATGGAAAATAGAAAAAAAAGTTTTGATGTGCTTTCCCCCCATGATCAGTTACTTCAGATTTTCAAACACATAACTTTCTTGAACTGGCTAAAATGATCATAAAAATGACAACTTTTTTGTGTCAAATGAAAAAAAAAAATTCCATTTGCATTTAAATATTTTTGCATGAACCCTTTTCATTCTGGATACCCGCAAACAGGTACTTTGACAAACAGTGAAGACATAGATGAAATGATAATGCAGCATTTCATCAGGGTCTGCACTGCTTGCAAAGAAAAACAAATCTTCATGACAGAAATGCATCATAATTTAGAAATTTATATCGTTGACCCCTACATGGGAATACAAAATAGGCAATTCCATACTTATACTATCAATATGTATTAGGGAAAATCCATCAAAATGTGAAGGGTTAAGTTAGATGCAACAAAGTTAAATCTCACAGAACAAATAAACTTGCTAATAAAAATTGATTTCCATGTAATCACTGTATTTCTTGAAGTATGATGTCAAACCCCTTTTGTCTCTTTGCAACATGTCAAGCTGCCAATTAGTTTACCTGACAGCTATATCACCGAATTTAATTTAACACACCGGATAGGTAGCTATTGAAAACATTCTTAAAAATCAACGAACGTGGATCAAAAATCACGTGAAAACTTCGATTGCAGTCTATCTGGTGTGTAGGGCTGCCACGTTTACGAAATTTGGTAAAATTTTACATGAGTTTCAATAACCAAAACCATTCCTTTTACACAGAACTTCCAGACTTGATTTTTTCATTATGCAGATTTTTCCTTGAAAAACTTGTACCTTGTGTGAATGTTTGGTTGGGTGTTGTGATAGAACTCATTTCAAGTAATTGGAAAGTGATTGCAACATGCACAGACTGGTATATTATTGACATTTTCTTTGACAGTTGCAAGTGTGTGATTAATGAGTTGACACGCACAAGACATAACTGCCAATCATCACGTATGCATCGATACACATGCTGACAGGAAGTAAACAAAAAAGTTATAAGCCATACATGCGTCTCCACCAAATATTAAGACATGACTTTACATAACTGTTAAACTTGCAGGAATAAAATTGCTCCAAGCAGTGACAGACAATATTTGGGACATTTTCATGGCCCGTTGAGCCTCTGTCTGCGCAGGCCAGATGTGCAAAGAATTTGAAAAAATGCTCCCTATTGTAAGATACTGTCAGTTGAGCATGTCCGCCGTAATTCTAATTGCAGTAGATATTTACTCCCAGCAACCAAATCTGAGAAAACAAACAAACTGCTTGATGATCCAGAGCAGGATGTTCATTAGAAAATGCCATTAACAAACATGCGCGGATCCAGGAATTTTCGTCAGGGGGGGGGTCCAGGTCAGTCTGACAAAAAAAGCTCTGACAATCTGACCTTTTTTTTTTTTTAGTCCTCAGCTTATTTTACCGAAGTGAAATGGTCAATTTCAAGAAATCTCAGAGGGGGTCCAACTTTTTCCAGGGGGGGGGGGTCCAATTGCTTATTCCCTATAGAAACCCATATAACTTGTCATTTTCCAGGGGGGGTCCGTACTCCCTGTCCCCCCCTCTGGATCCGCACTTGACAAACCACGACGCTGGTCACGTGGTAAGTTTGTAAGAGAAAAACATAGAGGATCTTATATGAGTGCTAGTGTATTTTTGAATTTCTTCAACAAGTTGCGGAAAAGAGATACATGTAGAATGTGAGGCTTGCAGAACATGTTATCTCTTTTTTGCAACGACATTAATTAATTCAGCATTACAGGAGCACAAAATGTTAGATTCTATTTATCATATGACATTAAAATTACTTGAAATTGCACTTTTGGCGTGAAAATGTTTAGATAGTAACATAAATGTAGCAAATGTCTGACCTGATTTTCAGGGTGGTTGAACTGGACAGTGAGCAGAAGATTGTGGTACTGAGCCCTATAGATTCCGGGAACCAGCCAAAATCATTCACATTTGATGCAGTTTATAACTTATTGTGAGCTCACCTTAACTCTTTATCTCCTAGTGTCATCTGCTGATAATCTTCGCAAACAGTTTGGACCCAGATCAGGCCCAACAAAATGTCGGGCCTGATCTGGATCCAATCTGTTTGACACTCAGATGGTATTCCTGAAAGAATTTTTTCGAAAAAGTTGATTTTGAAAAAAAATCAGCAGACGACAAAAAAGCATGAAAAATTTCCCAGGGGGCAAAGTCAACTCTTTCTCGGTGTTAATACTGCACCAAATTGTCCAGGTAAGTCTGGACTGACTTTAGCATCAGTGAGATTACAGTTAAGGGGGCAATCTTTAACGCTTTGCATACTGGAAACCCCTAAACAGATTAGTTGCCATACAGTGAAGACTGAGATGAAATGCGACAAACACTGCATTTCAATTTGTATAGTCCGACCTGTGACCCCTTGGTATGTACATGCACATATGAGCCAGTACCACCGTCAGGGAAAAGTCAGGGAAATTTGGTTTTTCTTCAAGGTCAGGGAAAAGTCAGGGAATTCTGTAAAATGGTCAGGGAAATTAGAAAATCTTCAAAAGTCAGGGAAAAGTCAAGGAATTTTAAAATCATGCTTGGTTAACCCCTCAAAAATTAAACAAACAAATATGAGATGATGACTTTAATAGTGTTCGGGTGAAAATAATATGCAATGCAGTTGTTCTAATATATACATCTTTTGGCTAGGAACTGTTATTATAATCTAAAACCTAATTTTTGGTCACCTTGTTTTAACTTACCTGAGTTAAAGGCTCAAGTTAGATATGATAATAAGTATATTGATGGTCTGTTGTCGTTGTCTGCTTCCATTTTCAAAAGAGTATATATCAGTTCTGATCAAATTTAATGTTAAGCACATACATGCGGTAGCTAGGGGAAAGGCTGCCATGGGTAACAAAAGGCTCCCATAGACTTATGGGAAAAACTTTAAAAATCTTCTCTGAAGTGGCTGGAGCCATAAGCCCCACAGCTTTTTGATTTAATTTGTAGCAATATCTAGTGGTCTCCTGCCAATCAAACCCCTGGGGTCCAAACTGGCCACACCCTGGGGGCCATTATCTTATGTTGACTATAAATACCCCCCCCCCCCCCCCTAAAACCATGAGGCCCACAGCTTATATATTAAGCACATATAGCAATGTTTAGTGATCCTCTACATAAATCTTGCCAACCATGTCCCTGGGGTCCAAATTGGCTGTGTCCTGGGGGTCGTTTGCTCCCATTTACACCTGGAGAAATTCCCCAAACAGCTTAAGTAAGCTGTATAACATATTAACAAAATATCCTACACAACACAAAGTTATGTAATGTTCTTTTCTGACATGCTTGCTTCCTTGTGTGTGTCTTTTTTATTTAAACACATATTTCTGATGTAAAACTCATACATTTAAAGGATTCAGTTTGATTTATGGCAGTATTTATAAAATGCGGGTGTACCGGTATCAGACGGTTGGAAGTGGAGGAGGCGTGTGAGAAAGTGCTGTAAAATGGTCAGGGAAAAATTAATTTTGGTCAGGGAAAAGTCAGTGAAAAGTTAGGGAATTTCATTTCAGACTAAGAGTGGGCACCCTGAAATAGGTCGGGGCCTTATTCACAGAAATAAGTTATGTTCTATATCAAATTTAAGGGCATGAAGATTTGAGTGTCATGCAAGCAACAACAAAAAACAACTCCAAATACTATTTTCCAGTGGGGCAAACTTTGTTGCTGTATTTAATTTAGTATATCTAACATACTCATATTGTTAACCAGTATATACCATCTTAAGTTAACTAAGTTTTGTAGCACTTAAAGTGGTAACAGTTTAATTTAGAATGTTTATTTGTAGTTCAACACAGACTGAACTGTATGATGGAACTTTCCATGAAGTTATAGATGGTGTGTTACAAGGATATAATGGAACTATCTTTGTTTATGGGCAGTCAGGAACTGGCAAGTTCTTTACTATGCAAGGTAACTCAGTGCCACAAATAAATAATGTTAGTAGTTAGGCAGGGGTGTGGAAATAGTAAAATTTTCTACTTGTCCAGGGACAAGTAAATGCATGGACATAATGTACTTGTCCATAGAAAATTTTACTTGTCCAAAGGAACAAAAATCACTTATACCTCTCTGTGCTTAAACGATTAACTCTTTCAAAGACATTATGAAAGCAGAAATCAACTCTTGTATTAACAGTATGGATCCTGATCAGCTGGCTTCTGAAGAAACCAGCTGATCATGATCTACACTGTTTTCAATGCAATAGGTGAGTTCGTAATAATTTATCAAAGTTTGAAATACAGACTTGTATTAACTAAATACATTTGTACTTGTCCAAAGACAAGTAAAAAGAAATTGTCACCTTGTCCTGAATAAAATGGGACCAGGCTGGACAAGTCCGGCATGGTATTTCCAAAGCCCTGGCTTAGGTAAGCCCTTAAAGTGCTGCAGACATCATTTTGAAAAATAATAGTTTCTTTTTATTACCGACTTCTTAGAATATTGCTTCTTCTTCAACTCTTTCCTTGCTAGAGGCGACTTGTTCCCTTCTGATAACCTTTGCAAGATCAGGACTGACAGAATAGGACTGTACAGTTATCTGGAGAAAAATAAGGCTTGATGTTTCAAGAATGACATTACTTTCATGTGATTTGTACCGTTTTCATAACTGAAGGAGTTTGGTTGAATACTTGCAAACCCAATACATACCAGTAGGTGATTGTTTTCAGTAGTATTCCTGAATTAAAGATTTTCAAAATTAAAAATAAAATTCAAAATACTGAAGTAGGTAGATTATAATTGTACTGATATATTTTCAGTTTATCTATACTGACCATTTAAACTTGTAACTATTAATATTTTATAGCAAGTTTTAAGATTCGAATTTCTTGCATAAAGTTCAGGATTTTGGAAATTTTGAACATATACAATATATTTCAGGTAATGAAAATGACCCGGAGTAGTGTGGTGTACTCCAAAGGGTGTTTGAGCATATATTCCATTACATTAGGCAATCTAAAGGCAAACAGTATCATATATTTTAGGTATCAAAAATGACCCCGAGTTGTGTGGATTACTTCCAAGAGCCTTTGAGCATATATTCCATCACATTAGGCAATCTAAAGGCCAACAGTATCTTGTCTATGCATCATACCTGCAAATTTATGAGGTAAGTTACAGATCCATTGTGACCTGGGTATTGACCTGTACACAAATCATTCACTTAGGGGATAACTGTATTCAAAATTTTCATTTGGGGAGGTATATCGTCGGATATACGGTCGGAAATTTAGTTAAAACGTGATTTCCGAACGTATATCCGACGATATACCTCCCCAAATGAAAATTTTGAATATGGTTATCCCCATTCTAATGCACTTCTGCAGTTTCGTCCCGAATTGGAGCGTTGGAAGCCCCATAAAGCCGCACGTCATTCAACAAGATGTGACATAATCAATGACGTCAAACTATTTCCGACAGTATATCGCAGGATATACTGTGGCAAATTTTTGACGTTATCCAATCAGACGTCGCGTCACAAAATCAAGTGCATTAGAATGTTTCAATAGCAGTCACACCCCAAAGCTTTTCAGGTACCTATAGCATAGAGCCACCAAATATTTGCCACAGTCATTTTAAAATTTTGTTGATTCTTTATGAAAAAAAAAGCTTGATGCATCATATGATAATGAATCATCTGCTGGCAGGGGCTATTCAACATCCTTTGGTATAATGGAACCAGACGTATGATGTCAAGTATTTACTACTTAAGAATAGGAAACACCTAAGAAAGCATTTATCCTCTGAAATCTTTCTTATTTTTTAGCAATCCGTAGGAATAGCAATTATCAAGATAAAAATTAAATTAAAAAAAACATTGTCATGTTTGCTTACCCTCTCTGTGTCTTACTTTACCCTGAGAGTCTGATCCTAGCTATACAGAATCCCAAGAGACGATACAATCTCAAACACTACACTTCCACTCCTACACAGTGATTACAGACATTGACTCTATATGTATGTGATTAGGCTTGCTTTCAGGAGGAAGTTCGTGACTTACTGTCAAAAGATCAGATGAAAATGTTAAAAATTAAGGAGGACCCACACAAAGGTTTTTATGTAAAGGTGAGTGATTAATAGTATTGAATTAGTCAGGAATACAGCATTTTAAAACATCTGATAAGAAACCAGTGGGACATTGAAATCAAATTTTATATGGAGCATTCATGGAATAGTGGGACAAAAATTTGACTCCTGTTGGTCACATGGCCAAAAAATACCCAGTTTTCCCTCTATAGAACTGCTGATGACCTAGAAACTTGGCATAGAGCAATTCAGGGAGTCAGACTTCACAAAATGAGCTCAATCATACCCTTATGTAGACCTTAAACTACTTCATGGCAAGTTTGATTCCTAGGAAGTATTGAAGCTTTAAACTTTATCATTGATAAATATTGCTTATTTAAAATATTAAAGCACCAAGCAGAGTACAGGAGATGGCAAATTTTGAGACATTTTGCATTATTTTCTGAAAAGTAAGGCTTGATATTTTAATAACCTGTTTTTAATAGACAATGCAAGAAAAGTTCACTTCTAAATTTATTATTATCAATCTTGAGTAATATAGAAGCATTTCTAGACTTAACTATGAAGAACATGTACATTTCACCCTTAACCATTAAACAAAAGAAACAATAAAAAACACACACAAAGTTTTGGCTATCTCTTGGGACTGCAAACCATCATGCACACCCCAACATCGGAAATACCTTAGATTGCATGAGTACTTAGTTTTTTGGGGGGAATTGCGTCAACCCCGAGAAGATTTGACGTGGGGGAATATGCGTCAACCCCAGCAGTGTGAGCATAGATTGGGGGAATATGCGTCAACCCCATGCAGATTTGACGTGGGGGAATATGCGTCAACCCCAGCAGTATGAGCTTAGAATGGGGGAATATGCGTCAACCCCATGAAACCTATAAACTTTTGTGGGGGAATATGCGTCAACCCCATGAAGATTTGATGTGGGGGAATATGCGTCAACCCCGATAAGAATTTAGTAGTTCTCAAAGCTAAAGGCAATTCTAGTTGCTAGGGGGAAAAGAGTCAACCCCTGAAGACAGACTGACTCTTCTGTGGAAGAGTGGTAGCGTATCTTGATTTGCAGGAAGGTATCCGATATTGGGGTGAAAATAAATGGCATACAGATCCTAAAATATATGATGTTTAAACTTATATTTTAAGTTGATGAAACACAAAGAAAATATCACCTGTAACTATATTTTTTTACTATGGTTGGAGATGCTTGGGGATGGAGGCGGGATAAGCAAGTTAAAAGCTGCTACACATGTATGTCTTATTGCTACTGAGTCAACATCTACACTGGCTAGAGAAACTGCCCACTGACCATCCCCTAACTTCAAAGACAATAATTACATAACAGCTTGATAAGAACCAGCCTGACTGGTCATTAGTATACAATACACACAGACTCTAGATAAGTAGCTGGAATCCAGATAAATTCCTGACCACCTGCAGTGTATGTCCAGCCTTCACAATCAAACTGGTTTAGGAAAAAGGGCCCTCATTTGTCTAACAGCTCAGAAGAGGGAAAAGGGTGTCTTAGCTCTGTCTATTAACTACAATTATTTATATAATTGCAATTTAATAGACAACGCAAGAAAAGTTCACTTCTAAATTTATTTATTCAAATATTCCCAATAAAGCCCTCTATCGAAATTGCACTAAACTATGTTTCAATGAAAACTATTGCTACCAGAGCTAAAATAGATGTGTTTTTAAACACAATCCCCTCATGAACCACGACTAAGGTGAGCCATCCAGGCCCTCGTGGCCCTCTTGTTTGTCGTTATTTTTTTAAAAAGCACCAAAATAAGAAAATGTGATCTGCTGCAAATTATGGGTGGCAGTTTATGGACTAATATCTTATCCTTATATGTATGTATAACCGTTTGTAATTCAATATAATAATTCAATAGGGAATAATAACAATAAAGTCAATGAATTGTATTCACTCTTTCTCAAATTTTCGGCCTTGGGCCTTCTTCAGGATATTAGAAATTATTTTCCCAGCTAAGTAGCATCCATGATGACCATACAATTTTCACAGCTAAGTAGCATCCATGATGACCATACAATTTCCACAGCTAAGTAGCATCCATGATGACCATTATGGTCATCATGGATTCTACTTAGCTGTGAAAATTGTTTCTAATATCCTGAAGAAGGCCCATGGCTGAAAATTTGAGAAAGAGTAATTACAATTCATTGACTATAAACATTGTTTTTTCAGGACCTATCTTCATATATAACAAAGAATGTAGCAGAAATGAAGCACTTACTGTCTTATGGGAACTCCAACAAAGTCGTAAAGTATGCGTGATGTTCTAAAATCTAACACAAGATACCCAACAATAAAAAAAGGGAAATTTGACCTTCATGTGTTGCCTTAAAACTAAGTTTTTGAGCATATATTCGAAGATACTGTAAATTTGGAAATTTTTGCGAGAATTTTATTTTCCCGAATAGCGTTAAAAGACATATTTGCCACGTTTAAAATTCACAATAAGGCATGATTTACCTATACCAGTAAAAACAGAGTGATTTTGCAAGAGTTTTATTAATATATAAAATAAAACCCTTGCAAAAATTTCTGAATTTACAATATACCTCCCCAAATGAACATTTTGAATACATTTATCCCCTAAATATGATCTCTTATGTGATTCCATTGTTTCTGATTCCATTGTTTCCTAACTTAAGCAAGTTCTTTGAGCTATCAGGATTTGAGGTATAGAGAGTTGCCATATTTCAAAAAAAGGACCTTTCAACATGAGTGCTCATGTGTAATTTATTTTATTAAACAAGGTGAATTTAAGAGACAAACTGCGTAGCTTGTCCTGCATTTTATCACTTTTTCGCAACAAGTTTGATAAATTCAATAATACAGGAGCATGAATTTTAGATTCTATTTGGCCACGACTCGAGAAAACCTGTTTCCGGGGATTGCGAACAACAAAGGTGCAGACCAGCCTGCGCACCCACGCAGTTTGATCAGCACCTTTGTTATTCGCTTATTAGAAAGTATCATATCTAGACTTGCTACGAGCGAAATTTCAATTTTCTAGCTAGTCTCTGTAGCTGAGGAGACTAGTTTGAGTCTCGCTTTGTCGGAAACCATGAAGGCCAGTTTTATTGCATCAAGGCCCATTTATCATATGACACTAAAAGTACTTTGAAGTCACGTTTTTTGTGTGCAAAACTCAAGATTTAGCCATTTATACACAAAATTTTTGTGACAGTCATTACATAATGTCACTTAATGTTTGTAAACAGCCACTGGTTTATTGATATTAATGCAAGGTATAAAATTACTCTCAGGTGCAATGCCTTAAGTAAAAATAATTTAGTGCATATCACATATGTAACACAATTTTTTTTTTGCTACAAGGAATCACATGCAGGCCTCTATTCTGTGATAGTTCCATGAGCCGGCAATATCATGTTATAGTGGACCTGTCGCTACCACACGATAGTGCCCACTGAAGAAATTTCATTTTAAAATGACAGAGTACTTAATGAGCTGTTTTGAGAGTATTTTATCTCCACTAAACAGAATATAGTTTTATTCATGAAGTGCAATGGCTCAGTTGGTAGAGAGTGAGACTAGGGATCAAAGGGTTGCTAGTTCGAGTCTCACTGCCGACAGAGTCACTGTGTTGTGTTTTTGAGCAAGACACTTTATCTGCTGCTTAGTACTGGTTCAACCCAGGAAGATAGGCAATCATTCCGACATGACTGAAAATTGTTGACTGGGACCTAAAGCATCAAAACAAACAAATAGAATATAATTTAGTTCAACTATATTCAGGGTGTTTTTTTTTTTAATTTCAACATTTCCAATTGCTTTTAAACAACATCAGTCTGCAAGATGTAGTATGTGATGTCAGGAAGACAGGCGCAGTGTAACATACTATTTGGCGTCACTTTAAATAGTACTTATAGTTGTTTTTCAATTCACTAAAAGCAATAAAAACCTTAGTTCCAGGCACTATCAAGGTTTATGGACTTTCCACGGGTCAGGGCATGTTCTGCCAGATTGATGTGTCTTTTAGGCCCATGACCCTCAGGCAGATGATAAACCTTGATTGTGCCCCTAGTCTTGGTAACTATTGTTTGAATTTACCCTGAAGGACAGCCTAATCTGGGTTTACACTATTAGCCTAGGCCTTTCAATCTGAATATTCAGGGTAAATACAGTACGCAAACCCCAAGGTTATAGAACTCTTTTCATGCTCAACTCAACTGAGCATGAAATTTCAACTCATAAACACTAAAATGCTAAAAATAAAGAATTCTTGGCTTAAAACTCTCAGATTTTGTATTTATCCTGTTACAATTGTTGGCATTTTAACATTTATGAGCAGGATAAAAGTCATGCCTAGTTGAGTTGAGCATGAAAAAAGTTTTGTAACCTTGAGGCCTGATGTCTGTGTATTTTCAGGGAGACCAATATGGGTATAGACATTAGAAGAACATGTAACATATTTACTATCACAGTGGAACATTGCAAGGTAATACAGCCAGGTGGCACTGACAGGGGAATCAAAGCACTAAGAGTGTTGATTGGGACGGCTGCATTTAAGGGTTAATACAGCATTCTGATGTCTGTATTTTCAGGGAGACCAATATTGGTATAGACATTAGAAGATCATGTAACATGTTTACTATCACAGTGGAACATTGTAAAGTAATATAGCCAGGAGGCACTGACAGGAGAATCAAAGCTCTGAGAGTACTGATGGGGACGACTGCATTTAAGGGTTAATACAGCATTCTGATGTCTGTGTATTTTCAGGGAGACCAAGATGGGTATAGAAGAACATGTAACTTATTTACTATCACAGTGGAACATTGTAAGGTACTACAACAAGGAGGCACTTCAGAAGAAAAGCATTCAGTCGTTTGAGAAGAAATATTTCAGCTGTTTGCATTAATCATTACAATAGAAAACACCAAGTTTCGTTATCAAGTCAAACTTTCACAAAAGGCCACCTCTTTTAAGCATGCACCTTGAAGTGGCCAGTCTCATTCCCGGGGTTCCCCTCAAGTGGTTTCTAATGCAAATGTCCTCATGTGGTTTCTAATGCAAATGTACCTGTATTAATCATGCACTTCATCGCAGCCAGCGGCCACTTAATTTTATCCCCTAATTCCTATCAAAATCTCTGTTAAGCTGCCATTTAAATAGGGTAGTTGGAGAAATGGTCTTACTCTACTCCAGTTACAATTATCGGGAGCAAATTGGTTACAGAATAACATCTGAACACATATTGGAAACCTTTTGTCTCTAATTGACAGTACCTTAATTAATTTTTGATCAATTGAGTACGCGACCTACTCGTTTTTCATTCATTTGGGTATTGCAAATGTTAATTGAGTATTCAACATTTCTAATAAATATTTTTTGGGGTATTTTAGTTTTTTAATTGGGTATTTTTGTAAATGTTAAAACTTTACTTACCAATTGATATATTTTATGTCTTATTGCTGCTATGTTTATAACATGTTGCTCACAATTGACTATGTTCTCTCAGATCATATTGAATAAATGCTGAAAACCAGTCAGTTGGCTGTGTGCATTTAGCCACTCCGAGCTAAAACTGAACTGCGGACGGCAAAGTGATAAAATCCGGTACCCATGGTTATTTGATTGTATTGGGTATACTGAATTTCTTTTGTTTTTTGTTACACTACCAAATAAATTTTAGTTTCTTTTTTTGAAAATTTATTTGGGTAAATAAGCAAATACGTACACTAATTAAGGTACTGTAATTGAACTTGACATTTAAATAGTGTGAGCCGAAAACCAGTCATATTTATAGGTAAATATTCCTCCCCCAGTGTAAGCAATAGTGTAAACAATACCCAGGCCAGTCACCTGATAAATTCGTAAAATACCAAAAGAAAAAATGCATATATTGTGTGACATCAAGATTTAATTACCATTCTTTTGCACTTGTTGTAAAGTTGAATAATAGTTGCACAAAGAGTGCAACTTGGATGAAGTTTTGATTTTGCAATTCCATATACAATGGTTTGGACTTTTACCAAAACATTCAAATGCCACTTTTCTATTGAAGCTCTGTAGCTATAAAATGCATGGATTTTTACCTTATTTATGTTACTACCAAATGGTACAAAAAGCACAAGCTGCAAGTATTTAGAATTGAGTTTCTAAAGTTAAGGATTTTGGAAATTTTGAACATTCTCCCTTGCCATTTTTTATTAACTATTACAAGTTAATAAAGTTAATAATCCAAAACCTTGTGCCATTTTGCCTAAGATACTTACAGACAGATTATTGTGCTAAATGTTGCTTCTTTTTTATCAGATGACTAAAGATGTTGAAAGCCATGTTCGTATGGGGCGTCTCCACTTTGTGGAATTTCCTGCAAGTGATAGGAAAAAATATGGTGCAACTGTAAGTACAGTCACTGTTCTAAAACTTCATGACAACAAAAAAAAAGAAGCCCAGGCTAACAGTAAAGACCAAGATCAAGTGGCTCCTTTGGAAGCATTCATCTTAACTGTTTGCCTGCTAGTGGCAATTTATATTGTCTGCTGATAATATTTCTAAACAGTTTGGACCCAGATCAGATCTGATGAAATGTCGAGCCAGATCTTGATTCAAACTGTTTGATAGACTGCTGCATGGTATTCCTAAAAGATTTTTGCAAACCTTACTTTGAAAAAAAAAAATCTTCAGACAACAAAAAATCATTAAAAAATTACCCTGCATGCTAAGGTTATCAGCAGATGACATAAGTTGCCACTAGCAGGTAAAGAGTTAACAGATATAGCTTACTGTTTATTGGAGCACTCCAAGCAGGCACATGGCGTCAAAACAATGTCATATTGACGTCATGACATTGTATGGACCTTGATACGATGTAGTTTTAAGGTTGTGTGTCTGTTGTTACTGTAACAAAATGACCCAATTTTTAGCTCATTCATTATGTGAGCTCCAGTTTCCAAGATATAGAAGATCTTACTCGAGTTCACATGTTTTATTGAATTTATTAAACAAGTTGGGGAAGAGAGATCATATGCCAGGCTATGCTGAGCATTTTAGCTCGACTGCACGAAGTGCAACGTACGCGTTGCCGTTCCGTTCTTGTCACACTGCGTTAAAGTTTTCTAGAAGTCCATATCTTGACAACCACTTGTCAGAAAGCATTCATGCTCGCACCATAGACACCTTGTAGGGTTAGCTTTCATTCCACAACATCGGACGCCAGGTTCCATGCTGTAGGGTGGGGCTAGAGGTCAAAATCTAGTACATATCCAAAAGATATGATTTTTATGCCCCCAAAGGAACTTTGGGAGGCATATAGTAATCGCACTGTCCGTCCGTCCGTCTGTCCGTCCGTCCGTCCGTCCCGCTTTCGTGTCCGGTCCATATCTCCTATATTCTTTGAGGTAGGAATTCCAAATTTGGTGTGTGGATACATCTTGGGATGGCGAAGTGTCGCGTATCATTTTTGGGTCACTGTGACCTTGACCTCTGACCTAGTTTTTCGAATAATCGTGTCCAGAGCATATCTCTTATATTATTTGAGGTAGGAATCTCAAATTTGGTGTGTGGATGCATCTTGGGTTGACAAAGTGTCGCATACCATAATTGGGTCACTGTGACCTTGAACTTGACCTCTGACCTAGTTTCTAGAAATTGCATTGAGTCTGGTGCATATCTGCTATATTCCTTGAGATAGGAATTCCAAATTTGGTGTGTAAATGCATCTTGGGATGACGGGGTGTCACATGCCATTTTTGGGTCACTGTGACCTTGACCTCTGACCTAGTTTTAAGAATTATTGTGTCCCGAGTATATCTCTTATATTCTTTGAGTTAGGAATTCCAAATTTGGTGTGTGGATGCATCTTGGGATAGCGGAGTGTCATGTACCATTTTTGGGTCACTGTGACCTTGACTTTGACCTCTGACCTAGTTTTTAGAAAAATCGTGTCCGGAGCATATCTTTTATATTATTTGAGGTAGGAATCTAAAATTTGGTGTGTGGATGCATCTTGGGATGACGAAGTGTCGCATACCATTATTGGGTCACTGTAACCTTGACCTCTGACCTAGTTTTAAGAATTATTGTGTCCCGAGTTTCTCTCTTATATTCTTTGAGTTAGGAATTCCAAATTTGGTGTGTGGATGCATCTTGGGATAGCGGAGTGTCATGTACCATTTTTGGGTCACTGTGACCTTGACCTTGACCTCTGACCTAGTTTTTAGAAAAATTGTGTCCGGAGCATATCTTTTATATTATTTGAGGTAGGAATCTAAAATTTGGTGTGTGGATGCATCTTGGGATGACGAAGTGTCGCGTACCATTATTGGGTCACTGTGACCTTGAACTTGACCTCTGACCTAGTTTCTAGAAACTGCATTGTATCTTGTGCATATCTCCTATATTCTTTGAGATAAGAATTCCAAATTTGGTGTTTAAATGCATCTTGGGATGACGGGGTGTCACATACCATTTTTTTGTCACTGTGACCTTGACCTCTGACCTAGTTTTAAGAATTATTGTGTCCCGAGCATATCTCTTATATTCTTTGAGTTAGGAATTCCAAATTTGGTGTGTGGATGCATCTTGGGATAGCAGAGTGTCATGTACCATTTTTGGGTCACTGTGACCTTGACCTCTGACCTAGTTTATAGAATAATCATGTCCAAAGCATATCTCTTATATTATTTGAGGTAGGAATCTCAAATTTGGTGTGTGGATGCATCTTTGGATGACAAAGTGTCGCATACCATAATTAAGTCACTGTGACCTTGAACTTGACCTCTGACCTAGTTTCTAGAAACTGGTGCATATCTCCGATATTCTTTGAAATAGGAATTCCAAATTTGGTATGTAAATGCATCTTGGGATGCCTGAGTGTCACAAACCATTTTTGAGTCACTGTGACCTTGACCTCTGACTTAGTTTCAAGAATTATTGTGTCCAGAGCATATCACCTATATTATTTGATGTAGGAATCCCAAATTTGGGGTGGTGATTCCTCTTGGGATGGCGGGGTCGTGCATACCATTTTGTGACATTGACTTCTGGCCTCATTTCTAGGTTTTTCGTGCTATATTATAGCTAACTTTCCTCAAATACGTCTTATGCTAGACCAATTTCTTTGGGGGCATTCGTCACGTGTTTGTGATATTTCTTGTTGCTTTTAAGTTTTCTAGAAGTCCATATTTTGACAACCACTTGTCGGAAAGCAGTCATACTTGCACCAAAGATACCTTGTAGGGTTAGCTTTCATTCCAGGACATTGGACCCTTATTTGTCATGTATGTTTGTTGACCATAAAATAGGTTTCAACTGTACAATATTTATTCATAAGCTTCCTATACATACATAGTCTAAGGTTATCACATTTCTCTCAATTAAAAGGTTGCAGTCAGGCTACGCTGTCATGTGACAGCTCTTTTTTTTTTTGCAATGAGTTTAATAAATTCATTAATACAGGTGCACGAGTGTTACTTTGAAATTACATTTTTGATGTGAAAATGGAGCACGAGTGTTACTTTGAAATTGCATTTTTGATGTGAAAATGCTTAGAGTTTGCAATATATATGCAACGTTGTTATGGCCATCATTATGTAATATTACCAAATATTTTAACCACTAATGTTTTATAGAATTTAGTTCATGGTGTTATATCACTTTCAGATGTGACACCATATGATAAATAAGCATTATATGAGAGATGGATGAGGAGGGGCAAACAACCTGGGGAACACAATGCACTTACAATTAATGCCTCTTATCAAATGTAACAATAAGATATGGGCATTGATGCGAGAAATCTGTCATCGGGGTTTCCAAACAACAAAGGGGCAGACCAGCCTGATCAGCGTCTTTGTTATTCGCTTTTTGGAAAGTCCCATATCTAAACTTAATACAAGCGAAATTCCATTTTTCTGGCTAGTCTCTGTCGCTGAGAAACTGGTTTGAGTATCGCTTTGTCGAAACCCCGAAGACAGATTTTGTCGCATTGAGG
The DNA here is from genome assembly GCA_964019695.1 of Loripinus fragilis. Lineage (NCBI taxonomy): Eukaryota > Metazoa > Mollusca > Bivalvia > Lucinida > Lucinidae > Loripinus > Loripinus fragilis. Next base: position 57,057,475 of record OZ026520.1, on the reverse strand, counting down.
CCCATATATGGTTAGAGGTGGTGATTTGAATGATTTCTAAGATACTAACCCATATCAGCCTACCATCTTTTTGTGGGAATTAGGCAAACTATGTAGACCCAGAACAGATGCTACAGAATGTAGCACAGAATGCAGCGTCTGATCAGGATTAACAGTGTTTGCTTACAGAATGTCTTCTCACAATTTGAATAAAAATCAAAAATGCCTCACATTAAATCTAAAGTTAGAAATGGACTCAGGCCTTGAGCTGGCTATAGACCCCCCTCCCCCCAGAGGGAATTTTGTACACTATGATTTTCTGAAAATACATTATATAAGACACAAAATAAATGATGTTAGCCGTCTGAGAGTGGCAGCGTTAACATGTAACATCATGTTATATACGTTACCCCCCAAAATAGCATTAAACGTCCCTGATAATGTCTCAACCATGACATGTTCGTACATATTTGCATGCTGAAACAGGTTTATGAACTTCTTATAATACAGTTACATATTTTTAGTATTAATTTTATAAATGTCTTGAGTTATTACCGTTGTATACGTTACTTGGTGTTTCCTGCGTTATTTCCGAGAATTGGTATGGTATGTATTGACTATATGTGTATTACATCTGTCACAGAATATAGTAAATCTATAAGGCTGCTACTTAAATGATTTAAAGTTCTTTATTATGGTCCCGTACACTATTTTTCAGGTCCATGTTATGTATGTTACTTTCAAAATAGCTTTAAACATTTTAGTTAATGTCTCTAACAAGCCCTGTTTATACTTATTTGCATGCTTGCACAGGTTTACCTATATTAAGTATTCAGTTAATAAATGCCTTGATTTTTAACTGTTATGCGTGTTACCAAATGATACATAAGTTATTCTGAGTTTCTTTATAGCAGTTGTTGACTTTACATGTATAAAGTCTGTCAGAGAATTTAGAAAATTTATAAGGCTGAAATAAATTTGAAGTTCCTTATTAATTTATGGTGACTTAAACTAATAATATAATGTGATCTTTCAACCTTCGCTGTTTGCTCACATAAACAGTGTAGATACCATGCATTCAAATCGGAAGTTCTGAAAGACAGTCACTGTGAAACAGCTCAGTTCTGGGCAAGGTATGTGGATATGATTCAGATGATGTTGACACTGATTAGGGCTACAAGGAAAACAACTTTGAATTGCATGTCAGCTCTACCTGTATTCCTTGTTCCAAATGTTTATTGCACACTATCACAACAACTAAGCACAATATGAACCCGTGTAACTGATTACACTCATAAATTTGTCTGATACACATCGCAGATGCAAAGAACTTCTCGATCAAAATGGGTTTAGTGTGTCACAACCATTGGTTCTTTGCTTGAGAAATGCTTTTGACATAACTATCAGGCAAACAGTAAAGAGGTATTATAGGCTTCAGCAACTAGACCTACACTTCGTACTACAGATGGAATGGTGTATTACTCATCACATCAGAGCTCAGTATATTGAAACAACTCTTCAATGCCATGAAATGAAATATTCAATCTGCTCAGATGCAAAGTAGGCAGTTTCAGGCTTCACCAATCCTTTTAGTTCTAGTTTTGAAGACAATGAACTGTACTTTTGTCTTTCCGTGTGCCTGCTAAGCCTGGCATAGCTAAGGATCGACATTGGCAGGAAGGCTGTTGCAGACTTCATTGACTCACTTTAAGTTTAGAAAATCTGACTTTCACAACCCCATAAAATGCTACAAGCTAATAATGATTTGATGCTTGCGAGGTCAGGCAAGAAGAAATTGTCCATTTTACAAAATGTAAACAGCCAGATGAGAGCTGAAAGGAGTGTCTTTGGTAAGCATTACCTTCTTTCTATTGGACATAATGTTGACCTTGAGTTGACACTGCCGTTCCTTCTGGGACCTGTACCATGGTCACTGGCAACTCCTGAAATAATTTCCACCAAAACTGACAGGTCTAAACTTCTGCATGGCTTGCAATCACACATTGAACCAACATTAGATTGGCCATGTAGATCTGCACATAACGTTGATGTTAATGCCGTAACTACAGAGCATAATAGCTTTTCCTGTCACCTTCATGGATCTGATGGCACCAGTATTCAACCAGGCACTAAAGGCAGGGCATGTTGGTTTTGTCACTGATACATATATACAATGTATAAGCAGCAGTCTATAAAGTCTTTCAAACATTCTTGTAGAGGATAACCTGGGTGTTTTGTTCAACAATAGTGTATGCAACAAAAGGTGCACCTTCTGAATGTCAACAACATTGGCCAGAATATGGGAGAAGAGATCTACAGTAATACACTGTTTAACAGATTGTGACCCTACCAATGTGCGGATGTGTTAGTAACACAGAAAGGTTATTCCTATCAAACTGATAGAGAACCCCTCCCTCACTAGTTCATCAACATTCTAAGCAGGGTCGGAAAACATACAAAGATTTGCTCTAGACACTCATCAGTGATATGAAGCCCTAACATGTGCTATTTATGTAATTGTGAATAAGCTGCAGTACGACACGTTTCTGAAAAAAGTACCAAAGCCATACACATATACTGACTATTTCAAATGGCATGAACATGAGCTTACCTCCACCCTGCTTTTCTGTCCTTAAGATGTACATACAAAGATTGAACTATCAAGTCTTTCCCATGAGTCTTCCCATGAAAACAAGTGAGGCTTTCCAGATATGGACAAATGTGTGGAAAATAAATGGGAAGGATATAGAGTACCTCTGGGTGAAAGAAAACTTGATTGTACCCTAACAAAAGAGCCACAGTATTATATTTCACATTTTGTGTGATATAGGGTTACCATGTTGAAAACTCAACAACTCAAACCTTATAAAAGATAGAAACATAATATTTGCAGTTTCCAAAAGGTACATAAACATTCTTTAATACAAAATGAGTTACTAAGCCCATTCACATTAAAAAAATTATCAAACTACATTAGTTTCATAAATCATTTATATAGGAATAATGAAAAAAGTAACATACGTAACACTTTGGGGTGCATATTTGTTTTTAAAGGTCCATATCTGTGATGCAAAAATAGCTTACTTGGATGATATAGCCAATTAGGAAATCTTACCTTATGGTTTGCACTGTTCAGAAGTCATGTCATTTACTAAAATTATCAAAGATGTTGATGGGTAATATATACAATTGGCTGTTACAAGGTAATGGTGCCATTACCAGAGTGCTAGCATATTGCAAAATCCTTGCAAGATAAATCTGATAGAAGATTAATAAGTTGTATAGGAAAACTCTTTAAAACCCTTGGATAATATATGAAGATTTGCTCTATAACTTCTACCTGATTGGTTTTCTTTGATCTTTTAAGTTGTTACTCACACATTGCACTGAATGTAACAAACTTTTCCATGAGTATTATGTCAACTACATTTGATGTCTCTATAAAAGAAAAGAGGGTTTATGGTAGTTTATGTTTTGAGTTACTTCCTCAGCAAATGAGCCAGAGTAAAAAGAAGTACATGGACCTGTGCCAGCATGCAAATAAGTACCAGCAGGTTGTGTTGGAGACCATATCTTGAATGTTTAATGGTATTCAGAGAGTAACGTATGTAAAATGGGCTGTAAAATAGTGTAAGACACCATAATAAGGAACTTTAATTAATTTGAATAGCAGCCTTATAGATTTACTATAATATTTACTGACGGATGTAATACATGTAAAGTCAATAACTGCCATTCTGATACTTGGAAATATCATGTGAAACACTAAGTAACATATACAACGGCAAAAACTCAAGAAATTTATCAAATAAATGCTAAAATTATGTAACTGCTATAAGAAGTTCTTAAACCAGTAACAGACTTCAAAAAAGTGTGAATATGTCATGTTGGATACATCATCAGGAAAATTTAATGTTATTTTGCGGGTAACGTACGTAACATGATGTTACCTGCTAATGCTGCCACTCTCAGAGGGCTAACATATTTCATTTTGTGGCTTATATAATATAGTATCTGGAAATCATAGTTTACGAAATTCCCCCTCGGGGGAAGTGGGGCCTATAGCCAGCGCGAGGCCTGGAGAATTACATTTTACATTTTCTGTGATATGGGAGTACCATATTCAACATCTAATAACTCAAAAAGTATATAAGATAGATACGTAATGCTTGCAGTTTTAAAAAAGGTAAATAAAAATAATTAATATAATATCAAATTAATGAACATAAACTGGTTTCAATAAAAAATTCAAGACAAACTATATTAGATGCATTTATCATTTAAAAGGGGGTTCAATGAAAAAATGTAACATACACTACATCAAGGGTGATTTTATCTTTTGCACTTTTCTGAAGTCTTAAAAAGAATTTTAATTATCAAATATTTTGTAGGGTAACGTATGTAACAGGCTGTTACAGCTTAACGCTGCCATTGTCAGAGGGCTAGCATGTTGCAAAATCCTTGCAAGACATTGGGCTTTAAGTAAAATATGGTCTACAAAATTCCCCCTGGGCGGGGGGAGGTAAACCATATCCAGCCAGTGGCCTAATTGATAAGGATGAGAAAACCCAAAACTTAGCTCTTTGGCTACTAGTGTTATCTGCTGATTATATAGTGTTTCCCCTAGCCAGTTTTAGCATGGCGCCGCGCCATGCCCCTTTTCTCTAGCGCCATGCCCTTTCCCCCAGCGCCATGCCCCTTTTCTAAAACTACATAAAATTGCCTACATTTTGGTAAAAAAAACCATGAGAATCTGACAAAAACTAAGGAAGTTACAGTTTTTTCAGTTTCAAGGAAGACACCTGCTGTTACAATATTTACTCAGTGTTAATCCTTTTACAATGGTCACTAATTACCTGAGGCAATTTTGACACATCACTTTGATGACAATACTCCAATAAGCAATTATAAAAGCTGAAGTGTAAATTTGGTGTATTCCTGTTTCTTCCACTTTTTGATTTTTAGGTAAATTTTGGGTGGGAAGAACAGGAATTGTGGATAAGGTGAAAAGGTGTTAATCCATAACCTGAGGACATATAGTTTATTTCAGTAAAGGTAAACATAAAACAGGTACTATAAAGCACATACAGGTGATAATAATTGAGCACATCAGATTAAATGTATAGACTTAGGTTTTGCTATAATAATAAAATTCTGACAAACAGTGAAGACCAAGATAAAATGTTGCAATATGTGGCATTTTATCAGGGTCTGCACTATTTGTTGAGATAAAACATACTTATCATTGTATCAAACCAGACTTCATTTTTTTTCTAATTTCATGCGGTTGCAAACTTGTAGCGCATGAGACTTTGGTATTTATCGCATATGTATGAATTTAACATGTAGATCTATATATCTACAACCTTATTTACAAGAACTTTCTAATTTAACCGGCTGTAAAATGGAAACTCTACATTTCTCCTATGTATATGCAGACAGAGACGGCTATGATAAGTGTATGCGCGCAGGCTCGCTAAAGACTTCCTTGCCCGCTAGATTGTACATCTACATGTATTATATACATAATAATTTTCTAATTTAACCCTGGAATGCATGCTGGAAACTCTAATCTTTGTGTAGGCGAGCAGAGACGGCTATGACGAATCTGTGCATGAGGGCAGGTGTGTCTACGACCCCCATGCTTGATAGATTTTGCATTTGCATAAGTGATCGGCTCTTGCTACAAACTTATTCATAATAATTTTCTAATTCAACCATCTGCATAGTGGAAACCGCAATCTTGTATATGCTTGCATAGACTCTTGTATATGCTTGCATAGACGGCTCTGGCGAGTCTGTGCATGTGTAAAGGCTTGCCTAAGATTTCATTGCTTGATAATGCAATATAAATTATTCAGTTCATAATCATGCAAATATGCAGAAGATAGGATGCAGCATCGGCGTACTGTACTACGGTGATCTCTCAAGCTTGAAGTCGCAGTTTCAGAGTGTTGAGTCTGTATACTTCCTCCTCTTAACGGGGCGCGTTCCTTTAGCTGCATATTGGATTAGGGTTATACTATTCGATGCCTCAACTAGACAGCTGTGTCCCCGCATGCAATCATGAGTTGGAAACACTTGCATTGCTAAGTTACTTTTTAGAAGTCTACAGGAACCTTTTTAGAACATGCAAATTTTCCTATTTTTTCTCATTGATGCCAGCAGCGAATGCACAGGCGAGTCTGTGCATTGGCAAAAACCCGACTGAGCCTTCGTTGCTTGCGCAAATACCAATTTTCCAGATTTTTTCTCATTGATGCTAGCAGGGAAAGCTCAGGCGAGTCTGTACATTGGAGCCTTCGTTGTTTTAAAATGCGACAAATACCAAATTTCCCGATTTTTTCTCTCTCGTTTAACGCAAGCAGCGAAAACTCAGGCGGGGCTGTGCATTGGCATAAGCTCGACTGAGCCTTCTTTTCTTGAAAATGCGATAACCGTGCATTGTGAGATATTTCAGATAAATGATTGGAATATCAATAAAAGGTAATAAGAACTTATTTTCTGAAAATGGTTGTTACTGGAAACACACAATCAGAACACCTATTCAGGGCCTGCACTGCTTGCCCCAATACAAAGATAAAGATTTTAAACCACAGACCCAGAGAACCATAACCAAATCGAATCCAGAACGGAATTTCTTCAGTTTTATGTCAGTATCAAACGGTTTGGATACTGATCACGGCTGACTTTCTGTTGGGCCTGATCTGGGTCCAAACTGTTTGCAAATGTTAATAGTTGACAAATAGTTTGATAAATAAAGATTCATAAATTATGAACAGATGAAAGCTTCATTATCAATTAGTTTAAAGAGTTGATAAGAATTGTTCAAATTAAGGATTAGTGTTTTAATTAAAAATTAGGATAAACATTAAGGTTAATTATGATTAATCATACTGTCTTGTCCCAATTAAGCTCTTAAGCAATTAAGCTAATCCCAAGATTAATGGATTTACTGTGAAGAAGTAAAATAATTCTGAAACAGACTATACTATACAGGTAAGTTGTCCTAAATTTTACATAGTGGGAATAACAGGAATAAGAATTTCTAAAAGTGGGAGAAACAGGAATAAACCGTAAATTTGAACCACTGAACAATTTTAAGGTACAAGTAAAACTGTCAAAACAAACACTGTAAAGAAAGGCAGCCTGGTTAAAATCTTAGGGAGTGATCTTGGCTATTAAAGAAAGAAAAAAGTGATTCCCAGAATAATGATTCTGATAAATTTTAAGAATTAAAAAAATATGTGTGCTCATAAAAAGGTGTCCAACAGTCAGTTTGAAAATACTAAAATAAGTATAAATACTAAGTGTAGTTTGCATTTAAAAAGGACAGATAACAGCTGCATCATGCAAAGGAACATCAATAATTTGGCAATATATTTAATTTCCAGCTTGGGCTTAAAAGTGCCCTCTTAGTCTGTCGCCGCACGTTAAAAATGCCCTCTTAGCCCGACGCCGCACGTTCAAAGTGTCCTCTTAGCCTGTTATCACGCGCTTAAAGTGCCCTTTTCCTACAAACTTTACCATGCCCTTTTTGGGGGCTGGGGGAAACACTATGATAACCTTTGCAAACAGTATGGACCCAGATCAGGCCCGACAAAATGTCGGGCCTGATCTGGATTCAATCTGTTTGACACTCTGATGGTATTCCTGAAAGAATTTTTCGAAAAGGTTGATTTTTAGAAAAATCAGCAGACGACAAAAAAACATGAAAAATTATCCAGCAGGCACTGAGTAAAAAGGATAAAGCCCTATTTCTTGTTTGTAGAGTCAGAGAACCAAGGAGGGAGCTTCAATAGGCAGCTCATTGTCTCCCTTTGGCGAAGTAGTAGCAGCTTTGAGCTCGCCCAATAAAACCAGGCTTATTCCATACAGAGGTTCACAACTAACAAAATTGTTAAAAGGTAAGCTTAACCCTTTTCCCGCCATTTACAACTATTGTCTCCTGGTCACTTATCTGACCAGGCCACGTAGTGCAGTCGGCAACGAGTCTGACTGCAGATCCAGGGTTCGCGAGTTTGATCCCGACCCGATCCCAATCATGAAATAACTACTATGGACATTCTCCTTCTGCCGATTCAAGAAGGGTTGTCAGTTACAAGGGAAAGTATGTGCATGAAGTACTGGTTAACCGCTTAGTAAGCTTTCCCAGAAAAAAAAATGGTTAGGTGACCTGACAGTCCCAACATGATCATAGCTGTTGACTGGGACGTAAATACACATTATCATAATAGTAACTTGATCTGGCGTACTGTATCGCTCGAGTGGATGAGGTCATACCATCGGATCACCCGAGACGCGTAGTGTCGCGGGTGATCCAATGGTATGGCCTCATCCACGAGACGTGATACTGTACGCCAGATCAAGTTACAATTATGATAATATGTTTATTATATGCCTTTTTCTGACATTTTTTCTGATTTTAAAACCTGTTTTAGTCTTGAATCCTGAAAAATTGCAGGAACGTTTGCCATAACGTTACGTTTCTTGACGTCACGTCAAGATGTTTTCCGTCTCTGGTTCCATGCTTGCAATTTACTTTACGGAACGTCGCTGCAAAAGCAGGTAACCGACGTTAGCCTCGTTTTAAAGGATAGTGATATGGATTCAGAAAACCTCAGTTCGTTGATCCAGCTTTCTGTATCAGATGGCCAGAAAACAGACAGTTCTAAAGTCGTATCAGTTATAGGTATATAATAAAGCAGCAAACCAATCACTCACTTATCTGATTATACACTTTGGATGTAAAAAGGAAGGCAAAGATGGTAAACAATATGGACCAAGATCAGATTGCTTGCTCTCATAGGAGCAGTCTGATAAGGATTCATGTTTTGGTCCATGATCAGAATTAGGCAGAAGTGCATTTGTATATTGGCAGCAGACATAATAAGCAGAAGATATTATCTGGACCAAATTTTTTGGGGGGCAGGATAAGGGCTAATGAATAATTGGGCCTCGACGCCAGAAAACCTGTCTTCGGAGGTGTGCGAACAACAAAGGGCAGACCAGCCTGCGCATACACGCAGTCTGATCAGCGCCTTTGTTATTCGCTTACTGGAAGGTATCATATCTCAACTTGCTACAAGCAAAATTTCAATATTCTAACTTGCCTCTGTAGCTGAGCAGGCTGGTTTGAATCTCACTTCGTCAGACACCCCGAAGACAGGTATTGTCGCGACGAGGCCCAATTATTCCACTGGTATTAGGGAGTAACTCTTCATATATTGTCCCATGTTAAGAAGAAATAGATGTGATTTTGATTTAATCCTTAACTATTACCCTGCTAGTGAAGACTTGTCATCTGCTGATATTCTTTGCAAGCAGTATGGATTAAGTTCGGATCCAGATCAGACCTGACCAAATGTCAGGCCTGATATTGGTAAAAACTGACACTGATGATATTCCTAAAAGATGTTTTGAATAACTTAATTTTGATAAAAAAAAAATCAACAGATACGAGGTAAGTTAAATAAAAGCAAACAGAAACACCCAGCATGTAAAGAGTTAAATTATTTTTTATAACCTTTTTTCCACATTATGAGTTAGTCAATTTTTGACAGTGTATGTAGACAGAGAAAGCAAATTCTGACACTATCTTATACTGGTCGATTTTAAATTGTACATAATTTTGTCTTTTTTGAAATTAGGTGTGAAAGGTGATTTTTTCTATTCTTGGTGTACTTCTACCAAAATTTGAAAAAGTAGAATTTTAGTTGAGATTTGGGCCATATTTAGACACTAATTTTGAACAAGTCTAATACATGCCCTCAACTAATCATGATTGGTGGGATTGTTTTTTGGATTGTCTGGTCTGGACTCTGTAAATCCTTGCCAGAAACATATTTCATAAACATTTAGAGCTACAGCCTTGAAATTTGGACAACCATGGGATGATGAATGGATTGCCTGATTAATTTTTGACAAAATTCTAAAATCTCTTTCAAGGGTTATGGCCCATGTTTGATTAATAACACAACCCTTATTGACAAGGATATGGTTGGTGGCACAGTCTTATACAAACATAATTTCTGGTTTATTTTTCAGATTCCTTGGGAGGAAGAGCTAAGACAGTTATGGTTGCCAATATTGGTCCAGCTGCTTGTAATTATCAAGAAACTTTGAGTACACTCAGGTAAAAGATTTTTTGAGTCACACATACACTGATATTGGCCCACTATCTCTGACATTAAAGGTATTCAAGATAATCTCAAAACCTCAATCTTGCAATTGATCTCAAAACTTATGCCATAGACCATCAGCTAGAGTATGCATGGCCATATATACCCTGGCCAATATGGTAGAGACATAGTTTTTACCGGGCCATGTAGCGCAGTCAGTAATGTGTCTGACTACAGATGCACGTCTGTCAAGAAGGGTTGTTGTCAGTTAAAAGCGAAAGTATGTGCACAAAGTACTGGTTAACCGCTTGCTCAAGCTTGTCTGGGAAAAAGTGTGGCTAGGTGAACTGACTGTCCCGCCATGACCATAGCTGTTGATTGGGACATAAAGCAACAAATCAAACAAACACTATAGCAACAACAGGTGGGGAATCACGTGTTAGTCCACTACTGGCCAGACCGGCTAGGGGACTATAGGTGCTCGATTCTGTCTCTCAGTCATGTTTCCAATGTCTAAATCATATCTCCTACAAGGGTAGGCAAAATTCATTAAAACTCCACATGATTATTACCTTTAACATGAAGCTGTGTCATGCTCAACACTTAGCCACCAGCTTCCAAAGTCAAGGTCACAACATGAACACAAGTCTGTCTGTTTGTCCATCTGTCAGTCATGTTTTTGTGTCGTCTCTGTAACTCAAAATCTGTTTTGCCAATCTTCATGAAACTTAATGCAAGTATTAACCAATACTGGACGGCATGCAGAATGCAGGAACTGTAACTCTGAAGATACCCTATTTTTTTGAGGTATGGCCCTTTGAAACTGAAAATAGTAGATTTTGTGATTTAATTGGGTTGGCTCCACAACTTAAAAACCATACATTCTCATGAAAATTCATACAAATATTGAATATCACAAGGCGACATTTAGAATGGAGCAACCATTTCTCTGAATTTTTTGAGTTAGGGTACTTTGATACTGAAAGTAGTAGATTCTGCAATTTGGATCATGTCAACTTTGTAATTTCATATGAACAACTGTTAGTCTTTTGACACATCTGTTGTGGTTTTTCATACTTCACATAATGTTATGCACATTTAATACAGCATTTACAAAAAGGGGGAGACCTCAGTTTTTGCGTAGAAAACAAATTCTAAACACTCCTAGTATGGAGATGTGGCATGTACATTACTAAGCACCAACTTTCAAGGTCAAGGTCACAAGTTTTAGAATTCATACTACAAAAGTAGGCCTAATTCATTACAACTTCACATAATTATTATTCATAGCATGAAGGTGTGTCACACAAAAGACTTAGAGAAATATAGTGTTAATTTTTAATAAACTTGAATGATTTGACATTCAAAAAATCTAGATTTGTCTTTCTTACAAGACAAATCTGAATTTTGGGGATTGTTTTTTATGCCCCCAAAGGAACTTTGGGAGGCATATAGTAATGGCACTGTCTGTCCGTCAGTCCGTCTGTCCCGCTTCGTGTCCGGTGCATATCTCCTATATTCTTTGAGGTAGGAATTCCAAATTTGGTGTGTGGATGCATCTTGGGATGAGGGAGTGCCGCGTGCCATGTTCGGGTCACTGTGACCTTGACCTTGACCTCTGACCTAGTTTTTAGAATAATCGTGTCCGGAGCATATCTCTTATATTATTTGAGGTAGGAATCTCATATTTGGTGTGTTGATGCATCTTGGGATGATGAAGTGTCGCATACCATAATTGGGTCACTGTGACCTTGAACTTGACCTCTGACCTAGTTTCTAGAAGCTGCATTGAGTCTGGTGCATATCTCCTATATTCTATGAGATAGGAATTCCAAATTTGGTATGTAAATGCATCTTGGGATGGTAGAGTGTCACATACCATTTTCGGGTCACTGTGACCTTGACCTTGAACTCTGACCTAGTTATTAGAATAATAGTGTCCGGAGCATATCTCCAATAATATTTGAGCTAGGAATCTCAAATTTGGTGTGATGATGCATCTTGAGATGAGGAAGTGTTGCATACCATAATTGGGTCACTGTGACCTTGAACTTGACCTATGACCTAGTTTTAAGAATAATCGTATCCGGAGCATATCTCTTATATTATTTGAGGTAGGAATCTCAAATTTGGTTTGTGAATGCATCTTGGGATGGGGAAGTGTCGCTACGCATAATTGGGTCACTGTGACCTTGAACTTGACCTCTGACCAAGTTTCTAGAAACTGCATTGAATCTGGTGCATATCTCCTTTATTCTTTTAGATAGGAATTCCAAATTTGGTGTCTAAATGCATCTTGAGATGACGGAGTGTCACACATACAATTTCGGGTCACTGTGACCTGGACCTCTGACCTAGTTTAAAGAATTTTTGTGTTCGGAGCATATCTCTTATATTCTTTGAGGTAAAAATTCCAAATTTGGTGTGTATATGCATCTTGGCATGGTCGAGTCTCACATTATTTTCGGGCCACTGTGACCTTGACCTCTGACCTAGTTTTAATAATAATTGTGTCAGGAACATATCTCTTATATTATTTGAGAATGGAATCCAAAATTTGTTGTGTGAATGCATCTTGGGAAGGTTGAGTGTCGTGTACCATTTACGGGTCACTTTGACCTTGACCTCTGACCTAGTTTTAATAATAATTCTGTTAGGAGCATATCTCTTTTATTATTTGAGATCGAAATCCCAAATTTGGTGTGTGAATGCATCTTGGGATGGTGGAGTAACTTGTACCAATTACAGGTCACTGTGACCTTGACCTTTGGCCTAGTTTTTAGAAAAATCATGTCCAGAGCATATCTCTTATATTATTAAAGGTAGGAATCCCAAATTTGGTGGGTGGATGCAACTTTGGATGGTGGAGTGTCACATACCATTTTTGGGTCACTTTGACCTTGACCTCTGACCTAGTTTGTAGAATAATAGTGTCCAGAACATATCTCTTATGTTATTTGAGATGGGAATCCCAAATTTGCTCAAGGATACATCTTTAGGTGCTGATGTTTCGTATACCATTGTTAGGTTACTGTGATCTTGACCAATGACCTAGTTTCTAGAATAATCGTGTCTGGAGCATATCTCCAATATTATTTAATTTATGAATCCCATATTTGGTGTGTTGATTCCTCTTGGGATGGCGGAGTGGTGCATACCATTTTGGGTCACTTTGACCTTGACATTGACTTCTGGCCTCATTTCTAGGTTTATCATGTCTGTTGCATATCTTCTATATTACAGCTAACTTTCCTCAAATGTGTCTTATGCTTGACCAATCCCTTTGGGGGCATTCGTCACGTGACTGTGACATTTCTTGTTTAGAGAAGCCTCCATTTTTAAAGCTAATACCACCTGCTGATTAACTTGAGATAATTTGAGAAATGCATCTATACTTGTATGCAAATATATGTGTTTGTTCTTCAGATGTGCAAGCAGAGTTAAACAGATTATAAATGAACCAAAGATCAATATTGGTCAAAGATATGCCTTGATGCCAGAGTTCTATGAAGAAATTGTGAGGTAAATATGTTTGAGCCAGTACACTAATCACATACCTGACAGCCAGTCCATTGATTATGGTGGTGCATGATATTGCTCACACAAAAAATACTGCCTCACATATTCTTACTACTTGACATAATAAGACTGTCAACCATGACCACTGAATCAGACCTCTAGTTAAGAGTGCATAATAAAAAAATCTTTTTCTTATTTCTTAACCAAAGCATATGTTGTGGGTACTCAAAAGAACCATCTCATTGAGATGGTTCTTTTGAGCACCCAAAACAAATGTTTTAACTGATGAATAAGAAAATATTCACAGTTTTATGCTCGAAAAACTTATTTATCTCGACATATGATCACATGTGCTGAATGCCTGCTTGAGATGCTAGTTTCAGCTAATAAGAGGTTAGCTTGGGTTAAGATAAGACTAGAACGTAGACAAGTGCTCCCATTCTTAGGCATCCTTACTGAAAGATAAAAGATTTATGTAGGAAAAACAAATGGACCAGCACATGAGATATTGGTATTATCGCATCAGCAAACAGTGGAGGCTCAGACAAGCCTGCATATATAAGGAGTGTTGCCAGCGCCTTTGCTTCTTACATGCACAAAGTATAGCAATACAGGCTCAGACCTCTATCTCTGCTGGATGCGCCAACATGGGTGTTTGAAAGGAGACTTCTGTGCATGTGGGATAAGTAACAAAATCTCAAGTGCTGGCCTTAATGTGCATTTTTGTGTTCAATGTTACAAACTTAAGTTCCAATAAAGCTTTTATGCAAATGAGGAATGTGTGGTTATATTTCAAAGTTCATTATGAACAAGATTAAAGAACCCATGTTAAAATACCACCCTTACAAAAATTGCAAACTTATTGCATCCAAGTTTCTAAACCTGTCATTAGTATAATCAATATTTATCAAGAAATGGAAGGTACAAAAGTTAAATATTGGATGTTAAGAACACCATTTGAGCTTTTCTGGAACAGTGTTACAGTGCAGTCCCTTTATAACACTATGGTGTCCATAGGAATAAACCATGTTATAAAGGTACAAATTTACCAAAGGAATTATAGGAAAATGACCATAAAATGGTCATTTTCCTTTAATTCCTTGGTAAAATTCTGTGGTAAAAAAATTTGAGAGCTACAACTTGACCATGTTATATCCAAATCTGTGTTATATAAGGTGTGTTATAAAGGGACTGCACTGTATATGGAAATTTTGATCATTTTACAGATTGAAAACCTGGCTAGCTGACTGGACACAGACCAGAAAGTTGTCTAGAGGCAATAAAGATATAGGTTTGTAGTATTGCAGTACCACTGTACCACATTTACAAGAAATGTCAAAACAAAGAATAGTATTTCCACAGGTTTAGATAAACAAAAATTTCAGCGTAAAATTGTAGATATTTTCTTACCCATACTTTTTATAGCCTCGCTTTGAAAAAGTGTCATTCTGTCCATCCGTCTGTCCTTCATAATTTTGTTTCCGCTCAATATCTTGAGAAATACTTTATAGAATCTAACTAAATTTTGTATGTGCATTTATATTGACATGATCTACCTTCGGATTGTTACACATCATTTTTTGAACATTTGTACCAGAGTTATGGCCCTTGATTTACGCAGAAAATTTCGTTTCGTCTCAATATCTTGAGAACTACTTTACATTTTTTTCACCAAATTTTATATATGCATTTATATTGACAATATCTAGCTTGGGAGTGTTACATGTCATTTTTTTGAAATTTGAACCAGACTTATGGCCTTTTATTAACGCCAAATTTTCGTTTCCACTCAATATCTTGAGAACCAATATCTAGAATTTCAACAAATTTTATATATGCATTCATCTTGGCAAGATCTTGCTTGGGATTGTTACACATCATTTTTTGGAAATTTGTACCAGAGTTATGGCCCTCTTTTTTTACGCCAAAATTTTGTTTCCGCTTAATATCCTGAGAACAAATTGACAGAAATTCACGAAATAATATATATGCATTCAGATTGACAAGATCTAGGTGGGAATTATTACTTGTTATTTTTTGCTTATTTGATAACAATGTCATGGCCCTTGATTGATGTCAGAATTTTTTCCTGCTCAATGTCTTTAGATTTTCCTGCTTAATATCTTTGGAACTTAGCCTTTTTACTGCATGAAAAGCACTGCAGCGGCGCTATAGTCAGATTCTGTGACAATTCGAGTTAGCATATGCTTTGTCATTGAGACGGTTCTTTTGAGTACCCACAACATAGGTTTTGGTTGAGAAATAAGAAAATTATTTTTTAGTTACGCACTGTTATCTAGGGGCCTGTTATTTCTTTTCATGTTTTTAAGTATTGAAAAGCTAAACATGATAGGAGATCTATCAATTCACCCTTGTTGCTCATGATTATAAACACTGAATTTTCATAGTTTCCCTCACTGGGCACGCGCAAGAACTTTGCATGGAGATGTCTTTTGGCCACTGCAATGGCAAACATAAAATGTATATAAGTAGTGGAGGAGCACGATTATCTATGCCAAAGAAGATGTCATACTTTGGCAAACTCAATTTGAAATACATTTGGGGCATCGACTGTACAATATTATCAAAATGGTGGTTTGCAAGTTTGAGGGAACCAACTATTAACTATATGCCTTTAACACATGTATAGTACTGAAATTAGCATGCACACTTACTGATCTAAATGAATCTCCATTTAACCCTTTACCCCATAGGCTATTTTTTTATCATGACATATCTATTTTTAGACAACATTAGAAAAATTTAAGTTGAGTTTTGAATACTTTTGAAAATATTATGGAAAATGGAGCATTTCCTCCAAAAGAGCAAATGCTCCATTTTCCATAATATTTTCAAATAAACCATATTTCAAAGGTGTCAAAAGGCATTATTATGGAGTAACGGGTTAAACAAAATTTGTCATTTAACAATAGAAACAGTTCATCTACTGTCCCATTTACAAGCTGACAGTAGTTTCTGTGAAAAGTAGCTCCATGTTTCTGAAATGATTTTTTTTTGTAATATTTTCATAATAATCCTAATCAGCATGGATTAATTAGAGATTAATACATGGCCACCATGGCTTTACCAGGCATATCGGCCTTACTTCTCCTTATTTGCATTTGCCAGAGGGCAAATAGGGAGACACCGGGCCGATATACCTGGTAATCTGGCGGTGGCTATAACTCAAACTTTTTTGTTACATGTTTACATGCAGGGGTTTTTGTCCCGACGATGTGAATGATGTCATTTATGACGCCGAGCATGCATGCGAGAGCCGATATAGTTCATGTGAGGGCCGATATGGGTTCATGTGAGCAGGCTGTTATAGGTTTGGAATCACAAGCAGTATCAGCCCGGGTAACTACGCATTTTTTTACTATTTTTATTAAAACCTGTAATAATTGTGTAATTAATTTTGAATCTTCATTTTCAAGAGCCAGAGAATGATGAAAGTGCCACAGGGGATAGTGCCATCAAGGAATATTTACAAGAACAAGAAGCAAAGTTGGAAGAGGAAAAACAGATAATCCAACATAAAGATAATACATCACAGGTGGTATGTACAGACCCGTATATTAGCTACAACTTAACTCTTTGTGCATGCGGGATCATTTTTCATGCTTAATTGTCGTCTATTGATTTTTTTAACATGTAAAGCGCCAAGAAAAAAATGCATTTGATGTCGCCTGCTGAAGTAGTCTGCTGCAAATAGTTGCCGAGCATTACTGAAAAATTGAGTATAGAAGCTGCAAATAATTGCCTTGCATTACTGAAAAATTAAGTATAGAAGCAAACAGCGTGGACCCAGAACAGACTGCTCCTATGGGAGCAGTCTGTTCTGGGTCTGCGCTGTTTGCCATAGATGCTTAAACATTTCAGCAGAGGAGGAAAAGCAGACAACTTTTGTTGCGGTTGGCACATTAAGGGTTAAAATAGGAATACAGGACATCAGGAATACCATCAGAGTGTCAAACAGTTTGGATCCAGATCAGTCCCGACGTTTTGTCCGGCCTGATCTGGGTCCAAACTGTTTGCAAAGGTTATCAGCAGACTAGTAGGCAAAGAGTTAAAATTACCAAGGACATTTTCGAAATGATTATACTGTAGAACAGATAGCTTGAACACTGATGGGACCTTGCTGTTCTAGCCAAGGGATTTTCTTCTGATCAAGGGTAAATTTCTATATGAGCTAACTTGTGAGAATCTCAAAAACCTGTTTTTGATGTACCGGTATATGTTTAACAAAGTTCCAGGTCATAATAAGCACACTCTGTGAATGAATGTAATAAAAAAAAAACAGTTTTTGAAAACTGTGTAGACTCCGATCACATAGATTCTTTCACAATCCACCCTTTTTACACTCACATGATGAATCTGTATTATTTGAGATATGAATTCAATTTTTGGAATGTTCATGGTATCATGTCTACTTCTGGTCTCTTGCGAAGTAAGTGAAGCCCGTTAACTTTGCGAGAGACCCGAAGTATTCATAATTCCATGAACAGACCAAAAATTGAATTTATCACATGTATTTACATTTTATTTATAGAAATTGTTTATAATTTAGGAAACAAAACAGTTTTGTATTAAATATGTAAAAGTATCATCCAGTTCCAGTGTTGTGCCTGGAGCGCGGCATTGCGGGAATCTCGCGATTTTACTGTCAATGCACCCTGTGCGGGCAACGGGCGTGTCCCCTAAAAATCCGCTGATTTTTCGCTATTTAAACCCGGTTTCCGTATTTAGCGTAACCCATTTAAGGGAAGTAAAAAGCACAATTTAGACTGTGCACATGTATTAACTGATGATAAATGTTGCATTGGATATTGATTTCTCAACGGGTCCAATACATCAACAATGGCGGAAAAGGCAAATTTTATTCAGCTGAAGGCCTGAAAAAAATATTTTAATGTAGAAATAGAATATTTGCTGGGGAATTTAAAGGGGACATATCAAGGTTTTTCATTTTTCATTGCAAATTCCTTTTATATGTCGGATTACATGTTTTTATTAAGAGCCCAGATCATTTTCCACAATATTCAGTGATAAAATGAGTATAACCATCATTTTCACTAAGCTTGTGCGCTTTGTCAAAAAGATTTCGACTCGCTTACTTCCCTTGAATTTGTTACTTCCCTTTGCTATCGGAGTGTCCTGATAACGTCATAGAGGCAGTTTATGAAGGACTGTTAGTATGGAATCGTGTTGGATTCCGATTTTTTTTTTTAATATTCTCGGATAAAGAAGGGTTTATGAGTTGCAACTATCACTGCAATACGCATTCTGATCAGTGGATCCGTTCTCAATGAAATTGTGGATAGATTTTTTGTGTTTTAGTGAATTGAATGCCCTACAATAACCTAATTTAGCAGGCTCAGAGAAATTGGAAATCTCGGAGAGAATATTGAAATTCAAGCGAATACGCGTTTATACGCGCGAAACAGTTGTGAAAGATTTGTAAGCCTGAACATCTAAACTCCAGCTGTTAAGTTTTCAGACTTAATTTTTCGCAATAACTTTTATATCTTCAGTATTAGCAAAATGTGTTCCCGATAAAAAGTATTCAGGAACATCTCCGCCAACTTCTCCAAATGGACACCAACATCCTAGATGCTGCAGGTTCATCTGTGCTTAGATGCACTCTTTGAACATTTTAAGCAAAGCGCAAATAAACTAAGTCCAAGATGTCAGTCAAAATGTTACATTGCACCGCCCTAATTCAATTACTTAAGCGATGGATGGCTTGTTCAAATATAATAGAAATTGCGCCTAATTCGCTCGTGCGTTAAGCTAGTAGGGTCATCTCAAAACCGTTGATTTCATAGCACTTGCATAAAAGAAAAAAATGCACGGCATGCGATAACCCAACCTTTGTTCCTACAAATGAGCCTGCTTTAAGTTGATTCTGCATATGCACGGTAAATTCTGAGTATGTTAAGGGCAGTTTTATGTTATGCACAGCCTTTGAAGAGCGGGATATGTACCACTTCCGAATATTTTTTGAAACTACCCCTTTCTGTCACGCTTATACGAATTATACCTGTCAATAAAAGACTTAGAAACTTAGGACGAATTCAGTTTATTGCAAAATCTTCATCTATATACACAAAAATCTGTTTGTGCCACAAGCACAAGATCTTTTGGAGAAGTTGGCGGAAATTTTCCTCTACAACTTTCATCGCAAACATATTTTGCTAAAATTGAAAATAAAAAAGTTATTGCGAAAAAAATAGTCTAAAAACTTAACAGCTGGAGTTAAGTTATCTTCAATTCAAGCTATAAAATCGGCATTTCAATTCCCCAACGATATGAGATATAAATATTATTTCAGTCTATGTATCTGAACCTCCGTTGCGTATATGTGTTCTTTGCGCCTCAGTCAACATTCTTTAAGTCATGTTAGGTTGGTCTTCCTGGGTTGAAACAGTACTTAGCACGGATTAATGAGAGGGAGAGAGAGAGTTCTAAGCCAGCTCGTAATTTCGCATCGCAAACTAAATGGCGAGTCTATCTACCCTTCCTGATATGACACCATTTCGTCATGTAGAATTCCAAGGCCAAGTGCAGAAACAGCGACAAATGAGATTGAATAAAAAAAATCAATAGGTTGTCAATCTTCATGTACAATCCTCATGCCCACATGCGCATCATCTATATAAGCCACCATGCGCGGATCCAGAAAGTTTTGCCAAACTCTGACAACATTTTTTTATGAGGGGAAAGACTATCCCAATAGCACTAAAAGCGGGCTATCATTGGCCCGCCAGCGAAACGCCATTTAAATGGCGTTTCTCTGACGGGAGCGAGCCGATGATGGCCAATCATTGAATGCTGGCTTGGTAGCTTTTTTGATTTTCAGCGGATCCGGACCAGTTCTGCTTAGAAACCCTATATTTTTTGTGATTTTCAGGGGGGTCCAGACCCCCTGTCCCCCCCCCCCCCCTCTGGATCAGTGTATTTATATATTAAGCCGCAAATTTTTGGTATTTAGGCCTACTTCATACATGGTTGCACGGCTATCTACAGTGGGGCTAGTGCCCGCATGAGCCGTCCCCAGTAAACATATAAAATTGGGCCGAATGTGGCCCGATATTGGATGCTGGCTGAGTCTCTACTTTATGTCTATAGTTGTTGGAGGCTATTTCCAGATTGCATGTGCGCAAGCTGGTCTGATCCTTCGGTGCAAGAATGAAATTGAATGAGTTGGCTATAATTTGTCAATGTGCTCATAGAAAGCGTCTTGTCTCAAGAAATGAGTAAAATGATCCCATTTAGCAAGTAATGAAAAAAAAAACAATGTGCATTATAAATTCAAAAACCTATTCGATGTTCAAGTCAGTGAACTGACTGAGAAGGCTCGTACAGACTCAATGGCCCTGTGATCCTGATTTCAAATTCTTAGAAAACGCAAAAATGCAATCCGACAGGTGGGAGCTCAGTGGCTCAGTGGTAGAGTGCTTGACTCGAGACCGAAGGGCCGCGGGTTCGAGCCTCACCGGCGTCACTGCGTTGTGGTCCTTGAGCAAGACACATTTATCCTAGCTTCAGGCTTTCCAGCGTTCCTAGTTTTTCCTAGTTTTCCTACTTTTTCCTAGTTTTTTAAATGTGCTCCTAGTTTTTCCTAGTTTTTTTCTAAAACCTCCTAGTATTCCTAGTTTTTCATAAATTTTGGCACTTTCTTGGATAAGGTAAAACTTTCTTTAATGTGTTTTTGAGATAATGGTTTAGGATAAGACCTTCATGGTGTTGAGCTGACAGTATTTGATGATCTTTATGTGGTCTGGTGTCACTGGTGCATAGTCTAGCTGTCTTGGGTGATAACTGAAGGTTGGACTACGCTCTATGTTGACTACAATTGACTCAGGCCCCCTGATGGAACCATTAGAAACCATTCATTTGGTTGAAATCATTTAAAATCTTTAATTTGGCTGAAAACCATTTAAAACCTATAAAGCCCTATATTTTGATTGATGATCCTTTTAGTTTGAATATAAAAAATAAACCATAATTATATAAGTTTGTTGTCATGTAATGTTGGTGACTTTGTGCATGTTCATCCTCAGACCATTAAAAGTGTCTACCTCTTGCATTAATGTAAATCAGACTCTGTAGTGGTCTGATGGTCAGCTTTTTTTTCTGAGGTTTCATATAAGGCAGTATCCATGATAAACAGCTGGGGTCATGTTGGACTGACTAGTTGATCCTAACCATGCTTTTCTGTGGCAGGAGTACTCAGTGCTCATCTTTTACCAGTAGCTGACAATTGGTGAAAGAATGTGCCGAGTCTGGGAATCTGACATGCAAATCTCGCAAACATTTGGCTAGACAGGCTACCAACTGCAATAACTGGGCTGTCAAATAATAATGGATTACAATATTCTAATGTCACTATTCTTAATAGTGATATCAACACCCAAGTCTAATACAGACATATACCGGTTTGTCTAAATCTTATATTTAAAAAAACAACATACAATAAATGGGAGCAATGTCCTCTGAAAATCTTCATTTACTGAAGGTAAAATTGCCACTGAAAATGACCCAGAGATGGCTTCTCCTACTTTCTTGGTTTTCAAAACTTTTCGGGGGAGGACCCCCGTACCCCCCTTTCAGACTAGTATATTTTAATTTTTCAATCCAACTCACTGCTCAGCACAAGACTAGTTAAAGTGAGGTATACAACTCAGGGGGCAAAACAAAACTGGGTCTACTGGGGTAATTTGCAATAAGCTTGCTATGAATTTGTTGGCTACAGATCGCTGTGCCCCTACCATAACATCATCTATCAATCATAGCTGGGTTTAAAAGACCAGAATCCATTAAAAATGCTAGAAAATTTAATGTTAATTTGCTTTTAATTTTTGTTAGAAGTTCAGTGAATTATTGTGCCTGCAATAGCCTTTATTAAAGAACCTCTTATTTCATGAGAGTCTGCTAGGCGGCCTGTTGACTGCAAAAGAAAACTTAGTAAGCTTAACAGTCTTATGTGTACTGTTACTGTGGTAATCAGTTTGGGAAAAGTAAAAAAGGTCATCAAATAACTCCTAGTTTTTGCCTCCAACTTCCTAGATTTTCCTAGTTTTTTCCTAGTTTTTTCTAAATAATTTTCCTAGTTTTCTCCTAGTTTTTTCAAAGATGCTACTGGAAAGACTGTAGCTTAGTACTGGTTCAACCCAGGAAGACCGTCCCGCATAACTGAAAGATTGTTGAGTGGATGTAAAGAATCAAATCAAACAAACAAACAAAAACAAAAGCAATCCGACAGCAAAAAAAAAAAGTTTTCGATATCAAAATGCAATTTTTGCGATCCGCAGAATACAATCACTGTTTGAAAATCAAAAATGTTGTTGTCGCAGATCAAAAAACAAGTTTTAACCAAAGCGTTTCCTATTGTCGCATGCCCAGTGTGATACGACAACGTCACACGTTTTTGTTTTTTATAAACTTGTGTAGGCCAAATGTGCATTTTGTCATGTAGACAAATAAATGGGGTTTGATTAACAAAGACATACCATGTTATTAGGCTCTATAGGCCTACTGCACTATGTTTTCAACGGGTCTTCAACTTTCGAAATGCATTCTGAGGAACTTGATTGAATATTGATTAGTGTGCATTGGTCCGGTCTCATCAATGTCTACCCCGAAACATCATTTAAATCGCTATCAAGCTCGACACCCGTACTGCATTATTCACTGCAACAATACAGAGTCAATACGCAGCCATCGGACGAACTGCCCTTATGACATCACAAATCCAAGGGAAGTGACTCGCCGTTACAGAAATCAAGGGAGATAAGCATGATTGAAATTATCAGCAGCAATTAATCAACGGTCTAATTAACGAAAATATTCTTATTTTTTCCACTAAAAATTATATGTTTTGCTCTTAGTAACATTTTCTTCCATATTTTATTGGATTTAGAACTTTAATATGTCCCCTTTAAAACTACGGCAATGTAGAAACTACTTCACTGTAATCTGAAGCCCCTTCTTGAGCCAAAACTATCGAGCTCAAATTTAAATAAAAATTAAAAGAAATTTTAGGAAAACTGTATTCAATTTTACAGGTATCAGATGGATTTGGTATGTTCCCCAGAATTTGCAAATGTCCCTCTGAAATTCAGGTTGGGGACACTGGTGTCCCCCCCCACATCTTGACCTTGGCACAACACTGCAGTTCTACGATTTTCTGGAGTCATGGAGTGGTGTGAGAATGCACATTACTCCTTTGGAGAGAAAAACTTTCCACTTCATTACTTTGTTGGCCATGGCAGAATGTTTAGTTGCTAATGAAATATTTTATTGTATTATATTAACGGTTTTGTCAGAGTGTAAAATGGAAAAGCGGAACAGCCAGTGTGAACATGGACAGCCATTGAAGCAAACAAGTAGCATGTTTTGCATGTGCCACTCGGGTGTAGCTTGCTGTCAATCACAACACCAGTGTCACTTCTTGCGAATGAGCTCGTTCGAAGCGTATTGCATAGGAAAGTGAGCTTGACAGCTGTCAATCAAATTTGTGTCATTGATGAAAGGTTGCAAAAGTCTAAAGATTCATTAAAGGATTGCTTCGAAAATGTAAATATGATAAAATATCATCTTTGA
Source organism: Loripinus fragilis (assembly GCA_964019695.1). Lineage (NCBI taxonomy): Eukaryota > Metazoa > Mollusca > Bivalvia > Lucinida > Lucinidae > Loripinus > Loripinus fragilis. Next base: position 57,033,248 of record OZ026520.1, on the reverse strand, counting down.
CTGGTTGGAAATCAGAAGTTGATAGATATAGCCTTCACAACTAAAAAGTATGCAAGCTTATGAAGTTGAGTATGGTATAATTAAGCTATTGGGTCACTGTATAGGCAGCAACTTTAATATTCATATCTGGGCGTGGTTTGGCGGCTTCATCTGCTCAAGAAGGGAGATCAGGTTATATTAATAATTTGGTTAACAGTGGCCATGAAGACGAGCATGCATTTCATGAAAATCATGACCGTACATAAACTGAAAATCAAATTTATTCACCCTTAGAACGCCAATTGCAACAAAAGTTGTCAGCTGAAATTTATTTGAAGCCTCTTCAACAACCAGTGTAGATCAACAACTTCAGACTGCTCCTGAACCTGAAGTCTGATCTGGGTCCACACTGTTTGTCATTTGACTGATGTTTTAGGATCATGTTATTTCTCTTTGAGTTTACGGCTACTTTGAGAAACAATAAACCACACCTCATTTTCAGCTTTTATCCAGGGCTAAAGTAAGCTTGTCCTGATTACGTTTTCATGAGGTGTTGCCTATACAGTGACTCAATAGCTTACCTTAACCCTTGAAGCACCAAGAAAAAAAATGCATCTGAAAATGTCATCTGCTGAAGTCGTCTGCTGCAAATAATTGCCTAACATTACTGACAAATTAAGTATAGAAGCAAACAGCGTGGACCCAGATCTGATCTGGGTCCACACTGTTTGCCATAGAGGCATCTTAAACACTTCAGCAGACAAGAAAAGCAGACGACTTTTGTTGTGATTGGCGCATTAAGGGGTAATAATAAATTTTCAGGGTAAAGAGAAAAGTGCCACAGACTTACCAGAGACCCTTGAGCTTCTTTTACAAATGGAAAAAGCATCTATAGAGGAATTATCTTTAAAAATCAAGGTACAATACCAAAGATCTTGATCAAATTACTTTGAGAATATTTTAATGCTAAGTACTAGTCAACAATTTTAATGCTAAGTACTAGTCAACAATACTGTTCAGTCATTCAACATGGAGAAATATTACTATGTGCAAAACAATTTGCTTGGGCAAGGCGGGTGGGTCATACCTTTATAAAATGATTTTCATTCCATAAATGTTTATTGCATGAAATCTTTTTATATGTCTTTTCTGTACACTGAATTAAATGGACAGCAAGAATAAAGAACAAACACTACACTTATAAAGAAAAGTGAATTTGGGGCCTTAAGATTTATTTTTGACCATTTTAATGGGCAAATTGCTATTAACACTTTGCAAGGCCCTTTTAAAGAACGAATAACAAAAGTACTGATCAAACTAATATGTGATATGCACTGCACCTTTGTTGTTTTTTTTTCAGAAACTTGAGAGCAAGCTATTAAAGGGAGAAAATAGTATATCAGAGGACACATGTGGACAAACTAATGTAACAGTAGACACATATAGACAAACTAATGTAAAAGAAATCAGAGATAGACAGTATGAAGTAACAGAGGACACAGAAAGACAAAATAATGTAAAGGAAAACCGAGATAGACAGTATGAAGTAACAGAGGACACATATAGACAAACTAATGTAAAAGAAAACAGAGATAGACAGTATGAAGTAACAGAGGACACATATAGACAAACTAATGTAAAAGAAATCAGAGATAGACAGTATGGAGTAACAGAATACACATATAGACAAACTAATGTAAAAGAAATCAGAGATAGACAGTATGGAGTAACAGAGGACACAGAAAGACAAAATAATGTAAAGGAAAACCGAGATAGACAGTATGAAGTAACAGAGGACACATATAGACAAACTAATGTAAAAGAAATCAGAGATAGACAGTATGGAGTAACAGAGGACACAGAAAGACAAAATAATGTAAAGGAAAACTGAGATAGACAGTATGGAGTAACAGAGGACACATATAGACAAACTAATGTAAAAGAAATCAGAGATAGACAGTATGGAGTAACAGAAGACACAGAAAGACAAAATAATGTAAAGGAAAACCGAGATAGACAGTATGAAGTAACAGAGGACTTATATAGACAAACTAATGTAAAAGAAATCAGAGATAGACAGTATGGAGTAACAGAAGACACAGAAAGACAAAATAATGTAACAGAACACGCAGAGAGACAAAATAATTTCAAAGAGGAAAAAGATAAACATAATAATATAACAGAGAACACAGATCATGAAAACAAAATATCCCAGGACACAAGCTAATAAAATCATGTAATAGATGACTTGTGTGGACAAAACAAAGTGAGCCATGACATGACTAAACCAACCAATTGAGTTGGTGCCGAGCAAAGACTCCAATCTGCCTTGGCATCAGCCCAGTCTTCACTATGCGATCAGTGGATAATTAAGGACCCAAGTTTTCTTCATGCTTATGTAGCAGCTCAAGTTTTCTAGCACACCAAATCGGGATTTCCTCTGTTTTTACCAATTTGAGATAATTCTATCTGACATACCCCGTACCAACACTTGGGAAAGGGTAAAAAATTGAAGTTGCACGTCGAAAGATAAGTGAGGTCATCATTACATTAGTGAAGTCATTATGTTGTATATTGCATCCCAGTGTATTCAGGGGCTTTTGGGAGCTTTTTTCAATAATAAAATGTGGTATTTAAAGGTGAGCAAGAAAAAGAATCCACTATAGGTGTGAGGATGGGACAGAAAAATTTGTCCCTTGGGATCCCTGTTTGTCATCACTTGGCAAGCCTTGGGATGCAAATCGGTAATTCTCTGGACAGATTTTTCTACCCCACACTCATGATAGATTCTTATTATCTGGGCGTATGTTTCTCTTCTTACTCATCCTTCAGGGATATTGATGGCCCAAAAATTACGGGCCAATGGACCAAATTTAATTTCTTAATTTTAATGGTTCATTTGAAATTTTGATGGGACATTAAGACAATTGGATAAGCCTGAGAATCCTTTTAATGCATCTCGGAGCAAAACTATTGATAGGTTTTTGTTTGTTTGTTTGGTTTGATTCTTAACGTCCCTTCAACAATCTTTCAGTTAAACAGGGACGGGTTGAACCAGTACTAAGCTAGGATAAATGTGTCTTGCTCAAGGACCACAACGCAGTGACGCTTGAACACGCGGCCCCTTGGTCTCGAGTCAAGCACTCTATCAGTGAGCCACTGCGCTCCAACATTGATAGGTTTGAATACATTGTATGCCCAGCTGAAAAATACATTCCATTTTAGCACAACATTAATAGCTTTCTCACAAAAAGGTTCAAAGGCAAACTTGAGAAATGGAAAACGCATTGTACTGTTCATTAGAAATTTGCATGCAAAATTTGAGGCCAAGCAGAGAAATTTGATTTGACAATGAGAAATAAAGTGAACATGGTGCAGACTCAAAAAGTTTTGTCAGAGGGGGTCCAACATTGATGTGTTGTTGTTTTTTTGGTTGATGAGGGGAGATAGGATCCAAATACCACTATACAATGATGGCCCGCCTGCTTGTGTGTCGATGGTGGCCCAACATTTAGAGCTGGTTTGATAGCTTTGTGATTTTTCAGGGAATCCGGACCAATACTGCTAAGAAACCCTATATTTTTGTGATCTTTCAGGGGTGGGGGTCCAGACCCCCTGTCCCTCCCTCTCTGGATCTGCCCATGGTGAAGGCATAGCACAGGAGTGACAGGATGCAGCTTGAAATTTTAAAATTTAGTTCCTCAGAATGTCCTCAAATTTCACATGCAAGTAACTTAATTTCTTATCATTTTGTAAGTATTAAAGATCAACTGAAATGGTAAAAAAAGTCTTTTTAATTGAATATTTCAGATAATAGCATTTTCAAAAACAGACTTGGACACTATCACACACCTTCATTTATCATGATTATGGTTTCCTTGATACTGCTATTCGCCTATCAACCTTCAATAACTCACCGATTGATAGTTTTCATTCAGTTTTCATTCACTTACTGTTTTAAATGCATTTTGAAACTCATCATCAAAATAGAGTTTTTTTTAAGAATATAGAGTGCATCTTCATTGCAAATAAATTTTATCTGAACTCTGCATACTAGGTAATTCTGCATGCTTCTTTGTTGTTTGATGTTGTTTTTTTTCAAAATCAACTTTTTCGAAAAATTCTTTCAGGAATGCCATCAGAGTGTCAAACAGTTAAGATGCAAAACAGGCCCTGAGCTGGGTCCAAACTGTTTGCAAAGGTTATCAACTTATCAGCAGATGACACTTGTTGGCAAAGAGTTAAGATTTTTGAGAGAGTGATAGTAATGTCATGTAAGATCCTCAATAGCAATAGTATCGTGATAGGGATTTCTCCGATAGTGATAGTATCATGATATTCACTGCCCTATCAGAAGCTCCTCACCTGTAAGTGAGAAAGATTCACTGACTTCAACAAAAACATATATACGTGCACAGGTTTAGATGAACAAAATGCTCCATCATATAATGGTTGATATTTTCTTACCCATCATTTTTAAAATATGTTTCGGGTGCTTAAAAGAACCGTCTTTTGAGTACCCACAACATATGTTTTGGTTGGGAAAAAGGAGAAAAAAATTTGTTACACACTCGTAACTAAAGGCCTGTACATGTACACTGGATTATAAGTGATGGGAACACTTATTTTGGGTGATTAGTTTAATACCTTTATCATAACAAAAAGCAGCTGGTCAAATGGCTCTGATATCCCTGCTATAACTAATGTAGGGTGTCACCCTTGATAACATATAAGATAAAATTAATATCTGGTTAATGAAACACCGGGACTAGAGTCAAAAGGTGTGTATCAATGCAAACAAGGTATCAATCAAGGGGTTATACATATACCAAAACTATGCCATTAACTCTTACCACAACTGCAGTTAACTCTTTGCATGCTGGGTAATTTTCCTTGCCTTTGTTGTCGTCTGCTGACTTTTTTCAAAATGACTTTTTAAAAAAAAAATTCTATCAGAGTGTCAAACAGTTTGGATGCAGTTCAGGACCGACATTCTATCTGGGTCCAAACTGTTTGCAAAGGTTATTAGCAGCCCGAAAAAGTTGCTGCTAGCAAGGAAAGAGTTAATGTAAACAATTCAACCATACCAGTTCTTCGCAAGATCTTGTAACAATGGTCATATAAAGGGGGAAGTGCATTAAGGGGCAAATTTGGCCCCCTCTGGAGCCAAAAACTGAAAGTTGCTTTTCACCAATGTCACCCAATTGGTTTATTAGAAGAATGGTCCAAGTGTAAAATTCTGGCATTTGTTTCACTTTTTCCGTTGCTATGGTAACAAAAATGGTCAACAAAATAGGCTTAGAATAGAGAAATTGCCATTTTGAGCCAAATTTAAGGCTTTTTCAGACCCATTTTTTAAGAAATAGATATCAGCACAAGCGAATACCAAAAAAACGTTTTAATATATTGTGTGCCGTGATAATTCTCACCTTCTGTTAAAATATCTTTTTGGTATTTGCTTGTGCTCTATGTTAATTTTTCTGTCAAATGTCTTAAATTTGCTCCAAAATGGTCACTTTCCTATTTTCAGTCTATTTTGCCAGCCATTTTTGTTACCATAGCAACGGTAAAAACAGAATTGATCCCAGACTTTTATACTTGGGCTATTGTTCTAAGAAACTAATAAGAAACTTGTGAAAAGCAATTTTCATTTTATGGCCTCAAAGGGAAGCCAAAATAGCCTCTTAATGCACGTGCCCCTTTGGTCAAGCTTTTCTGAATATATTTTTCAGAAAACAAAAATGGTTTGTATTTTTTCTTGAAAGACAGATATCCTACACCAGTTCATCCATCACAGCCACATTATATGCAACTCGAGGATGTGTATTATTTTGTTTGTGTTGATGCTTTACATCCTAGTCAGCAATTTTTCAGTCATGTTGTGACATTTTCCTGTCCTTCTGGGTTGAACCGGTACTAAGCAAATGATAGGGCTTGCTCAACGACACAACACAGTCTCTCTGGTGAGTCTCAACATCCCAAGTCTTACTCTACGACTGTATTCTAATTAACCCAGTTCATGTTATAATGGTACATATCACATGTATAGTAAAACCCTGTCTTAATCGGCCACACAAAAACAAGCAAAACAAAGGTCTTAAAGACAAATGGTAGCTTAATGAAGGTTGAAAGTATTGCAGAATGCTCTCTTGGAGCATTCTGCAATACTTTTGACCTGCATTAAGCGATAATCGGTCTTGAAAACCAATTTTGAGATGCCGCTTAAGACATGTTTTACTGTATGCTTAAAACATGCAAACACAGCTATCTAGTGGAACAAGAGGCTTAATTTCGGTTTGAGCCTTCATTTTTGTCCCTACTTTGTATGCGCAAGCAGCTAAAATAGTGGGTATGATCAGGAAATATCACAATCACAAACTGCAGACAAACCCGTGGCATGATGAGGAAGAGCCATACAACAATAAACTGCAAGTGTGCACATTTATAATGATAAATCAGAGGACCAGTTAAGCAAAATTTTTGAGCGTAAAATTGTAATTATTTTCTTTTTACCCAGCAATATGTACATGTCTTTTGGGTGCTCAAAAGAACCGTCTCCTTGAGATGGTTCTTTTGTACCACATCATGTTTTCACAAAACTAAGAAAAATAATTTTCAGTTATGCACTTTTATCTAGAGGACTGATAAATTCTAAAATCATTTGTTTTGGCTCAAATTTAAAACTCATTATGTTTAATACATTATGTATTGTTTCAACTTTAAATACTTGGGATAGATACTAAGACTTGAAACTATATAAAAATACAATATAAAAGGGGAATTTTACTTTTCTGGAGGCGCTAAAATATGAGAGAAAGTAAAGAAGGCAATGCTCAAGAATCTATACAATCAAGTATCACACCTGATCTGAGCAACCAAGAATGCTCTTCCATAAATAATTTATAAAAACATTCTGGCCTAATGTTAATGCTTGGATAAGCAAGATCAAACAAAAGTAACCAAGATCAGACTGCTCATAGGACAGTGATTTATTTACCTTTCAGTCATAAGTCAAATGCTTGTATTCAAATTTTACATTCGAAACTTCAGACATTTATTGTTTTCCCATGATATAGTTTATGACAAGAGTTTTGGGTAAAGTGTTCAAATGACTCATTTGCCAAACTTTGTAGACAGAACACTGATAGGAGCAGTTTGATCAGAGTAAACAATGTTTGCTATTCCCTAACGAAAAACATTGGGTGGTCAAAGTTTGCTCAATTTTAGGATAAGTATACAATGAAGCAAATGTAAACAATAGTTGAAACAAGATAACACCACGCCTTTAGTTAGAGTGTGTATCAAAAAAAAATTTCTTACTTCTCAACCAAAACATATATTGTGGGTACTCAAAAGAACCGTCTCAATGAGACGGTTCTTTTGAGCATCCAAAACATATGTTAAAATTGATTTTGTAAAAAAATTAATAATTTTATGCTCAAAAACTAATAGGTGGAACTAAATAAGACTTTCATCAACTTCCAGCCCCTTTAAGAAAAGCAATGACTATTGGCACAGTTACTGCTATGGCAGCATAGACTAGTGTCACAGTTCCCAGTGCCTGCATCTTCATCTTCCATTCAATAGCTTTTTCTGTGTCTTTTAACATTGTTTCAACTTCAGGTCCAATATACACTACATTTCCCGCCTCAGCAGTACTTCCACTTTTGTTTAATGTAACAAGTTTTCTAAGTTCCACAAATTCCTTTTCAAGATTTGATTCTTGCACTTTAAGATTTGACAGTATTTCCTCTAACTTGGCACCTGGAACTTTCGAACTACTTTCATGAGATTCTTCTACCTTGGAATGAGGAACTATAACTGTATCAGACTCTTGGGTCAGCTGTGACTTCATTTCATCGATAAAAGTCTCCATCTTGTTGTATTGTTGATTTACTGTTTCACCAAGCATCACTGTCTGATCATGATAAAATTTACTTGCATCAGCGGATGAAGACACTAGCCTTCTTAGTTCCTTCATTCTCAAATAGTTATTAATAGTGGTACCAACAAAGGCAATGGTTGCACCTATTACCGAACCAATTACTCCCCAGTATTTAGTCCTTTCAGCTCTGGCACGTTCTTTCTCATGGCTTGCCCTAAGAGCTGATGACAGGTCACCAAAATATTGCTTTTCATTTGCTTCACATGCAGTCAGTTGCTCAACTATTGCCTTTTCTTCGCGGATGATTTCGTTTTCTTTGGTGACCCAATCAACATATTCATCTGTACCTCTCGCAGCTTTTTCAACTTCCATTGCAACTGCCTTGATTCGACCTTGAACACCAATCAGTTGCTGTTGAAACCCCCTCCTAGCTTCCTGCACTTCCTTATATTTATTCTCAGCCTGCAAGAAGAAAATAACACTACAGTAAATGACTTAATGTTCTAAATTTGCGAACACTTCTTTTGATCCCAAATAAAATGTGGAATGGAATTCATAAAATGCTTGTCAGAATAGCAAACAGAGAAAATTTTGATCACACTGCTTCTTAAAGCAGCAGTCTGATCTGGGTCTGCATTGTTTTTCTATGCATTTTGGGCAGACATTTAGAACATCTACTGTTTAATATATATCCCCAATATTCAGACATCTTAGTTCAATTACCATATTCAACCTAAAACTTTCATCAAGAACAAGTTCATTTGACTACCTGTATGATGAGCCATATCAAATATAGCATTGAAATGGCAAAAACATAAGGCCAAATAAAAAAAAACATGAGCTATTTCTCAGGCACCGCCGCATCTGTTTTAAAAGTACCGCATTACTTTTTTTTTATTGCTTTCTAATAATAAAAACCACAGTTCCAGTTTCATAACATTGTTATTGGTAACGACCATGTGGTTCTACTCGGAAGTTGTGGTCCATTGCGGGTAATGTTGGGTTGTTTATTTATTCTCGCCTCCATTTTCCGGTTGTTTGCGACCATTATTTTCCACTGTTTTTGTTAGTTATCGAGCCCAAACAGTGTAAGTTTCATGCATCGGTGATGAAGTCAAATCTCCTCTATGCGCAGAGGCATTCACTATCAAGTTTCATGGCCTGACTTGAATAAAATCCGATGAAATAACCGTCAAAGCACAACTTTTAAAAAAAATATCGTCCTGAGTTTTGAAAAAAAAGTTCCCTCATCTGTTTTTTTGCTGAATAAAAATAAAAACCCGCCCTGTCGCATCTGTTTAAAACAAGTAGCCCATTGGGCAACGATTGCTCACCTGAGAGCCAGCATAATGTTTGGAGACACCATAATTTACGATGCTTAGAGGCAGGTAACTCTGAACTTGAAACAGTGACCAGAAATTAATTCAATAACATAAGATATTATGCTGGTTCTAGTTATCTGCAAGTATTAAAAAGATCTGAATAAAAATTGCAGAGAAAACCTGGTGAATGAATTTTCAGATGCTCAAGGGCAGCTAACTCCGTAGTCAGTGATGGGATCTGCCCGAAATTCAAACTCATCCATACTTTTATGTATGTCCTGGTTACCTACAGGGATGAAGAAAATCAAATGAAAAATGAAGGCCCTAGAGTTGTAACAACATTATACAGCTATATTTTAGATGCTAAAGGGCAGCTAACTCTGTAGCTGGTGGTTGGGTGTGGCCGAAAATCAAACTCATTCAAACTTTTATGGGTGTCCTTGTTACCTACAAGAATGAGGAAGATCCATTCAAAAATGAAGGTACTAGAGTGGTCACAACAGATCTCCAATTGTAAGTCTATTCAGTTTTTTATGATGCTCAAGGGAAGTTAACTCCACAGTCTGAGGTTGGTTCTACTTTAAATTCAAACTCATCCAAGCTTTTATGGTTGTCCTTGTTACCTGCAAGAATGAAGAAGATCCAATCAAAAATGAAGGCGCTAGAGTGGTCACAACAGTGCTACATTATCAATCAATTTTTAAGGTGCTCAAGGGTAGCTAACTCCTTAATAGGTGATGGGATCTTGACGAAATTCAAACTCATTGCAGCTTTTATAGTTGTCCTTATAATCTGAAGAAGACCAATCAAAAATGAACGCGCTGGATTGGTCACAACATTGTTACATTATCCATCAATTTTTAAGATGCTCAAGGGCAGCTAACTCCTTAATAGGTGATGGGATCTTGACGAAATTCAAGCTCATCTGTGCTTTTATAGTTGTCCTTCTTATCTGCAAGAATGAATATGATCTATTCAAATTTGAAAGCACTAGAGTGGTCACAACATTTCTCCCATTATAAGTCTATGGGGATTTTTTAAGACGCTCAAGGGCAGTTAACCCAAAGTCCAAGGTCTGATCTGGCCGAATTTCGAACCCATCCGAGATATGGGTTTACATGTTGCCTGCAAGGAAGAAGAAGATCCAATCAAAAATGAAGGAGAGTGGTCACAACATTATTCATTAATTTTTCTGACGCTCAAGGGCAGCTAACTCAGAAGTCAGTGATGGAATCTTGCCAAAATTCAAACATATCCCAGCTTTTATGGTTGGTCTTGTTATATGCAAGAATGAAGAAGATTCATCCAAAAATGAAGGTACTAGAGTGGTCACAACATTTCTCCCATTATAAGTCTATGGGGATTTTTCCAGACACTCAAGGGCAGCTAACTCATAAGTCCCTGGCCCAATCTTGTCGAAATTTGACCCCATCTGAGATATTATGGTTGTCCTCGTTACCTGTAAGAATAAAGAAGAACCAATCAAAAATGAAGTAGCTAGAGTGGTCACAAGGTTTTCCCCATTATAACCCTATGGGAGCTATCTGTTGCCATGGAAACCAAAGTTCTAATCCGATCTGACCCAAACGATGAAATTAGATTACGATTGGCCAGCTCGTCTCAGAGATATTCATGTTTGAAAGTGTGAACGGACGGATGCACGGACGCCGGCTCAAGTTCCATACTATAAGCTCACCCTGAGCCTTTGGCTCTGGTGAGCTAAAAATGGCCTGAGAAACAATTCAATATTTTTTGGGGGCATTACCGGTATGAATTGTATAAAATTAAGTAAAGTACTAATCTTATCTGGGGGCCTGGATGCATCTGACAAAACAGAAGTGACAAAAAAAAAACATTTTTAGGATAGATGATAACAATTAGTTGGTAACTTGTGGTTACAAATCGAGAGTCCATGGACTTTACATTGTGAGTAGATAATGATACAATAATACAGATTCTCATTGCACACTTTCCTATAGAAAATAATATTTTTCCCTTAACTTCTTCAAACAATAGGGACTTCGCTCACCTGAGATTTCACTGCCACAGTGTTAAAAAGTCCAATGTGTTGTAGACTTGGCAATGTCTAAAATTATTGTAGAGAAGCACATAAAATGAATAAAGGTGTGTGATTTATGGAAAATTGTGAGATCCACGATAAGCCGAGGCACCTGGTGGCCATGTTTTTTTGACAGATCAAATATATTTTAGCTATTTTTGTAGAGGGTCACCTAGTTGCTATTTCTGCCAATCATTTTCAATTTTTGACCATTGGTTTTTGAGAGATTGTTTAAAGTTTCTTATATAGGTACATAAGGGAAACTGGCCATGACCCTGGGACTGGTGGCCATGTTTTTTGACCCATCAACTTTGTTTTAGCTATTTTTGTAGAAAGTCACCCAGTGACCATTTCCGCTAAATTATTTTGATATCTGACGAGTGGTTTCAGAAAAGATTTAGCCATGATAAGCCGGGCGGCCATGTTTTTTTGATGGATCATATTCGTTTTAGCTGTTTTTGTAGAGGGTCACCTGGTGATCATTTATGGCAAATTGTTTTGAATTCAATGAGTGGTTTCAGAGAAGATTTTAAAGTTTTCTTTACCACAATAAGCCACCCCCTGGCGGCCATGTTTCTTTGACAGATCAAATTTGTTCAGCTATTTTAGCTAGTGATCATTTATGCCAAATTGCTATTAATTCTGACCATTGGTTTCAGATATGTTTTAATTTTCGTATATAGGTACATAAGGGAAACCGGCCATGCCCCCTGGTGGCCATGTTTTTGACAGATCAAATTTGTTTTAGCTATTTTTGTAGGTCACCAAATTTTTTTTACACCTGATGAGTGGTTTAAGAGGAGCAGACGTCTAAAGTTTTCCTTTCTGCCATAAGCCACACCCTCTGGTGGCCATGTTTTTTGACGGATCAAATTCAGCCATGAGTTTAATTCTGAAAACGGATTTCAAAGAAGATTTTTAAAGTTTTTGTTACCGGGATAAGCCAAGTCCCCTGGCGGCCACATTTTTTGACGGATCCAATTTCGTTTAGCTGTTTTTGTAGAGGGTCACAAAAGGAGCAATCCTGTAAAGTTTTGTTAAAATTGCATGGCCCAGTGGTATAGGAGTTGTCATTAACCCATATAAGCCTAGCGTCCTTTTTGTGGGACATTGGCAAACAGTGCAAAACCATATCAAAATGTGGCGTCTGATCAGGTTCTCCACTGTTTGCAAACAGAAGTTTCTTTTAAGATTTGAATAAAAATGAAAAATACTACCCGACAACCCTAAAATTAGAAATAGGCTCATCCTTCTGACAGAGGTAGGCAAGTCTATTCAGCTTAAATGGGTTAAAAGAAAATTAATTGTTGATGACTGACGACAATGACTGATCCCAAAAGCCCACTTTGAGCACTTCAAACTCAGGTGAGCTAAATATGGAATCTAATGAGTGACCTACGGTGTAGTTCCTATATAAAATTAAGAATATAAAATTTTCATTTTAATGGTCATTTTGAAAACATCTAAAAAGCAAAATCTAGTATTTCAACTCCTACATAATAACACTGCAAGATATTCAACAACATGTTTGTCAAATTTGGACCCACGAGACCCACTTCTGTAACCAGAGGACTGACACTAGGTCCTGAAGTGCTCACCTGACACAAAAGCCTAAAACTATGGTATGTGATAATATAAATCATGCATTTACTACTGATCAAAGGATCATTGACGGTTTGGGCCTTATACGCCTATTTTTCTGATTCCCAGAACGCTGCTTTTGAGCTTCTAGTGTGGTGCATGTAGTATCAATGGAATAGGTGGATCTAATGGCAAGAGCCAGCTAGCAAAATATTTTCAAAATTCCTACGCACTCGAGAGTTAAGGCGGGTAGAAAGGGGAGGGGGTCTGAAATTTCATGAAAATAAAAAGTGCTTTAAAAAGTGATCTCTCCACGTTTTCTTGATTTATTTGGTAGGCATGGTGATATCTATTTAACATACTATATGCAGAGTATTAACGAATCACGATAATTGATGAAATTATTTTAAAAACAAAATATGTTTTGTAATAAAATGATTTTGGGGAGATAATTTAGAAGTTACCTGTACATTTTTGACTACATGTACCGTAAATAATACAAAACTGAAAGCTCAACAAAAGAAATAAATATCTTTGAAGGAATGAAAGTGTCCCATTTAGCATTGGAAAGTAAAACTGATTCTAACTAGATCCTTTGAATATTACGTTTGCTTTGTTTAAAGGGCATAGCACGTTGAAATGCATTTAAAGTGTCCTAATAGTTATGATATACATGATGCATGTATATCCCTATACGAGACAATATATTGAACACTATAGCATTTACCTGTTATAACTCTTTGCATGCTAGTGGATAATTTTGTCGTCTGCCAATAGCCTTTTGCAAACAATTTGAACCCAGATGAAGACCAATAGAGTGCCGGTCTTGATCTGGATCATAACTGTTTGACACTCTGATGGTGGTCCTGGGTGGTTTATTTTTAAAAACTTAATTTTGAAGAAAGTCAGCAGACGAAAATAAACATGAACAATTCCCTAGCATGCAAATAAATAAGTACAGGACGTTTGCAAAATAATGTGTCATTTTATAACAGTGAGATTTTTTCTTATGAAAAAATGCATAAAACCTTGCTAATTCTACTTTTAATCTTTAAGTACTTTATATTAAATTAGCACAGAATACAAAGCAATTTAGGAGGTTGGTTCTAGAGAACTTCATTACTGTCATTAATTTCTCATTTGGTAGAAAAGGCAGTTTATGGGCTTAGGCCCTGGGTTTTTGGGCTGCTGAACATCTTTCCCCCCCTTGTGCCAGCAAGCCACTTCAATACAATGTGTAAAATATGGTAACACATATTCATGCAAAAGCTTTTGCTGGCACACGGGAAGGAATGATATTTTAAAAAATGTTTTCGGATTCCTATATATCTTAATGTAAAACTGATTGTTCTACCCAAAATTTTACATCTTTGAAGCATTCAATATCGAAAACGGATTTCACAGCCATAAAGTACTCGGGTCAGGGTAGCTTCAGGGCGAAGAAAGGGACGATTGACAAACTTTTTTTTTACTGAAAACCATAGGCATTTACCCATAGCAAGTGTCAATAATCCTTTGACCTTGCCAGAAAGTAGCTAGGTCAGTGTCAATCTGGGAACATCAATTTGACCAAACTGGGTAGGTAATGTACATGTACCACATCCCCAATGCTGCATGCAAAGTCTCAAGGTCATAAGCCTTTTGGTTCTGTTAACTAACTTTATATGGGCCATCTTGGTAATGTGACCCAGACCATTTGAAGTTGAACAAACTTTCTCTCCACACCTTGTGGAGTCTCCATATAAAACTGAATTCAATTGGCCCAGTGGCTGCAGAGAACATGAGTGAAAGTTCAAAATTTCCAAAATCCTGAACTTTTGAAATTCAAATTTTAAAACATGCAGGATGGCTAAAAAATGGATAATTTAAAGTTAAAATGATTAATTGTGTTTAGATAATCTGAAAACCAATCAATCTCCTTAATTAAGCATTTTGAGGCTGACTTTCTATGGAAACCAGCCTAAAAATCCTGAATTCAGGATTAATCCCGAAAACTTTCACCTTAGAAAATGTTGACAGACAACAGGCGGATGACAGAGCCCTATTTGGTATACTAATAGCCCACACATGAGGCTGTGGCCCATGTGTGCTAATATGCATCAAAGATGACTGGTTGAGTAAGAGAAATCTTTTCCAGCAGAATAAATTTAATGTTGTTTACTACATAAAGCAGAGAGGGTGTTGGCTGGTGTAGTATCAGAGTGTAGTGCTGTTGGTAGCGAGTCGGAGATTGGTAATACTGTAGACTGCAATAGCGGGATTTCGAGTTTTTGATATAGCTTGAGTAATCCAGTGCAGGTGTCTCACTACCAACTCTTTCTTTATTGCCCAATTTAGAGCTTCCTTGAAATTGCACCACTGATGCTCAACAGTCTTACCTTACACTTAGAACATAAATTGTTATGTCCCCCCAATCGAAGGGAGAGGGATATTTTGTTTTTGGTGCCAATCCAGCTGTTGCTTTGTTTCAGTGTGTTATCTTCTAAACCAGTAGACGAATTCTGACCAGATTCGCATAGATACATTGTTGGGAGGGCGGAAAGAGTTGATTAGATTTGGTGACCTTGACCTAATTTTCAAGATCACCATCCTATAAAGACTGTATAAATCAGAGGTTTCCGTGCATTATCTTCTGAACCAGTGGATGGATTTTGACCAAATCTGCATAGATACATTGTTTAGAGTAGATTTTGGTGACAACCTAATTTTCAAGGTCACCATCCTATATTAAGACTATAAATCAGCCAGTTCCGCACACTAGTCTCTTCCGAACCAGTGGTTGAATTTTAACCAAAATTGCATAGATATATTGTTAGGAGGGGGTTAAAAGTTGATTAGATTTTGGTGACCTTGGCTTGACCTTATTTTCAAGGTCACACCAGTACTTTGAAATGTCAATTTTCTACCAGAATAGGGTTTCTGCATGTTCTCTCTTGAACCGAACAATGGATTCTGGCCAAACTCTATATATTGTTTTCTTGTGGCACAATAAAGAGTTGTTTAGATTTTGACCTAATTTTCAAGGTCACCATGATCCTATAAAGACTGTAAAAATCAGCCTTTTTGGCACACTACCTTCTGAACCGTCCAGTGGGTTGATTTTGACCAAACTTGCATAGATATATTGTTGGGAGGGTGGAAAGAGTTGGTAAGATTTTAGTGACCTTGACCTTATTTTCAAGGTCACAGCAGCACTCTGAAATGTCAAATTTTGAGCAAAATAGGGTTTCTGTATATCTCTTAAATTGAACAATGGATTCTGGCTAAACTGTATGTATTGTATCATTGTGGCAAAATGAAGAGACTGAGTTAATAAGGTTTTGGTGACCTTGACCTAATTTTCAAGGTCACCATCCTTTTAAAACTGTAAAAATCAGCCTTTTCTGAGCTCTATCTTCTGAACCAGTGGGTGCATTTCCACCAAACTTGCATAGATACATTGTTTGGAGACGGAAAAGAGTTAGATTTTGGTGACCTTGACCTTATGTTCAAGGTCACCACCAAAGCACTTTGTAATTTCAAATTTTGGCTAAAATTGTGGTTGTGCATGCTCTCCCTTGAAATAATAGTTGGATTTCAGCCATTCTTTATATATTGTATCATTGTGACACAATAACACAATAAACAGCTTATTAAATATAATTTTGCTAAGCATGCTTGCCGACTCAATTTGTGGTTGAGGGACATAGTTTTCCTCTGAAAACACTGCTTTAATTGCTGAAAGTTGTCATGTACACCTTAAATACCACTTCCAGAACAGCTTTACTACATAGGTAAGTCCTTGTTGAATTTATGTTGCAATAAAAATACTTTTGTCTACATGCATCATACACGGATGTATACTACCTGGATTGGGCACATATCATTTTTCACCAATATTATTGCCTACGCGTAAATCGGGTACAATCCGCCATCTTGAAAATGGTGGAAATCAGAATTTTACAGAGGCATTTGTCACTTTAATTGTGACAATGTTAAGAGTTCAATGAGTGTAATTCTTTAAATTCCTGAACGTTAATATAGTTGTCCTTAATTGGTTCTTTGTAGAATATTGTTATATTGCGAACTTAGGTTGCAGAGACGATATGAAAAAGAGGTAAAATGATAAACATCCGATTTTACCACCGAAATTGTCGGTTCTAAAGCTAATTAATGTGAGTAATTTGGATATACTTGACACTTGATACATGAAGTGCACATATTTTCTAACTGGAATATCGATTTTTTTTAGCAAAAACAAAATAAAACCATGCAGTTAAGATGCTGGCAAATTCGTCTTTTTTTCGTATTTTCACACAACAAAATGGCAGAAATGTTAGAAACCTAAACATTGCCTCTAGAATTTAAACACATTGCAGAGTTTAAAAGCGTGAAAACATCTTTAATAATAAACGATGCTTTGTCAACCATAGATACATTTCATAAATCCCCTTAAGTGTTTGTTTAACAATTAACTAGGGAGTTGGTAGGGTGTCTATGAGCAGTAATTATTTCCGCAACTGTGTTAAAATATCTCTTCAACCAAACTGTCTAATTTTTAAGTGAGACAATAAATTAATAGCCAATTAACAGATTTATGTCACAAGAATTTAACAAAAGATACCAAATTTCTATTTAAATCACACTATTAAACCCATTTACGCACAATAGAATTTCCCACTCCAGTCAATTGGACCAGTCCATTTTCGTTTTAAGGGGTGTTAGGTGGCATTTTTTATTTTTATTCGAATTTTCATAGAACATTCTGAAAGCAAACAGTGGATACCCTGATCAGACACCGTGTTCTGCTGTGTCTGATCTGGGTCTGCACGGTTTGCCTATGTCTCACAAAAAGGACGCTAGACTTATATGAAAAGAGTTTTTGCCTTCTTCTTTACTTTGTGTTCCATGTCCGCGTAGCGTAGGAAAGCCTGATGTGTGTTATTTTTTCTTGTGTATTTTTTCTCGAGAATACTAGCTTGTTTGGTATCAAATTGTAGCTAGAGGAATTCTCAGTTTATTGGCATTAAATTCACTGTACTACCGTTTCCCCCAAGTTGCTAGAACATTAGGAAAAAGTATCCTAACACATATGGAACTCGATATTTGTAAAGTGGTCAGTCAAATTATCGGATTTACCTGTATTTTGACGCGGCAATCATCGGGAAACAATTACTAGCAAATCTACAGCTGTTTCCAATCCAGGTAGTATACATCCGTGCATCATATGATGATGTGCAAGTTGCATCATCTACCAATGTAATACTAAATGGATTAAAAAATGCCAGAAACTTTACATGGAATTTCTATGGATGTTGCTTATCCTAGGCTGCACTTTAGTGTGTGGTCAACAGGTATAAAAGACAAACCTGAAACGTAATTCACAGCTGGGGTTTGTTTTTTCTAGATCTATGAAGTGCATTACTTTTTTGAGAAAGTCAATACTTGTTTAGCTGTTTGGACCCATTGTGAATGCTTTAAGACTTGGTAAAAGAAGGAGTCCATTTAAAAAACAGAAATGTCGCCAAACAGCTAAATCTGATGAACAAACGTACAAATAAAACGCACCTGAGTAACTTGTTCTTGTGCATATTTGACTTCCGTCAAACCAACGAAATCTTCATAAGCGTCCACCCACGGATACAGTTTTCCTTGGACCTTCGTTAGCGCCGTTTCTGTCCACCTGCTGTCCACGATCGCTTTTTCAGATGAAAAATGTCGATAAATACTAATATATCTATCAATTCTGTTGGGATTCAGCCTTTTTAAAAGGCTCATTGTCGACAAATTGTACACTGATACTTTGATTTATTGAAATTAGCAAGCGCTCCGAAGACAAGGAGTCAGCCTTCAGTTCGGTATACCTAATTAGCGAATGGAATATATCTTTCGCGAAAGTTTTTACCTTTACGTTTTCAATTTTGGCATTTTCACCTGCGTAGCCTTGGCGAAAGCAGGTCTAGTAGGTAGTGGGTCCACTCCATCCGTCCGCAACACTTTTTGTGTAATCTGTAATTCCAAAAGTTTTCATTCCTTTAATTATTTAAGATTGTTCACACGTTGAAGATGTGCACCTCCTTTTTGTGCACATTTGATATTTTCTCATTTTTGAGGGGTGTTGAACTTAGACATTTTTCTATCCGAAATGCTCAGGGTGTCTTGTTTTGTGTAATCTGAAACTCCAACAGTTTTCATTCCTTTATATTCAAACTTTGCATAATGATTCTTGACACATTGCAGTTGTGCACCTTCTATTTTGTGCACATTTGATATTTTATATTTTGGGAGTCTTGAACTTACGACATTATGACCTCTACACCACCTTAGTGGTGCTTACATTGTGTAATCTGTAATTCTAACAGTTTTCATTCCTTTTTATTCCAACCTTGAATACTTACATATTGAAGGTGTGCACCTCCTATTTTGTGCAGTTTTGGTATACGTTTTCTCCCTTTTTTTGGATGTTGAACATAGACATAGTCTTCCCTAATAGATATGTCAATATGCAATCAGTATTTCGGCGACGCAGGTCCAGAGCTGAGTTTGGTCTTTTTTTGATGTTCCACGGGGCACTTTAACATTTGCTCTGCTCTTTTCAATTGTATCGTCTCTGATAAAGAGTTTAGGGATGGCCCACGGTCGACAAAGTGTATCACAGGTGTTAAACATGTTGGCCACACCCTAAAGTGCAGCGTAGGGGTTAAGCGACCGTCATAGAAACCCAAAGTATTTCTTGAAAGTGTATATGGTGTTTTTGAATCCTCTCACAGTTGTTGATGAAATAACTTGCTCTGGAAGTCGATTTCATGCATTGATCACACATTGACTGCAATTATTATATCTGACGGTCAATCTGGATCGCGGCTTATATAACTTGAGAGATTTTCCTCTAGTGACAGCTGTATTCAGTTCAAAAAGGCTATTCGAGGGAATGCCTTCTAATCTTTTAAGTATTTTGAGCTGTTAGAGTTTAGGGCAGACCCAAGGTCGTCAAAGTGGATCACAACTGTAGATGGTGGTGAGGACGGGACCACCTTTAATCATGGACAAGTACGAGTAAGAATTAATTTTCCCAACTACATCAAACCAACCTTAAGAAATCTATTTTCCATCCCGTACTCAAGAATTGGTGCTCATAGACATTCACTCTTCCAGAGAACCGCAAGACTATGGAACAACCTGCAGCAGTCCAGCCCTGGAAGCATTCTGTGCTGGGCTCTCACCTCATCAACAGAAGAAAAAAAAAAACACGTCAATGTTGGGCCCCCTCTGACAAAAATTTCTGAATACGCGCATGTTCACTCGATTTCTCATTGTGAAATCATTATTTTCTGCTTAGCCTCAAATTTTGTATGCAAATTTCTAATGAACATCGATCAACACCACTAAAGCTCCAGTAATACCAATCATTCATCATCATTACATCATCTATCATCCAGAAAGACGTGCCTGCCTCACAGTATGTCCTCTCACCAACAATAATTATAGTATTCGAAGATTTGGTGCCAGTGAAGTGCATTTGAGCCCCCCCCCCCCCCCCCGGTGACTTGGGCTGCCGGTGGTTCTGTTGTTGACTTTTTGTTTATTGTTACTCCCATAGTGGGAGTCTGTTATTGTTCTCTGTTTTGTTGTACGTTACTTCATGTCTATTCTAGTATTGCAATCATCTTGATGGGGAAGAGAGACCTGGCTGCTTTGCTTAATTTGTCTTCCTGGTGTCTCGTGATGGTTGGGTGGCTCTTCCTCGCGGTGCCATGGGGTTGTCTGCGGTTGTGATTGTGGTATTTCCTGATCATACTCACTATTTTGGAAGATACAGATGAAATTCCAAATTCCATGCGTTGTCAACTTATATATACAAACTTTTTTTGCTCAAATTTGTCTATTTCCATTTACATGCACACTCCATGTAACACTCTTCTTAATGTACAAGGAGTACCCGGCAGATAAATATAGCTCAGGTAGTTAGAGCACCCAACTAGGTCAATGGGTTCGATTGGCGAGTGATGGATCCATGCAGTGGAAGGCTTTCCTGAAAGGTGACCCAGCTATGAAGAAGTGGTAGCTCAGGTGATTCTTCTTCTTCCGGTATTGTGCAGGACTCCTCTGGAACATTCTCGCACGTTGTGAACTATGTACACGTGAGGGAGGGTCGAAAATGCAGTTAAAACATGTCAAAATCAAATATCTGGCTACTCGATCAAGGCAACCAATCTCGTTTGGAAAACTTTGATGGATGGCGCGTCAATATGGCTGACTGGGAGTTCCATAGTCTGATGCCTGATGGGAAGGAGTCACGGTAGCTGTTCACGGTCGTTAATGGTTGAAGAAACCTGCTAGCATGTCCTCTGGTCTTGGTGCAGGTATGGTTGAAATATGGTGCTGTCGGGATTTCCACAAGCTGGTGTACAATGGGGTACATCATGGTAGCTTGGCATACTGTCTACGTGTCTGGAGTTCCACCCATCCCAAGTGCTGTAGCATAGTGGTGAAACTGCTCGATCCCCTGTAGTCTTCAATGTCAAAAAGAACAGCCCTTCTCTGTACTGCTTCAACCTTGGGTACGTTTGACTTGGTAGATGGATCCAATAATGTTGACGCATATTCTAGTTGTGATCGAACAAGGGATTTGTAACAGATGGCCTTGACTTTCTAATGGTGTGACAAATGATCCCTTCCAGTCGTCAGGCCTTGATTCAGAAAAATCTGGAAGATAAATGTCAGTGCCCATGTTATTGAATTAGCTATTTCCTTGAGGAATCTAGAAGAGATCTGGTCTGTGTCGCTTTGTTTCAGTCCAAGTAGAAGCTTTAATAGTGGATTGGAGGCGCAGCAGGAGTGAGAGCAGACTAGATTTCTCTACTCTTTATACTGCATTGCCTCAAAATCTAATCAAAGTAAAGTAAGGATGCAAAGATCAGTAATCGATACTATCAAGTACCACACCTGACCCAGGATACCAATGTGAAAGTGACAAACTCACAGTTAGACACCACAAGCGAGAGCCAAGAGGTCAGCCCTTTCCCAGCAGGTGACCACAAGGCCTAAATAAACAGACGCGCACAAAGGCTTACTGAATTAATTGAACAAACTTTTAATAGAGAGTGCTCTCTTAATTTGGCATGAAACGAGAAAAAAAAAATTTTTTTCACTTCTGAACTACCAAAAAGATAATTTATGGTCACGTCAGAAAGTTTGTGTCGCTCTCCATTAGCTTAAATAGATATGGTTCTAAACTGTACAGACAAATCACAGGTATTCCAATGGTTAAATTCTGCGCGTGATAAGAGTAGAGTTACGTAGTTGGTCAGGTTATGATTCTTTATTCACCTGATTGGACAAATACAGGTTTTTCTTTCATTCTTCTAACTGTAAATCTATTTCATCACGCTACTCTTATGGGGCACAGACTCTACTAATTGTGCCCCTCTTGTAGCAGATTTGTTTTTGTGTTGCTTGCTGTCTTTTTCTGACAATAATCAGGCGGATGTCATTAAACAGTTCAACCTTACTTCAAGATGGCTTACTGAATATTAATAATCATTAGTTTGATCATTGGTAAGTCGGATATATCACACAGAATTTCAGTTTAAAGCACATTCGTTTGATACTGAAGCCCCCTTTTTGGACTTGTCCATAATTAAATGGCATTGTTTCATCTAAAATTTACGCTCACTCTCCTTCTTATGGAGTATATATTTCATGGCTAATTCTTTTTGAAAGAGTCTGTTCAAATGTAAGTTACTGACCGTTCCATTTTGTGGATAATTTGTGCTATTTATGTCTTGTGTTTGTCATGCTTTTGCGTCTGTCAGTTGCTGCCTTGTGGTCACCTGCTGGGAAAGGGCTGACCTCTTGGCTCCCATTTGTGATGTTTGTGTTTTTGTCACTTTCCAATGTGGTATCCTGGGTCAGGTGTGGTACATGATTGTATCGATTCTTGATCTTTGTCACATTTCTTACTTTCAACAACAGAAGCCAGTTTTTGACTGCTATGTTGCTGGAACAGGGCTATCGATATCATAAACTTTGGTAAAGCATTGTTACAAATTCAATTGAAGACTGTTTAAAACAGTGTTGGCTTTGGGACTTCTGCAACAAGGCATTTCAGAGCCAATATTTTATGGCAATTCAGTTTATAAAGTTGGAAGGCATTTTTTTCATGAACATTATAAAATAGCTGGATATAGCATGGATGTTATGCGACAGTCTGCATGCCTGGTTATAAACCCAATCATGTTTTTGCCATGTTTTCTCTTTAACTGCATGACGGTGAGTCAGGCCTCAGATTCACTGCCATAAAACTATAGGTGGGTCAGTGCCTGATGTTTGTCTATAGCTGGGTCCACCTTAATTCCACTGGGTTTTTTCTTTAGCTGTGACAGTATGCGAGTTGATAGCCATTTCCTTTGTTTTATCACACTATTCCAATTGATTTGGTTGTTTTCCTGTGATGATACATTGCATAAGTTAGGAAGCCTCCACGCCATTTATTAAACTAATTTTGTGTTTTTACGACAGCAGAATCTAGGGCAAACATAAGGCCAGTAAAATTAATTAAAGCCCCCTCCCCCCAGTGTCTTCTGTTGCTGTCCGCTCATAGGCAGTGGTTAGGTTGTTGTTTATTCATTGTTTATGGGTTTTTTTTGTGTTAGGTCTTTGTTTTGTTATGCAGTACTTTATGTCCTTTCCAGTTTTGCAATCGTCTCGCTGGGGAAGAGAGAGCTGGTTGCTTTACTTCTATTGTCTTCTTGGTGTCATGTGGCTGTTTTTGTTCTTAAACTCTTCCTCATGGTGACGTGAATTGCCGTTATTGTGGTATATCCTGGTCATACTTACTTATTTTCTTAGAGTTCCAGCCTCCAGGGGTTATGGGTTAGAACTGACAGATATAAGATCCGCTGAACTTCAGTCAAATAAGCAAATTCTGTTGACATTGAAACCCCTTATTTATTTGGACGTGTCCATAACACACGGTATAGTTCCATCTAAAATTTATGACTAGATGGTTTTAATTTTGAAATTGTCAATTTCCCATTCTGGATGTAGATTTGCCTCCCTCTCCACCTTTTGATGTATATTTCACAACTTATTCATTCTACGAGGGCTTGTTCAAATGTTTGTAACTTTAATAAAACAATAGAAATAAATGTTTGACTGCTTAGTAACTTAAAACAAAGCTTTTACAATATTATAAACTTTGAAAAGCATTTCCTGAATTTTATCATAGACACTCAAAAGTTGATTGTTAAAAATATAATAATGGCTTGAAAACTTCTGCAACAGGGCATATCAGAACCAACCAGTATTTTATGGTGATTAAGTTTATAAATTCAATAGAATTGTTTGAAGGGCTTTTCCCGATTAATTCAAATGGATAATCAAATGTTAACAAAAGTGTGAGCTGTAATGGACATAACACAACAGTCTCCATGCCAGGATAGCTATGGTTTCCTCTTTAACTGCATGAACTCAGATTCTATCTAAAACTTTCATCCGTGGATTGAAGTCTTATGGTTGACATATTGCATTATTCCTTCAGTATCTATACACTTTTGCCTGCGATGTTTAAGGGTATCATTCAACTTTTAAAGTCCTTTCCTTGACCTGCATGTATGACGTCATCATCTGACAAAAAGGGTACCCAAAAAGTATGTACCTAAAATGCTTTTTTTTCAATTTTGGAAATAGAGGAGTCAAAATTAATAAGGTGGATGCTAAATCCATTCAAAGCCATTATCATGAATGGCAGCCATGGCAATGACAGACCAACAACAGGGGCAGGAGTAATTAAGACAGATGCTGAATCAATTCAAAGCCATTATTGTTAATGGCCGCCATTGGCAACGTCAGACTTGTGAATCGGGGCAATGTCCTGCTGGAACAACACACATTTACTGAGTTTTCTGTGGCGCTTGAAATGAAAATATTCTCTCAACTGTCTGTTGCATTATATGTGGCATTGGTTGTTTATCCCTTTTGCATATAATCTACCATCAGCATTCCAAAAAAAAAAAAAAACAATGCCATAACATATCCAGATGGAAGTCTATACCTTTTTTTGCAGAGGTGAACCAGGTTGCTTCCGTAGTTTAGACTGTGTTTGGCCTGTGGTGAAATGATGGACCCACGTTTCATTCAGTCACAAACCTCCGCAGAAAGTAAGCAGGATCTGCCTACAAAGGTTCAAATTAAGCATGCAACATTCCGCCTGGTGTGCTTCTGATCAACTGTCATAAGTCTGTTTTGTTGTACGTTACTTTATGTCCATTCTAGTTTTGCAATCATCTTGATGGGGAAGAGAGAGCTGGTTGCTTTGCTTAGTTAGTCTTCCTGGTGTCTAGTGATGGTTGTGTGGCTCTTCCTCGCGGTGCCATGGGTTTGTCTGCGGTTTGTGATAGTGGTATTTCCTGACCATACTCACTATTTGGTACCCAACAGGCTTGGTTTTCTCATTGTAAGATCTTCCTTTAGAATTGAATGTGCTCTTTTCCTATGAAATCCCAACTGTACTGGCTATACATCTCTCTCTAACTTACCTGTCAGCCATATCAATATCATAGCCTTTATTGACCATTTCTGGAGTTACAACAGTTACAGGCCTTCCAGGACAGAGTCATCCTCATCACCAACCGCTTAAATTCCACCACACACCTTTTCTCTGTAGTACATGAAGGGATGTCATTCCTCAGTGTTGCAACCAAATGAGTATGAATATCCTTAGGACTGCTAGACCAATTTATGCAAATATTGAATCACTGCTCTTTCAATAATTTTGTCTTTTTTGCAAAAGTTACTTGCCTTGTTTACTTTAGAGTGCTACCCCTTTAGCATAAACTGACCAAATGACACCAGTCTTCGATTACACAGCCTTATATGGGCCTCAATGCAAGAAAACCTGCATTCTGGGTTTGCGAACAACAAAGGTGCAGACCAGCCTGCGCATACGCGCAGTCTGATCAGCACCTTTGTTATTCGCTCTTTGGAAAGTATCAGGCCTAAACTTGAACTTGATACGAGCGAAAGTTCAACTTTCTAACTAGATTCTGTAGTTAAGCAGGCTGGTTTAGATATGACCTTGTGGGATACCCCAAAGACAGGTTTTCCCATGACGGGGGAATAGTAGGGCTGAAAATGATGATACCAGCTTAACTCCTTCAACACAAGGTTCATAATTTCTCAGTCAGCCCTCATAGCTACTTAGGTAATTGGTTAATGAGCCGGTACCCCTCACCTTAACAAGTGGCAGATCTAAATAAGTAACATATTTAATACTAAGAGTACTAAAGATTTAATCAGTTTCTGAAATATTAGGCATTTTATGAAGTGCATGCACCCTCCCCCTAAGAACCCAAGCTTAAGCTCTATATTATGAAATACAAATTATCCAAGTAACAAAATAATGTATGGTCAAAGGGATGGGATCTGAACAGTTTCTGAGATATTATGCCTTTTATGAAGTTAGGGGACCCCTGAGTATGACCAATTTGGATCGCAGTGCCATGATTTATGTAGGAGACCACTTAACATTGCTTTATACCAAATATATAAGATGTTGGTCTAATGGTTTCAGAGAATACATTTTAAGTTTTTTCCCACTTGGCTGTGGCCAATCAGGACCCCATGGGCAAAGTTGGCATGATTTACATAGGGAATCACTAAACATCACTACATACTGAATTTATTAGCTGTGAGCCTCATGGTTTCGGAAGATTTTTTAATGTTTTCCCAATTATAAGTCTATGGAAGCTTATGACTCTTGGGCATGGCCAATTTGGATCACAGGGGCATGGTTGTCAGGATTTATGAAGTTTTGTTTGATTTGATTCTTTACGTCCACTCAACAATCTTTCAGTTATGCGGGACGGTTCTTCCTGGGTTTAACCAGTACTAAGCTAGGATAAATGTGTCTTGCTCAAGGACCACAACGCAGTGACGCCGGTGAGGCTCGAACCCGCTACCCTTCGGTCTCGAGTCAAGCACTCTACCACTGAGCCACTGCGCTCCCTGGATTTATGAAGTGGACCACTAGACATTGCTATATACTAATTATACAAGCTGTGGGCTTCATGTTTTCAGGAAAGATTTTAAAGTTTTTCCCATTATAATCTATGGGAGCTATTGCAGGGTTGCCACTCAATATCCATTTCAAAATTCCCTGACTTTTCACTGACTTTTTCCTGACTTTCAACCGTTTTCCAGACCCTTTTGGAAGGCAAATTTTAGCCATTTTCATACATCGACTGTTCGAAGATCTTGCACAAATATTTTGAACTTGCTGATTTAATCTTTAAAGAAAAATCTTAAACCATAAATATTAGAAAAGGAATGTTTCTGAACATAAATTTCTTGCAATTTATGTTCAGAAACATTTCTTTTCTAATATTGCTTACAAATTATGGAAACTAAAATTTCCAGAAGCCTGTTAACAAGCATCTTTTTAGGAAAAGTTTGAAATTCCCTGACTTTTCCATGACTTTTTTCATTTTTTTTTAAATTTCCCTGACTGAAAATGTAATTCCCTGACTTTTCCCTGACCTGGAAAAATTTTCATTTTCCAGAACTTTTTCCCTGACCGTGGCAACCCTGTATTGGCCAGTCTGGGCCACAGGGGCTAGATTGGTGTGGTTTATGTAAAGGACCACTAAATACAACTACATACTAAACATATTGAATTTTGATTACTTGTGTTTTTTTTGCTTGATCCTGGTTTTGTGTTTTAGTTCTCTCTGTCCTTTCTAAACCAAGCAAAAGTGAAAAAGCTTCACAGAGGATCTCACATGCGTGCTCATGTTTTATTGAATTTATTAAACGAGTTGGAGAAAAGAGATAAAATGCGAGGCTTGCAGAGCATTTTATCACTTTTTCGCAACAAGTTTAATAAATTCGATAAAACAGGAGCAGGAATGTTAGATTCTATTTGTCATATGACATTAAAATTATTTTGGTGTGAAAACATTAGGGTTTTGGCATATGCGTGACGTTAAAAGCTTCATTTCATAACGTTTTCCGAAAATCTGATTTATCGATTTTAATGCATGGCAATATTTCACTCCCAGACGCGACGTCATATGATAAACTACAATATTTTATTTTTGTGACAAAGTATTGGACAAAAAGTATATACTAAAACTTAATTATGTTTCCCAGACACCAAGCAAACAATTCGTAGAAACTCCATCAATTTGTCTCTTTCGATGTCTGAGTTATGTTGCTTTTTGTGTTTTCAGCTTTATTCACTGAATTTTGCAATTGTGCATGTGCAAAAAAAGAATGTTTTGCTTATCAGAATTGGTCATACTTGTGTTGCATTAAAACACAAGAAAACTTACTTCTCACTTGACCCAAGCTCAGAAATCAATTTCGAATTTATCAAATTTGTAAATTATCTCCCTTTGACAAAAACAAATAGGGAATATTTAAAAATGTTTGGTAAACTTGGATTTATCAAAATTTTCTTTTGCCAAATCAGTTAGACCTATCAGTACATTGTTCCTACCATTTCTCGACTAGTATTGTCCTCAGACTAAGATGCAACAACACATTGATTTTCCTATGGCGATTTCGGTGAAAAAGTTTCAAGCTTGGAAATTTGATGAAAATTCCGCTTTTCAAAATTGATTTTCTAAACGATCATAACACACTAGTGATAAGTCCTTGACATTTCTGGTTGTCGCATGTCCAGACTACCATTTCGTGCAGTCCGACCTGGTTGGAATGGATTTCTGAAAGCCGAAACTGTGTGAGATTACTGTTCAAAATTGCAACCTGAAAATTTGGACCCGTCACATTTAAATGGTTTTCATGTCTTTTCTTGTGAAAACATCCGTAAAACTTTTATTGTTATGCATAACCAAGTCTTTGAACATTCAGATACACTTTCATTTGCTTTACTGGCTTGCATAATTTTTTATAGAAATGGCAAACAATTCAGGTGTAGCATTTTCACTTTTGTTCAATATAGTTTGGCAATCATCTTGCTTAAACTTTATTTTAACCTATTTAAGCTGAATGGACTTTCCCACTCTTATCAATTGGACCAGTCCATTTCCTTTTAATGGATTGTAAGGTGATATTTTTTTATTTTTATTCAAATTTTAAAAGAACATTCTGTAAGCAAACAGTGGAGACCCTGATCAGAGGCCTCGTTCTGGGGCGTCTGATCTGTGTCTGCACTGTTTGTCTATGTCCCACAAAAAGGACCCTAGGTTTATATGCGTTAAGTTATTCTTGTTTATTGAGCCGCGACATGAGATTTCCAACAATGTGGTATGTGTGACCAGCAAAGACTCAGTCATGCGCAGTCTGATCAGAGTCTTTGCTAGTCGCTTGAATATTCTATGGATATTAAGCTATACTGACCGAACATCATTTGGAGTTTCTAAGCTTAAAAGAAGGATGCACAGACTTGTCAGAGTCTATTCATGTCAAAATGCCACATCGTTGGAAATCACATGTAGCTGCTCATATGTGTATGTCTTTGTGTTCAAATGACTTTTCCTCTGGGTGCTATGGATTGGTTTGTATTCTGAGATTGTGGCATTGTCTGGTAACACTCTCATTTTTTTTTTTATCAGACTAGAAAAGATTTTTTTTGTATTCCTGATCTCGAGTAGGCCATGCTCCTTTGCGGCCATATTCATTTATGGATCAAATTCATTTGAGCTATTGATGTAAACAATCCCCTAGGTAACTTTCCTGTGAAGTTTGGTTAAAATCGAATGGTTTAAGAGAAGTTGTCATTTGAGATAATTTGTTGCCTGCTGACACAGATCCCAAAGCACTTCATGCTAAGGTGAGCTACATAGAGAATACTAGGTGAGTGTCTTTTGGTATCAAGTTTACCAGGCAGGGCTTCGAGAACGCTTGTTGACATTGCGAGGCTTGCCGAGCGATTCAATATGCGTTCTCAAAGCCGATCCTGGTAAACTTGATATCAAAAGACACAAACCTGGTATTCTATTTATCCGCTTACCAAGTTGATTCACTCTTCAAACTAGTGAATGTTACATAATGATCGATTTTTAGTGTTGATTCAGCGTCATTGGCGACGTCATTCAAAAAGTGCAACGTCATCATGACCTGATATAGGCACATGTCGTGAAATAGACGTTTATCAGGCAACGTGCAACGCTGCAGTTAATATGAATGGTTATTGATAAAAACGCATATTTGACCATGATTAAACGATAATTCAGTGCTTGGTGAAAAGGAAAACTGTGTATTGGCATATTTGTTTGTTTGATTTGATTTACCGCCTAGCCAACATATTTCCAGTCATGTTGGGACGGGTCTTCCTGGGTTTAAGCAAAGGATAAAGTGTCTTGCTCAAGGACACAACGCAGTGCCTTCGGTGAGGCTGGAACCCGCAACCCCTGGATCCCGAGTTAAGCACTCTACCACTGAGCCACCACGCTCCTTGTATTGGCATATAATAATATATTAATTTGGTTTGGTTCTTTATGTCCCAGTCAACAGTTATGGTCATGTCGAGACGGTCAGTTCACCTAGCCAAACTTTTTTCCTCGGCAAGCTTGACTAAGGGGTCAACCAGTACTTCGTGCACATACTTTCGCTTGTAACTGACAACAACCCTTCTTGAATCAGTGGAAGGGAGGAGAATGACTGCAAAAATTATTTTGTTATCAAATTCCGCGAAAGTATGGGACCAGGCCGAGATCAAACTTGAGAGCCCTAAATCTGCAGTCAGACACGTTACCGGCTGCGCTACATGGCCCGGTAATAATATATCAAGTAAATGGGGAAACAATAAAGATTTAATTTAACACTTATCATAGTAAAGGACAAATTTGTACTGACAGATAATGAAATATTAAAAGGAAAAATATGTATTGACAAATAATGAAATATAAAAATCAACAATATTAAAACAACAAGTACTTTGAACTATATACCAGTGAATTTAGTCACTGCAACTGAAGTATACAGTATATAAAGAATCTAACATTGAGTGCTCATGTTATATTGAATTTATTAAAAATGTTGGGGGAAAAGAGATAACATGCATAGCTTTGCCGAGTATTTTTGGCAACAAGTTTAATAACTTAAATATTACAGGAGCATGAATGTTAGATTCTATCATATGACACTAAAATAACTTTGAAATCATTTTTTTTGGCATGGAAATGCTAGGATTTTGCCATATAGATATGGCATTATTATTGCCATTACATAACAACTTGAAAACCACTAGTGGCTTATCGAGTTAGTCATTACATAATATTTACACACTAAAAATTCATTATTTCCTATTAAAACATGTGTTCATGCAGCTTAAAAGAGATGTCTTTCTTCTGAGGCATTACTTAAGCACCCAAATTATTTTTCAATAGGAATTTGTTAAAATAGTTCATAAATAACATAATCTCTGAATCTAATTTTTTCCAAAATTCATTTGAATATCAGTTACCTCAAACTATCAGAGTTTGAATCATCAAGTTTTTACTTTATTTGGTGTAAAGTTTCATCTGATTCCATACTTCGCCTGTGTGCAAGAAGAAAAGGCTTGTCTGAGTCTTAGTTGGTTGCCAATCTCACAATCTAGCTCATTTCACGAACAATCTCTCCAATGTTTTGTCATTTTGCTGAATTTTTACCTCTGAATAATTATTCAACCACTGGCCTGTCACTGGTATTTGTTTTTGAGATGGATAAAAACCTCTGGGGAGATTACACAAATGCTAAATGCATAAAAACTATATTTGATCTGTATATTGGAATTCATTCTTTCTTGACAGATCAAGTTCAGTATAAATTATCAGAACAGCTTCCAAGCAAATATATACATGGTATCATTCTGTCTAGATGTAGGTAGGCAAATGTTCTAAAATTTCAAACACTAGTTGTCTGCATAAACAGCCGAGACAAACAGTGCAGACCCAAATAAGACTGCTTCTGAAGAACCATTTAGATCAGGGTCTTCCCTGTTTGCTATTCTGACATCCATTTGTGGATTACAGCCCTGAAAACCAACATTTTATTTGATATGTATATTCAAATTCCCTGACAGAGCAAGTTCAGTATGAGCTATCCGAACAGCTTCCAGGCAAGTATATACATGGTATCATTCTGTCTAGATGTAGGTACGGTAAATGTTCTAAAATTTGGAACACTAGTTGCCTGCCAAAACAGCCTAGACAAACAGCGGAGACTCAGATCAGATTGCTTCTGAAGTCTGATCAGGGTCTTCCCTATTTGCTACTCTAACATCCATTTTCTGAATTCCATTCCCAAAAACCAACTGTATATTCTAATTCCCTGACAGAGCAAGTCCAGTATGAGCTATCAGTACAGCTTCCAGGCAAGTATATGCATGGTATCATTCTATACTGTATGTAAATTGACTGTATGTGTTTGAATTTCTCCCTTGGAATGCGCCCAGGTGTCTAATGCCTCGGTAGTAGCCACAGATGTACAGATGGTCACCACTGACTAGGCACCTCTGTTCATTAGATAGGACTCCTTGTAGAGACAGCCTTGGTACTTCTGTTCAGATATTAAGATAGGACTTCTCATTCAGACTGCCTTGGTACTTCTGTACAGATTAAGATAGGGCACTGGTTGAGATCACCTCAACACTTCTGTTCAGAAAATAGGATTTCTGATGCAGACAGTACATGACTTCTCTTTAAGACTGCCTAGCTGGGTACTTCTGTTCATATGTTAAGATAGGACTTCTCGTTAAGACTGCCCTGCTAGCTACTTCTGTTCATATATTAAGATAGGACTTCTCGTTGAGACTGCCTAGCTGGGTACTTCTGTTCATATATTAAGATAGGACTTCTCGTTAAGACTGCCCTGCTAGCTACTTCTGCTCATATATTAAGATAGAACTTCTCGCTGAGACTGCCTAGCTAGGTACTTCTGTTCATATATTAAGATAGGACTTCTCGTTGAGACTGCCTAGCTGGGTACTTCTGTTCATACATTAAGATAGGACTTCTCGCTGAGACTGCCTAGCTGGGTACTTCTGTTCATATATTAAGATAGGACTTCTCGTTGAGACTGCCTAGCTGGGTACTTCTGTTCATACAGTAAGATAGGACTTCTCGTTAAGACTGCCCTGCTAGCTACTTCTGCTCATATATTAAGACAGAACTTCTCGCTGAGACTGCCTAGCTAGGTACTTCTGTTCATATGTTAAGATAGGACTTCTCGTTGAGACTGCCTAGCTGGGTACTTCTGTTCATACATTAAGATAGGACTTCTCGTTGAGACTGCCTAGCTGGGTACTTCTGTTCATATATTAAGATAGGACTTCTCGTTGAGACTGCCTAGCTGGGTACCTCTGTTCATATATTAAGATAGGACATCTTGTTTAGAATGTCTAGTTGGGTACTTCTGTTCATTTACTAAGATAGGACTTCTTGTTGAGACTGCCTAGCTGGGTACTTCTGTTCATATATTAAGATACGCCTTCTTGTCGAGACTGCCTAGCTGGGTACTTCTATTCATATATTAAGATAGGACTTCTCGTTGAGACTGCCTAGGTGCTTCTGTTCATTTCCTCGTAAAGAAAGTTCTTCACTTTCCAGCTTAGGACCAGATCTCTCCTGGAAAATAAAGATTAACAACATTTTTGAGTTTAAAATCGTGAACATTTTCTTATCCATTAATGTTAACATTTCTTTACTGTCTCATTGAGACGGTTCTTTTGAGTACCCACAATATATGTTTTTCACTGAGTTATGTTGACATTCAGATTGAAAGCACTAAAACACTTTGGTAACCACATTCCAAGATGAGATATATACTGAAACTCCATATTCTCAACGCGTCCTTATTCTTATGGTATACCATTATTCTAGTATAAATGAATTAGTGCTGCAGCAGAGGTCACCAAAAGTGACATGCACCCATACCATAAGGGTAACAAGTAGCGTCATATATCATTTTAAAGCTTAGAGTCTGCTGAGTTTAGAACTGCATGATGCCACTTTCAGAATTTTGTGCGTAAAAAATTATGGTCCTTTTAACCTGGGTACCGTCATCATAGCTCAGAAAGGAATGATGATTTCTTTTTATGACAAGAAACATACATACTGTATAAAATGCTTGCTATTAGGTTGTATATGATCCAATAGTTAATATTAATTTTGTTTGCACTTGATATGCTACTTACACACATTGACAACTATAATTAAAAGGTCATTGAGTGCAAAAGTCGCGAAAACCAATGATTTTTACAAATAGTCATGTGTATTGCATTTGATCTACATGTACATTTTAAAGTCATAAAATTGAACTTTTTCCTGCAATATAAAGTAAATATAAATGCATTTAATGTAGCAATTAATCCAATTATAATGTCTCCCCAATATACTATAGCAGTTATAATACAACTCTGAAAAGAAGCAAACGTGTATAAATGTACTTGCTCAAATTTTTACATCTGCATATTTTGATATGGGCCGGTTTATTAATGAAAGCTTTAAAAAACACTTGGTCTAAACCTATGTATATGCAATATATCTTTCCATGTGGAGGTATGCACCTTCTCATAGCAGGTTTTGCTAGCACTGGATACCTTCAAGGTGAGGCGGGACTCAGAGAACTGTCATTTGAATTTGAGTTTGTCTGCCGTTTGTGATTGTGGTATTTCCTGATCATACTCACTTACTATTTTTGATGCCTCTGCTGTTGGCAGTGTAAAACAAAAAGTGTCTAGCAAAGAGTGTGACAAAGCTTTACGAGCTTTGTCAACAGGCTGTTATCTTGCTTTGCCTCTTCCTAACCGTGCTGTGGGTTGGTCTGCAATGTGTGATTGTGACAGTTCGTGGTCGTACGCACTTACTTTTTAAACTAACATTGTCTATACAGTTCTTGCAAGAAAAACAGAACTTTCTCTGATGATGCCCATTGTCATTTGCATGAGTTCTAAGAGGATTCCTGAATATGAATCAGACACAGAAATGAACAGACTCCCTGTCTTTGAGATGTGCATCAGTTTGCAAAGCCTGAACTATTCCCTCTGATGTTTACAAGCAAAATATACGTATATCATATCAAATCATTCAAATGCAGTACAATTAATGGTTTGCATGAAGGCTAATGTACTGTAAAACTGTCAGAGAGTAAGTTCAATTCTGCCTGAATTAATTTTGTGGTCTAAGCAACAGAATACAAAGTTTTGATAGGATCTAGAGGAATCATTGGACTAACCCTAAAAGGCAATGCACTGACTAGGTCACGTGGTTCCTGAGCCAAGCATGTGACCGCAAAGTACTCAATGATGTTCCACAAAAATGTATGTCGAAGTGCATGTACATGTACATGTAAACCCAACCAGAGTTGACCTTCACATCATTCCGATACAAAAGCACTATTATGATTCTGTTGTACAATAATTTAGGTGTTTGACAGTTGATTCATTGATCCCCCTTTGGCCCCATAGAGGTCTCGCCTCACACTTCTAACGATTTTTGCAACATGCGTTATATCATCCAGACTTGCTAGGTGCCTTTGGCATAGGATGTGAGGAAATCATTCATGAAGGAAGGATTTATAAAGCTTGATGGACAAGACAAACCTCAGAAGATGTTCTATGATACCCCTCAAAAAGCCAACAATAAGACACTGGCAGACATGCCAAAGACAGTAAAACTCAACGACTGCAGTATAGTCATGAATGATTAGGTGATGCGTCTGTGTTTGAAAGCAGCTTGCTCTTTCAGAGTGGTACCCTGTCATTTGAGAATGGGCAAGGATTCTTTAAATATATTTTCAATAACTATGGCTCGAATCACTGACTGCATGTATCAAATCAGATTTCATCCATTAACTCAAAATCATATCTGAAGGCAAAGTAGCATGTATTGAGAAACCAGAATGCATTATCTTTGATGCTACAGTTTTGATACAGATGCTACCAATACTGTCAAAACGGCTAAAGTAACATCTGAAGCCATAGTTGAACAGTTCCGTGGCTACATACTTTAGGCCAGTTGCATTTATCGGTCCTTTTCACAGATAACATTGTCTTTGACATGTATAGGAGGAATAGTTGGAATACACTAGTATGCCAAAAAAAAGAGGCAACACCACAATGGGACATAAAATGCTTCTACAAGCAGACATGAAAGTACTCAAAGAGTAGAAGAAATTATTATCTGGAGGTAAAACGAAGGACAACCGTGTAGCTTATTACACCGACTTCATAATAGAAATGGATGAAACCCAGTTGAACAGAAGCATACAATCTTCATCAGTGGTGGACTAAAGGACAGAGTCATCAAAGCGACCAAAGATGAGCATATGGACATCTCAGAGCTACGGGAGGAAGCAAATACCAGGCTGTTTACATGCTTCAGTTGCTGCGAAATGTCCCAGTACAGATTTTCTTTTTCATATTGCAACTTCCTCATCATAGATAAAAAAAGAAGCTACAAATGAGATCTTTCTCACTTGTCGAATGGGCATATGATGTTGCTATGAGACTTAATATCCCTATTAACATCTGATTCACCAGTCTTACAAAGGAACAACACACAATACTGATCATAAAATACTGTCTGGCTGGATGTGATATAGGCAGTGCTTTCTTTGGGATTGGTAAGAAGTCTGTTTTCAAACGCATGATACAAGGTGAACTGAAATACAATGTATCAGGGACTGAAAGATCTTGGCCATGGGCCTTTATCAAACTGTCAAAAGTTTACTTGCACTCAGTTTATTGGAGCAATATATGAAAAACTAGACTCCACATCCCTAAAGGCGGTAAGCTGCGAAGAGGCAGCAACAAAAGTCCTATCGACAGATAATAGTTTCCATTTGCATATTCTACATTCTACACGCTTACACCACAAAAAATATGGATATAAGATAGTTGAATACACTAATGACACACATTCTGTATGCGTCCTACGATGATGAACCATTCAACAGCTGCCTAAAGCTTCTAAATGACCTTAGATGCAATTGTGAGAACAGTATCTGTGACCATAACTGTACATCATACATTTTTTCACAATGAACAACCATGTGAACTAACCTAACCTACAAATGCAGAATAGCAGCTCCATGAAAACATATTTTTGTACGTTATCCATGCAGTACACAAGTGATTTGGAATAAAGAATGCTGTGTGCTTTAACATCACTCTTTGACAGATGGAAGGATAAATACACTTCTTAATTGTGAAACATTTTAGACCAATTTGACTGTAAATGTCTTTGGTCATTTTCAGGGTCTATAGGTATTCCACTTTGTCTTAAACAAGTAATGGTGTCTCACATATATGCAAGTCATTTAAGAGTATGGCAAACACAGCTGAGCAATATAGCTTCATCCTGTTTTGATATTGATAAAACGTTATACTAAACCAACATGACATTAGTTCTGCGGGAACGCTGTGTCACACCTGCTTGGGTAAAGTCATGTCTCTCACAGACAAAATACTGATATGTAAAAAGTAGGTTAATGTCATTAAGCAAGCTTAAAGAGAATGCCAAGGACAATTACTAAGGACGATTACTATACAGCGGTTGTCACTGACTGAACTATCACTGCTGCAGAAAACTCACTTTAATGTAAATTTTTGACGGACAGACGTCAATTTATATCACAGTCACTGGAGTGTAAAAAGTAGGTCAAGGTCAGCAGGGCCCACTGTATACTCAAAGAATATGCAAAGGACAGTTAATAGCAGGTATCATTACTGTAGAGAAACTCACTTTAATGTAAATTGTTGATGGACGGATGTACTGACGCGAATTTTAACTCCTATGTAACACCATGTTTAAAAAAAGCCACACCCTGCTACAAGCAAGTGTGACAAAGATAATAAAATAGTATAGATTAAATATTTACGATTTCCAACAGTAAATATCCTTACAAAATTGGACTGTATTACACGCAGTTGCATCCAGATTAATGTTATGTCAATGTCATAGGTTTTCGTGACTTTTGTACTCAATGACCTCATAAAATGTTGAAAACCGGACTGCATATATTGTCATTTAATATCTATTATTATATTTATTCCTTTCCACTCCACAATTTACAAGAAAAAGATTTGTGTGTGCATTATACTAGGATAATACCTGCTAGGGAAGCCCACAGTAAGCGAATACTAACCATTTAGGGTGCATAGTTTTGAAGGGCCATAAAAAATTTCGCACAAAATTTTGGAAGTGGCATCATGCAGTTTTGAAATGAGCAGACTCCAAGCTTTAATTTGGTATAAAGTAGTGTTTTTTACCCTGCTGGTATGGGTACCTCAAAAATTAGGCTACTTTTTGCCACATTGCTGCAGCACTAAATAGCCACACCAGCTATCAGCATTTTACATATTCAAATACGTGAATTGAAGGCTACAATCCACTCACAGAAAAGAAACTTCATAATTGTTAAAGTTGTGAATGAAAAATATTTTTTATCACTTTTACAAAACATCTGTCATCTGCCTCCCACCCATGTCATATAAATTTCATATTTCTCAATTTTTTTAGTAAATCCCCGCAGCTTTGACAGCTCAAAGCTA
Source organism: Loripinus fragilis (assembly GCA_964019695.1). Classification (NCBI taxonomy): domain Eukaryota; kingdom Metazoa; phylum Mollusca; class Bivalvia; order Lucinida; family Lucinidae; genus Loripinus; species Loripinus fragilis. The sequence goes on along the minus strand of OZ026520.1, from coordinate 56,994,942 downwards.
GTGACATATTGATTTTCATGAATTTGAAGAAAAATTACATGACCTGGTCAGAAACTTCCTGCAAGCCAAAAATAAACTAGTAACCATGAAAATATGAAGTCCCCATTCAATATGGCTGCCGTGTGGAGGTTGTGTCTACATTGGAAGCCAGATAGAAATCTTACGCTATAACCCTCAATAGATGATATGTATTGAAGGATTAGATAATAAACTAACAAATTGTATGATTGATTTGATTATATCTTCAGTAAGCATGTAAATATTGATCACTGAACTGTTAGTACCTTGAGAATATGGAGGACCAGGTAACATATAAAATTTATTAATATCTTAAAGACACAATACAGTTGAGCAAATAGAAGATTAAGCATACTCTGATTGACTGTTGGTATTAGCTACTACAAGAATGTATCAAGGATAAGAGGGTTTTTTTTAAAACTAAAACTGGTGATGTTTTTGTTTGTTCTCCCTGAAAAAAATATGATTCCCAAATTCTTCTCAGATTATCAAACATGTGGTGCTTAAAGTGTTAAAATTAAAGACTCTGTCCTTAAATGGAAAATCAATACCATTGAACAAGAAAAGGATAAAATACCTTCAACATGGAAACTCTCTCAAAGCTACCATTTCCACAGTCTCTGTAATAAAATCACATATATCAATATAAAACGTACATCCCTATAAACCCAAAATTAGAAAAGGTACCACCAAACATTAACATATTTTCAAAAGTTGCCACTGCTTCAGGAAACCAAACACGGCTTGAAATTTTGTATGAATCATCTACCTAGACAGCTGATAGACAATTCACATGTAATGCCAAGCCTTGTTTTCACAAAAAATTAAGAAAAATATCATAACATTTATTGTTTGTTGTTTTCTGTTTCAGACATTTGAGTTTGTTTTGAGCTTGGTTTGTTTGATCGAAAAGAGAAGTCTTGATGGTGAGTCTTATTAGCACCGATTCATTCACTGGCAAAAGACGCTTAAAAATTGAACGGACCCAGCGTGCACAAACCACAATGCAAACAAATGAACAAAATACTTGAGGGGTGATAATACCAATTTATTTTGTCAGCTTTGCACTTTATCAGTGATTAGAGGAAAGCAAATCCTTTGATGAAACAGTAATTTTTACAGATTTGTTTCAATAATTTTAACATGCCGCAATTTGTTTATCTACATTCATTACACAAACTTGTGTCCAAATCAACTAAATCTTTGAGTGCCTCAACCCAATTACTCAGACAGGAAAAACATATGCAAACAAAATAGTCCAGAAAACCTAAATCTATGCATGGGAAAAACAGGCATATATCAGCACCTTACCAATGTAAATACTCAAATTTCTAAAAAGATTAATAGCAAAGCTTTACTACATGCAAAATGTCAACATTCTTGCTAGTCCCTTGATGACCCATGTGAAATGCCACGGAATGCAGCATTTCATCAGGGGTCTGCACTGTTTACTATGATAAAAAATTCTCCAGGGACAGAAGTACATCTTAACCCTTAAAGCGCCAAAAAAAATGTATCTGAAAATGTTGTCCGCTGAAGTCGCCTGCTGCAAATAATTGCCTTACATTACCGACAAATTAAGTATAGAAGCAAACAGCATGGATCCATATAGGAGCAGTCTGATCTGGGTCCACACTGTTTGCTATAGAGGCTTCTTAAACATTTCAGCAGACGAGAAAAGCAGACGAATTTTGTTGCTATTAGGGCATTAAGGAATAACTTGTAAATTCTAGCCTGTGGCATCTTAATATGAGTTAATTTTATCAAACCAGTGTATAAAAAGGGTTAAAGAAATAAATCTACTTACTTGCAAGGTTTAGTAGGATATTTCTCAATACTTTCTATTCTCTTCTTGCATTGTTTACACTTGAAGAACCTCTTCATGCCTGAGACCACTTTATACTGGTGTTGCTCTTTCTTACACCGGTCTGCCAGACTGAATGCCGTGTACTGACACTGGAATCATACAAATTGCAACATAGGTCGCAATGAGCAAAATGTTTGAGCATAAGATTTTAATTATTATCTTACTCATCAGTTTGAACATGTGTTTTGGGTGCTTAACAGAACCGTCTCATTGAGATGGTTCGTTTGAGTACCCACAACATGTTTTGGTTGAGAAATAAGAAAAATGATTTTCAATTATGCGCTCCTATCGAGAGGCCTTGTGTAAATTAAGTATCACAGAGTATCATGAGAAAAAGTCCAATGTTTGCCTGTAATCTTATCAACAATACAAAAGAATATCCCCTCCCTGGTGGCTGTGGCCTGTTCTGAGACTGTTAGCTTATTGTTACTTTCATTGTGTGTGGTGGCTTCCTGTTTAGTCCTGGTTTTGCTATATAATTCTTTATGTCATTTCTAGTTCAGCATTCATCTCACGGAGGGGTAGAGAGCTGGTTGCTTTACTTCTTTTATTCTTGTCTGTATGTGAGTATCTTTGGCTATGTTATAGTAATCTGTGATTGTGTCATTTTCTGGTTATAATCACTTTCTTTTTTCATTTTTGTTTCATCTGCCGGACAAACAAGTGTTTCAACATTTGAGGTGTTAAAAGCTTGCCTAGTTATGAAACCAAGAAAAGTGTGGGGATAATTAACCCTTTCCCTGCCAGTCAAGACTTTTGTCGCCTGCTTCTTTTGTCTGCTTATGTTCTTAGGTAGCCTATATATTGCAAACAATATTGACACAGATGAAATGCTATTTAAAGTGGCATTTCATGTGGGTCTTCACTGTTTGCCAAAGTACATGTACCTGTTTAACAACTAGCAAACCCAAATAAGCCTGGATATTGGCACTTCCTGTATTAGATGTGAGGGGATTTTTTTGACATTATTTTTGCAGGGTCCGAACCCCAAGTCTAGTCCCCCATTCCGATCCATACATGCACAGTGCTTAAAAATGCCAGTATTCCAGGGGATAACTGAAAAGTAAAGATTAAACGAACCTGTTTACACTTGAATAATTTAACTTGAACCTCCTTAATACTGTCCATCTTTTCTTCCATTTTCTCTTTCTTCTCCAGTCCCATAAAATATTTCTCCTCATGTTCAGCCTCTGCCTGAATGGAAGATAAATGTGGTACATGTCCAAACATCATATTTAACCCTTTACTCTATAGGCTATTTTTGGATCATGACATCATTTTCTATTTTTAGACAACATTGAAAAAATTCAAGCAAAATTTAAGTTAAGTTTTGAATACTTTTGAAAATATTATGGAAAATGGAGCATTTGCTCCAAAAGAGCAAATGCTCCATTTTCCATAATATTTTCAAATACATGATATTTCAAAGGCGTCAAAAAGCGTTATTGTTGGTTAAGCAAAATTTTTGAACGTAAAATTATCATTTTTTTCTTATCCATCAATTCAAGCATATGTTTTGGATGCTCAAAAGAACCGTCTCATTGAGACGTTGAGACGGTTCTTATGAGTACCCACAACATATGTTTTGGTCGAGAAATAAGAAAATTAATTTTCCATTACACTCTTATATGGATGCCGGGAACATGAGTGTTTATGTCAAAATATAGCTCTACATAAGTTTATGTTAAATCAGTCATTGCTAAGTACAATAGATCACAAACCCATCTTTAAAATTTTGTGCAAAAGAAATGAGGAATCAGTGTACAGAGGAACAGAAAAACAGGACTTTTATCAGAAGAATTAACATTTTATTTTTTTTATCACAATGGCATCTAATGTAGAACAAATGGGCAGATTTATTTATTGAATTCAAACCTAGATGAAAAAAAGATTTAGTAACATGATTTTTAATTAGATGCAGGTTGTAACATCTTACCTCTGCTAAAGCGCCTTTGTGTTTAGATTTTGCCTTGAGCAGTTTCTGTACATCAGGGTCATTTAAATCAACATTACCCAGGAACTTGGAGCGCTTTCTAGGAGGCTCTGAACTCTCTCTATCTGTTCCTTTACTGTCATCTTCTACAGAACAAAAAAGGTAAAATTTTACCCCACCGTCCATTTGCAGCAGATGGCATTGTGATATTTTTTTAAATCTATTAGAAATCAAATAAGGCTTGCTATTTCATGTGAATGAGATGATTCACACAAAATTTAAAGCATTATCTCTAAATTCATGACCTAATTTTCTCAATAAATAAAGAAATAGGCTTCAAATTGTCAAACTTGGTGACTTGAGGGTTTTGTTACAAATCAAGTATTCAAATGCAGTGCTGGAGTTTTTTTGTACTTACAGTCACGATTTTTTTGTCATCTGCTCCTTTTGTCTGCATATGATCTTGGGTAGCCTATATTGCAAACGATATGGAATCCAGATCAGACTGCTCCCTTGGGAGCAGGGTGTATGTTGTTCGCTTCATGAAAAAATCTAGTCTGAAGTGCACTTGAATATATGTAGCAGACGTAAACTAGAAATGTGTCAATGTGACACAGATGCCCCCATCTGGGGTCACTGTATGAGAAAAAAACATTTTTCTTACGCGCCGGGATGCACCACCAAGGTTGATACAATATGCCCCCCCTCCCCAATAAGGGTTTTACTAAGGATTTGGTATCAGCAAAAGTTGAGTTCCATGTCAATTCTACTGTCACAGAGTCATAGATAATTTGGCTATTGCCAAAGTTTTTGCACTGTTAAATGCTTAGAAATTCAGTAGAATTATTTTTTAAACTTAAAACCAGCATATCATTTAACTTTAATCTAAAATATTTTCACTTGGTATCAATGATCAAGTGATGTATTTAATTTGTTCCTTCCTAGCAGTGACTTTTGTTGTCTGCTGATAATCTTTGCAAACTATATGGACCCAGATCGGTCCTTATCAGGATCCCATTGTCTGCTGATAACCATTCAGGAATACCATCAGTGTCAAACAGTTTGGATCCAGATCAGGGCCGAAAAAATGTTGTTGGGCCTGATCTGGGTCCAAACTGTTTGCAAAGGTTATCAGCAGACGACACTAGTTAACAAAGAGTTCAAGTCGGTGTGGCTTTCAGAAATGTGAATTATGAGGTACAGTCTACTCTCGATACCTCCAATTTCAAGGGGCTGGGCAAAATATGTCGAGTTATCAGTAGTTCGAGGAAACCAAATCTTGACGTATAGCCACCATTTAGGGGCGAAATAATTCAGGTTCAACTCTCCATTAATAGATTGTTATAGGGAGCTATTACATTAATAACTACGGGATGAATTGACCCAAGAATCAATTGACATTTGGAATTGAAACAATAAAAAATAATGTATAGAATCGTTCCACATGTATTGCTACAGTCCCGACATTATAACTATTTTTCACTTTCTAAGACAAAATAAAATAAACATAGTGTTTTCAGTTCTTAACTAGAGCAGATGTCGATGGTACACCATCGCAAATACCCGCTTTTTGACCTATAACCTTTACCTTGGGGTCAAGGTCACACAAAATGTAGCTCAGTACCTTCAACATAATATGACCTATAAACCTGTAAAGTTTGAAGTTGCTATGTCCAATGGTTAAGGAGAAGAAGCATTTACGAAAAATACACTATACACTACCCATAGGTCAAGGTCACATCAAATGTTGTCCAGTGCCCTCCAAATCATATGACCCTTGCACCTGCAAAATTTGAAATTGCTACGGCCAACAGTTTAGGAGAAGATGCATTTACAAGAAAGTACATTATTTGACCTTGACCTTCAGGTCAAGGTCACACTAAATGTTGCCCAGTGCCCTCTACATCATGTGACCTATGCACCTACAGAGTTTGAAGTTACTACATCAAAAGCTTTAGGAGGAGAAGCATTTACAAGAATTTCAATATTTGACCTTTGACCTTTGGGTCAAGGTCACACAAAATGTTGCCCAGTACCCTCTAAATTATGTGAACCATCCAGCTACAAAGTTTGAAGTTGCTAGGTCTAACCAGTTAGGAGGAGATACATTTACAAGAAAATTCAATATTTGACCTTTGACCTTGGGGTGGGGTCAAGGTCACACAAAAAGGTTGCCCAGTACCTTCTACATCATGTGACCTTTTCAGCTACAAAGTTTGAAGTTGCTACGTCAAAAGGTTTAGGAGGAGATGCATTTACAAGAAATTTCAATATTTGACCTTTGACCTTGACCTTGGGGTCAAGGTCACACAAAATGTTGCCTAGTACCCTCTACATCATGTGACCTATTCAGCTATAAAGTTTGAAGTTGCTACGTCTAACTGTTTAGGAGGAGATACATTTACAAGAAAATACAACATTTGACCTTTGACCTTGACCTTGGGGTCAAGGTCACATGAAATGTTGCCCAGTACCCTCTACATCATGTGACCTATTCAACTACAAAGTTTGAAGTTGCTACCTCTAACGGTTTAGGAGGAGATACATTTACAAGAAACGTGACGGACGGACAGACAGACGGACGATGGACCGACTTTGACACGAAATTAATATACCATTTTTTTCTAAAGAAAAAAGCGGGTATAATAAGTATCTGCAACTGGTCCCGCGGTCGCAGGTTTTACCCTTTCGTAAGTCATCATATTTTACGCCCCAACAGTGTACATGCAGGTTTTAATTTTCGTCGGCTTGCTGTGCATATGCCTTCCAAATCTATAGTTGTCATGAAAATAGCCTTACATGCACTACTGTCCAGTGCCTTGTCTGTTTTTAAAATTAAAAATTGTCCCGAGAAACAATAAATTATATTTTGGCCTCATTTAAAACGAGCAGTCATCGGACAGAGATTGCTCAAATATGACACATTAGCTCATGTACCCGCTTTGAAATTGTACACAATAGATCAATAGAATTCGGCGACCGCGGTCAAATATGTAATTATACATGTACAACACACTAATTTACAACAGCATATGTCACACACGTGGAACAAGTGATCAAACAATTGGTGGTTTTAATGGGGATAATTAGCGTTGAAAGCGGTGGATTAATTGGAGACACATTCAGATAAAAAGGTAATTTCTAAAGAAATGGAATCGAGTTAGGCGTTGTAAAATACACTGAAATTGATCAGCGGGACCAGTTTTTCGTAACTTGTTATCAGTTTTATTGACTTAACCATTGTCGAGATAAACGACAATTGTGGAATTGCAATAATATATAGGGGAAAATACCGGGACCGGGCCGTCAGGTCGAGATAAGTGATAGTGTTGAGTTATGCATAGTTGAGTTAACGAGAGTTGACTGTAGTTTACCTATATCTTCAGCCACTCTCTTCCTTATTTTCTCCTTCTGTTCTGGTGACAACAGTTTCTTTCTCACTGCATTAGGATCTTCTTTTGACACTCCACCTTTCTCCTTTAACTTTGCAATGGCTATACTCTACAACAACAATTGAGCCATTCACGATAACAACCGTCTGCTTTCTCAAATGCTTATGAGCTTTGACAGTCTATAATGCAAACAATATGGACCCAGATCAGACTGCTCTCTAAGGAGCAGTCTGATCAGGGTTTATAGTGTTTGCTTCCATCGTAAAAGTATTGTTTAGTGCATTTAAATATATGCAGCAGATGTAAAAGCAGGCAACATTTTAGGACAAAAATATTGGCAGGATTATATTTTTTGACTGATATAATCTTTTACCCAGTTTGTACTGTATTTGAGGTAACAAATGCATGCACATGACTTTTTCCAAACTCAATACCCTATTTTGAAAATAGTGTTGATCTGATGAAGCCAGCTGATCAGGATCCACACTGTTTTTTTTTCATCTACACCATGAATCCATACCAGCAATGAAATTGCATCGCTGAATTGACTTGGAGTCAGAAGTCAACCCATAAAGTACTCAATATGTGCTCATAACAGCATGTGCACTTATGAGTCAATACGTTTTTTTTGTCTTTGAAGATTTATATATCTTTTTAACAAACTGTAGTGTACAGAGCCTTATTAGATACCTCATTCTGCTGCATCTTATCTGGGTCTACACTATTTGTCAATATTTACATTTCCACTGTGAGTCTTTAAATGAACCTTTACGTTTGAGATGTCGTCCATACATTCATGAATGGATTGATTAAAGCCACACCCACATACACTTGTATGCGTTATTTGGGCAGACCAATGTCAATGTCATCCAATAGTGTTGTTCTTTTACTGACCTTTGTGTGACGTTAAATAAGTATGGCCATGAGGTTAAGCGCAAATATTGTGTGTTTTGGCTATTTGGAAGCCTCCATTATGTCTGATTTAATTTAAAATATCCGAAAAAGGTAAAAATTGAAAATTGATACTGACTCACAGATAATATAAAATGTTAGTATAAGTATTAAATCTAGAACAAATCGGGTCTCTTGCAAAGTTAATGAGAAAAGGGATTCACTTACTTTGCAAGAGACCTGATTTTTCATGATTTCATGAACAGACCAAAAATTGAATTTACTTCTTGAACATATCTGTTTACACGTTCCTGGTTATAGCAGGAAATCAATAACAGGAATTGAATAACTAGAAAAGATAACCAGCAAGGAGCTATGAAAATTTTACAAATTCTATATCTATATGGTGATCAAGGCGGCCTTACCTTGCCAAGCACTTTATGGGCGGCTCAAGTCCAGATCAGGCTGCACATAGTCACTGATCAGGGTCCCAGGGTTTTTCACCATTACAACAGACTCTCATTAACACTTTAACTACCAGCCCAAAATGCAGCTGAAAATGTCGTCTGTTACAATTTTTTTGCTTTGACAACAAGTGAATTTTAACTCTAATACAAACATTATGGACCAAGATCAGACTGGTCACCGCTCCATATAGCAGTCTGTTTTGAATCCATACTAGTTGTGCTGTGAAATTGCCATACTTCACTGTTCCTTATGTTGCCAAAAAATATATCTCAATACATATTGTATCATGAGGCAAACATCTAGATATGCTGATGTCAATAAAAACCCCTCATTCATTATTATTGGTTTCTTAGCGATGATATACAAAAATGAACAGCCACATACTGCTTCTTTATGTAGAGGTTGTGCGATGTTGGAAAACGACTTAAATTTGATTTGCAGGTAACGCGTTATTCCAATGATGTCATACAGGCCCAACATACACATTACGGCATTATGCACCAACCGCTTATGATTTCAATTTGAATTTGCTCCCAGTTTGTGCTGTTAATGTTTTGCTAAACAATGGACACATTTTGGATCGTTTTTTCAAACCGTTGTGCTTGCGAGTAATAACTTTATGTAATTATGACATCATATTAAAGACAAATTGTAAGGTCCTTTTACAAAACTTGCCAACATTCTCTTCTTGCTTTAAGTAATGGAAAAATATAAGGGGGTTTATTAGGTAATGTACACAGAATATGCCTACATAAAATTACATTATTCAAGATGAGCTGTAACGCCAAATGGCCAGTCGTTGGTCTACGTTAACTTCATCCAAAACGGCTGTCTGATACACGTGTCAGATTGAGTTTCCTCAGCAATCGTCACTTGTGAAAGACTTAAGATTTTGCGAATGATTTGTAACAATATTTTCACCCACTTTGCAAAGTCATGACGTTTAAGTTTTACTAAAATGAATAGGGAAAAGGTGGGTGGGGTAAGTTGTTTCATTCAGCTGACGCATACAAACATTGTCTGAACATTATAATCGCATTTTTGGTAAAATAAAGACTGTTTTACAATGGTAAAGTACATTTTTCTTGTCAATGGATTGTGTCTGGAAACTATGCAAATGCGGCTAAAATCTTGTGTCACACGAAACTGGTGACCCCTGTCTCAAACCGAGGTCGTTTTGGCAGCCTCAAATATTCTTTAAGCAATTTTGTTTCCATGAGATACGCTTGACTGATAAGATGTTATAAATGCACTAAAATTTATAACTTAAATCTGATCAGTCTAAGAGATATTCACATTTACTTTTAGATGAGGAGTTTTTTTCTTGACGTCTGTATAAATACTGTTTCAAAAATTAACCTGTATCATTACATCCCTATTTAACAATCAAATAGCTAATCATTGTGCAAAGAGGCCAAGCAATCTGACAGTAAAATCACTCACCTTTGCTAATTGCGCTGAAACTGTAGACTTCGATTTCTTCACAGGAACATCCAGAGAAATCTCCTGTCCTACACTGAAACCTTTCCCGAGGGTAGGAGTGGCAGCGAGTGTTTTACGCTCCTCTATCCGCCGCTTCATATTGCTCTGATGTTGTTTCAGCAAGTCTTTGGCTGACACAGATTCTATCAAATGCTGGTTGGATTTGCTATCATCTAGAAAACACCATATGAAAATGGTACTTAACCTTTTTACAGCCAGTCACGACTTTGTCGTTTGCTTTTCTTGTCTGCCTATATTCTTAGCTTGCATATATTGCAAACAATATGGACCCAGATCAGACTGCTCCCAAGGGAGCAGTCTGATCAGGGTTCATAGTGTTTACTTCCATGATAACTATGTCTGAAGTGCATTTGATTATATGCAGCAGACGTAAAAAGCAGACAAAAATTCAGGACTAAGAAATATTGGCAGGATATGGGTTGAAGTGCAACCAAGCAGAAATTTTCAATAGAACTTTAAAAATAACTTGCAGTTATTACAGCACAGGAAGTAATCATGGTGGATACTGTCACTTGATTATCTACCTTTGTAGATTTCACATAGCTTTTGTTTGATTTGATTCTTTATGTCCCAGTCAAAAATCTTTCAGTTATGTTGGGACAGGTCTTCCTAGGTTGAACCAATACTAAGCTAGGATTAATGTGTCTTGCTGAGGGACACAAGGCAGTGACACCAGTGAAGCTTGAAACCGGGGCCCTTCTGTCTCAAGATTTCACATAGCATTTAGATTTATATACAATCCCTGATAACTGTGTCAAAGTTGAAGCTTTGATTTAGTTGGTAGATCTTGATCTTGCACAGTTCAATATGGGTTCAACTCCCAGCCACACTGGAAAAATTTTAAGCTTTATTTTTATTTGTTGCTCTAATACTGTAAGACTATTAAGGCATTCTAAGTCAGTGGCAGTTACTACACACTTACCAGTATTTTTTGGTTTATCTTGCTTGACCAGATGTTTCACCAAATTCATCGATCCGACTGTAGGCACCATCAATTTTTCTAACCTGACAAAACAGAAGACTCCTTCTAGAATAAAAGCACCGCAAGCACTGCATAATACCCCGCCACTGCTGGGGGCACCAAAAGTTATTTTGTGAGATATATAATGCCTAAATAGCAACAGAACTGAGATAGACAGTGATATGACGTCCTTAGTCACGATATGTAACCTTTGATGGTCAACATATCTGTGAAGTTTCATTCAGATACTCCATATAGTAAATGAACTACAGGTCAAAAACCATTTTTCAGATCAATCAAGGGCAAATAACTCATGAACTGGAAAGGTAAGGGTGACGGTCCTTACTAAAAATATGTAACCTTTGATGTTCAACATATCTGTGAAGTTTCATTCAGATATTTCATATAGTAAATGAACTACAGGTCAAAAACCATTTTTCAGATCAATCAAGGGTAGATAATTCATGAACTGGAAAGGTAAGAGTGAAGATCCTTAGTCACAATATGTAACCTTTGATGATCAACATATCTGTGAAGTTTCATTCAGATATTCCATATAGTAAATGAACTACAGGTCAAAAACCATTTTTCAGATCAATCAAGGGCAGATAACTCATGAACTGGAAAGGTAAGAGTGATGGTTCTTTGTCACAGTATGTAACCTTTGATGTGAAACATATCTGTAAAGTTTCATTTAAATATTCCACATAGTAAAGGAACTACGGGGAAAAAACATTTTTTAATTCAATCAAGGGCGGATAACTCACAAACGGGAAAGGTAAGAGTGACGGTTCTTAGTCACAATATGTTACCTTTGATGTGAAACATATCTGTGAAGTTATATTCAGATATTCCACACAGTAAAGGAACAATAGGTCAAAAACCTTTTTTCAGACCTATCAAGGGCGGATAACTCACAAACTGGGAAGGTCAGAGTGACGGTCCTTAGTCACAATATGTAACCTTTGATGTGCAACATATCTGTGAAGTTTCATTCAGATATCATGAACAGTAAAGGAATAACAGGCCAGAAACCATTTTTCCAATACGAAAAAGGGCAGTAACTCCGTTAAAAATGGACGGATTTTGCCCATTAACAATTCCATACCACTCATCGCCGATAACAATATGTATGCAAAATTTGAAAAAATTCCGTGAATAAATACTCAAGTTATCGATCGGAAATGGTGAGGACGGACGGACGGACGGACAGACACCGAAGGGTATAACATAATACCTCGCCACACTTTAGTGGCGGGGTATAAAAACAGAATCCAGCTGTCCAAAGCATTGTTTATTTTATAAATTCATTTGTAATGAATACATTATATGAATGCTCAGGCCAAAATTAAGACCTAAGGCCTTAAGTTAAGAGTGCGTACCAAAAAGTAACTTTCTTATTTCTCAACTGAAACATATGTTGTGGGTACTCAAAAGAACCGTCGCAACGAGACAGTTATTTTGAGCACCCAAAACATAAGTAAAAACTGATGGATAAGAAAATATTTACTATTTAATTCTAAAAAACTCTAAATTTGTGGATCCCTAGCCTCAATGGATAGCTGCGATTTCTTTAATTGATCGAGAAAATAAATTCTTTGTGAAATTGTCTATATGTTACAATCCTCCCAGTTATGTCATTAGTATTCACACATTAGACTTTCCTGTTAGTTATCAATTTGAAAGCAAGAGAGCCACTTTGGTGTAAATTTATCTATCACATGTCAACCAAGTTGTTGATTTTCCTTGATGACCTGGCAAAACCTGCTGTATTCATCTCAAATATTGGGGCACCTTACATAAGTTATCCTAAATTTTGAACTAGTCAAAAACTACCTGATGTAAATATAGTGTCTTAACAGCAAACAGTGTAGACCATGTCTGAGCAAGTTTACACCGTTTGATTAGACTATATTTGTTTAACTTAATGTGCCAATGACAACAAATGAGCCTTTTGAGTGTTTGTCGTCTGCTGATTTTTTTCAAAATCAAACTTTTCGAAAAATTCTTTTGGGTATACCATCAGAGTGGATCCAGATCAGGCCAGACACTATGTCTGGGCTGTTCTGGATCCAAACTATTAGCAATGGTTATCAGCAGATGACAAAACCTGTCTATATTTAGAATGTTTTGTATGGCGGGACATCCTAATTTTGAGGCAATCCTAATTTCGGTGCAAATTTTTCATCTCACTATTTCTCACTCTGCATGGGGCATTTAGTGTTTTATTCAAGGTAGTTATTAGCCACTTGATTAGGTTTGAAAATTAAAAGTTAAAATTATTTCTACTGTTGTTTGTTGTGTAGACTTAGGAGAATTTCTGTTAGGACATGGATGTTCTAAAAATGTGGCTGCCAAACAAAAGTGAAAATAGGGCCCAAATAACAAAAGCCTTACTAAACACATTTAATTGAATGTAGATAATTCTAATTTTATCTGACAGTAAGGAATACCCAGCACTACTGCTATTTGAAATTCCAGACAAAGTACAACACTACCAGACCTTTTTTAATTGGATTTTGTTTACTATTACACTGAATTTCAAGCAACAAGCAAAGGCTCTGATCAGACTACACGTTGTACTTACAATGCAGCATCTTTCTCTTCAATTTTCTTCAGACTTTTGTTATCAGGTTCAAGCTCGTGGAGTGACATTGTGGTGACCTTGATGGGACCTTTGTTGGCCTCCGCATGCTGTAATTTCTTCAAGGTCACATTATCTTTGGTAGACTTCGCTTGAGGCCTAAAGTTAAAAATAAATTCTGTTAGTCCTTAATCACAACAAATATCATAAGTTTTGTTGCCTACTGAAATGTTTTAGAAGCATTTTTGACAAACAATGTAGATCAAGATCAGAATGGTAAAATGTACGTGAAAATTACTCTTTAAATTAACTTTGCAGCACATTTGCCTTGACCATTTAGTGAAAAACTACTTGTTTCATTTGATTAATAAAAAGGAAAATAAGACCACGACCCAACAATTTCAGCAGTGAAGAATATTCATACTCAATTTTCTAGTCGGATCCATGGTTATAAAACTTTTTTCATGCTCAACTTAACTGAGCATGACATTTTTAACTGCTCATAAAAACTAAAATGTTGAAAATAAAGACTTTTCTTGCTTTCAAACTCTCAGATGTTGTATTGATCATACAAATGATCATACAAATAAATGTTAAAATGGCATAAATATTGTTGGCATTTTAACATTTATGAGCATGATAAATTTCACGCTCAACTGAGTTGAGCATGAAAAAAGTTTATAACCTTGGGGCCTGGTCTCATGTTACTCACTTCATAGTAGTAAATGTTTGGCCACCATAGAAGAAACAATCTGCCCCTGACCCCTTCTTCCCTTTATTGGCAAAAGCTTTAGGAGTGATACCAGTGCTGTAAAAAAGAAAAAACTAGAGGACCTGACGGTCCTGAAGCGCTCACCTGATCTCCTTAATAATGTTAAAATAGGTCAAGATCAACTACGGTTTATAATGAAACATATTTTGTTTTATTGGGGTTGCGGCCATTTTGATCAAGTGACCTAAACAATCTAATGAATACTCCATCAAACAGCCCAGTGATTTCTGAGGAAAAGATGTTAGATAGGTATGTGGAAGTCCAAATGAGTGGCCGCAGGCCTTGAAATATCTTAAAATAGGCACTTGCCCTGCATCACAAAAATTATTGGCATATATGGAAAAAATGTTAATTTACATTGGAAATCATCCAAAATTTCACTTGCCCTGCAGCCTGAGGCACTCGTAAATACGAGCTGACGAGTGGATTTTTCGAGGCCTGCTGGCCTTGGATAAAAGGTCACAGGTCAGCTTGACATTTGGTATTTATAAAAAAAACCTGTTGTCTTATTAGGTTAAACTTTTCTTGCAAGTATTATGATTTCCGCCTACACAGTTATAGAAAAATTAACATTTCAAAATTTTTCCCATATAATTGCATTAGGAATCAAATTTGACCTTGCCATAAAGAAGGTCAAGGTCAACCTAGATTCATCATTTGTGCAAACCTGGTAGGGCCCACATCCCCAATGCTACATACCACTTCCCAAGGCCATTGGCCTTTTGGTTTGAGAGAAGAAGATATTTTAAGGGTTTTTACAATATATGGGCATGGTGGCCATCTTGGTCATGTGACCAGTACAATTGGTATAAATTTTGGCTAACCCATCATAAGGAGTCTTCATATGAAATTTGAGTTCAATTGGCCTAGTGGTTTCTGAGGAAACTATGTTTTAATGTGTTGATGGGACTACAATATGAGCAACCTTGGCTGAAAAGTTAAATGTCAACCTTGACCTTTAAACTTATTAATAGCCATTGTCTCATTAGGTTTAACATATCAAGTGAGAATAATGACTTTGGCTTCAACAGTATTCAAAAAATCAACTTTTAAAAAAATAAAAGCGCTGAAGGCATGCAACATACCCCGCCACAGGACATTTGCAATGCAAAAAAATACTCAAGTTATCGATCGGAAACAGTGAGCACGGACGGATGAAATGAACTGCAGGTCAAAAACCAATTCTCAGATCAATCAAGGGTGGATAACTCACAATCTGGAAAGGTAAGAGTGACGATCCTTACCCACAATATGTAACCTTTGATGGTCAACATATCTGTGAAGTTTCATTCAGATACTCCATATAGTAAATGAACTACAGGTCAAAAACCATTTTTCAGATCAATCAAGGGCAAATAACTCATGAACTGGAAAGGTAAGGGTGACGGTCCTTACTAAAAATATGTAACCTTTGATGTTCAACATATCTGTGAAGTTTCATTCAGATATTCCATATAGTAAATGAACTACAGGTCAAAAACCAATTCTCAGATCAATCAAGGGTGGATAACTCACAATCTGGAAAGGTAAGAGTGACGGTCCTTACTAAAAATATGTAACCTTAGATGGTCAACATATCTGTGAAGTTTCATTCAGATACTCCATATAGTAAATGAACTACAGGTCAAAAACCATTTTTCAGATCAATCAAGGGCGGATAAACTCATGAACTGGAAAGGTAAGGGTGACGGTCCTTACTAAAAATATGTAACCTTTGATGTTCAACATATCTGTGAAGTTTCATTTAGATATTCCATATAGTAAAAGAAACTACAGGCCAAAAACCAATTCTCAGATCAATCTAGGGTGGATAACTCACAATCTGGAAAGGTAAGAGTGACGATCCTTAGTCACAATATGTAACCTTTGATGATCAACATATCTGTGAAGTTTCATTCAGATATTCCATTTAGTAAATGAACTACAGGTCAAAAACCATTTTTCAGATCAATCAAGGGTAGATAACTCATGAACTGGAAAGGTAAGAGTGATGGTTCTTTGTCAAAGTATGTAACCTTTGATGTGAAACATATCTGTAAAGTTTCATTTAAATAATCCACATAGTAAAGGAAGTATGGGTAAAAAAACATTTTTTAATTCAATCAAGGGCAGATAACTCACAAACGGGAAAGGTAAGAGTGAGGGTTCTTAGTCACAATATGTTACCTTTGATGTGAAACATATCTGTGAAGTTATATTCAGATATTCCATATAGTAAATGAACTACAGGTCAAAAACCATTTTTCAGATCAATCAAGGGCGGATAAACTCATGAACTGGAAAGGTAAGGGTGACGGTCCTTACTAAAAATATGTAACCTTTGATGTTCAACATATCTGTGAAGTTTCATTCAGATATTCCATATAGTAAAAGAAACTACAGGCCAAAAACCAATTCTCAGATCAATCTAGGGTGGATAACTCACAATCTGGAAAGGTAAGAGTGATGATCCTTAGTCACAATATGTAACATTTGATGATCAACATATCTGTGAAGTTTCATTCAGATATTCCATATAGTAAATGAACTACAGGTCAAAAACCATTTTTCAGATCAATCAAGGGTAGATAACTCATGAACTGGAAAGGTAAGAGTGATGGTTCTTTGTCAAAGTATGTAACCTTTAATGTGAAACATATCTGTAAAGTTTCATTTAAATATTCCACATAGTAAAGGAACTACGGGGAAAAAACATTTTTTAATTCAATCAAGGGCAGATAACTCACAAACGGGAAAGGTAAGAGTGAGGGTTCTTAGTCACAATATGTTACCTTTGATGTGAAACATATCTGTGAAGTTATATTCAGATATTCCATGTAGTAAAGGAACAATAGGTCAAAAACCATTTTTCAGACCTATCAAGGGCAGATAACTCACAAACTGGGAAGGTCAGAGTGACGGTCCTAAGTCACAATATGTAACCTTTGATGTGCAACACATCTGTGAAGTTTCATTCAGATATCATGAACAGTAAAGGAATAACAGGCCAGAAACCATTTTTCTAATATGAAAAAGGGCAGTAACTCCGTTAAAAATGGACGGATTTTGCCCATTAACAATCCCATACCACTCATCGCCGATAACAATATGTATGCAAAATTTGAAAAAAATCCGTGAATAAATACTCAAAGTTATCGATGGGAAATGGTGAGCATGGACGGACGGACGGACAGACACCGAAAGGTATAACATCATACCCCGACACTAAAGTGTGGCGGGGTATAAAAATCCAATATAAATGCATTAGAAATCAAATTTGACCTTGACATTAAGTAGGTCAAGGTCACCTAAGGATCATCATTTGAACAAACTAGGTAGGCCCCACATCCCCAATGCTACATACAAAGTCCCAAGGTCACCGGCCTTCTAGTTCTGGAGAAGAAGATTTTTAAAGGGTTTTAACCATATATGGGCGTGACGGCCATCTTGGTCATGGGACCAAAATATTTTGTAAAAATTTTGGTTAACTTAGCATAAGGAGTCTTCACATGAAATTGGAGTTCAATTGGGCCAATGGTTTGTGAGAAAACTATGTTTCAATATATTGATGGGACTTCAATATGAGCGACTTAGCTGAAAGGTCAAAGGTCAACCTTGACCTTTGGAACTTATTTATAGCCATTGTCTCATTAGGTTAAACATATCAAGTGAAAATAATGACTAATGCTTCTACAGTTTTCAAAAAAATCAACTTTTTAAAAAATTTCCCATTTAAATGCAATCGGAAGCAAATTTGACCTTGACGTTAAGTAGGTCAATGTCAACCCAGAATCATAATTTGAACAAACTTGGTAGGCCTCACATCCCCAATGCTACATACCAAGTCCCGAGGTCATCAGCCTACTGGTTCTGGAGAAGAAGATTTTTAAAGGGTTTTTACCATATATGGGCATGGCGGCCATCTTGGTCATGTGACCATGACCATTTGAACAAACTTTCGTTCCCGCGTCCTAAGGAATCTCCATATGAAATTTGAGTTTAATTGGCCCAGTGGTTTCAGAGGAGAAGATGTTTGAAAATGTTGACGGACGGACGGACGACGGACGGACGACGGAGTGACTGGTATACTATTAGCTCACCCATGAGCCTTCAGCTCAGGTGAGCTAAAAAAACATGCACATTAATTCTTTGTCTACTGGGTAATTTTTCATGCTTTTTTGTCGTCTGCTGTTTTTTTCAAAATCAACTTTTTTGAATTTTTTTTTTCAAGAAACGGTTTGAGGGTCAAACAGTCTGGGTCTAAACTGTTTACAAAGGTTATCAGCAGACTAGGAGATAAAGAAACATAGACACACAATTAGTTCAGTTTTGCACCTCTAGTTAACTATTTGCCCCCTTGGAAAAGTTTCATGCTTTTTTGTCGCCTGCTGATTTTTTTTTTTCAAAATAACTTTTTTGAAAAATTCTTTCAGGAATACAATCAGAGTGTCAAACAGTTTGGATCCAGATCAGGCCAGACATTTTGTCGGGCCTGATCTGGATCCAAACTCTTTGCAAAGGCTATCAGCAGACGACACAGTCTCTAGTAGGCAGATTAAACCCATTTTGAAAGATGGAATACTCCTTTTACTTTGATATAACAAGGTATGGATGGTCCATTATATGTTTTGAGGGGTCACAGGGTAGAGCTTCAAAATTATATTGCAATTTTGTTATTAATTGTTTGTTCGTTTGATGCTTTACATCCCAGTCAACAATACTTTTGTAATATCAGGAAGTGTTCCTTTGTTGAACCATTACTAAGTAATGATGATATTACATAAGATTGAAGGGTAGCTGTGAAGCTCAAACCAACTACCCCTTAGTCTCACGTCAAGCACACTGCCATTGAGCCACTTCGCTTCTCAATTTTGTCACTGAGGATTTTTATATATCTAATAGTGAACAGTGCAGACACCAATGAAATGCCACTTTTTGTTGTTCAGTCTGCTCAATTCTCTCAATATTTCACGAAATCATCCATGAAAATGAAACACAGTCACACAATTATATCAGCTTTGCACCTCTAACACACCCTCAACCAAGATAGGACCACATGCTCTTGTTGATTTCCTGCCTATACTCATGATAGTTTGTTAAAAATCAAATACAGTCAAACCTGTCTTAAGCAAGCGGTCAAAGGATAATCCAAAATGGCTTGTTTATGACAGGTGGCTGCTTAATAGAGGTTCAGCTAATCGATAATATTTAATCAAAACCAGACCAACTGGCCGTATCAACCCATAGAAAATGGCCGTTAAGGACACAATTTCAGTGTTATGGTTAGACAGGTGCGCGCTTAATAGAGGTGTATTTGTATTCAAAATTGTTTGGGGGGGGGGGGGGGTGGGGGGGGGCTCTGAAATGGCCACTTATGAGAGGGTCACGCTTAATAGAGGAGGCCCCAACAGCAGGTTTGACTATTTCTAAATAGTTCTGATAAAACACTATTAAAGCCATGACTAAATACCCACCTGGCCTGCAACTCTGTACGCTTGGCACTTGACTTTTTGTAAGCTGCCTGAACATGGTATGTACAGTACTCTCCCTGGGATCTAAAAATAGAAAATAAAAACTGAAAAACTAAAATGACTTCTATCCTAGCAGAAAAATTAAAGATATTAGTAGAGATAACAGAAGCATATGTGTAATCGATAGGTCAAGTTAAGCCTTTCATTCATGAATATTCATGCTAAGCTCCACCCACTATGAATAATTGTATAAATAAACTTTCATGTTGGTACATGTACATAGAACAAAGAAATTACTTGTCAGGTCCACTAGTGTAGGATCATATCTAATGATATTTCTATAAGCATACAAAGTAGACCCTGATCAGGCAGCTCTTATAAGAGCTGCCTGATCTGCGTCTGCCCTGTTTGCAAAAGTGTTAAAAGGTGTCTCTATGAGGTAAAGGAATAAGCAAATTTTTGAGTGTGAAAATGTGATCAATCCAGCTCCTTCATCACATAGAATCAATACTGGACCTTAAATTCAGCAAAATCATTATTTTATCTAACCAATACAAAATTTTAGAAATCCGAAAATGCTATTCGATGGCCTTGATGTTTGCCTTCGACATACCTTAAATGGTGTTTTTTTGTTTGTTCGATTCAATTCTTTACGTCCCATCAACAATCTTTCAGTTATGAAGGGACGGGTCTTCCTGGGTTGAACCAGTACGAAACTAGGATTAATGTTCTTGCTCAAGGACACAACGTAGTGACGCCGGTGAGGCTTGAACCCATGGCCTCTCGGTCTCGAGTCAAGCACTCTACCACTGAGCCACTGCGCTGCCACTGAAATGGTGTATCCTGGCACATAAACTGATTCTAGAATCTGTGTTCAAGTTGAAAAATGCCATTTTTTCTTCATTACAAAACATTTTAAACTGTCAAGCAGAATATCTTCTAAAAACCAATATCAGTATCCAAAAGTTCAAAGAGTGTTTCATCGAATAGCACTGCCGAATTTCTAAATTTTGCTGTCAAAATTATGAAACAGAAAGATTAATCCAACTGGTATATGCATCATTATGCAATGAAGGAGCTAGTTTGGTGGCCGTGATTAGTCTAAACACGTGTTTTGGGTGTTCAAAAGT
The DNA here is from genome assembly GCA_964019695.1 of Loripinus fragilis. Classification (NCBI taxonomy): domain Eukaryota; kingdom Metazoa; phylum Mollusca; class Bivalvia; order Lucinida; family Lucinidae; genus Loripinus; species Loripinus fragilis. Next base: position 56,973,973 of record OZ026520.1, on the reverse strand, counting down.
ACCGTCTCATTGAGACGTTGTTTTTTTTTGATTACCCTCAACATGTTTTGGTTAAGAGATAAGAAAATGATTATATCTATTATGCACTCCTATCTGGAGGTCTGTAATCTATGTTGTCTTAACATATACCTACTTGTTGATAAAATGTGAGCAAGGGTTGCCTGCCTTTGTGGTTCCCTTACATTTCCCGAGATCCTTTGACACTCCCAAGTGCAGCATCTGTTGTGGATGATTAATGGTAAATGCCAGTTCAGACTGAGCCTGCAAAAATGAAACAAATAAATTAAAGCTGCATACTCTGTAACTATGAACATTTTTCGAAAAAAAATATTTTCTTTTTAAATCATTTGTAAAAGTAGAATTAAGCTATGTTTTCACAATAAAAATGTTCAGTACAGCTGAAAACTGCATGGAAAAGTGAATTATCTTATCAAATAGGTGTATTTTTCTCTTGTTGGTAATTATTTGCGTCCCTCCAATAATTATAGACCGATGAATTTTAACATAAATGCAGTTGTTATGATAGTGATAACTTGTTAAGATTTACGAAAATGGTAAAATGTTTACCTGAATTTGAGTATTTTTACTGCGTTCTTGAAAAATAAAAACATTATTTTTAAAATTAGAAGATCAAAAGTTACAGACTATGCAGCTCTAAGTTTTTGATCAATAGTGAATTTTAACATTAGGCTGCCAGTCACGACTTTTGTTGTCTGCTCATCTTGTCTGCTTATGTTCTATATGTCTATATTGCAAACAATATGAACTCAGATAAGACTGCTCCCAAGGGGAGCAGTCTGATCTGGGTCCAAATTGTTTGCTTCCATGAAAAAAATCTAGTCTGAAGGGCACTTGAATATATGCAGCAGACGTAAAAAGAAGACATCTTCAGGACAAAAAATAGTGGCAGGACAAGGGTCTCTATGACTCTCACTCCCATGTATTGGGTTCCAAAGTGTAGCTCATATCAAAGCAATACTATCAAATAGACATTATAGGGTGATCTTTCATTTACAGGAAGAATTTTTAAATCAATAAATGAAACAATAAACTACTCTTTTTTTTTATAAAAACTGTGCTTTCGAGGTATGCAATTTAAATACTACACCAAAAAATTCCACTAACGAGCATTGAGCTTAAAATGCTTTGCAAAAGTGAAGTGAACTTTTATAGACCACCTGTATATTTTGAGGTCCAAAAGGATTCACACATAAACAGTTTTTTTGTTTTTATTTTGCAAAATGTGGTCTGCTGACTTTTCATTTCACAACTGCATGTGAATATTAAAGGTGCAGACCAGCCTGCACATCCATACAGCCTAACCTGCGCCTTTGTTATTTGCTCTCTTGAAAGAAAATATATTGTAGTTTGCTACATGCATAATATCAATATTCTAGCTAGTCTCTGTAGCTGAGCATGCTTGTTCAAGTGATAGCTGTTTGGAAACTCCCAAAGACAGGGTTTTTATGGTGCGGCCCAATTAAAGAAAACTCAGTGTTTAAATTTGGAGGCAGCTCAATGCCTTGCATGCATTAAAGTCAGGAAAGGATATACATACGTAACAAATCAGCCAAAAAACAATTACTTTCTTAACCGTTCTCACGCTAAATGTGTATATATATGATTTGACCAGCAGCCAAGGAAAAGCCAGTAACAACAATAAACAAAATGAGGCTGTTGCAAAGCTTTAATATCATTAGCTAAGAGGAGGAATTTCCGTGACAAAATAAGCCATTTAAAGTAAGTAAAAAAAATCAAATGGCGGACCCGATTGAGAGCAATGAGGAGGACGCTTATAATTTCTCTTCATTTAATGATTCCTCGTAACCTAGCGATTTGAAGGGTTTGATTTAGATAAATTACAATTATATGTTCATGCTACATTTGTGATCGATCTTTGCAAGCATGATGTTCAATCACCCCTTTGTTGTTGATTGTTGAATATGGTCGGCTCTAAAAAATCCATTCCCACATGTTTACCGGTATTTCCCGGGTTAAAATTTCTATGTATAGTTTTCTCCTGAATCACTTTTTTGATATCATAATATTTTCATAAAGGTTTTATTTCTGTATGACTTGCTATTGCAAAGTAATGGTTATCCAAAATGACTTGGTGTCTTCTACAACAACTGTGGTGAAAAAACTAGCAGCAGTGGATAATTCTATGAAACTTCCATAGCATGAGAAAGGTTAATGGCTTTTGAGAATGGTTGATTGCTCAGGCTTTCATGTGACTTTTCAATGCAATCGGAAAATAATGGCTCAATTCGAGAGTCAAGCCTCTGATGTATGTAAAGCTAGAACCATATGTATGAAAAAAAAAATTATTAATCAGAACTGGTGTAAGGAAAAATAGTACTGTAGCATGTGGGTCCAGTCTATTTAAAATCCATTAATTTGATTACCTTAAACGTTTTATCAACTGAATAATTTAGGTTTATGATTTTCTATATCGATATTTTACTGATAAATCATAAGTTTAATCTATAACCGTTTGTTTTGTTGCGATCATACTTATTATTGGGTTGGCATGGTTTCTATGAAATCAGCGTCACGTTATGTAACGTCAGCGTCACGTTATCAAAGTAGATCCTCGATGTACATCAGAGGTCTGATTCCACGGAATTCCAAGGAATTGGCCGAGGCAGATCCGATTGTTTTCAATGAAAATGTAGGAGAAAAGTAGGAGCATATAGTAAAAAAAATACCCTTTCAGCCTTGTCCATCATGGAAGGATTAAGCAGGCCTATCACAGTTCCGAGATGATTCTTCCAGTGTTCCTTATATACATTACCAAACAAGAAGAAACTCACAGTCTTATCACAGTCTAACAGGTCACTCAGCTTCCAGATACAATACGACTTGCCCTGAAAAGAAACAATAAAACTCAAACTGAAAAGCAGCAAATGGACTAGCCCTGGAAGGCAACAACAATAATTATCATATGACATAGCACCTAGGAGTGAAATAACACCATGCATCAAAATCGACAAGCCACTAGTGGTTAGCAGATTTCAGTAATGTTATGAAATGGCAAAGAAACAACAGGATTTCCTCTGAGAAGCAACAACATGATTTGTCCTGAACAATTGGACTTGCCCTGAAAAAGTAACAATATGACTTATAAAAAGAAATCACAGGACTTGTCCTGAAAAACAGTAATAGGACTTGCCCCGAAAAGCAATAATTGGACTTCCCAAAAATTAATCAATAAGATTTAATCTGAGAAGCAACAATATGACTTGCCATAAAGAGATGAGATAGGACTTGCCCTGAAAAGTTGTTAGTTTGTTTGTTTGATTTGATTCTTTAAGTCCCATCAACAATCTTTCAGTTAAACAGGGACGGGTCTTCCTGGGTTGAACCAGTACTGAGCTAGGATAAATATGTCTTGCTCAAGGACCACAACGCAGTGACGCCGGTGAGGCTTGACCCCGCGGCCCTCGGTCGCGAGTCAAGCACTCTACCACTGAGCCACTGCATTCCAACTGAAAATTTGTAATAGGACCTACCCTGAAAGTGAAATAATGAACTTGACCTGAAAATCAGCAATAAGACTTGCCCTGAAAAGCAACAATAGGACTTGCCCTGATGGCAATATGGCATATCTAAACTCCTCTGTTTTTAATTGGCAAAAACATGTTTCAACAAGTTTGTACTCAAGCCTGGTCCTTACATTTTCTCCTATGCACAATTGCACTTAAACTACTGAGACTAAGAACTATGGTTAATTTGAATTTACAGATACCGAGATACAGTTTATTGCTCCGGACATGCACATTTTAATGTATTTTTCATTCCCTAGCTCAAACCATTTTCAAAGCAATCTATTTATCAACTAAACATGTAGACATGTATCTAAACATTATTAAAGCTAAAACTAATCTTCCGCCTAATTTCATAATATATAACCAGCTTAGAACCATAAATATACATAATGGACCATCCAGATTTAATTGTTTTTGAGAGGATTTACCAGATAATAAGGTGTTTGTTTGGTTTGTGGTTTTATGTCCCTGTCAACAGCTATGGTCATGTCGAGGCTGAGCAAGCTTGACTAAGCGTTTAACCAGTACTTCCTGCACACACTTCTTGACACCAACTGTTCTTGAATCAGCAGGAGGAGAATGACCGTAGAAAATATTTTACAATATATCTCAGAAAAAGTATGGGACCCGGTTGGGATTGAACTCACAACCATCGGACTTGCTACCAATTGGGCTACCAGCCCGGTTATAATAAGGTGAAGCCAACATACTGAAGCTGACTGCCTGGGCTCCGTCTTGTGGACCACTACACCAATTGTGACCCAGTTATCTTTCTGAAGGTCACCTCGACCTACTTTGTGATGGATATGAGAAACCTTGATAAGAGCTCTACCAGACATCTTGATTTTGAACTCTGCCATCGATATTCTGGGATTTCTGGAATAAATAAATCATTTCCTTCATGAATATTCATGCTAGGCTCCACCCACTATGAATAATTATATAAATAAACTTCAATGTTGGTTCATAGGGCAAAGAAAGTAATTGTTAGGTCCACTAGTGTAGGATCAAAAATATATTTCTACAAGCAATCAGAGAATACCCTGACCAGGCAGCTCTTACAAGAGCTGCCTGATCTGGGTCTGTTCTGTTTGCAAAGGCATTAAAGCGTAAATAAACATCCCATTGATTAGGAAAAAAGAGCATAATTTACTCTTTGCCTGCTAGTGGAGACTTTAGTCGTCTGCTGATAGCCTTTGAAAACAGTTTGGACCCAGATCAGGCCCAACTAAAAGTCAGGTCTGATCTGGATCTAAACTGTTTGACACCACGACGATATCCCTGAAATAATTTTTGGAAAAAAATGATTATGAAAAAAAATCAGCAGAATCAGCAGACGACAAAATAATCGTGAAAAACTACCAAGCATGCAAAGAGTTAAGAAAAATTCAATAGTAAAATAATGTCAAAGATTTATAGTTCATGGAGAATTTGAATATGATCAGATGAAGTTATGATGAAACTTATTAGAGGGAACAGAATCAATTTAGCATTCTAATGAACTTGCTAATGAAACGCAATGTCGGAATAATAGTTTGACATCATTAATTACGTCACATTTTGTTGGATGACATAGGGCTTTATGTTGCTTGAAATATGAGATGAAACAAAGAGTTTTTACAGTAAACAAACAAAGAAGTGCATCAGGATGTGGATTTGTTTTTGTTTGGTTTGATTCTTTACGTCACAGTCAACAATTTTTCAGACATGTTGGGATGATCTTCCTGGGTTGAACCAGTACTGAGCAGCGAATAAAGTGTCTTGCTCAAGAAGCGACTTTGCCAGCAGTGCGGCTTGACTCAGCAACCCTTCAATTCCCAGTCTAATGCTGCACTACAGTTTCAATCCAGCAAAACATTCTGACATGAAAAACAATTGTTGACTGGGATGTAAAAGTATCAACTCAAACAATATACCTGTAATTTGATAACAATTATCCCCATACCATCTCCAAATAAGATTTCGTGTGAAAATGCTGAGAGTTGATGGAAAATTGCTAACTATAAGCATAGGTCCAGATAAGGAAATGTTTTGATCATAAAATTGTTAATATTTTCTTACCCATCAATTTAAACATGTGTTTTGGGTGATCAAAAGAACCGTCTCATTGAGACGGTTCTTTTGAGTGCCCACAATATATGTTTTGGTTGAGAAATAAGAAAAATAAAACAATCAAACTCTTATCTGTAGGCCTGTACTAGCACACACAAAGCTTTCTCTTTTTTTTCTTTTCCTTTTGTGTGTGAGTGTGGGAGGTGCACTTTATCCTTGTCAGAAGCTATTGTTGACATCCTCAAGTGGTAGGCAATAATAAATGACTAAGATTGCAACCTGTATGGTAGCACCCACTAAGTGGTGTAGCATGAGATAGCCCTTATCATGAGTATTACATCAAGGTTTCACAACACTAAAATGACACACCCACCTCATTGCCATCTCTGCGATCAGAGATGGCAATGAGGTGGGTGTGTCATTTGATAGCTCATCACTTTTGTCTGAAACAGCTACTGTAAAGTAGATTTCAAATGGCTACAGTACTTTCAACCAATTTTAGTTAAGTACTGAAAGATGGCAAGCTTTTTTGAAAAGCTTATACTTGTACATACATAATCTTTATTCCGCAGTAAGGATCAGTCGTGATATTTTTCTCATCCAATTCAGTTACATCTGGTGTGACTGGTTTTGTTCTATATTCCTCTCTCAAAGTGTACTTCCCACTCACAGTACCAGTCTCAGGCTCAGGTTTATTCATAACTGGCTTTGTTTTGATTGGTCTGTTTGCTGGGCTTGCAGATTTATCTGTGAACATATTAAACCCTTACAGTGACTCCAATAAGGCCAAATAAAAGGACAAGTATGTTTCGGGTAAGGGGTCAGAAATTTTAGGTAGGGTAGGCACACAAATTTTTTTTCGGAAAAAAAAATAATTTTATGCATTTTGAAAGGCAACTTTTTTATGCATTTTGAAAGGCATTTTGCCTTTCAAAATGCATAAAATTATAGGGTTTTTTTCAGAAAACCTGAAAGAAATTCTAGGTTTCCCAAGTCAATTTAGGTAGGGTCAGGCTACCCTAAACACAGGTATTTTTTATTTGGCGCAATTAACAGCAGACGACATTTTCAAATTTCGTTGCTTATTTTAGAAAACAAATAAGAATTGGAAATTCACTAGAATCATCTGCTCATAGCTATTTCAGGAATAAGTGTCACCGGAAGGTGGAATGCAACTTTATATTAAATTCCTTGGGGGTGGGGGCTCAATGTTGTTTTTTGTTCTTTGGTGGTGCCCTTCAATTAATTTAAATTTCTAGGTGGTACCTCTAAAAAAAGTTGTGTTCCATCCCCCAGTGACACTTTTTTGTGAAATAGCACTCCCACGAAATAGTTAGTCTTATGTGCACTTTTTGCAACAGACAACATTCTCATTTTTTCCCTGCTTAGTATCATATAACATTGCGCCTTGGAGGGAAATAACTCCATGTACTAAAATTGATAAACCACTAGTGGTTTACATATTTGACCATAACATGTGATTTCAAACAATGTGGCATTTTGACATGTGTTGACTCAGACGAGCCTGTGCAGCCTCCTTTTAAGCTTAGAAACTTCAAATGGTGTTCAGTCAGTAGCTTAACAATCATAGAATACTCAAGCGTCTAGCAAAGGCTCTGATCAGACTGTGCATATGCGCAGGCTAATCTGAGGCTTTGCTGGTTGCACATACCACATCAGGGATTTTTTCAACCTTTTTGGGGAGGGGCCCTAGGGCCTTTTGCTTTGGGAAATTTTTGGCATTTTAACCGAAATTGGGAAAATTTCTTTGATCATTTTTATATTATTTTCTTAAACAGGGACCCTAAAACTGCATTGAATCACTCTTATTCCTGATTATATGCTTTATTTTGATTAAAAGTCCATTGAAAATGAAGGCAATTTGTTAACTATATTGATTTACATAAAAATGACCTTCTGATTGGGATTTTTTTTTGTTCAAATTGGGAAAAAATGTAGGCATTTGCCATTGGGACAGGGGCCTTATAACGGCCCCTGAGACACCCGAAAAGAATCCCTGCACATTGTTGGAAATCTCATGCACTGGATCATTTAGTAGCATTATGTAATGAAGTCAATAACAACATTGCATATATGATGACAAAGTGTTAATGTTTTCGTGCAAAAAAACAATAAAAGTCATTTTAATGTCATATGATAAATAGAATCTAACATTTATGCTCCTGTAATATTAAATTAATCAAACCCATTGCAAAAAATAGATAAAATGCTAACTCATTTCTTGCTAGCAGTGACTTTTGTAATCTGCTGATAACCTAAATGCAAAAAGTTTGGACCCAGATCAGGACCTACAAAGAATTTTTTAAAAAAGTATATTTTAAAAAATCAGCCAATGACTAAAAATGCATAAAAAATTACCTAGCATGCAAACAGTAAAGCATGGTAAGGGATAATTCAGAGAGATATATTAGCCAATTTTAGACTACAGTAAAACCTGCCTTAAGCGGCCACTCAAAAAGAATGCCAAAAATTGGTTTTCAAGACCGATTATCGCTTAATGCAGGTCAAAAGTATTGCAGAATGCTCCAAGAGAGCATTTTGCAATACTTTCGACCTTCATTGAGCTATCATTTGTCTTTAAGACCTTTGTTTTGTCTATTTTTGAGTGGCCACCTTAGACAGGTTTTATTGTATCTGAAAAAAATAATTGATCTTCAAAAGAAATAGCTGATAAGTTTAAAACCTGTCCATCTTGCAGGCGGTGATTTCTTCAGTATACTTGGATCATAGTTTGGTGTATGAGCCACACGCTGACGTGGTCCTTTATTTAATAATTTCTTCATCTCACGACCTTCATCAGTCAAATTGCTCTTCTTTTCTGAAAGGAAGCAGGGCCCGGGGTTATAAAACTTTTTCATGCTCAACTCATACAAGTATGAGTACAATTCAAGGACTTTTCAAGGACTTCTAAAAGCTTCTCCAACAGTTTTCAAGGACTTAAAAGTTAATGAAAAATACTGATCTAAGTGTTGAAATTCTACTACAGAAATGCTAGACTGTTATAATGGAGGCATTAGTACTGGAAAATTAGTATACAATTAGTGTGCCTCTATTTGGTGCAGCATATGCTTAAGGTCAAGGTTACCCAAATTTTCTCATTCTTTCCAACTGTCTGCCTGTCTCAAATTAGTATCTTTGCAAGTTTGGTTAAAATCCATCCAAAGGTTCACAAGTTAGAGCGCAGACAAAAAGCTTCCCCAACCCAAAACCAGGATCCATACAAAAAATAATATGTCCTCACTCGCTTCGAGAGGGGGACATATATATATAGCCCAAAAATGATTATTTTCAGTGTTTCTTATCAAAACATATATTTTGGAAGCTTCAAAGAAATGTCTCATAGACATGGGTGAAAGTTCAAAATATCCAAAATCCTGAACTTTCTGAATTTCAATCTTAAAACTTGCAGTATACCCACTAAATATCCTCAACTTCAACTTAAAATGGTAAGTTGTCCTTAGACAGACTGAAAATAAATCAGAGAAACTACTACGATCTCCTTAATTCAGCATTTTGAGGATGACTTTCTGTAGAAGTCATCCTCAAAATCCTAAATTCAGGAATAATCCTGAAAACTTGCATTGAGACCCTTCTTTTTAGCACCTAGAACATATCTTTGCATAGGAAACTTTAAACTTGTTCATTTATACACTGTATTAACTGAATTCAATGTATCCCAAATTTAGTTTGAATTAAGTAGTCTACTTCAAACTATCCGAGTTGGGAGTTATTAAGGTTTTACTGAATATACTTGAATTTGTGTTCTACCCAAATACTGATGTCTCCCCACTTGAAAGTGCAGTATTTAATGTACAGAGTGGACACAAGTGAATAAAAAAGTCTATGATTTTCAGTTACAAAGGATCATAACTCCAAAAATAGGCCATTCAGGTTATAGTTCCTGCGTTCTGCATGTAATTAAATGTTGGTTAATATTTGTATGAAGTAGCACGAAGATATCTTTAAACAATTTTTAAGTTACAGAGCAGAGGAAATCAAAGGGCGAAATCTACTACTTTCTGTTTCAAAGGGCCCGCAGCATAACTCCAAAAATAGGCAATCCAGGGCTATTGTTCTTGCATTCTGCATCCCATCTAATTATGGTTAATATTTGTATTGAGTTTGATGAAGACATCTTAAACTGTTTTTAAATTACAGAGAGGACACAACTGAATAAAAAAATCTACTATTTTTCAGTGTCAAAGGGCCATAACTCCCAAAATAGCCAATCCAGAGTTATGGTTCTTGCATTCTGCACCTCATCTAATTAACGTTAAATAGTTTTTAAGTTTTAGGGCAAACACTAATTTGTGACGGACAGACGGATGGACAAAAAAACAATAATGTCTCCCAGCCCAAAGGGGTGTGGAGGTGGGGTGGGGGGAGACATAATAATACTGAAATCAATGATGTAATTTGTTGACAAAAGCAAAACAAAGTCCCTGATCAGCCTACTCACCTCCATCTAATCCCTCCCAGTCACTGTCATCTGAATCACCAAACAAACTGTGTGGATCTACTTCTTGGCTTGTGGGGTCACTCTCTCGTGTAGCCTCAAAAAATAGGTTGACTTCATCTGAAAATATCACTTTATTCTTCAAAACAAGAAATGTCACAAACACGTGACGAATGCCCCCAAAGGAATTGGTCTAGCAAAAGACACATTTGAGGAAAGATAGCTGTAATATAGCACGAAAAACCTAGAAATGAAGCCAGAAGTCAATGTCAAAGTGACTCAAAATGGTATGCACCACTCCGCCATCCCAAGAGGAATCACCACCCCAAATTTGGGATTCCTACATCAAATAATATAGCAGATATGCTCTGGACACAATAATTCTTGAAAACTAGGTCAGAGGTCAAGGTCACAGTGACCCAAAAATAGTTTGTGACACTCAGGCATCCCAAGATGCATTTACATACCAAATTTGGAATTCCTATTTCAAAGAATATAGGAGATATGCACCAGTTTCTAGAAACTAGGTCAGAGGTCAAGTTCAAGGTCACAGTGACTTGATTATGGTATGCGACACTTTCTCATCCCAAGATGCATCCACACACCAAATTTGAGATTCCTACCTCAAATAATATAAGAGATATGCTCTGGACATGATTATTCTAAAACTAGGTCAGAGGTCAAGGTCACAGTGACCAAAAAATGGTACATAGCACTCCGCTATCCCAAGATGCATCCACACACCAAATTTGGAATTCCTCACTCAAAGAATATAAGAGATATGCTCATGACACAATAATTCTTGAAAACTAGGCCAGAGGTCAAGGTCACATTGACACCCGGTCATCCCAAGATGTATATACACACCAAAGTTGGAATTCCTATCTCAAAGAATATAGGAGATATGCACCAGATTCAATGCGGTTTCTAGAAACTAGGTCAGAGGTCAAGTTCAAGATCACAGTGACCCAATTATGGAATGTGACACTTCGTCAGTCCAAGATGCATCCACACACCAAATTTGAGATTCCTACCTCAAATAATATAAGAGATATGCTATGGACATGATTATTCTAAAACTAGGTCAGAGGTCAAGGTCACAGTGACCCAAAAATGGTACATGACACTCCGATATCCCAAGATGCATCCACACACCAAATTTGGAATTCCTAACTTAAAGAATATAAGAGATATGCTTGGGACACAATAATTCTTAAAACTAGGCCAGAGGTCAAAGTCACATTGACCTAAAAATGGTATGTGACACCCCGTCATCCCGAGATGTATTTACACACCAAAGTTGGAATTCCTATTTCAAAGAATATAGGAGATATGCACCAGACTCAATGCAGTTTCTAGAAACTAGGTCAGAGGTCAAGTTCAAGATCACAGTGACCCAATTATGTATTGCGACACTTCGTCAGTCCAAGATGCATCCACACACCAAATTTGAGATTCCTACCTCAAATAATATAAAAGTATGCTAAGGACATGATTCTTCTAAAAACTAGGTCAGAGGTCAAGTTCAAGGTCACAGTGACCCAATTATGGTATGCGACACTTCGTCATCCCAAGATGCATCCACACACCACATTTGAAATTCCTACCTCAAATAATATAAGAGATATGCTCTGGACACGATTATTCTAAAAACTAGGTCAGAGGTCAAGGTCACAGTGACCTGAAGATGGTATGCGACACTCCGCCATCCCAAGACGTATCCACACACCAAATTTGGAATTCCTACCTAAAAGAATATAATAGATATGCACCAGACTCAATGCATTTTCTAGAAACTAGGTCAGAGGTCAAGTTCAAGGTCACAGTGACCCAATTATGTATTGCGACACTTCGTCATCCCAAGATGCATCCACCCACCAAACTTGAGATTCCTACCTCAAATAATTTAAGAGATATGCTCAGGACACGATTATCCTTAAAACTAGGTCAGAGGTCAAGGTCAAGGTCACAGTGACCCGAAAATGGTATGCGACACTCCGCCACCCCAAGATGCATCCACACACTAAATTTGGAATTCCTACCTCAAAGAATATAGAAGATATGGACCGGACACGAAAGCGGGACGGACGGACGGACAGACAGTGCGATTACTATATGCCTCCCAAAGTTCCTTTGGGGGCATAAAAATATCAAAAATTATTTCAAGGGTAAGTTTGTTCGTTTGAGTTGATGCTTTATTACCCAGTCCACAATTTTTTTAGCTATGTAAAGATATTTTCCTGGGTTGAAGCAGTACTTAACCCATAAAACGCCACCTATAATTTGCAGCAGACGACAATTTCAAATTTTGCTGCTTTTTCAAAAATAACGAATAAGTAATGATATTTCATGAGAATTGTCTGCTGGCAGACAATTCTCATGAAATATCATAGCTTATTTTTTTCACAAAATTTGTTGTCTGCTGCAGTCCTGATTGGAGCTTTAAGGGTTAAATTAATAATGAGAATGAAGTGTCTTGCTCAAGGACCCAACACAGTGCCTCATATGAGGCTTGAACCAGGGAACTCTCCATCTCATGTCTAGAACTCTACCACTGAGTCGCTGTGCTCCTAATGACTGTTTTTCTCCAAAATATATGTTGTGGGTACTCAAAAGAACTGTCTTGATGAGACAGTTCTTTTGAGCACCAAAACACATGTTTAAATAAAAGTGCTGTTGGCATGCATCATACCCCGCCAAGAAATATTTTCAATACAAAGACAATCCATAAATCAAGGGCCATAACTCATTTAAAAATTTATAAAAAACTAGAATTGTCAGAGAATCTGACTATAACCCCACTGCAGTGCTTTTATATATGAAAAAGGCCAAGTTCTAAAAATATTTAGCAGGAAAATCTTAAGATATTTTGTTTGTTTGATTTGTTACGTTCTATCAACAATCTTTCAGTTAAACAGGGACGGGTCTTCTTGGGTTAAACCAGTACTAAGCTAGGACAAATGTGTCTTGCTCAAGGACCACAACGCAGTGAAGCTGGTGAGGCTCCAACCCGCAGCCCCTCGGTCTCGAGTCAAGCACTCTACCACTGAGCCACTGCGCTCTCTCTAAAGATATTAAGCCGGAACAATTTCTGACATCACTCAAGGGCCATAGCTATGTTACCAACTAGATCTTGACAATATGAATACATATATAAAATTTGGTGATATTCTTTCAATTTGCTCCCAAGCTATTGAGCTGAAACGAAATTTTGACGTAAATCAAGGGCCATAACTCCTGTACAAATTTGCGAAATATGATGTGTAACAATCCAAAGCTAGATCTTGTCAATGAAGGCATATATAAAATTTGGTGAAATCTCTTCTGTCAATTTGTTCTCAAGATATTCAGTGGAAACAACACTCTGGCGTAAATCAAGGGCCATAACTCTGGTACAAATGTGTGGAAATTGAAGTGAGTCAATCCCAACGAAGATCATGCATATATAACATTTTGTGAAAATCTGTCAATTAGTTCTCAAGATATTGAGGGGAAACGAAATTTAGGCATAAATCAAGGGCCATAACTCTGGTAAAAATGTGCTAAAAATGATGTGTAACAATCCCAACATAGATCATGTCAATATGAATGCATATATAAAATTTGGTGAAATTATGACAATTTGTTCTCAAGATATTGAGCAAAAAAGAAATTTTGGGGCAAATGAAAGGTCATAACTCTGGTACAAATACATGTATGCGAAAAATGTCAAGTGACAATCCTAACTCAGATCTTGTCAATATGAATGCATACATAAAAGTCGGTGAAATTCTGTCAATAAATTCTAAAGATATTAAGCGGAAATGAAATTTTGGCATTAATCAAGGGCCATAACTGGTACAAATGAGCAAAAATAACATGTAACAATCCCAAGCTAGATCTTGTCAATATAAATGCATATATAAAATTTGGTGAAATTCTGTCAATTTGTTCTCAAGATATTGAGCAGAAACGAAATTTTGGCGTAAATCAAGTGCCATAACTCTGGTATAAATTTGGCGAAAATGACATGTGACAATCACAAGCTAGATCATGTCAATATCAATGCACATACAAATTTGGATAAATTCTATGAAGGAGTTCTCAAGATATTGAGAGGAAACCTAATAATGACGGACAAACAGACAGACAAGACACCAAAGTCCAATATAGCCCCCACTTAATATAGCCCCCACTTTTTCAAAGCGGGGCTTTAATAAAATGCAATTTTCTCAACCTAGATCTTATATACACAATTTCATCATATTTTCAAATCAAGGGTCATAGCTGAATTAAATGATATGCAATCCAATAAAACGCCTTCCTAATAATATCAACTTGCATGCAAAGTTTAAAGAAAATTGATCAAATGATGCTCAAGATAAAGCACCAAAACCAATTTTCAACATGAATCAAGGGCAATAACTTATTGCTTATTAGTGCTTATTTGATGAAATTTACCAACTATGACCCCAAACCACTCCTCCCAAATATCAACTCATATACAAAGTTTGAAGACAATCAGCCAAAAAATGCCCAAGATAGACCACAGAAACCAATTTTCAACATTAATCAAGGGCAATAACTCTGTGATTATTTAACAAAATTTACCCATCTACAATCCCAAACCACTCCACCCCAATATCAACTTGAATACAAAGTTTGAAGACAATCAGTCAATAAATGCCCAAGATAGAGCATGGAAACCAATTTTCTACATGAATCAAGGGCAATAACTCTGTGCTAATTTGACGAAATTTACTCATCTACAATCCCACATTACTACTCCCTAATATCAACTCTTATACAAAGTTACATTACTACTCCCTACAGTGATTTTTTTTTGCGTTTTTTACAGCCGAATATCAGCCTCATTCCCAATCCAAAAATGGGCAGTATTTTCCAAATTTTCGTCAGTATTTTCCCAAGAAAATTAAAAAACTAGAGGTCCTGAGGCGCTCACCTGATCTTCTTAATAATGTTAAAATAGGTCAAGGTTAACTACAGCTTATAATGGAACAAATTTTGTTTTTACCATATACATTTTGGTCAAGTGACCTAAACAATCTAATGAATCAAACAGCCCAGTGATTTCTGAGAAAAAGATGTTTGGATAGGTATGTGGCAGTCCAAATGAGTG
Organism: Loripinus fragilis; assembly: GCA_964019695.1. Lineage (NCBI taxonomy): Eukaryota > Metazoa > Mollusca > Bivalvia > Lucinida > Lucinidae > Loripinus > Loripinus fragilis. The sequence goes on along the minus strand of OZ026520.1, from coordinate 56,958,777 downwards.
GCGTTGGATAAAAGGTCACAGGTCAGCTTGACATTTGGTACTTAATTAACCATTGTCTCAATAGATTTAACTTTAATGAATTCGGCTCAGTTATAGAAAATGAACATTTTAAGATTTTCTCCATATAAATGCATAAGGAATCAAATTTGACCTTGCCATCAAGCAAGGTCAACCTAGATTCATCATTTGAGCTTACCTGGTAGGGCCCCCATCCCCAATCCTACATACCAAGTCCCAAAGCAAATGGCCTTTTGGTTCCAGAGAAGAAGAGATTTAAAGAGTTTTTACCATATATGGGCATGGTGGCCATGTTAGTCATGTGACCATAACAATTTATATAAGTTTTGGCAAACCAATCATAAGGAGTTGTCATATGAAATTTGGTTTCAATTGGCCAAGAATTGTCTGAGAAAACTATGTTTTAATATGTTGATGGGACTCCAATATAAGCCACCTTTGCTGAAAGGTCAAAGATCAACCTTGACCTTTGAAACTTATTTATTGCCACTAGATTGAACATATCAAATGAGAATAATGACTTTGGCTTCCACAGTATTCAAAAAATCAACTTTTCAATTCAATTTTCCATCCAAATGCATTAGGAAGCAAACTTGACCTTGAGGTTAAGTAGGTCAGGGTCATCCTAGGATCATCATTTGAACAAACTTGGTAGGCCCCACATCCCCAATACTACATACCAAGTCTCAAGGTCACTGGCCTTCTGGTTCTGGAGAAGAAGATTTTTAAAAGGTTTTTACCATATATGGGCGTGGTGGCCATCTTTGTCATGTGACCAAAATATTTTGCATAAATTTTGGCTGACTTATCATAAGGAGTCTTCATATGAAATTTGAGCTCAATTGGGCCAATGGTTTGTGAGGAAACTATGTTTTAATATATTGATGGGACCACAATATGAGCAACCTTGGCTGAAAGGTCAAAGGTCAACCTTGACCTTTGAAACTTATTTATAGCCATTGTCTCATTAGTTTCATCATATCAAGTAAGAATAATCACTTCGGCTTTAACAGTATTCAAAAAATCAACTTTTCAAACAAATTCCCATTTAAATCTATTAGGAAGCAAATTTGACCTTGACGTTAAGTAGGTCAAGGTCAACCTAGGATCATTGTTTGAACAAACTTGGTAGGCCCCATATCCCTGATGCTACATACCAAGTACCAAGGTCATCGGCCTTCTGGTTCTGGAGAAGAAGATTTTTAAAGGGTTTTTACCATATATGGGCATGGCGGCCATCTTGGTCATGTGACCAGGAACATTTGAACAAACTTTCCTTCCCCCATCCTAAGGAGTCTCCATATGAAATTTGAGTTCAATTGGCCCAGTGGTTTCAGAGGAGAAGATGTTTGAAAATGTTGACGGACGGACGGACGACGGACGGACGGACGACGGACGCCAGAGTCACTGGTATACTAATAGCTCACCTCGGAGCCTTCGGCTCAGGTGAGCTAAAAAAAAAACTTTCGTGTTTGCACTGTCATTGCGCCATTTGCCCCTTCAGAGGCAGCTGGGGCGTGTTAAAAATCGGCCGGGGCCAAATAGGCGCATTACCAATCCTACAAGCTTCCAAATTATGCAACAAATTTCAGCTAAAAAACCTTTTTAGCCGTGGTGAAAACCAGATGTTTACATTTTTTACCGACTGTTGGCATATTGGTCGTGTAGTATTAGATCCTGCAGTGCATTATCTGGGCTCCAGGGGTGTTGTGTCCACTAACGAGGGCATATCAGCAATGGTTTGCCTCATTGTTTTAACAGATAATTTGCCTTGAAAGTGCAGAATTTAACACTTTTCCTCCAGATTCGTAAAAAAGATAAATGCCAAACAGCTGAAAAAAATAGCTAGCTTAATTTGGTACACCTGTGTATAAGAATGGGACTCAATGGAGATGGAAAATTAACGAGGTAAGGTTTTACTTTGACTATCTTATCTTTCTTGTCTATTAGACCTGAAGAAGCTGGTACTTTGGTGTAGGTTTCAGTAGTTCAAAGTACCCCACCCACTTCTTCAGTTTTTCTGTCTTTACCCCACTTTATGTTGGCTTGGGAAAAGGGCTGGGAGCGAACAAAAAATAGTCTTGTATAGGAGACCCCCTGCCCAATTTTCTTTTCAGTGTATTGACTTAGTCATTTTTTTGCAAAACTAGGGGGGGGAGGGGCTGTCCGTTTGAATGGGTTGGCTTAGTCATTATTTTCGGTGACAAAATGTCATCTGATAACAGTTAATATTACATTAGAAGAATACTAAAATCTGACGCAAAAAGCAATAAAAAGATAACAAACCATTTCAAGAAGGATTTTTGTGCCCTTCAACTAGCAATCAAATAGTACCAGTTCATGTTGAATCGACCAGCAAGGTAGTCACCACATTGTTTCACTACCACCACCACCAAAAACAACAACAACAGAGCAAGTTCAGAAGGCCACACAGATGATGAGGACTCTGACTGTGATTATGTCCCAACTGTTGATGCCAGGAATTTTTTATGTTCAGCTCGAGCTCTGACAAAGGTTGATTACATGAACTCACAAAAAATGAGTAGAAATCACCTCAAAATGATCATTTCACAGCAAAATTTTCACTGTTTTTTCATTGAAAAATGGTCTCAGAAGCACTCTCCTGCATTCTAGATTTTAAAAATTTTCTGGGGGGAGACCCGCATTACCCCCCCCCCCCCCCAACAAGAGGGGGGCTCACACCCTCTCGTACTCTCCCCCCCTCGTGTCTCGCAATTTTCCCAATGTAAAAGGTACAGGTACTTTCACAATTTGGTGGATAAAATCACTGCCCTAATATCAACTTTTGTACAAAGTTTGAAGAAAATCTGTCAAAAAATGCTCAAGATAGAGAGCGAAAACAAAGTGGTGACGGACGAACTGACACTCAACACAAATTTTTGAATAATATCCTGCACTTTTTAAAGTGGAAGGGTATAACAAATGGGTGAGAAAGTAATCACACTTTTACATATAACTGTTTGCTTATCTGGAGCTATAACAGAAAACCTGACTTACCTTTTGAAGACTTGGTAGATGATTTTGACCTCTTCCTTTCTGCATCATGTTTATCCCTCTTTGGAGTACCCTCTTTACGTGATGGACTCTTCTTTTTCAGGCCATGATGAGACTTTTCTAACATTTTAGGACTTCGAGATTTCACTGTCTTTTGACTATCTGTTTTTATGGAAGGCATCGATGACTCTGATTTAGTAGAATATTTGGTCTTTGTTATTACTGAATGTTTGGTTACCTCGGTTCTTCCTGATTTCACTGTCCTCTGAGTTTCTGATTTTATTGAAGGCTTTGGTGACTCTGATTTATCAGAGCATTTGGTTGTCTTTGTTATTACAGAATGTTTGGCTACCTCCGTTTTTACTGAAACTTTGGTCATCTCTGCTTTTTTGGTGGGTTTCGGCATGTCCCTTTTTATGGAAGATTTGTTTGTCTCCCTATTAATTGAAGCTTTTGGCGTGTCTGTTCTCACAGAGGTTTGTGATTTAGTTTTTTGACTAGATGAAGCTTTGTTTGGTGTTTTTTCTTTGACTGCTTTAGAACTGGATGATCCTATCTTTGACTCTGATTTCATCAACAATGCTTCAAACTGTTTCATTCTCTCAGACATTCTTTTCATCTCAGCTGAAAAATAGTCACATTTTCTGAAGTTTTTAAAACTCCAGATAAGAATGAATTACTGATCTTTTTCCTTTCAATAAAACACATATTGTGGTACTAAAAAGAACTCTCAATCATATGTTGTAGGTACTCAAATAAATCAATAAGATGGTTCTTTTGAATACCCTCAACACATATTTCTGCAGAATAATGCACTTTAGCTTTCAAGTCTGCCATGTTTTTTGTGTGCTATTAATCCAGAGCAAATTACGTGACATAATAGTGGGACAAAGTGATTTGATTGGTTAAACATCTCAGAAATTTAAACCGTGAGACTATAATATTCAAGCAGCCAATGAAAAGGCTATGATGTCATGGTCATTTGCACTGGATTTATAGCACAAAAAACATGGCAGACTTGAAAACGAAAGTGCATCATTGCTATTTTTTTTACTGTTTTGGATAAAACAAATTCACACATTTTAGTATTCAATTTTGTTTAATTTCTAATCCTGCATTTTGGATACTTAATAGAACAGCCTCATTGCTGCAATTCTTTTGAGTGCCCACAACATACACTCTGGTTGAGATCTAATTACAGTGTACTGTGTAGTCCTTTTATAACACACCTCGTAATAACACAGATTAGGATATAACATGGTCATGTTGTGCCTACCATTTTTTTTTACCATATGTAATTTTACAAAAGGGATTATAGGAAAAATTACAATAAATTCCTTTGTAAAATTTGTCCCTTTATAACACAACTCACCTTTTACATGGTCCTTTGTTTGTTTTTGATTCTTTACATCATAGTCAACAATTTTTCAGTCATGTTGGGATGAGTCTTCCTGGGTTGAACCGGTACTGGGCAGTGGATATAGTGTCTTGCTCAAGGACACAACACAGTGACTTTGCTGGTGGTGCGACTCGAACTAGCAACCCTTCTATCCCCAGTCTAACGCACTACCAACTGAACCACTGTACTTCCCATAACATAGCCCATTGCTATGGACCCAAAACTTAGCGTTATAAAAGAACTGCACTGTACTTACCTAATATATCTTCCGCTGAAAGATCTGCTTCATCGGCACTTTCTTCTTCCTCCTCATTTCCAACACCCATTTCTTCTTCACCTTGAGATTTAGAAACAGTCCCCTCTTCAATCTGATTAACAATTTCTGCTTCAGACTGACTATCAATATCTGATTCAGAGGGATAACCATTTTCTATTGGTGACTGGTTTTCAACCTCTTTCTCAGAAAGGTTATCAATGTCAACTTCAGACTGGACATGGACTGCTTCACTATCTGCTTCAATAGTTTCTTCCTGACCAGTTCTGGAATGAGTACTATTATCACTTTCTAGACTGGTTTTCTGTTTGATATTGCAGTTGACTGCTTCACTACTTTGAGCTTCTGATTTTAATTCTGACTGGTTCTCCAAACTTTTAAGCATCTCTTCCTCCATGTCAGAGTCATCAAAATCTACAAAATAGTTTCAAACAAAAAAATATAGCAAGAAATGAGCAAAGCTCATACACCCCCGGCGGTAGCCATCAGAGGTTGTAACACTTTCAGAGAAAAGACAAAATTGTTTAAGATTTCATAATCCTTAACCAAGTAGTTTCTGAGAAAACCTTGATGAAAAATGTCCCTATGTGTTATATAGGAGTGACAGAAGGAAAAATTGAAAATTTGGAAAAAGAAAGCAAAATGAGGATAAGCATCTTAATTTTCATTTACACAATACACTTTGCCTACCTGAAGGTGTACACAGAATTTCATAATCCTTAATCAAGCAGTTGCTCAGAAAACTGACGAAAAATGTCCCATATGTGTTATAAAGGAGTGACAGAAGGAAAAATTGAAAAAGAAGGCAAAATGAGCTCTAGTATCTTTATTTTCATTTACACAATACACTTGGCCTACCTGAAGGTGTACACTAAATTTGAAAACACTGGCTCCAATAGGAGCCGAGAAATCTGTGAAAGAAATTTTCATTGGAGAGAAAGAAAAATGAACAAATAAAGGGACTGATATGCTATATGTGGCTGTTTTTCTGTTATACAATACAACTCATCACTATCAAGCTTTGTACCAAATTTTAGAATCCTAAGTTAAGTAGTTGCTGAGAAATCTTTGACAGAAAAAAATGTCCATATGTATTATATAAGAGTGACAGAAGGAAAAAATGAAAAATTGTAAAAAGAAGGCAAAATGAGGATTAGCATCTTAATTTTCATTTACACAATACACTTTGCCTATCTGAAAGTGTACACAAAATTGAAAACACAGGCTCCAATAGGAGCTGAGAAATCTGTGACAGAAATTTCCATTGGAGAGAAAGAAAACTGAATAAATAAAGGGACTGATAAGCAATATGTGGCTGTTTTTTTTTGTTACACAATACAACTCATCACTATCAAGCTTTGTACCAAATTTTAGAATCATAAGTCAAGTAGTTGCTGAGAAATCTTTGACAGAAAAAAAATGTCCTGATGTATTATGTAAGAGGGGCAGAAGGAAAAAATGAAAAAAATGAAAAAAGAAGGCAAAATAAGGATTAGCATCTTTATTTTCATTTACACAATACACTTTGCCTACCTGAAGGTGTACACAAAATTTGAAAACACTGGCTTTAATAGGAGCTGAGAATTCTGTGACAGAAATTTCCATTGGAGAGAAAGAAAAATGAACAAATAAAGGGACTGATAAGCAATATGTGGCTGTTTTTTTGTTACACAATACAACTCATCACTATCAAGCTTTGTACCAAATTTCAGAGCCCTAAGTCAAGTAGTTGCTGAGAAATCTTTGACAGAAAAAAAAGTTTACAGACAAACAAACAGACAAACAAACATAATTACAGAAAAGGCAAAAACTATATACCCCCTATATACTTCGTACCGGCGGTATAATAAACCTTGGAGATAAAGACGCTATATAATAAATGTACACATTTTGACTCTTAGGTCTGTGTTTAGGCTAACCCGACGCTGCCTAAAATAACTGGTGAAACCTAGATTTTTTCAGGTTTTCTGGGCAAAAATAATTTTATGGCTTTTGAAGGCGTAATGCGTATCAAAATGCATAAAATTATATTTTCTCAGAAAAAAAAAATATTTGTGCCTACCATGCCTAAAATTTTCAGACCTGTTACCCGAAATACATTATCTTTTTTATTTGGCCTTACTCTGCACCAATTATTTCTCGATAGCAGATGGCATTAACCCTTTGTATACTAAAAACCCCCAAATGGGTACTTTGGCAAACAGTGAAGACCCTGATGAAATGCAGCATAATGCTGCATTTCATCAGGGTCTGTACTGTTTGCTTGGATTTAAAGAACCTTCAGGAACAGAAATATGTGTACATCATAATTTAGAAAATTCTACCTGTTATCCCTTAAAGTGCACAATGGGCAGTCCCAAACATATTGTATCAATATGTATATGGGGAAATCCATTGAAATACAAAGGGTTAAGGGTGATATAATCCAATATATAGAAAAAATGCCATTTATTCAACCTGAACCTTTGTTAAGAGCCCTGAATCTCCAAGTTCAATAAGGAGCCCAAAAATTGAATTTATTGCTTATATTTACATGTTATTATAAATATCTAAATCATAAAAATTATTTATAATTTAGGAAACAAAACAGTTTTGTCGGAGTGTAAAGCCGAAAGCGGAACAGCCAGCGTGAACAGGGACAGTCAATGGAGCAAACAAGAGGCTTTTTGCATGTGCGGCTCGGGTGTGGCTCGCTGTCAATCACAACACCATTGTCACTTCTGGTGGGTGAGTTGGATGTCCGAATCCTGTTGCACAGGCAAGTGAGCTTGGCAGCTGTCAATCAATTTTGAGTTGAATGGTTGCAAAAATCTAAAAATTCATTAAAGGCTTGCTTCGAAAATGTAAATATAATTTAATATCAACATGTGTTTTATATGCTAACAAGAGCCAACTCATGAACCGGTTCTTTGGCTAGGTCATAACCTATGTTTTGGTTGAGAAAAAATACTGTAAATGTTTTAATCACACACGCTTTAACAACTTATCTGAAGCCTGAAGTGACAGAAAAAGAAAATTATAGAAACTCTATAAAAGATCAAAAGAACAAACCATCAAACTCTTCTTCAACATGATCTGTTTGGTGTTTAGTTGTTTCATTTTGTTCCGCACATTTAGCTTCGTTTTCCCTCTTAATGATCTCTTCATGAACATCATCCTCACTCCTTTTATCTGCCTTATCATCTTCATCATCAGATTGGTCTAACATTGCTGATAACTCATCAAAGCTGCACTCATCATCTTAAACATACACAATATGAATATATGAGCAGCAACATGAGATTACCAACAATGTGGACTTTTTTATTATGTAGTATGTGCGCCCAGCAAAGGCTCAGACCAGCCTGTGCATATGCACAGTCTGATCTGAGCCTTTGCTAGTTGTTTGAATATTCTATGACTCTAAGGCGACTGACGGAACATCATTTGGTGTTTCTAAGCTAAAACAGAGTTCGCACAGGCTCATCTTGTCAAAATGCCACATTGTTGGAAATCACATGTCGAGGCTCATATTACTTCTCTAAGACATGCAAATAGTTATTTTGATAAGTATAGGCTATAGAGTCTATATACGAGTCAAAAGTTCTAACAGGCCATGTGTGTTTTGTAGGTTTTCTTAAAAGCTATAAGCACATACTATATCAATTTCGTTTGCATCCCCGAATAGGCCCGCCTACTAGTAAACCATACCAGAAAAACGCTAGGCAAATGTCTTTAAATTGTATCTGGGAGGCTTTGCCGACTACACACACCCTTAATTTCAAAAATCACAAGAATTTGTGCTGAATGGTGAGGTAATTATTGACACTTTGGTCAATAGGACCGAGTCTCATGGAGGAGGAGTGCTCATTTCAGCACTTAAGTGTTCAATATGAGTTTGGTTTTTGAGATTATAAAATATAAAATGTTTTGCGTGTGAAAGTGGGTTATTTCAAAAAGTCATGACTCACAATTTGTGTCAAAATGCGAATTTTGAAAATGGGGCTACCACTATTTTCAAATTTCGTATTTTGACACAATTTACGCCATGATGCTAAATTCATGAAAACTAACACAAGATCAAGAACTAAGTGTCACAAGGTTATGATACTTATGTAACTTATCAGTTGTATAAGTAAAAAACAAAAACATTGCTGTTAGGCCAAATAAAAAAATATGTGTGGTTCAGGTTACACCCTGAAAAAATAGGGTATGAAGGTAGGATACTTTTTTTTTTTTGAAAACTTTTTCTTTGAATATTCAGACCTGCTTGGAAATGTATTAAATATAAGACAAAACTGATATAAAAGGGTCTATTTTTGAAGATATAACTTTTTTGTTAAGGACATATGCTACTAAATACTTCCCATATTGAAATATTTTCAATACTTTGCATACAGTTTGTTTTATGCATGGGCTATCCATTTATGAAATAAAAAGGATATGTCACCGTGCTTATTTTTTCAGAATCTCATATTGAAGTTAACAGCATTTGACCATTTTTCTAGAAATATAAAATAATAACACTAGTCCTAATTATCGAGCTAAAACGGTTGTAATCTTCAGCCAGCTTCTTTCTTTTAACTTAAATTACTGCCCATGACCTCAAACTTTTAAGAAAATGTGCATGTTTACTTGTTATCCCATGCTGTGACAAGATATTGCATGATATATTTTGACAATTCGTCAAAAAATGGAATTTGTTTTTAGAATAAATCATGTATTAAAAAATCTGATATTGAAAATCTTGAAAATTTATTTTTAATTCATGGACTATTATAATACCTTTCAGAAAAAAGAATAAAAATCTGGGGTCACCGAACTAATTCTCTTTCTAGAGGGCCAAATTCAACCCCACCCCCATAGGTTCCATGCGTAATTCAATATAAAAAGTTCGGGGATGACCATTTCGTTCGTTTTGATGATGCCATTTTACTAGTATATGAAGTAATTAGGCATTAAAATGTTAAAAAAATAAGAAAAAACACACTGAAAATATGTGCGCATCCGGGAATCGATCCTGGTCCTCTGGCTTTGTAGCCAGACACGCTAACCACTAGGCCACGAGGTCAGGTCGTGCCCCGCTCTAAATAACAACACAAATAGTATAGACTCGGCCACTATCGTATTCGTAACCAGGGTTATTGTGTACGTCGTTTGATTTAGACTGAGCTACATTTATCTGTCTTTAGTGCTGAGACGATCAGTTCTGAAAAGATGTCAATAGATATTCCCGAACACAGTTTAATTAGTTATTTTGTGAAGAAAATGTCGGAACACCGATATGACATAAGAATATTGGAAGCTGTGTTGATCCGAATCCGTTAATGGTCGAAAAACAGGACCCAGACAACTTGCCCCGTTTGCAGACGCGGGAAAGGTGCGCATTGGAAATAGCCGCATATGTCTTTAATCCTTTTACTTCCAGTACCAAAGACTGTCCATATATATAGAAATTTAGATTATCATTTCAGATGGACATTTTGATATGTATTTTTTCTCAGAATTCTGAAGTTGGAAGAGAATAGCAGAACAAAATTATTTTGTTCTGCTTTTCTCTTCCAACTTCAGAGTTTCGAGAAAAAAGTTTAGGGTAGGGGGTAAAAATTTAGGGTAGGCCCGGTAACCTGAACCACACATATTTTTTTCTTGGTCTTATCCAATAATTCAAAAGCCATGAGGTACTCAGTGCTTTAAATCATCACATCTAGGAACATGTTAAAATTGATAAACCATTAGTGGTTTACACATTTGTTTTGTTTGTATGTTTGTTTGTTTTGTTGCTTTACGTCCCAAGTCGACAGCTATGGTCATAGTGTTTCCCCTAGCCAGTTTTAGCATGGCGTCGCGCCATGCCCTTTTTCTCTAGCGCCACACCCTTTTTCCCCAGCATCATGCCCCTTTTCTAAAACTACATAAACTGCCCTACATTTTGGTAAAAAAATCATTAAAATCTGACAAAAACTAAGGAAGTTACAGTTCTTTTCAGTTCGAAGCCTGAAGTAGCAGAGAAGACACCTCCTGATACAATATTTTACTGCCTGTTAATCCTTTTACAATGGTCACTAATTACCTGAGGCAATTTTGACACATCACTTTGATGAAAATACCCCAATTAGCAATTATTTAAAATGAAGTGTGAATCTGAACCAGGTACAAATAAGATTGTCAAAACAAGTACTAGAAAGAAAGGCAGTCTTGTTAAAAACTTAGGAAGTGATAGACTGGCAATTGAAAATAAATGATTCCCATATAAATAACGTGATTCTGATAAATTTTATAATTAAAAAAAATAAATAAATGAGTCTGTGCTCAAATAGGAATCCCAAACTGGTTTGAAAATTCTAAAATAATAATTAAATAAGTAGTATATTTTGCATTTAAAAAGGACAGATCACAGCTGCATTATGCTAAGGGACATAAATTTATATATGACAATACCACATTCAATTTCGAACTTGGACTTAAAAGTGCCCTCTTAGCCTGTCGCCGCGCGTTCAAAAGTGCCCTCTTAGCCTGTTGTCGCGCGCTTAAAGTGCGCTTTTCCTGGAAACTTTACCATGCCCTTTTTTGGGGCTGGGGGAAACACTAGGTCATGCCAGGGACAGTCAGTTCACCTAACCACACTTTTTTCCTGGGCAAGCTTGAACAAGCAGTAAACCAGTACTTTGTGCACATGCTTTCCCTTGTAACTGCCAACAGCCCTTCTTGAAATGTTCAGCGGCAGGGAGGAGAATGACCGTAGAAATTATTTCATAATCAATCTCCACGAAAGTATGGGAGCGGCCGCGATCGAACTCGCGACCCCTGGATCAGCAGTCAGACTAGCATCTGTTGCCATACACGTTACCAACTGCGCTACGCGGCCCGGTTGTTTTGTATGTGTTCATGCTAAAGGGTACTAAACATATATGCTATGAATAATTTGACCAACCCTTAGAGAAACATGGCTAGGACACGAAATTCTGTGAGATATAGCTTGTGAACCAGCCTGAAACAAACTTGTGACCTTGACCTTAAAAGTTGCAGACAAGGTGTTGTGCCCGATACACCTCCATGCTATGGGTACAGTACAACCTGTGTAAAACGGCCACTCTCAAAAAGACCAAAAAATGGTTTTCAAGACCAAATATCGCATAATGAAGGTCAAAAGTATTGCAGAATGCTCCAAAGCTACCAGTTGTCATTTAGACCTTTGTTTTGTCTATTTTTGAAATTTTGAGTGGCCGTTTTACACAGATTTTACTGTAATAACAATGTTAAGTAAAAAAGAACTTTGTCTTTGTAGTAGATTTGGCAGAGACACATTATCTGAATGGAAGAACTGACAGATGGACACAAGGACTGACAGCCGGAGGAAGAAAATCTGCAGTCCCTAAATCTGTCTTTGATCAATATTAAAGGTGTTAATAACTTTTTAGTATGAAATGTTGGTTGGGATCAGCTCAGGGCTTTATCCAGCAATTTCTGGAAAAGGTCCCTGGCTAAAATTGGGAAAAAATGATCGACTTAACGTCAAATTGGGAAAAATAACGATATAAAACATAACAATGGGAGCAAAATTTACCCTCAAAATCAAGTTTGTTTTTTTAGATTGTCAAATGCCAAGCCCAATGTTTAAGTATCATTCTGATATGGGTCATAGTTTCTCATAAGTGGTTGTGGTCTCTATAGTAAAAAGTAAAAAAAAAAAAAAAAAAAAAAAAAAAAAAAAAAATTATTTTTCTTAATTGGGAAAATATACATGCAATTGGATTGGGGAAAAAAGGTGACTATTTTCCATTGGGAAAGGGGCCAAAATTCGGACCCGCAGGTATAGCAGGTAAAGCCCTGCAACTGTACCAAAATGGATGATTACCAGATTCACTTTCACTGTCTTTACCAAGCTCATCTTTGTCTTTGGTTTCTTTGTCTGGATCTTGGACCACCTCAGACTCACATGTAGCATTTTCATCTGTCAAGTCACCATCATCAACACCATCATCTTGTTCTAGTATTGCTGTAAGTTCATCTAGATCACATTCTGTATCTACAAGAAACAAGGCCTCACGGTTATAAAACATTTTCCATGCTCAACTCAATGAGCATGAAATTTATCCTGCTAATGAATGTTAAAATGCCAACAACTGTTGGCATTTTAACATTTATCAGCATGATAAATACAACATCTGAGCATTTTAAAGCAATATAAATCATTCTTTCTCATCATTTTACTTTTTTGAGCAGTTAAAATTTCATGCTCATTTGATTTCAGCATGAAAAAACTAAACTCAGGGTCAGGTCCCAATACTAGAGACGGCATCCTCATTATGATGTTTTACATTTTACAATATCCAAGTTCCAACCCACTTTGGACTGGTCACTGGCCATTCAATAAAAGTGTGCGAAGGGGATATTGAAATCGCCTCCGTCCGTCTGTCCGTTATGCTATCTCCTCCTCATCCATTGGACGAAAGATTTTATACCAAACTTTGTGTGTGTTCACACAAATAAAAGATAGAAAACATATTGAACAGAATTTTCATTCTGTTGCCAAGGTCATGCCCCTGGGTCGGACTTCAGGGTGCTGGGGGAGTCAAAAACTTTTGCGTGGGGATTTACGATGGTGCTCCATCGACTGCGCCCTCTAGTTTTTTATTATTTCTCAACCAAAGCATATGTTGTGGATACTCAAACATTGAAAAAAGGGTTGTCTCAATGAGATGATTCTTTTGAATACCCAAAAATCTCATCTTAAAAGATGGATAACAAAATAATCACTGTTATCGTAAAAAAACACTGGTACATGTATATCCCTTTTCAAAAAGGGCAAAGTATAGCTTTGACTCTGGAGATGGCACTGATATATGGTATATTAGTATAGAAATGAAAACATTCATACACACAATATGGAAAGCACATGACAGAAAGAATGACCTCAGTCTTATAGGTCAATAGCATACAGGTAAGACTGAGCCACATGTTGCGGAAATTCAGGAAGGGTAACCCCCTTTATATATTAAGACGGATTTACATACATTTGTATTTGGAGCAAATCCAGAGACCCCAGCAGCAGCATGAGCCTTACCAGCACAACCAGTAGAGGCAGTGTGTCTCTCACCAGGGAGGACTCAGCCTCCAATACCACCATGGTTAACATTGCCAACAAGAGCAAGAAGAGACTGTTAAGCTCACCTGACTCCAGTTCATCCAAACAACCGAAGACGCATCTAGCAGTCAAGTCATCCAGATGAGATGGCCCTGTACAAAAGCACGAGAACCATACTCTCCAAGTACGTTCAAGCAACACAATGCTCCAACTACCCCAAGATACAGGTATACCACGAAACCATGTGGTCACTGCACCACATGAAATTATCTATCTCATCACATGCACCAATTGTGCTAAACAATATGTAGGAGAAACTAACTAGGAGAAACTAAAAGGGAGAAACAGACCCTGAAGATGACAGGCCCACAACCAAGCGTGGTCAGTGCGAAAAGTAATTGGATTTACCAGCTCCACTCACTGAAACCTCTGGGCATCAATGTGTTCTTATAAGACACCAGCAAACCTCATTCATTTACCTACCTATAACCCAAGACTGATTTACAAAGTTGTAAAAATAGCCTTAATATATCCCTAGTCTTTGTGCAACTCAGCTGATACAGAGATTCAGCTTGACTGAAATTTACTCCTGACATTTTATCCAAGCAGCCCGTGGTAATGTAATTCCAAAGTATAAAGTAATGACAATGTTACTTACCTGACATGATGATAGGAGATTTCTTAACCTACCTGCAAAAGTAATAAAAAAAATACTTTTGAGCAAAGTTCAGGAACTGTTTCCTGGCTAGCAGTGACATTAATTTTGTCGTCTGCTGATAATATTTGCAAACAGTTTTGGACCCAGATCAGATTGCTATTTTCTATTTGCATTTTATCCCTGTAAGCTTTGTAAAATTGCACCCATTAACTTTGTCATAGTGATTTTTACAAAAATTCTGGAAATGCATGGTTTTCAACAGCGATGTCCCTAATTAAGTAGCGAATAATTATATCTCCTGACTGTGCTTAGCTTTGAAAGTCTCTTTCAACTGATGACTGATCTATCTATACATCTCTATCTACTGCTCGATGCCTCACGGGCATTATCAGCAGTTATTAATTAACTGCTCAATATATAGCACTTATACAGCAAAATGCGTCAGGGTCATACTTGTGACATTTCTGCTTTCATATAGTCACCTTGGACTACATGGACTTCACCTTGGACTATATGGACTTCACCTTGGACTATATGGACTGCACCTTGGACTATATGGACTTCACACTGGACTATATGAACTTCACCTAGGACTATATGGATTTCACCTTGGACTATATGGATTTCACCTTGGACTATATGAACTTCACCTTGAACTATATGGATTTCACCTTGGACTATATGGACTTCACCTTGGACTATATGAACTTCACCTTGGACTATATGAACTTCACCTTGGACTATATGGATTTCACCTTGGACTATACAGAAATCCATGCATCTGATTGGTCAGAAGCTCAGTCAGCTCAGTGACGTGAGAGCGCTCTTAGTGGGAGTTTATAAAAGTCGGACCAATTTTTTATTTCGGTAAGAAATGCCGAAATAGAAATATAACTGCAACAACACCAACGTTTTTGAGTTAGGAAAATTTAGACTTGGGGACATTTCGACTGTACACTCAGTAAATCAAGTCCGTCCTTGTTGTACGGAAGATTTTCTGACAGAACTGCCAGAAATGGTGAGGACATGATGCAAATTTTAGCAGATGATTTAAGCCGCTATGAGCTACTGACACCGGAGAAAACAGAATTCGTTCTCGAAGAAGTAGAGGGACACTTGATGTTTCAAATTCCACTGCCACTAGAGGATGGAAGACCTGTTGGAACTGTTTCGAACGACACTAGTAATTCGAGCGTTCAGGAAAGTGAAAGATTCGTACCAGTCTCTTCAGAGGACTGCGGTCATTTCTTGTCAGCAAATCTTAAGCAAAAACACTAAGTACAAAACTAACAGTGATGTCAATTTGTTCTACTTATGGGCAAGACGAAACTCTGAGATGAGGACAGTTTCAATCAGAATATCACAGATGTATCTTGGTATGTAGCAAAAAATGCCTTATCTGGCTAAATTGTACTCTACTGGGCACAACTGATTTTGAAGGTTTTTTAGGGTCTGTTTGCTTCTAAATTATTTCTTTGCAAAGTTAGTCTGTCAAAAGTCCCCGATAAAGTGCAAGTATCTTTTTTCAATCTACGCTGTTACAGGCTGAAATTTGCACTTTTCAATGGTACTCTCCTCCTTGAATTAAATGTTAAAATTTAATGGTTTCTCAAGATTTTTTTTATGCATTTTCAGTAGTTTCAATGATAACTAATAAGAATTTCCTGAATCTGAATTAATTCGTCGCATATTGACTGTCAATGAAAGTTAATTAATAAAAATTCATTAATCAATTGATTTTGTATTGGCTCAGTTACAGGTCCTTTGTCAGCTGTATTGGTCCTTAATCCGGCCTTGGACCAATACAGCTCACCTCAGACCTGTAACTGAGCCCATACGAAATCACTTGATTAATAACATAAAAATATGTTCTCGTTGATAATTTAAGCTTGTCCTTGACTTTTAATAGTTTTACTTCAGAACTATCAACTTTGATGTATAGAAGAAATCATATGGATATGATACAAGTCTTCAAAATTGTGCAAAATATAGAACGGACTATTTGAGTTCTCAGACACCCAAACCCGTGGTAATTAAAAAAAACTGAAAAAGCCTGGAGCCCTGAAAACATTTAGAATAAACTCTTTTTGTGTTAAACAATCAATAAATGAAACAGTTTACCTGATGATATGATGAATTCTAAAACATTCTTTTGTTTTAAAACCAAATATGACAGATTTATAGGATTCAACAAATACATCACTCATGAAATCAAGAAAAAAATTATAATGAACTTTACTTACTGTTAAGTGACTGTCAGATCATATACATATATTGACATTTTAAGCCTGGAAGTCGGAATAATTACTATAAGTTACGAAAAGAAGAGATGTAGAAGACGAGTTAAGGAACTGATTGATTGATTGATGATTGATGTTTATTTGGTAAAATCAACACATACATACATATACAACAGCAAATTAAAAACATATAGCACATTAAATATCACATTAATTTAGCACTTTAAAATATGGAATAATTTAAATAAAAAAAGTTAAATAAATCTCTGAAGCTATTAAAACTTATAATTTAAAATGAATTTGAATAATTTAAGATGAATTTGAATTGATCTGGCACAAATATCACATTAAGATTATCACAGTGAACTAGTTATCACATATCACACAATTATGCATTTTATAAATTGAGAGATCACTTTTTGACTTTTTGACTAGTCACAAAACATAAATGGTGAAAATGCCTGATATCTCATTCATATCTCACACTCCCGAATAAGAGTGCAAGACATGAATGAAAACAAAATTTGTTATTTTAATGAATGATGATGTAAAGGCAAAATGTATGAGTGTTGAAATAACCCAGGATAGCCCATGAAAGCCCTAAGGCTTATTTCCAATGGGGTCCTGTTGGTTAGATCCAAGAAGCAGTTAGGAGAGGAGGGGACATAAACCTAAGTTGCAAAATTGAAATGCTAAATGCATATTAATAATAAGCATAGGTATCAGATTCCATAAGTTGCAGTTGAGATCTAAGGTATTGTCTTGCAGCAGATTTGAAACCATTGAAAGTGCACTTTTGTTTGACATCCGAGGGTAGAGAGTTCCAATCTTTAATTCCACTGTAATAAAAAGTTGTTGCTGCAACACCATTGACAGAAGGTACTATAAAGTTTTCAGTACTACCTCTGGTGAAATGATGATGAACATCGGAAACTTTGATGAATTGTTCAGACAAATACGACGGGCCAGTTCCATTGAAAATTTTATGCACATGACTCAGACGAAGTTGTTTTACCCTGAAATCCACATTCAACATATTAAGACTATTCTATTCATCCTATTTTACTAGAACCAGTACCAGAACTGGGATATTGCTTTGTCCTACACGGCCTCTAGGAAAGATTGTCAGGTCCAAGGGTCCACATTCAACTGAATCCCTGCTTTAGCATAGTGTGATAGTTTGTTGTTGTTGTATAAATGAAAGTGATGCTTACACCCGTTCCTGGACCCAATTAGGAGGGTCTGGATGGGGGGGGGTATGGTATTCACTATTCATTAAAAATTTAGCCCATTATTCATCTCATTAAAATTTTGGGTTATTCATTAATATAAGACCAATTATTCATTATAAGTAAGAAAGGTGGCAAAGAAATCTGATTATTCACTATTCATTAATTTTTTCTTCAATTCATTAAAAAAATAGGATTATTCATTATTTTTTAGGCTCTCATTATTCACTATTCATTATTTTTTTGGCTCGTTATTCACTATTCATTATAAAAAAGGGCCATTATTCACTAATCATTATACCCCATCTAGACCCTCAATTAGCAGATTAGAAACAAAGAAAAATAATGAAATCAATTTGATCAACTGTGTTTTTAAAATCAGATAAAAATATTTATATTTCGAATTAGAATCTGATTTGTTTACTGACCCTTAAAACTTCGGGAAAACCAATAATCTGGCACAAGCAATAAATATTGTTGTTGATTGTTTTTGGTCGAGATATTCTACTTTCGGTTTTGTTTCTCGCGCGCATACAGGTAAAACCTTAAACCGAAACGACTCTTAGTTACTCCCCAATAGCTACTTCTTCTTCGTTTGAAAAAGTTCGTCCGCTGACTTGTCGGACCACCACTGTAAGGTATTTATGTACAGCTGTGCTACATACATGTCATAGGTTGGATTTGGGCCGCAAAAGGCCAAAGAAAGAAATGCTCTCACTTCTCTATGTGATCTACTTACCTTTGTCCTGATGGTTCCCATTTCCATTCATATTCCTTAAAACACCTCTTGCTATTACACTAATACTAACTGCATGTATTGTTACATGTAGGAACAGAAGAGGGACAAGGGGGACAATCGCCAAATAATTTTGTAGGGGGGGGGGGGGGGGGGGTCAGAATAGCCTTTGCCCCCCCCCCCCCATAATCTGTCTAAATTGACATATAAATGCTTGTCACTCAGGGTAAATTAAAAAACTTCCAAACATTGTTATTAGTAAAAAAAATCTCGCTCGCTTGGAGTTGGGTTTTTTAAATTTTGTTTCGAAGTCTCTCAGAGCAGAAAATTTGCTCAGGTTTTTGTACTTTTTCATTTCTTTTAGTCAATAGGCTGTTATCATCGTGTATGTATATGTATGTATAAATATATATTATCTTTTTTTTTCGAGAAACCGGCTTTTCAAGCCTTTTCCTAATATTCCTATTTTCAATCCTAAATTTTAAAAAGTTCCAGTTTTTTCTCTAACCTTTTATTCCTCTTTGCTTTTGGCTCTGAATTATCTTTCAGGCAATAGGCTTCAACCAAATATTTTCATGGCTCGCTTCGCTCACTTGGAGTAAAATATTATATTTGTTTTTCGTTCTGTTCTTTATCCCTCCTAGCCTTTACTCCAAAAAATCTCACTCGCTTTGCTTGCTCTTAATCAAATTATATTTTTGTTTTTTAGATATGCAGATCCATTGCTTTGATTTTGATAATGCATGTGTATAAATGTATGTAGATCCAAATGGCTTTTAGGCAATATATTAACCAAAAGTTTCCTCGCTCACTTCACTCACTTGAAGTAAAATTACATGTATATATTTGTTTTTTTTTCATAGATATTGCTTTGATTTTAATGATTTTCATATCAGAATGTAAATATATAAATGTATGCGTGCATTTGCATGCATACATCTGTGTGAGCATGTATGCTTGCATGGGTGTATGAACATTGAGCAGCATGTACATGCGTGTGCATGTGTGTGCATGCATGCATGCGTGTATGTACATTTTGTAATACCGCCCCCACCCCAGTTTTGAAAAGCTACCTACGCCTATGATCTATGTCATATCACCTATATGCGTGAGCACTAGCATGCCTCAGTGCACTTGCCATATAGCCGTTGAACAGCGAAGTTGTGGACTTCGCTGTACTGCTTCGACGTCATAGACGTTTTATTTAATATATTTTATATAATTATTTCAGGTATGTAGATTTAAATGTTTTAGCATAAATGAATGAGATTTAGGATAAGCGAAGTTAGTGGTTTAACATTTTGATATTTTGATATTTTGTGATGGGATTGCAAGAGGTGTTCGTTTGGCATATTTTCACAAATCCGTACTCATATCCATTCATATTGTATTGTATGTCATTTTCCATGCTTTTTATCGATTCATTCAGTGAACATATGTAAAAGCAACATTGAACATGTTGGTTGTATATATATTCATTGTAGTGCGCTTGCCATACATCCGGTGAACAGACGACTTCGCTGTACTGCTTCGACGCCATAGACGTTATATTTAATATATTTTATATATAATATTTCAGAGTCACCATGTAGTCATCATTAAAGTTCATCTTTAATTGTTGTATCTTGAAGTGTGTCCATATTTGAACCATCCGTGGGATGACATACATGTAGTTCATAAGATGAACGAATGTTTTAATAAGTTCAAATTTCTAGCTGGTTAATTCTGGTTATTCTGTTCTACTCTGTGTCGCAGTGTTCCCCCGTTTATTTTTCGAATCCAGACGTGTGTAGCATTTACATCAAAGAAAAAAAAATTACATTGCAATCAAATTTCCAATTACTATAAGTTCTTCGCAAACTGAAAGAATATAAACACAAACTCGATCCATAGAAGTCACCATACTGTTCATCTGTCACCAGAATCTGTAGCCCATTAGTATACCTCGAGAAATGTGAAAAATGAATAAATATCAATATAATCGCTCACCTGAATCTTTGTCAGGAGGAGAGGATGTTTACCACAGAATATAAATCCCATTCTCCAACACTTAGGTCCAGCTTGGGTATCACTCAGATCATAACCAAAGCCTATCAAGTCACTAAGTTCAATCAAATTATACTTATCTGCAAAATTCCAATGTCTGACCTTTTTTCCAACCTAAAAGGCCAGGGGTGTGCATAATGTCAAACATTTTAATTGCATAATGTGATATGCAACACAACCTTCCTCAGAAAAAAAGCCTTTTGTCTCCATACCGGAGTCAAGGATGTGTAAAAGGGCAGAACATTTGCATGCATGGTGTTATATGCTTCATTCTTATCAATTTGAGAGGCCCCAGGGGGTCTGAGCACCCTTGATTACTGAAATAATGCATTGATCTCCCCAAATTTCTGAAAGAAATTCGTCAGCTCCCTGAATGTATTTTTATTCCTTTGCGCCACAAATCCTTAAAATTAATTCAGCTCCCCCCTCCAAATCCCAAAAAGTATATGCAAATTCTCCCTAAAATGTATTTCTCTTTCCATAGAATTAAATCAACATACTTAATCAAAGCACTGAGAGTACTGGTATGACGATAGCTCCCAAATGCTGCAGGGTGAATGTAGCTCAGCTTTTAAGTAGATCTGCTGTCGATGTTCTTATTATTATTTTAGCTGCTGAGGGTGTATGGGGTTTTATTTCTGTATGTATTGCTCACTGTCCTGTCTTTCGCTTCGCTTTAGTCATATCTTAATAATATATGCATATAATTTCATGAATCTTTATGTATTAATATGCGCATGGAGGCTAATAATAATTGAATCAAATTTCCAGAAGTAGATGCCTTTTGTCTAGGTTCAAGCTGTTCCTCTGGGATTGTTCCTGGAAGAAATATGCACACGTGCAATTCAAGTTCTATACTGATTGAGACACTAACTTGAATCGTCCATTTAAACTCTTTTTTTTACTTCTGTAAATATAAAAAATAAGGCGCAGGGACAGCATTTAGCATTTTATTTTCACGCTGAATGAATATACGATAAAACCTCGATAACTCAAGCTGTGAAATATGGAAATAGCCGCCTAAATTCTTATAGATGCCAATGGTTTAAGCAGGTCCAATCTTCCCCTTTCATTGATATGCAACATGACCGATCAGATATATACTTACTTGATGAAACCCCAGCCCCTCCCCCTACCAGAAAAACAAATGGTATGTCCCTATTAAAAAAATAAAATCTAGAGAGCATTCCTCCATACCTACCCTAACAGGTACAGAAATAACATTTTAAGGATGGCCTAATACTTTGAGCTGCATGTATATATCATGCATTTCATTAAAATAATTATATGTCATGTATTCTATGGCTAAGCCCTGTCATTATATGTATGACGCAAAATTAAGTGAACATTAAGTCTTTCTTCATAATTTCAAGTATGTGAATTTAACTCTACGGAGAGGAAAATACATTTTATGGAGAATTGGCTTATATTTTGGGGAATTTTGGGAGAAGCTGAATTAATTTTGGGCATTTGTGGAGCAAGACAAAATACTTTCAGGGAGCTGAGGTCATTTTATTTTTTCAGGGATTTGGGGAGATCAATACATTATTTTGAGGCAGCAAGGGAGCACAGTCCCCCTGGGGTGCCTCCTTAATTGAATACACTGGCCATTGCATGCAGCGTTGATATGTTATTACTACAATACAGTTTTTTGCACATCTATTATGATTTTTGCTTCCTATAGTTATCCATCAAACGCATTGTGCATGTTTTTGCCACCTGAAGATGTATTTTTGAAATTCACATATTCAAAAAAAAAAAGATTTGAAAAATATTTTAAAAAATAATCAATTACTCCATCAAAGTGTCAAATAGTTTGGTTTCAGAAAAGTGTTGACATTTTTTCGGTGCTGATCTGATTTCAAACCGTTTGCGTTTTAGGTTATCAGCAGATGGAAAAAAAATATATCGGGAATCAATTATAACTGCACCAGATCACAAAACTTGTATACCTCTCTTATTTTTTGTGAATAATATATATTACACATTCATATAGATCAGCAGACGATTCATATGTAATATCAAGACTTTTTCTTAAAGCTGGGGCACAATTTGAAAAGATCGTCTGCTGTAATTATTTAAGTAATCCTTTATATTTTTCAGTCATAGCCTGTATGTTTTTACTTTTGACCGGATTTTCTCGGGATTCCATTGATCAATACAACAATACATCATATTCGCTTGATTTGCTTTTTGCATAAAATGTCTGGCTTTTTATTTTCAACTTTCTAGGCAACTCTTACCTAGCTAAACTCTTAATCAACTTATTCCTATTTTATTTTTTCAGATTCAGTTGACGAGTCCTATGTTTCTGACTCAGATGATAAGCCTTCAGTGGGCAGGCATAGAGTTCGACCAATCAAAATAAAGGGAAGGACAGCTCGGCCAATGAGAGATCTGCTACTGAAGCATATAACACTACTGCAAGCTTGTGACAGCAATGTTCTTTGTTGTGAAAATGCCTGTTAGATGTTAGGTCACAATAATTAATAAATGCTTTAAATCTAAGGGAATTAGTCGAAAATCGTTATAAAATAAGGTCATTAATCTATATATCCCACCCAGAAGCCCATAGTATATGTGTTCTTTTTGCTGTTAACAATGATTTATTCTTTCCTTTGAGAATAAATCTTGGTTTGTTATATTATTGTTTCTTCTATTTCAAATAAATTTTGTTATATTGTCAAAGTGTGTTGCTGGTTTTGCTTTCTTGTTACCTTTGTCTCGGTTTTCTCTAAAACTTAACCAGGCCTCGGGGTTTTAAAGCTTGAGTTCATTCTAAGACTCAAAATAAAGCACAATGATTGGCTGCTTGCGGACACGTGTCCGCAAGCAGCCAATCATTGCACTTTTTTTGAGTCTGATACTGTACTCAAGTTTTATAACCTCGAGGCCAGGTCACACAGTTTCTCTCCTGACATCATTCATTACTTGCTTTTAATAGTGTCCAAACAAAAGAGTTTACCAATTTTTAAAAGATTAATTATAAAAAGCAGTCTATATATATTGTGTTCACATTGTTTTTCGAAGGTTTGACCCTTTAGCATAGTATTATTTTTTTAAATAAGAAAATCTAACACCCTGCATATATAGGCAATGATCAGGTCTTGTGAAATATTGACTAATAAAGCATAGACGGACTAGTGTGACGTCATTCGGTCACCAGTTTGATTTTTGATGACATCAACTATCCAATATAGCCTTGTGATATTATCAGATGGCGTAAAGTCATTTTTACAGCTAATGAACATTCAAAACGCCTTTCAGTCTAAACCAAATTTACTGAAATTCTAACACTCTGTTCAAAAAGGTGGAATTCTTATGGAATCTGAAGAAATCTGTGGTTCATATTTTCATTTTTTTGCGTAATAGAATCGAAAAACATTCGTGCTGATTGTGATTTGTTGCTTTATATTTCATTACACGTTGGTCAGTCATAAGGGAATATTGCACTCGCCTTTTGCACTCGTGATTTATCCACTTTTAAAGACTGATCTCCAGCCAGCGATATATTAAGCAACAAATTACTGTCATCAGGAATCTTTTTCATTGGCTGTAAAATCGACGTTACGTCGTCTATTGTCAATACTTCAAGGCTTTATGGGGTAGTTGACGTCATAAAAAAACAACAAAAAAACTGGCGACCGAATATTGTTATGACGTCATGCTAGTCCTTGCAATGATTTGTTACTCAAGATATATCGCTAGACTTTACAAGTGGCTACATAGGTATCGTGCGTTGAATCGAATTCTATTCATGCTGGCCAGACTTGGCGTCAATTACTTTGAAAAGTAATTAATTATTTACAATTACATTGGAAATTGTTCAATTATATTACAATTACAATTACATGGCTTTTGAGCAAAGTAATTAATTACATATAATTACTTTGCCAAATGTAATTAATTACATAACAATTACATTTCACCGCCACTTAGATAGCTTCATCAGATTTTTATTTTATAGATATTTGAATTGAGTTAAACCCCTTAAAAGTTCGAGTAATCTTGGCTAAATTCAATACATAGGCGTAGGAACAGGGGGGGGGGGGCAGCAGGGGCCAGGCCCCCCCCCCCCCCAATAATTTTGTAGGGGGGCCAGAATAGCCTTTGGCCCCTCCAATAATTTGTGTAAATTGACATATGATTGCTTGTCACTCAGGGTAAAATAAGCAACTTCCACACATAATTATTAGTAATTCTTTCCTCGCTCGCTTCGCTCGCTCGGAGTTTTTGAATTTGGTTTGAGATTCTCTGAGAGCACGCAATTTGCTCATATTTTAATACTTTTTCGTGTCTTTTAGTCAACAGGCTGTTATCACCTTGTATGTACATGTATGTTTAAATGTATGTATATATCCTTTTTTTCAGATAAACCGCCTTTACAAGCTGTTCCTGTTACCTATTTTCTATCCTAAATTTTAAAGAGCTCCAACCTTTATCCCTCTTTGCTTGTTGCTCTGAAATATTTTTCCGGCAATAGGCTTCAAACAAATAATATTCCTCACTTACTTGGAGTAAAAGATTATATTTGATTTGGGTTCTGCTTTTTATCCGTCTTAGTTTTTTAATCTGCAATAACTTAACCAAATATTTTCTTCGCTCGCTCAGAGTAAATTATTATATATATTTTTGGCTGTTTTTTTTATCCCTCTAAGCCTTTTGCTCTGAAGAACTTTACCCAAATTTTTCCTCGCTCGCTTTGCTCGCTTGGAGTAGAATATTATCATTGTTGTTTTTTTATGATTTTTGCTTTTTTTTTATCCCTCTTAGCCTTTGCTCTGAAGAACTTTACCGAAACATTTTCCTCGCTCACTTTGCTCGTTCAGAGTAAAATATTATTATTGTGTTTTTTGTGTGTTTTTTTTGTTGTTTGTCCCTCTAAACCTTGCCAAAAATTGTCCTCGCTTGCTTTCGCTCGCTCATACTGAAATTATATATATGGCTCCTTATAAATGGAGATCCATTGCTTAGATTTTAACAATGCATGTGTATAAATGTATGCAGATTCAAATAGCTTTTAGGCAATATAAATAACCAAAACTTTCCTCGTTTACGTGTATGTATTTGCTGCTGTTTTTTCATAGAGATCGCTTGCTTTGATTTTAATGATTTTCATATCAGGATGTAAAATGTATGTTGCATAGGCTGTACATGCATGCATACATGTGTGTGCCTGCATGCATGGGTGTATGAATAATTTAATTTATGTGTGTGCATACATGTGCATGTGCACGCATGCGTATATGTACTTTTGGCAATCCCCCCCTCCAGTATTGAAGTTGGCCGTGCTGGGTTTGTCCCCCCAATATTGAAAAGCTTCCTACGCCTATGCAATATATGTCTATTAGGTTGATTTTATTTTGAGGACCTCTTGTATTAAATTATTGTCAAGTGATGCAACTTAAAAGAAGTGAAATGAACAAAATCAGTTGTTGTTTTTGTGGTTGAAGACATGATCACACAAGAGAAAATACAGAAATTATTATTTTATAATAGGGCGGTAAATTGCCAAAGTTCTCAATATAGCTGTTAACCGCAAAACAAAGATCAGGAATACACATTGGCCTGAGAAAAGTCTTACAACTGTGGAAGAGAAACCCATGGAAACTTTTGGTAAAACTAGCTTAAATACCTGAGAATAACTGTTTTCAAAAGTCTGTTTGGCCCTATGAGACATAAAAATTGGCAAAAAAATACAAAAAAGTATATCAGATAGTGACAAACTAAAATATTACTAGTGTGTTGAAATGCTGGCTTTGCAAGCAAGAGGTGGCTAGTTCGGTCACCACTGGAACATCTATTTATTATTGAAAATGGCAAATGAGCAGTTTGAGGGTTTCAAAATGTAGTGGATAGATTGGGTCATGCACCTTTGCATATGAGTGTGTTGATTCTAGGTGTGAAAATTTAACGAAATGCCTTCACTGAGTCATTTCAATTTCACTAACGAACACTATTGTCTGAGTTAATACTATTGTTGAGATTTTCACACCTTTGTTTTTGTATTGTTTTGCTAACTAAACTATTAAAGGTTGATTGTCACAAAGCCATATCTTTATAAGCAGATGAACAAAGAATATATATTTGCTTATAAAAGGATGCTTTCGAAATAGTAGAGGTAACATAAGTCTGTGTCTGTGGTAAAATTGTTATATTCTATTTGATGTGACTAGTTCCAGTTCTCATTTGTTTCACGTTGCATTCAAATTTTCGTATTTTAAGTAAAGCAAATGATTTATGCATTTACAAATGCCAAGAACTATACATTTAGCAGTCTTTAATTATCTATGATAATCTTAGGTATCTGGAGTAACTGAAGTCCATAACTGATCTGAAAAGTAATTAAAAAGTAATTGAAAGTAATTGGTAATAACTTCCATTTTGCCATGTAATTAATTCGAATTCAATTACTGTAATTAAAGAAATGTCTTAATTACATGCAGTTACTTTAGAAAATGTAATTAAATTACAATTAATTACAATTACAATTTAATTACCCCAACTCTGGTGCTGGCAGTGATTTGTTGCTAAATATATCACTGTCTGTTTGTCAGTCATAAGTGGATAAATAACTCGTGCTTCGCACTCGTGGTTTATCCACTTTTAACGACTGACCTCTAACCAGTGATATATTAAGCAGCAAATCACTACCAGCGCATCATGTCACAATCACAGATCACAGACCAACATAATGGCACCACGAGGAATAGACGCTAGAATACAGACAAACAAAAACACACTTAAGCATGATAGAGATGCAAGAACTCAATACGCAATGGAAACAGCTCACTCTTCATCTTGATAATTGCTTGATTTAGAGCATCTTAAACTATGGTTTTACCAGATACTTCTAAGACATCTAGCCTCAATCTACACTTGTGTAAACATGTTTAAATTGATAAGAAGTGGGACTTAAGATTTTAAGCTACAACTCTATCTATCTATCTTCTGATACTCAGGCGATCATATATGTGATCATTATCTGAGATGAGTGTAAAAATGAATTTTGAGAAAACAAAAACAAAACAAAATTCTTTTGGCTGAGTCATTTAAATAAGTGCTCTGGACTCGTCTGGAGATTGTGGACAGACTATTCCAATTGGGAATAGTCCTTGGGAATGAAGAATACTTCAGGGCATCACTATGTGTGATGACCTGGCAGATCTTGTTATTGAGAGGGGGTCAAGTAGTTGTCTTTTTCAATAGACATAGTCCCACAATGTGGAAGAAAAGTAGAGAGGACTGCTCCCTCCGGGCCTCCGGAGTTGGCCATTGCAGCCCATCGAGTATCTTACCAACATTCCTAGTGTTGCGCCACCTCCTGCAGGTCCAGCCGGCTGCCGTCCTCTGTACTTTCTCCACTTGTAAATCTGTGTTTTACAATATGAGCTCCAAATGGGTGATGCATACACCAGCTTAGGGCGTATCAAAGTTTTGTATGCAAAGTAAGTAAGGGTGCAAAGATCAGGAATCGATACAATCAAGTAACACACCTGACCCAGGATACCAATGGGAAAGTGACAAACTCACAGTTATACACCAAAAACGAGAGCCAAGAGGTCAGCCGACCACAATTCACAACTAAACAGACCCGAACAAAGGCATAACAAACACAAGATAGAAAAAAACATCAAAGATCCACAAAAGAAGTATCGCAACCTCCTTTGTACTCCTAGGTGCGCAAGCCAAGTTCCTGAGAAGAAAACCAAGTCTTAGGCCTAGTTGCTTTGGATGAAATATCAGAGATATGTTGACCCCAATCCGTGTTTTCTGTGATTGTAATGCGAAGAAATTTGCGGACTGAACGTTTTCCAAAGTTTGCTGGTGCAGTGTGTATAGTCATGAAGAGTTTGTTTTTCTCTGAATAATGTCGGTCACTCTCATAGAGTGACATTTGGCAACATTAAACTTCATTTGCCAGTGAGTCCATCCGGGCCGGTGCTTTGTAAACATTAAGTCCATCCAATAGTTTAGCGACCCTTTTCGGGTCAACTGTTATTTCCCCCATAGAGGAGAATAGCCAGCCCCTTTTGGGGGCGGGTCAGAATTTACTTCAGGTGTGAAGGTAGATTGGAATTGCCTTAACAAATAGATTGGGGTTTCCCTTAGTTTACATTTTTCCTCTAAAGTGATTTGACAAATGACCAAACTTCTTAATTTTTCCACTTTTGATTGAATCGGGATCGAAAGAGCCGTTCTCAAAAGTGAAAATATTGGAAACATTGGAAACGTGTTTCCAATAGGCATCTCTCTCTAACTTCTGTATGTGTGCCCTGTTCAAAATGTTTATAATGGTTCTTCACATCAGGATCATGTGACTTTCGTGCATGAAGGTAGAGTTTCCGGCGTCTTTTCATAAGCCAATTGATCCTTGCATCGATCCACAGCAGACTGTACTTTGTTTTGGTCATTTGGTCGGAACGAACCTCTCTACAGCCTCTCAAAGCATGTCTTGAATTTCACCCACATGTCATTTACATGTGATTGTGGTCTTCAGAAAGGTAGGAATCATTAAACCGGGACATGTGGTCGCGTAGACCAACCATATTTGCTCGATTATAAAGACAGATTTAGCGTTTGTTTAGCTTTTATATCATACTCAATGTAGATGAGGTCGTGATCCGCTTTGCACCCTTAACTCTATTTACAGGGGGCGAGAAGGTCAAGGGTTTGGGGATAATAATACTACTTAATTGTGACTAATAGGCAGTGCTCACCTGTAATATCCATAAGTTGTTGTTGAGTCTGCCGTTTTTTGTGCTTGAACACTCTATTTCTCCACAGCTCTGACCCAGTGGGTCCGAGTCCACAGTTAAAGTCCTAACTAAGACCTATATAAGAGCTTCCCAATACTGATGTTGTACGATCCTAGTCAGTGGTTATTGATTGCAGGTGCATAACATACGACCACCATTTTGTGACGTCACTTATTGATTTGCTTGATTGACGGAAATGTAGTCAAAAACTCATGCTCAGAGTCTCATGGTTGCTTTTCAGGATAAGTGATTTGTTTTATTTATGAACATGCCTTTATTTGGTAAAAAGAATGACATGGACAAAAAAGGAAAAGAATTTGACATTCGTAAGAAATATGATTTAAAGGAAACCATAGGAACGTAAGTGAAATCCTGTTTGTTTTCATTTGTTATTGAAAGTAGAAAATTGTGACTTCAATTAAAATATCATTATTCAGATTTTTAAGCGAAACCGTCATGGCAACACAACGAATTGGACGAAACAACATTATGTATACCGTAAGACATGTTGTATTGCAATAGTAGGTCAAATGGTTGTATTTTTATCTAGACAGAAGATAAGTAAACAATTTATTATTGTGTATTGGATAAGGTTGTGTATCCATTTCATTATTGATTGGTCCTTTGATGTTTACATTCACGCTACTGTGATAGTTGGAGCCAATTTACCTACCCTTTTAAATCGGAGTCTCCATTCTAGCCTCATTTGTTTCTTTTCGATTCTTCCATCCAGTTTGACATTTAACTCTTTGCATGCTGGGTAAGCTGACTTATTTTTAAGTTAAAGTTTTTCAAAGAATTCTTTCCCGAACACTTAATCAGAATGTCAAACAGTTTGGATCCAGATCAGGACAGACGTTCAAGGTCGAAACTGTTTGAGAAGGTTGTCAGCAGACGACAAATGTCGTTGCTAGCAAGGAAATAGTTCTTGAAAGTCAGCAGATGACAGCAAAATCATGAATATATAATTACCCGGTGTCATATAATATGGTATAATATATTGACCTCCCTCCAACAAATATTCAAGAATGGTATTTTGTAAATGGAATCCAGTGACAACTTAGCTCCATCACACAAAACATTTACATATCACAGACAATACTATTCCGTGGTTGACATTTCTTTTTAATGGGGTTGGTCAATATATTATGGTATAATATATTGACCCCCCCCCCCCCCCCACCAAATATTCAAGAAAGGTATTTTGACAATGGAATACAGTGTCAACTTAGCTTCATGACTCACAACATGTAACTCTCACAGACAATTCTAGTCCATGGTTGACATTTCTTACTGAATTGGGGGAGGGGGGTCAAAATATTATGGTATAATATATTGACCCCCCTCGAACAAATATTCAAGAATGGTATTTTGTAAATGGAATCCAGTGACAACTTAGCTTCATCACTCAAAATATTTACATATCACAGACAATACTATTCCGTGGTTGACATTTCTTTATAATGGGGTGGGGGGGGGTCAATATATTATGGTATAATATATTGACCCCCCCCCCCCTTAATGATATAAAAGAACAGCAATTTCAAAGTAGAATCAAATTACAGCTTTGCTTTATCATTTCGGCCATTTATAGATCTTCGATGACACAATATCAATGTTGATAGCTCAAATTAAGTTTGGGTGGGTAGGGGGGTCAATATATTATGGTATAATATTTTGACCCCCTCTCCACATTTAGTAAAATTTGACGAAACAATTTTAGAAGATTGTTTCTATGCCGATATGATAAATAAACCATTATTAGATATATTACATCATTCCTTTTTAAAGTTAGTAGGGGGGGTCAAAATATTATAGCGGGGGTCAAAATA
The DNA here is from genome assembly GCA_964019695.1 of Loripinus fragilis. Taxonomy (NCBI): domain Eukaryota; kingdom Metazoa; phylum Mollusca; class Bivalvia; order Lucinida; family Lucinidae; genus Loripinus; species Loripinus fragilis. The sequence continues at coordinate 56,927,504 of OZ026520.1, read as the reverse complement.
TTACAGTAATATATTGACCCGCGGGTCAATATATTATGGGGGTCAAAATATTATCTCACACCGGCATGCAAAGAGTTAAAATTTGGTACCCAAAACATATAGTCCTACATTTTCGTTGATGAGAATGTGAAAATCAAGGTGAAAATAACCAAAATCATATTACATTCAATTTATATAATATATATTATACAAGCAAAATATGTTGCTCATCTTATGGGCAAACCAGGTAAAAGGTTTTAATTCTGCATTGATATTCTTATTTCTCAACCAATGAGTCAATACAGTAAGCCGCCGTGGTGTATGGGTTAAGCCTATGCCTTGTAAACCAGGGGTCGCAGGCTCCATTCCCTGCTTCTCCATAAAACCACTTTAGGTTCCCGTTATAAAACCAACACAAATCTTAAACCAACCCGGCGGAACTGGTTTATACCCAGGAAAGCCACATAAGTTTTTTTGAGTCACCAATACATGTTGGGGATGCTCGAAAGAATGGTTGTTAATCCTATATTTACATGTACGGTATGTTTAGACTGGATGTATGTACGGCAAATCACAAATTTCATAATAATTTTGCAATAAAGATGGCTACAGCATGCATATGGTAATACAGGGGTGAATTGTCTACTTGTCAAAGGACAAGTAATTGGCCATAATGTTAAATGTACTTGTCCAAAGAAAATTCTACTTGTCCGAAAGAACAAATTACGAATAGCTTATACCTTTCTGTGCTTTAACAGTATACTCTTTCAAAAACAGCATGAAACCAGATATCAACTCTCTTGTTAACAGTGCAGATCCAGATCAGCTGGCTTCTGAAGAAGCCAGCTGATCAGGATCTACATTGTTTTCAATGCAATTGAGCAAGACACATTTATCCTAGCTTAGTACTGGTTCAACCCAGGAAGACACGTCCCGCATAACTGAAAGATTGTTGAGTGGACGTAAAGAATCAAATCAAACAAACAAAATTTTCAATGCAACATGGGAACTCATAATAATTAATCAAAATATGATATACAGAATTATACTAATTTTATACATTTGTACTTGTCCAAGGACAAGTAACTAGAAATTTTCAACTCGTCCTGAATGAAATGGGACCAGGTCGGACAAGTCGGGCATGGTATTTCCACAGCCCTGGGTAATATTGCTCTCAGTAACCAGTAGTCACCTACTGATTGTTTGTCTACAGTTATGTTTCAGTTTGCTAATTGATTGATTTATCATTAACCGCAGTTCCAACAGCATAGGCCCAGATGAGATGCTTTCTTCTGAAGCAGTAAATTTGAATGAGATGCATGCAATAATGTTCTAAAAATTTCGAACACTTTTTGTCTTTCTGTCTAAAAATATGTTGGTTATTAGGGCTGGAATATTCACTAAATGCTTGTCAGAATAGCAAATAGGAAAGACACTCATCAGATGTCTAGGTATTTTGGCAGGCAAGTAGTGTTGCAAATTGTAGAACATTTACCATATAGAATTTTCCTTAATACATGTAAATATTGAATGTGAGTATTACAAAGACAAACATAATTTTCTAGGGTGTATGTACATGATACACTGTTGAGATACATGTATGGCGTCATTCATTATTGGAGCCAAAGCCGTTGTGAGAAAACCTGTCTTCGGGATTTCCGACAATGTGAGACTCAAACGAGTCTCTTCAGCTAGTAGTCAGAGAGTCAGAGACTAGCGAGAAAATTAAAATTTCACTTGTAGAAAGCTTATATATGATACTTTTAATTAGCGAATATTAAAGGCTCTGATCAGACTGAAAATGTTTGTTGTAAGATTTTGTTGCATAAAGAACAGATCAGTTTCATTTTGCATGTACTATGAGCCAGCTCTGCTCGCAATTAACAGTCTGATTTGGATCCACCCTGATATCGACAGAGGCTCCCAGAATAAGACAGCAGACAACTGAACTCAAGTCACAAGTCTTAACTTATATGTTCTTAGGACTAAGGTAGCCTATATTCATTATTGCAAACATTATGTACCCAGATCTGGGAGCAGTCTGATCACTGATCAGGGTTCATAGTGTTTTCTTCTATGATACATCTAGTCTGAGTGAAGTGCACTTGATTGTATGCAACAGGCGTAAAAAGCAGACAGCATTTTCAGGACCAAATGATTGGTGGGATACAGGCTAAAACATATTACTACTAGTGCTGTATAGAAATCTGTTACTGAGTGGTTGTTTTCAAGCAAAGTTTCAAAAGATCATTTTCATCTGTCGTTGGTATATTTTTATGGGCATCCCCTGGAGGTTTAATTTACATGCCTACTCAATCAGTGTCTTTTATCTATGTCATTAACTGTGTCTCCAAGATGCAAGTGATGCCAGTGGAATGGGAGAAAATAAATGTCTCTGATTGCTCCATAGATAAGCAGGGTATCTGGTTTGCTTTTTTCTATAATTTCTCCAATAATTCACATGCTGTCGGAGCTCATTAGAAGCATCTCATTGAGATGCTTCTAATGAGCTCCCACAGCATGTATTTTCAGAGAGAAAAGTGTTCAGAAAAAAATAGCAATTTTCCTGTCGGGATTTCTCCTAATCTGAAGCTTGCAATCCAATTTTGCCTGTGAAGTGTTCGGATGCATAATGAATATTAAAGAATTACTGAAACTTCTTAGATCATTTCTTTATGGTAATCATTTATTCTGATACACATCGGCTGAATAAGACAAAATTTTAATCATAAAATTTTAAGTAAAATGCATTTTCTTATGATTCAATCAACACTGTAGTCATACCACTACGGCAATTTGGGTCTCGTCACTTATTCCGGTGTTAAGGTAACTTTCTCATCATGTTCAATTTCTTCATTTAATCACAGATAAACGCCCGCAATTCTTGGGTTCCGATTAATTTTTGTTCATCAAAGTCACATTGTATCTTTTAGCTTTTAAATTATTTATAAACTTTAACGTTTGATGTCTAGGCATGAAATAACTAATTACGGTTTTGTCATCGTGGGTAATTAATCAATGAAGAAACCGTATAATTATGATTAAACCGTAATTGACAATTTTTTTAATATTACTGTACAAAAACACATTTAAAATCTGATTTTATCTCCGTTTTGGCAAAACAACACAGAGGTTGTTAACTAGACGATACAATCTCGAAGCAAACATATTCGAAAGTTCTCATTTTTGTCAGCCTTTATTTGAATGTAATTTTACTATAAACCTGGTGTAGGTGACGAGACCCAAAATGCCGTAGTGGAATGACTACAGTGATCAATGCACGATTCAATCAATGCGCTATATAGTTATGGGTACTCAATCTTTATACGGTAATGATTCAATTAATCAATGCATTATTTATGGGTACTGAATTCTTATGATTCAATCAATGCATTAATTGTGGGTTCTCAATCAAACTGTCTCCCTTTAGTTAGACAGTTCTTTTTGAATGCCCACATCTGGTTGAAAAATTCCGAAATCAAACTTCATTCTTCCCACTCAGTGGGTCCTCTTTTTAATAAAATATAATCAAGTGTGACAAGTAAATAGTTCTAGTATATATAACAGTATATGTGTCTTGCTAATCTTTATTGTCACATTGCATATATATTTTCGTTTTCCATCCAAATCACGTGCATAATAAGTAATAAATAAAGGATGCTTTTCCGAGGCTTTCTTGTTTAAACCGCGAGGTGGGCGTAGCCCACCGAGCGGTTTAAACAGAAAGCCGAGGAAGAATCCTTTATTTAGCTTGTAGTATTGCGCAGGCGCATATAAACACATGTTACTGACACCTGACGTAATTTACATTGGCTCCTCCCAGCATCCGGCCTAAGCTGTCGATTATATTACATTTACCTACAGGTTAATTTGTCGCTATTTAGGAAGTTCCTGCCTACATCGCTGTTTAACTAAAATTGGAAGTTAGAGTACGGTTTAAAGCTCCTCCTTCGTCTTATGCTAAGGTGTCTGATTTAAACATCAGCAAAGATCAAAGAAAAAAGCATCTACCATACTACAACTCAGTTTGATGCTTAGATGACTCACAAGGGGTTGATGCAGTCGAATGGGTCCTCCAGGTTTAGACATTGTTTAAGCTCAATACGCCATTCACAACAATTGTCGTCTCTTCTCTCATCTGCTTATTAACTTTGATGGCCTATAATGCAAACAATAATATGGACCCAGGATTCATAGTGTTTGCTTCTATATATGGTAAAATCATTCTTAAGTGCATTTGAATATATGCAGCAGATGTAAAAAGCAGACAACATTTTTCAGGACAAAAAATTATTGGCAGGATAAGGGTTACAACACTTGTTTGGGCGCAGCTGGAAATAAGCTTTATAATGACTGTCTGTGTTGAAATAAGACACCTTCAGCCATTAACCCTTATACAGCCAGTCATTACTTTTGTACCGAGCCCCGCAGTGCACGCTAATGTGTCTTGACTGCAGATCCAAGGGTTGTGAGCTCGATCCCGGCCCGGTTCCATACTTTCGTGGAGATCGGTCATGAAATAATTTCTATGGCCATTCTCCTTCTTTACACTGATTCAAGAAAATTTGTTGTCAGTTACAAGCGAAGTACTGGTTACCCGCTTAGTCAAGCTTGCCCAGGAAAAAGTGTGGCTAGGTGAACTGACTGTCCCAACATGACCATAACTGTTGACTGGGACTTGAAGCAAAAACCAAACAAACAAACAACTTTTGTTAGTCCGCTGTCTCATCTGCTTATGTTCAGCAGATGTAAAAAGCAGACAACATTTTCAGGACAAAAAATATTGGCGGGATAAGGGTTAACTTGATATAACATAATATTATCATACCTGTAGCATATTTATTTTTCTGTAAGGACTAAGCTTTCAACTTAAATCCTATCATTTACCTGACATTATGTGATATATATAATTATTTAATTATCAACATCTGTACTCGAAAGGTGCAGTCATCGCGTGGTGGTTGCAGTCGATGAGCGCACAAAATTCTGTACCTGACTGTTTAAAAGGGTAATATTTTGGTCAATATTTTACTTCTGAAAATATTCATTACGAATTATTGTCACTTATAAATCCAGCTTAAAAACACATTTTGTGTGGGTTGAGTGATAGTCGCTACAGCGCCATAGTGATGCCAAAAATATGATTTTTTGACAAAAGAAATTTTCGCTTGTAAAATGTTCACAGTGTATAGCTGTAACATGCAAATTTTCAAGCATCTGTAACTTTGGTATATTTGTTCGGATTATAATGAAACTTTCACCAATTTATAGATCTAGAACTAAGAAATTTGGAATGATAAACACAATTTTGGGAAGTTTTTGCTCATTTTTGAATTGGGAAGGGTCGATATTCGGCCCCAAACCAGACCTAAGAAAATCGCTGCCACTGGGTCAATTAGCACAGTTGTGACGCAGTTAATCTGTACTTACTTTTCATTTGGTCAGTAACTGACAAGTTGTCAGTTACTGACAAAATGAAAAGTAAGTATGGAGACCATGTGATAGCCAAGGGTAGGTACTGCCGGTAGCTCCCCTTTTCACTGGTTTTCTACAGAACCAAAAGATCAGCAAATAGGTACCTGTATGTCTGCTCAAGGGCCAGTTTAATGCACACATGACAATGCAATACCAAAGGGTAATTTCCTGATAACAAGCATTAGCAGATTAAAAAAACTTATGAACAATCATTGGGTCTGAGCCTTCTTTTATCATGTCAGGTAATCCCATGCACTTAATAAAAATTAATCGGTCTTTGAGCCATTAACTTGCATAAGATGACATCTTATATAGGCATTGTTAACGCTTTTGTTGCTAGAAGGGTCTTTTGTTATCTTGTGATAACCGACTCAAATTTAGGTGACAAAACCTCTCTGATAGTTTTTGGGAGTTTTTGACACTCAGATGGTATTTCTGAAAGAATTTTTCGCAAAAGTTGATTTTGAAAAAAGATCAGTGGACGACAAAAAGCATGCAAAATTACCCAGCATGCAAATAGTTGAAATACTACTGACATTAAATGGACCTTGACGCGAGAAAACCTGTCTTTGGGGGTTTGCGAACAACAAAGGCACAGACCAGCCTGCCCATACGGGCAGACCGGTCAGTGCCTTTGTTATTGGCTTCGTGAAATTAAAGTATCGTAGTCTCTATAGCTGATGAGACTGTTTTGAGTCTCGCTTTGTTGGAAACTCCAAAGACCGGTTTTGTCCCAACGAGGCCCAAATTGAAAGATCAATAAGCTGCAATGGTTCTAAATTGCCAGTTGGAATTATTTGCTGATATTTATTAATCTAAAAAGAATGAGACTTGCACTTCTCCCTGGCCCAATTTAGGGTGAAGTTTCAGTCCAAGGGCAACTATTTTGCCCACTATGCCCTCTAGTTTGTGCCAGTGAGTGTCCTCTTGCAAAAAAAATTGATCCTGATCAGTTGGAATTAAGCAACCTGCTGCCTGTAGGATCTACAGGTACATGTTCACAGTTCTTCTATGTTTGATTTGTTTTTTACGTCTCATCAACAATCTTACACTTAAACAGGGACGGGTCTTCCTGGGTTAATTGAACCAGTACTAAGCTGGGATAAATGTGTCTTGCTCAAGGACCACAACGCAGTGACATCGTTGAGGCTCGAACCCGCGGCCCCTGGATCTTGAGTCAAGCACTCTACCACTGAGCCACTGCGCTCCCTAGAGACACTTCTATAGAATGTGTACCCACAAAATATGGTTTTGTTGAGAAAGAAACGAAAAACGGATGTAAATATATCTACCTTGTTTTCATCAGTCTCAGTGTCAAACAATTTGGATCCAGATCAGGCCCGACATTTTGTCGGGCCTGATCTGGGTCCAAACTGTTTACAAATTTCATCAGCAGATCTAGACATGTCTGGACACTAGTAGGCAAGGAGATAAGGTTAAATTGACCCGAGGGTAAAAGAATGTTTATTGCTGTTTACTGTATAGATTTAATCAAGCTTATTAATTTAATTTGTTGTAACATGTCAAATAAAGCTGTAATAAAAGCAGATAATAACATGTTGAAATGTGTTTTCCATTTTTGGTGAAAATGCTTTACTTTTTATGCCCCGTCTCTACGTATACAACTGTATGTCCGTCCGTCCGTCCGTACGTCACACCAACAATATCCACTCTCAAAGTTGAAAGTTTTGATAGGAATTTTATGAAACTTGGTCACATTGTTAAGTACTATAATGTCTTCTTTAAGTTTGATAATGGTTCATATCGCACCATGCCTTCAGGAGTTATCGCTTAACACTAAGTTCTGAAATGATCCGATGCCCTTTAATTGATCATCATCAAAATATGTCATTTTTGACTTTGTGAGAATATGTGAATTTTGCAACAGCGGGGACATCCATGTAGACAGCTCCATGTGCCTAAAAATAGTATTGTGGTATGGTAATCAATTCGCTCTGCCTCAGCATGCTCTTAACCCTTGCAAACAGGTTTGGAACCAGATCAGACTTGACAAAATTTTGGGCCTGATTTGGAACCAAACTGTTTGTCACTCTGATGGTAGTCCTCAAAGGGTCTCTGAAAACACTAATTTTGCAAAAAAAAAATCAGATGACAAAAAACAAATAATGTTGTCAGAGCATTACAATTAGACTGGGAATTGGCTAGTTCAGGGCTCACACCTGGCGGAGTCACTGTACTGTCCTTGAGCAAGACATCTGCTGTTTAAAGTACTGGTGCAACCCAGGAAGACACTCTGGTAATCTTTCCCAGGTAACCGAAAAATTTGTTGACTGGGCTGCAATGGATCAAAACAATTTACAAACAAACAAGCTAACTGTATTCTTTTTTCATGGCCTTGAACTTTAAATAAGTTGAAAAATGAGGAACATTTATTGTAAATCTGTATTTAAAAGCTTAACTTTTTGCTTGTTTATTTACTGTAAACATTATCTGAGTAAGTTTGTTTAATGTGATCTTCAAAGGCATAAAAAAATCAAAGGGAATCAATGTGGTGGTGGTAATTTGCTACCCCCCCCCCCCCCTCCAAAAAAAAGACATGATCCTCTAAGCCTGTTGACGAGCCCCCAGTGAGAGTGATAGTAAGATACCATATGCAACCTAAATAAGAAATGGTGTGCATACCCTTTTTGAAACAGTATTATCCACTCGAACCTATTATATTATGTAATGAAATTGCATCACTGGGTCAATTGACTGGCGGGGAAAAAATGGAATTTGACTCAAAAAGAAAATGCATGAACTATGAAGCCTTTTTAAATATTTTCCATGAAAATGAAGATAAAACGCTCAAAATTTAGTTCCTACTGCATTAGTGATTGGCGCTCAAAGTGTTGAAGAGTTGTTCCGAGGTCAATAGAAGGGGAACCGTGCTACAAGGACGTAATAACTGAAAGCAATCATAGAGCAGAGATGTCATTATTAAGTTAGTCGCTAAACTGATCTGTGTCACGTAAAAGGATTCCTCGGTGACAGTGTATACAGCAGCAATATGTAGCATGATTGCTTCCCAAGTACAGTAGTCCCTCATTAACACTTTGCATGCTGGGTAATTTTTCATGATTTTTTATTTTTGTTGTCAACATTACTTTTTACAAAATATTCTTTCGTGAAAAGCATCAGAATGTCAAACAGTTTGGATCCAGACCAGGCCCGACATATTGTCGGGCCTGGTCTGGGTCTAAACTGTTTGCGAAGGTTATCAACAGATGACAAAAGTTGCCGCTAGTAAGGAAAGACTGGGTAATTTTTTATGATTTTTTTGCTGTCTGCTGATACTTTTCAACATCACTTTTTTCAAAATATTCTTTCGTGAAAAGCATTAGAGTGTCGAACAGTTTGGATCCAGACCTGGCCCGACATACTGTCGGGCTTGGTCTGGGTCTAAACTGTTTGTATAGGTATCAGCAGATGACAAAAGTCACCTCTAGTAAGGAAAACGTTAACTTTGCATGCTGGGTAATTTTTCATGATTTTTTTTGTCGTCTGCTGATATTTTTCAACATCACTTTTTTCAAAATATTTTTTCGTGAAAAGCATCAGTGTGTCAAACAGTTTGGATCAAGACCAGGCCCCACATACTGTCGGGCCTGGTCTGGGTCTAAACTGTTTGCAAAGGTTATCAGCAGTTCACAAAAGTCTCCTCTAGTAAGGAAAACGTTAACTTTGCATGCTGGGTAATTTTTCATGATTTTTTTTGTCATCTGCTGATATTTTTCAACATCACTTTTTTCAAAATATTCTTTCGTGAAAAGCATCAGAGTGTCAAACAGTTAGGATCCACACCACACCCAACATACTGTTGGGCCTGGTCTGGGTCTGAACTGTTTGCAAAGGTTATCAGCAGATGACATCACCTCAAGTAAGGAAAACGTTAACTTTGCATGCTGGGTAATTTTTTATGATTTTTTTTTTGTCGTCTGCTGATATTTTTCAATATTACTTTTTTCAAAATATTCTTTCGTGAAAAGCATCCGAGTGTCAAACAGTTTGGATCCAGACCAGGCCCGACATACTGTCGGGCCTGGTCTGGGTCTGAACTGTTTGCAGAGGTTATCAGCAGATGACAAAAGTCGCCACTATATATAGTAAGGAAAACGTTAACTTTGCATGCTGGGTAATTTTTCATGATTTTTTTTTTTGATGTCTGCTGATATTTTTCAACATCACTTTTTTCAAAATATTCTTTCGTGAAAAGCATCAGTGTCAAACAGTTTGGATCCAGACCACACCCAACATACTGTTGGGCCTGGTCTGGGTCTGAACTGTTTGCAAAGGTTATCAGCAGATGACGTCACCTCAAGTAAGGAAAACGTTAACTTTGCATGCTGGGTAATTTTTTATGATTTTTTTTTTTTGTCGTCTGCTGATATTTTTCAACATTACTTTTTTCAAAATATTCTTTCGTGAAAAGCATCAGAGTGTCAAACAGTTTGGATCCAGACCAGGCCCGACAAACTGTCGGGCCTGGTCTGTGTCTAAACTGTTTGCAAAGGTTATCAGCAGATGACAAAAGTCGCCTCTAGTAAGGAAAACGTTAACTTTGCATGCTGGGTAATTTATCATATTTTTAGCTCACCTGAGCCAAAGGCTCACGGGTGAGCTAATAGTATACCAGTCACTCCGTCCGTCCGTCCGTACATCCGTCCGTCCGTCAACATTTTCAAACATCTTCTCCTCTGAAACCACTGGGCCAATTCAACTCAAATTTCATATGGAGACTCCTTAGGATGTGGGAATGAAAGTTTGTTCAAATGGTCCTGGTAGCATGACCAAGATGGCCGCCACACCCATATATGGTAAAAACCCTTTAAAAATCTTCTTCTCCAGAACCAGAAGGCAGATGACCTTGGGACTTGGTATGTAGCATTGGGGATGTGGGGCCTACCAATTTTGTACAAATGTCAAGGTCAAATTTGCTTCCTAATGCATTTAAATAGGATTTTTTTTGAAAAGTTGATTATTTTGAAAACTGTAGAAGCCTTAGTCATTGTTATCACTTGATATGTTTAACCTAATGAGACAATGGCTATAAATAAGTTCCAAAGGTCAAGGTTGACCTTTGACCTTCAGCTAAGTTACTCATATTGGAGTCCCATCAATATATTAAAACATAGTTTTCTCACAAACCGCTGGCCCAATTGAACTAAAATTTAATGTGAATACTCCTTATGCTAAGTTAGCCAAATTTTATATGAAATATTTTGGTCACATGACCAAGATGGCTGCCATGCTCATATATGGTAAAAACCCTTTAAAAATCTTCTTCTCCAGAACCAGAAGGCCGGTGACCTTGGGACTTGGTATGTAACATTGGGGATGTGGGGCCTACCAAGTTTGTTCAAATGATGGTCCTAAGGCGACCTTGACCTACTTAACGTTAAGGTCAAATTTGCTTCTTAATGCATTTAAATAGGATTTTTTTTTGAAAAGTTGATTTTTTGAAAACTGTTGAAGCCAAAGTCATTATTCTCACTTGATATGTTATACCTAATGAGACAATGGCTATAAATAGGTTTAAAGGTCAAGGTTGACCTTTAATTTTTCAGCCAAGGTCGCTCATATTGGAGTCTCATCAACACATTTAAACATAGTTTCCTCAGAAACCACTAGGCCAATTGAACTCCAATTTCATATGAAGACTCCTTTTTATAGGTTAGCCCAAAATTTATACCAATTGTACTGGTCACATGACCAAGATGGCCACCATGCCCATATATGGTAAAAACCCTTTAGATATCTTCTCTGGAACCAAAAGGCCAATGGCCTTGGGACTTGGTATGTAGCATTTGGGATGTGTGCCTTACCAGATTTGCACAACTGATGAATCTAGGTTGACCTTGACTTACTTTATGGCAAGGTCAAATTTGATTCCTAATGCATTTATATGGGAAAAATCTTAAATTTGTTCATTTTTCTATAACTGTTTAGGCCACAATTAAAATACTAGCAAGAAATGTTTAACCTAATGAGACAACGGTTTTGATATAAGTACCAAATGTCAAGCTGACCTGTGACCTTTTATCCAAGGCCACTCATTAGGACTCCCAAATACCTATCTAAACATCTTTTCCTCAGAAATCACTTGGCTGTTTGATGGAGTATTCATTAGATTGTTTTAGGTCACTTTACCATAATGGCCCCAACCCCCATAAACTATGTTTCATTATAAGCCGTAGTTGATCTTGACCTATTTTAACATTATTAAGGAGATCAGGTGAGCGCTTCAGGACCATGAGGTCCTCTAGTTTTTGTCGTCTGCTGAAAATTTTCAAAATTTAAAATGTTCCCTTCTCTAGATTTGCCATGGAAAACCCTTGAAATCCGCGGTTAAAATTTACGGAGTATTCGAACGGCGTTTTTAAGGTTTCCATGGCAGTTGATGGCAAATAAACCAACAACAAAAAATTGTGGAAGTTCATGAAATGCCATAGATTTTTGCCGTTGATTCCATGGAAGTTTAGTGGATTCCATGGAACAATGCCGTAAATTCTATGGAAATATGCTGTTGATTCCATGGAATGTTTCCGTAGATTTTACGGAAATATGCCATTGATTCCATGGAAAGTTTCCGTAGATTCTATGGAAAATCTTCCATCAATTCCATGGAAAATTTCCACAAAACAGAGCAGAACAGTTTCTCACCAATGTACTCATTGGCTCAATATGACTGAAACATTGTTAATTGAAATCTTATTCACATTAGATAATACATGTACCATTAAATTTTAAGTGAATAAAAATTGAAAAAAAATGAGCAAATAAGATTATTGTACATAAGGCAGAAAACATATTTTCGAAAAGCACACTAACAAAAACAACATTGAACAGATATATACATTGTTTTGTGATGGATGGGGTATAGGAACCTAAGAGCCAATAAATTCTTATTCAAAACAAAGTTGAGTATCACTCACGTGAATAGACCAGGCAATGCTATGGCAATATTGAAACCATAATACATTTATGGCATGGAAGAGAAATCAAATTAGCCTTAAATAATATCAGAAATTGAAATAAACAACATACCAAATATGTGCTTCAAATGCTTCCCTCCAAATTGAATCAAAACAGGAAGTGATGTCACTCTTTTTTTCCGTAGAAAATTGCTGTGATTCTTTTCCATGGAATCTATGGCTATCTATCTACTGCCTACACAAATAGGTACTTGTGCCAACTGATATTGTCAGCATTGGCTCTTAAACAAAGATGCTGATCTGAGTAGGCAGCTATACAGGCTGACCTGTGACTTTATTGTTTGCAAATATATAAGAGAGATTTTCACTTAATCTTGCAGAATTCATATTTTCCTTCTGATACAGTTATACAAGTGTATAGTCTTAAATATCACATAAAAAGCACCCAAAACAGGGTGGGTTGCAAGGTAAAGCCTGCGTTTTGTTTTAAAGTCTACTTTTGAATGTCTTTGACAACACCCAATGTGCCTTATGTAAAAATGTACCTCTTTGGTATTGACCACTGCTAACAAATGAAATAAGAAAATCACCACTGAGTACAAAGATGTAGCTGAATGCAAGGCCTGTACTTAATAACAATAATTATTATCAATATCTCAAGGCACTCATTCACACTTTTTTGAAAGAAATTAAAAGTCATTTGTTCAATGCTCTCAGGTACCAGAATAAAACTAAGTCATTTTCCATTCCAAAAATTGACAAAGTTATTTTGCCGTTTATTTTTGGCTCTGAAAATTTGATAAGTCCATTTTCCACGGCATAAAATATGAAATCCATGGCCAAAAACCAATTATCCATAGAAAAAAAGTGAAACCATAGAAAAAAATGCCATTAATTCCGTGGAAAACAAATCCATAGAAAACGTTTGCTACGGAAAGTAACTTATTTCGTAGAATCTACGGCAGTTTTCTATGGAATCCACGGCAAATTTGATGATTTTCTGTGGAATCCGTAGAAAACCTTACAAATTCCATGGAAAACAACAAAATGCCATGGCAAATCTAGAGACGGGCTATCAAAAAATTCATTCAGATACATACCATCAGAGTGTCAAACAGTTTGGATCCAGACCAGGATCGACATTTTGTCAAATCTTATCTGGGCTCAAAGTGTTTGTAAATGTTAATTATCAGCAGACAACATTAGCAGACAACAAAAGAGCGGTTTTGCTTCAATATATATTTATTTTATTTTCTTAGATTTCCTATCAAAATATAATTATTTTGAGTCAAAAAGAACCATCTCACTGAGACGGTTCTTTTAGTCCAAATTATGCCCGAAAACGTATCAAAAATAAAGGAAATCAGTAAAAGGAATTTTAATAATAAGATGACCCAATGTAATGCAAAATTCAATTCAGCTCAACTCTTTTCCTTGTTTGCTGTCTGCTGATAACCTTTCAAATCAGTTTGGACCTAGATCTGAAACCTTTGATTGTGTTCCTGAAAGATTTATTTTTTGAAAAGTTAATTTTGAAAAAAGTCAGCAGATGGCAATAAAAGCAAAGACCGATCACCCCTCCATTTTTGGATCAATCTATATTTTGTACCTACACTTTGAATGTGAAGCGTATAGTAGGGCCACTTTTCTGTGAGATCAGATTAATGCATGACAGTCATTAAAATTGATTCTGCAATCGGATAATTTTTGCTACAAACTAAGCTTCAGCATCAATTTTCTGTTAATTTAACAGTTATTGGAATTTCTGTTATTGTTTCAATTTCATTCGGAGTATTTAACACATATCCAAAAAAGTTGCAATTCATTTGCATGCATTGCATGCATTTAATTTTATTACCAGTATTAAGCACCTTTCTATCTGAATGTCATTTGATGGCTTTTAGAAACGTACTATAGTGTTTCCAGGGTTTAAGTGACCCCCGTTTTTCTTTTTTTAAACAGCTTTAAATTAAACTTAGAAGAACGGCACTTAGCATGTGGATTTAAATGCATACCGCGTAACTAAAACTTATTTTTGGGAAATGCCCTTATTTGTAAATGAAGCCCAAATCCCTTGTACAAAAGAATAACTTAGTTGTTTTTCCCTTTGAATTTACCCATGTGTACCCCTATAGAAACACGTGGTGTATTTGCATTGCTATGATGATATATACTAGCCTACAGGAATATCTATATCCGCTGATTCAACGAAAATCTATTCCGCAAATCTTACTCGTCATCATTTTGACACACACACGCACGCACACACGCATTTGTAAAAGTCTATATGTGTCCTAGACGGTGCCGTAATGAAAGCAGGCAAATATAAGGCTTCAGCATGAAGTCTGTATGTACATGTAGCACCTTCCATTTCATTTCATCGACTCCTTTTGCCTACTAGCCTAGGTTTGTCATGGTTTTGCCGTCTGCTGATATTTTTTTCAAAATCAGTTTGTTTGTTGTTGTTTTTTTTCTATTTTTTTTTTCTGGAAATATCAGAAGAGTGTCAAGCAGTTTGGATCCAGATCATGCCCGTCGGGCCTGATCTGGGTCCAAATTGTTTGCAAAGGTTATCAGCAGACGACACTAGTAAGTAAAGAGTTTATGACGACAAATCAAGCAAATTAGAGAGTTGACGAGAAATAGCGAATCGGGGATATACATTAAACTTAAAGAGCATCAAATATTTGCCTGCTTAAGATATGTAGCTGATAAACTTTGTCAGCAGCCGAAGCCAAAATCAGGCTAAAATGTTGGGCATTATCTGGATCCATACTGTTTGAAAACCTACTTGTATTCCTGAAAGACATATTTTTAGAAATGATTATCTCGAAATAAATTCAGCAGAGACCAACAACCCAGCATTTTATGGTTTAGACAATACTATTACTTGAATCTTTTTTATCAACACAGACCATTCCAATGCATTGGTTTTAAATATACAGTGAAGTTTATAAATCAGTATAAGCAGTGAATCATAGCCAATTGCACGAAGATTGATCCAGATAAGCAATTTTTGCGTGAAGCTGCTACTGTCTTCATCAGTTTAAACACGTGTTTTGGGTGCTCAAAAGAACCGTATCATCGAGACGGTTGTTTTGAGTACACACCAAATATTTTTTGGTTGAGAAATAGGAAAAAATAATTTTCTGTTACGCGCTTTTATCTGTGGGACTGACGAATTACCTCCACTGACCTGTATAAGCCATGTTTTATTTATATCGTTAGGTTCACTTGGGGACTAATTCAAAGAGGAGCAGCAAAAACAAACCAAAATTCCATCTAATCCCAGCCTATACAAAAACTCATATTTATGAGGAAAAAATTAATTCAATTACGCGGTATATATCTAAATTAATTTCTCTTATTTATTTTTCAATTAAAATCACCATTAAAGAATAATTAGCAAATAACGGGGGTCACCTAAGTCCTGGAAACACATTAGTGTAAGGAATTAAGGTGTATACCAGTAAACTGTTGCTCAGTTCCCTCTACATTTTGTGATCTATGCACCAGCAAAATTTGCAGTTGCTTCGTCCAACTGTTAAGTAGGAGGTGCATTTATAAAGAAAAAAACATTATTTGACCTTTGACCTTGACCTTGGGTTCAAGGTCACACAAAATGTTGCTCAGTACCCTCTATATCAGGAGACTTATCTACCTGCAAAGTTTTATAAGTTGCTGCGTCCAAATGCTCAGGAGTAGATGCATTTAAAAGAAAATACATTATTTGACCTTGAACTCAAGGTCACACAAAAATTGCTCAGTACCCTCTACATCAGGCCTATTAACCTGCAAAGTTTTAAGTTGCTAAGTCTTACCATTCAGGAGGAGATGCATTTACAAGAAAATACATTATTTGACTTTTGACCTTGGGTTCAAGGTCACACAAAATGTTGTTCAGTACCCTCTACACCAGGAGACCTTTTTACCTGCAAAGTTTTAAGTTGCTGCATCCAAATGTTCAGGAGGAGATGCATTTACAAGAAAATACATTATTTGACCTTTCACCTTGCGGTTTAGGTCACACAAAATGTTGCTCAGTACCTTTTACATCATGAGACCTATTTACCTGCAAAGTTTTAAGTTGCTGCATCCAACTGTTCAGGAGATGCATTTACAAGAAACTTGACACACAGAGATACGTACACACAGACAGACTTTGGTACGAAATATACCCTTTTATTCTAAAGAAAAAAGTGGTTATAACTAGAACAAGCAATATACGTAGTGTATAGAGTTTTGGTGGGGAAAAACCCGAACTGAATTCTATTATGAATGTCTTGTTTACATGTATTTGCTATGTGAATTTCCGACCGCTTATTGATTTGAAGCAGACGTATTCGGTATTCGTTTTTTGCCATGTGGAGTTAACAACTTCCAATGTCGCTTAACTTTCTCGCTAATTCTGTTTGGGGTGTCAAAAATGTCTGCTGTTGGGACTTGATAGATTATGGGCAGAAGTCTGGATTAAGTTGGTGAAATAAGATACAAGTCACATCATGAGAAAATATGTTTTGAGCCAATGTAATATGATGGGCACATCTCTTCTATCTATAAACATTGTTTGGGATAAAGGGTTAATATGATTGCACAGGATGTGGCCTGAAACCATACAGGTGATATATCCATCAGTAGAATATCCCATAATTACCAGACCATGAAACAGAGGTCACAGTGACATGATGTCACTGTGACCTATGTTTCATGATCTGGGGATTATGGATTTTGAAGACTGTTTGATAAATGTGTATATCTGCAAGACTATTTCATTGATATACATCATATTTTCGGATGCAATGTGATTTTGCTCATTATTTTCATTATAAAGGAAGCTTTATAGTTAGTTCTGTAAGGTTGGAAAAGCTCTCACTGGACTCTTGTAAACTAAAATTGTAGGGTTGGTGGGTTGGTCTGTGGTTGTTGCATTTCCTAGTCATACTCATTTGCTTTTAATGTCAAGCAGGGGCAGATCCATGATTTCTGGAAAGGGAGTTTGTATGTATAAAGGTGGGGGCTCGCTTTTCTGATTTTATCTTATTTATCTTAAATATCTCATGAAAATGAAATAATTTGGTAGCACTGAGACCAAATTATTTCATTTTAAAGGGGGCAGAGTGGGGGTGAACCCCCTCTGGATCAGCCACTTTCAAGTTAGGCAGTTAGAAACTGTATTATGGAATTGAAATGATGAGCATACCTTATAAATACATGTAAATGAGACCTATATTTCATTATGAGTCTCTGGTCATTTTGATAAGTATGGAAGTATACTTCACCAATACAACAACCTCTTTTACTGTATAAGTCAAAATTTTTCTGTAATTATGCCCCCAAAGGAACTTTGGGAGGCATATAGTAATCGCACTGTCCGTCCGTCCATCCGTCCCTCCTGCTTTCGTGTCCTGTCCCTATCTCCTATATTCTTTGAGGTAGGAATTCCAAATTTGGTGTGTGGATACATCTTGGGATGGCGGAGTTTCGCGTACCATATTCAGGTCACTGTGACCTTGACCTCTGACCTAGTTTTTAGAATAATAGTGGCCGGAGCATATCTCTTATATTATTTGAGGTAGGAATCTCAAATTTGGTGTGTGGATGCATCTTGGGATGATGAAGTGTCGTGTACCATAATTGGGTCACTGTGACCTTGAACTTGACCTCTGACCTAGTTTCTTGAAAACTGCATTGAGTCTGGTGCATATCTCCTATATTCTTTGAGATAAGAATTCCAAATTTGGTGTGTAAATGCATCTTGGGATGACAGGGTGTCACATGCCATTTTTTGGTCACTGTGACCTTGACCTCTGACCTAGTTTTAAGAATTATTGTGTCCAGAGCATATCTCTTATATTCTTTGAGTTAGGAATTCCAAATTTGGTGTGTGGATGCATCTTGGGATAGCAAAGTGTCATGTACCATGTTTGGGTCACTGTGACCTTGACCTCTGACCTAGTTTTTAGAATAATCTTGTCCATAGCATATCTCTTATATTATTTGAGGTAGGAATCTCAAATTAGTGTGTGGATGCATCTTGGGATGACGAAGTGTCAGGTACCATAATTGGGTCACTGCGACCTTGAACTTGACCTCTGACCTAGTTTCTAGAAACTACATTGAGTCTGGTGCATATCTCCTATATTCTTTGAGATAGGAATTCCAATTTTGGTGTGTAAATACATCTTGGGATGACAGGGTGTCACATACCATGTTTGGGTCACTGTGACCTTGACCTCTGACCTAGTTTTAAGAATTATTGTGTCCCGAGCATATTTCATATATTCCTTGAGTCAGGAATTCCAATTTTGGTGTATGGATGCATCTTGGAATAGGGGAGTGTCATGTACCATTTTCCGGTCACTGTGACCTTGACCTCTGACCTAGTTTTTAGAATAATCATGTCAAGAGCTTATCTCTTATATCATTTGAGGTAGGAATCTCAAATTTGGTGTGTGGATGCATCTTGGGATGACGAAGTGTCGTGTACGATAATTGGGTCACTGTGACCTTGAACTTGACCTCTGACCTAGTTTCTTGAAAACTGCATTGAGTCTGGTGCATATCTCCTATATTCTTTGAGATAAGAATTCCAAATTTGGTGTGTAAATGCATCTTGGGATGACAGGGTGTCACATGCCATTTTTTGGTCACTGTGACCTTGACCTCTGACCTAGTTTTAAGAATTATTGTGTCCAGAGCATATCTCTTATATTCTTTGAGTTAGAAATTCCAAATTTGGTGTGTGGATGCATCTTGGGATAGCAAAGTGTCATGTACCATGTTTGGGTAACTGTGACCTTGAACTCTGACCTAGTTTTTAGAATAATCTTGTCCACAGCATATCTCTTAAATTATTTGAGGTAGGAATCTCAAATTAGTGTGTGGATGCATCTTGGGATGACGAAGTGTCAGGTACCATAATTGGGTCACTGCGACCTTGAACTTGACCTCTGACCTAGTTTCTAGAAACTTCATTGAGTCTGGTGCATATCTCCTATATTCTTTGAGATAGGAATTCCAATTTTGGTGTGTAAATACATCTTGGGATGACAGGGTGTCACATACCATGTTTGGGTCACTGTGACCTTGACCTCTGACCTAGTTTTAAGAATTATTGTGTCCCAAGCATATTTCATATATTCCTTGAGTCAGGAATTCCAATTTTGGTGTGTGGATGCATCTTGGAATAGGGGAGTGTCATGTACCATTTTCGGGTCACTGTGACCTTGACCTCTGACCTAGTTTTTAGAATAATCATGTCCAGAGCTTATCTCTTATATTATTTGAGGTAGGAATCTCAAATTTGGTGTGTGGATGCATCTTGGGATGACAAAGTGTCACTTACCATAATTTAGTTACTGTGACCTTGAACTTGACCTCTGACCTAGTTTCTAGAAACTGGTGCATATCTCCTATATTCTTTGATATAGGAATTCCAAATTTGGTATGTAAATGCATCTAGGGATGCCTGTGTGTCACAAACCATTTTTGGGTCACTGTGACCTTGACCTCTGACCTAGTTTTCAAGAATTATTGTGTCCAGAGCATATCTCCTATATTATTTGATGTAGGAATCCCAAATTTGGGGTGGTGATTCCTCTTGGGATGGCGGAGTGGTGCATACCATTTTGAGTCACTTTGACCTTGACATTGACTTCTGGCCTCATTTCTAGATTTTTTGTGCTATATTATAGCTATCCTTCCTCAAATGTGTCTTATGCTAGACCAATTCCTTTGGGGGCATTCGTCACATGTTTGTGACATTTCTTGTTTTTCACTTGTTTTTGACCTAAAATTATGTTTTGATTTATTTATAAGCCAGATTGGAGTTGGGACAAAACAGCCTACACAGATCTGCCACCCTGAACAATACATCTCATGCCATTCTGCCATCCTGGAGATAAACATCCCATGCCACTTTTGCCACCCTAGCCATAGGATTCTGTTTTTGCCACTCTGTACAGAACATCCCATGCCACTTTTGCCACCCTAGCCATAGGATCCTGTGCCAATTTTGCCACTCTGTACAGAACATCCCATCCCACTTTTGCCACCCTAGCCATAGGATTCTGTGCCAATTTGGCCACTCTTTACAGAACATCCCATTCCACTTTTGCCACCCTAGCCATAGCATTCCTTGCCAATTCGGCCACTCTGTTCAGAATATCCCATGCCACTTTTGCCACCCTAGCCATAGCATTCTGTGCCAATTTGGCCACTCTGTACAAAACATCCCATGCCACTTTTGCTACCCTAGCCATAGGATTCTGTTTTTGCCACTCTGTACAGAACATCCCATGCCACTTTTGCCACCCTAGCCATAGGATTCTGTGCCAATTTTGCCACTCTGTACAGAACATCCCATGCCACTTTTGCCACCCTAGCCATAGGATTTTGTGCCAATTTGGCCACTCTTTACAGAACATCCCATGCCACTTTTGCCACCCTAGCCATAGCATTCCTTGCCAATTCGGCCACTCTGTACAGAACATCCCATGCCACTTTTCCACCCTAGCCATAGCATTCTGTGCCAATTTGGCCACTCTTTACAAAACATCCCATGCCACTTTTGCCACCCTAGCCTTAGGATTCTGTGCCAATTTGGCCACTCTGTACAGAAAATCCCATGCCACTTTTGCCACCCTAGCCATAGGATTCTGTGCCAATTTTGCCACTCTGTACAGAACATCCCATTCCACTTTTGCCACCCTAGCCATAGGATTCTGTGCCAATTTTGCCACTCTGTACAGAACATCCCATGCCACTTTTGCCACACTAGCCATAGGATTCTGTGCCAATTTGGCCACTCTGTACGGAACATCCAATGCCACTTTTGCCACCCTAGCCATAGGATTCTGTGCCAATTTGGCCACTCTGTACAGAACATCCAATGCCACTTTTGCCACCCTAGCCATAGGATTCTGTGCCAATTTGGCCACTCTGTACAGAACATCCCATGCCACTTTTGCCACCCTAGCCATAGCATTCCTTGCCAACTCGGCCACTCTGTACAGAACATCCCATGCCACTTTTGCCACCCTAGCCATAGCATTCTGTGCCAATTTGGCAACTCTTTACAGAACATCCCATGCCACTTTTGCCACCCTAGCCATAGGATTCTGTGCCAATTTGGCCACTCTGTACAGAACATCCAATGCCACTTTTGCCACCCTAGCCATAGGATTCTGTGCCAATTTGGCCACTCTATACAGAACATCCAATGCCACTTTTGCCACACTAGCCATTGCATGCCGTGCCAATTTGCCGCTCTGAAAAGACGCTTTTGATTGGAGCAGGGGGTCTTTGACAGGCCCCAACCTTGGGACAGGATTAATATAATGGCCTGTATAAAATAAATATGGTTGTTGTTGATGATGATGATCATAACACTTGAATCATTTGGTATCAGGTCTTTAGTTAAGAGTGCCTACCAGAAGAGTAATTTTCTCATTCCCAACCAAAACATATGTTGTGGGTACTAAAAAGAACCGTCTCAATGAGACGGTTCTTTTGAGCACCCAAAACATATGCTAAAAGTTATGGGTATTAAAGAAAATATTTACAAGTTTACGCTGAAATTTTTTGTTTATCTAAACCTATGGTATTTATACATTTTGTATGCTATAAAGGGATTTTATCTTTTTCAGAGGTGCCTTCTCAGAAGTTTTATTAGCAGAAGACAAAACAGACAGAGGAAAATTTTGTGCTGTAAAATGTATAGATCGAATGGGATTAGTTGGGAAAGAGGAATCACTTGACAATGAAATACAAGTTCTACGAAGGTGAGTTAAAATTTCTAAATATCTCTGGGCCTAAGATGCTGTAAATTCGGAAATTTTCGCGAGGACTTTATTTTCGTGAAACTTCGCATGTGCGAAGTTTAGCCAAAATAAAGTCCTTGCGTAATGGCAAAATCACTTTTTCGTTTGTTGATATAGGTAAATATTGCCTTAGTCGCAAATTTTTCACATCACTAATATGTCTTTTAATCATGCTATTCGCCAAAATAAAATTCTCGCGAAAATTTCCGAATCAACAATAAGAGGGGTCAAGCAATGTTAAGATGGATGGAGAGAACAAAAAAGTTCTAATTTTATGCTGAGAAATTTTGCTTATCTAGGCCATGATCTTTGTTGTTTCTGGGAAGACCATAGCGGTCAGTTTCAATACCATCATCTTGAAGAGTATGCCCAAAAAATGAGAGGTGACATGCAATAAAAGAGCATTTTTGTCAATTAACCTAAATTGTATTTGGAAAACCCCTAAATGGGTACTTTTACAAAAAGTGAAGACCCATGTTATGCGGCATTTCATCAGGGTTTACACTGTTTGTTAAGGTAAAAAAAGATCCTCAGATATAAAAAATACAATTTGGTTTCAAAATTATAACCTGAGACCCCTTTATATGTATGATGGACTGTCCCAAGTTTGTTGTATCAAACCAGAAAGTAGAATCCATCAGTATACAAATACTTTTCTGAGGCTTTCTAGTTTAAACAGAAAGCCGAGGAAGAATCCTTTATTTTGCTTGTAGTATGGCGCAGGCGCAAATAATTTACATGTTGCTGTCATCTGAGAAATTAACCTTCGCTCCTCACTGCATCCGGCGAAGCTGTCAATTATTTTACATTGTCACTATTTAGGAAGTTCCTGCCTACATCTCTGTTTAAATAAATATTAGAAGTTAGAGCACGGTTTTAAGCTCCACCTACTTCATTATTCTAGGGTGTCTGATTTAAACATCAGCAAAGATCAAAGAAAAAATCATCGGTCAAACTACAAAAGGTTAAGTCTTAGGCCTGCTTGGACTTTTTTAACCCACAAAGTGCCACCTATATTTGATACAGATACTGTTGTTAAACTTTTTATTGTCATTGCTAAGGCTCACCTTTAATTGTCTGATGTTTGGCACAGATACCACAATCACACACTGGCGACCAACTCATAGCCCTGTGAGGGAGGAAGAGCGGCAGAACACTAAGCAGTTTCAAGACATCAGTGCACTGTGTAGTTTATTGAGTGGAGTCATAAAGTGGCATTTTGGAGTGTGTTTTGGAATGGAATAAAGTTAGATTTTGGGTTGACCATATGATCTTTGAAAAGTTGAATTCTTTTCTTTAAAAAAATGTTTTAAATACCGTAAAACTTGTCATAAGCAATACTTTTGACTTTCATTAAGCTATCATTTGCTATTAAGCCTTGTGTTTTGGCTGCTTAAGACAGATTTTAATGTGAATTGTTTATTACTTCATATCGAGCTTATAGTCTCTTTCAGCAAAATGACCATATTTGAAAGAACATGGAAATTCAAATGTTATTATAGATCATATACATAGATTATTTTAAATAGTAAGTATAACCAGTAATGCCACAATCACAGTCCAACAACCGCACTGCGAGGAAGAGACACAGAACAATAATGGCCACACAACAGCAAGAACATAAAGTAAGTAAAGCAACCAGCCCTCTCTTCTTCAGCAAGATGATTGCAAAGCTAAAAAGGACACTTAGTACTGCATAACAAAACAAGGACCAAAGACAAAACCCCCACGGACAACGGGAGCAACAGTAAACCATAAATTAACAACTACAGAATCACCACCTTAGAACTGACAGCAACCGAAGCCACTGGGGGGCTTAAATATACTATGCAAATAAATTAAGCAATTGTTTTTTATGGGTCAGTCCATCAACAATGGATCTTAAGTTTCATTTTTTGGCATGTAATAATAGCAAAATATCAGAGAACAACTCCAAAATGGCATATTATTTATTAACACAACATTTCAGCCTACATTGGCCTTTATCAGTGTAATATAAAGAAGATTCAAGCCCCGACCATCTGACAAGGATTCCCATGTAAAAGATTACAGGGTTTTCAAATGTAGTGGTGGTGCTAACGTGATGTTAGATTTTAAGACTAGCGGCTAACATGGACATTTCTATTATAAGGGGTAGGCAAAACCATTTTCAAGTGACAGTTTGGTCACTAAAAACAAAAAAAAGCAAAATAAATGCTGAAATTTGCTCAACTTTCTTCGAGAAATAAAGCGCCAAGTTTGTTCAATTTGACGTTTTTTAATGCCTTTATGTAATCGCATTTAAACAGTGTTTCTAATCAGTATTTGTTGAACTACATTTACAAGAAATGCTAGTTGATGCCTTGGCATATGTTAAGACACATATTGCTGAATTTAATATCTTCACGGCTACAGAGCATGAGTTGGAAGTTTAGGTCTAATGTCACCGTTATCTCAAAAAAGCATCGTACCATTTTTCAGTAACTTAAAGTTTTAATCAACCATGAGATGGGCTACATTGTAAGCCTATAGCTTCGTAATGGTAAAAAAAGAAAAGAAAAAAATATCTTGGTAATCTGATTTTCTTTTATGTTGAAGCACCAATAAACATTAGAGTTTAACCAAATGATGACTATGCTTTGACGATGTGAATTTTGCTTTAAGTACTGACCCATTTTGCGATTGCTGCTCTCTCCAAATGAGTATTTAAAGGATGGCGTCTGTTAATTCTTGTTTTCATTTGCCTAAAATCCTGTTTTGGTCATTGCCATTGAAATTATTCAATGATGCACTAAGGTGAGCAAAATAATGTGTAAAACAAAAGAAATTGCTAAATATATTGTGCATAGTATATATCTTATTGATCAATTCTTTACCCTAGATTCTTCTGTTGTTAATATAATATAATCACATTGATCACAATCACATTTATCTTAAGAAAAAAAATTCAGAAAAACAACAACTTTTCTTCTGATACTTTCAGATGGGGATTTTTACTGTCAAGATGGTTAGTGTTTATGTAAAGCCAATGCTTTGTAGAATTAACAGTTTCGTTCAAATGCATTTTAGCTCAGTGCAGACAATTACCACATTTACTTGACTATAAGATGAGGAGATTCTCTGTTCCAAAGTAGTCTCCATCTTAGAAGATGGCATGCACAGATCCAGAGGGGGGACAGTGGTCCGGATCCCCCCTGAAAAATCACAAAAATATAGGGTTTCTTAGCAATACCTCTCCTGATCCCCTGACAACAAAGCCAGCATTCAATGTTGGGCCATCACATCGGCCCGCCAGCGAAAGGCCATTTTAATGGTGTTTCCCTGGCCGGCCGATAATGGCCCACTTTTAGTGGTATTTTGATCTTCTCTCCCATCATCAACTAAAAAAAGAATAACATCAGAGTTGGACCCCCTCTGACAAAACTTTCTGGATCCACACATGTTTGGGATTGTTTGGAAGGGAAAAACTTTAATTACACAAGACTAAATTACATATGGTATGTAATTTGAAAGGGAAAACCTGTCTTATAGTGGAATGATAATGGTAGTTGAACTCTAATCATATTGCATTATCAAGTGTACTACCTTTGTTCCTGGAAATTGCCTTTGCCAGCTTCCTTTATATGCTGTAATTTGCAATCCCCATGGGCTTTATGGTAATATTACAATTAGTCAGTAATTTGATTGGTAATTTGATTGTAGATAGATTTGATTATCATGACATGAGACTGGTAACATTGTGCTGGTCAGACTGCAAGGCTCGAAACCTAACATGTACACATATGCGCGCTCATTATTAAAGGGGACGGCAACCCTGATGATTACTATGTTTTATATGAAAGTTCTTAATAAACCATGCAGTTTGATACCAGTTTTATCTAAATCGGCTTAAAAATGTAGAAGTTGTAGGCGTTTGAATATTTGCAAATGGACTGTAATGGAAGCGGCCATATTGTAGGCTTAGTGACGTCACTCAGCCTAATTAAATATGCGTAATCAAAATAAAAGACAAACCAATAGATTATTTGCATTAATCTTTAATGAAACATTTTCCTTATGTGAGTCAATGTCAAAATTCGTCAAAATTCTTGTCCGTTTCATATCTTATGAAAACCGCTGATGTGATCATGATTTTTTTTCTTCACACAATACTACTGATCATACTTAATAAGGCTAGCTGATAAAACTGAAAAATATTGATGTGTAAATATATTTTTTACTGGATTAAAACCCCATTTTTTGGCATTTTTGCCCGTCCAGCGGAAAAAATTGAACTTTCGACAAGAATTATCAAAAAAAACTGTTATTTTCTCAGGAATTTTAACTGGCTGTATTGATAAAAGCATTATCAAAGTAAATGTAGGAGGTTTCAATATGTGATTTTTCATTACATTTTTTGCATTTTTTGCCAAAAAACCTCTGTCCCAAGCGTTTATGTCAAGACCGTAACACTTGATAAATAGCAAAAATAATACTGGATCCCTAATGGTGCTGAATCTGGTTTCTGTCATACTTATTTGACACTTTCTGTTTTCTAAGAATACATGTGTTTTGTAAAGCATCTACAGAAAGGGCAAAAGAAAATACTGTTTTGGTGAGAGAAATTTTTATAGTATATTTTTTTTGTGTCAAATGACCGTAACACTAAAATGGACAATGGAATTTGATAAAAAATTTCTGGTTTTAACATCTTGACCAAATAAAATTTCTCAACAAAAAATCACTCTTGTTGCGATGTTTTAGGGAGTAATCATTATTTTAGGTAAAAAAATATGTAGAATATATCAATACCGTATCAGTCAATACCGTAACGATGAAAATGTTGCGTTATTGACACATCTTGTTATGGTTTTGACATATGCTGTCAAAAAAGTACAGTTTTGAATACAAAGATATTAGTTTTTAGTCAAGTTTATTAAGTGAATCTATGATAAGAATGCTTTATCAAATTTAAACAGAAGCATAAAACACAAATTGAATGATGAACTCGTATAAACAGTTTGTTACGGTATTGACATATTGTTTTGTTTTCAGCTGGGTTTGTCAATACTGTAACAGATTTGTCAAACCCGTAACAATATTTTGAAATAAATGCAATCTACCATATATTCCAAAATTCTTTCTGTGCACATGTGTCAAGAGTATTAACATTGCAATCTGGTCAACAGTGCTCTACACCAAATCTTAAACAGAAGAATTACGCTAGGCTATATTCTTTAAAGGTCAATACCGTAACATTTTTGTCAAGTACCGTAACAGTGATATTTTTAGGAAAAAAGTATATCAGACAGAGACAACATGTAGATTTTAAGTACCTGATCAATTCCTTTGGTTGATACAATCATACCAAAGCATTGTAATTTTCTAGAAATGTGGTTTTTAAACAAAATACTGAAAAAATATTATGCAAAATCACTTAAAAGATAAAAAAAAATGCATTTTACGTTTGCTCAGTGTCATAAATAATCATTTTGTTCAAATTTTACCTTTGACACAATTAAACACATGATTTATTGAACTTATTCATTTCAACAAAATAAATATCCATGACGAGATTTGAAGAAAAAACAGGAAATAAATTTTGTTACGGCATTGACATTTTATCTGGTCATGTGATCTTTGAAACTTAATTATAAGGATCTGATTGGCTGTTAAGGTTTCTTTTTGCTTTTCATAGTATTTTCAGAAACAACTTGTTACTTTCATGAAAAAAAGAATATATTTTATTTAATTCATATTTTTCCTTTTACTTCTTTCAAAATTTGACGAATTTTGACATTGACTCATGTATAAAGCTGCATATCAGCTGAAACACAGATGATGTGATAGAAGTGATAACTAAAAATTGAGCAGTTGAAAAAATTCTGAAAATTAATTAAATATTCAAAATGGCGGCTAAATGTTGGCCATATTGAATTCTTTTAAGGCCCATAACTTGCAGATTTTTAAACCGATTTTGATGATACTTGTATCAAAATTCATTGTTCATAGAGCTCTTTCTGATAAAACATACTTATCATTAGGGTTGCTGTCCCCTTTAAGAAATCAAATTATTTTATATTATCAATTCTCAGCTTGATTGATAAACAAGCTAATGCATTATGTGAAAATGATGCTCATAGCATAAAGCTATTATTTTTTATGTCCCCCAATAAAAGAGAGTGGGGACATAGTGATTGTGGTGCGGAATCTGTTGGTGTCCGCATAGCTTCATCTCCATGCATTATCTACTTAACCAGTGGATGAATTTTGACCAAACTTGCATAGATACATTTTTGGGAGGGCGGAACCAGTTGATTAGATTTAAGTGACCTTAACCTAATTTTCAAGGTCACCATCCTATAAAGACTGTATTGTATAAATCAACCATTTCTGCACACAATAAAGAGCTGATTATAATTTTGGTAAGCATCATCATTGCCAACTCAATTTGTGGTTGGGGGACATAGTTTTCCTCTGAAAACACTGCTTTAATTTAACTCTTTGCATGCTGGGTATACATAATTAAGCTTTTCATGGCCTTCTCACTTTTATGCCCATTTGGGCATTTAGTGTTACCCATGCTGTCCCTACATATGTTACGCCAATGATGTCTGTTCTCTAAATTGAGTAATTTTGAATATAGTTTTACGACCACTTTTGTAAGTTGAAGATTTTGCAGATGATGTGAGAAGTTCCTTTTATTAGGGAATTATAACTTTCTAACTGATTGCCTTTATATTATACTTTGAAGTTTTTAACAACTTTCTGTCATATAACAACAGTCAGATGTCCTATCATACTTTTCCTTACACAGTGACTTTCATTAGTTAATTGACATTGCCCTCCTGGAATTGGAAAAGATTCCTGCACCATCCATAAAAGTCAGATTACCAAGCCGACTAGCTACCAATATTGCAAAGCAATCTGCTTAGAAATAATGTTTGCTTAATGCCTGTATCCTGCTGAACCTGGACTCACCTGAGCCGAAGTCTCAAGTTGAGCTATTGTGATCAATCTTCATCCATCATCCATCATCCATCAACTTTTTCTTTAAATTTCCTGAACCACTAGTCCAAATTTAAAATAATTTTACAGGAATGTTTCCCATAATGTCCTCTGCCAAAAGGACCTCTGACGGTGGTAATGGGAATCACAGTGTATCACTGCCTATTATTTTGATAAAAATGAAAGTCGATCAAATGCTTCCATCTTCATATATAAGCTTGCTGTTGGTCTCTATTTTATGATTTTGTATTTGATTTCCTATTTCCATAAATGTACGGCTTTATTTTGGGGCTAAAATGGTCACTGTTTGTATTATACATATAGGAAATAGAAAAATATTTTTAAAACATCATTCCCCCCCGAGTCCCAACTAATCCTTTTGCACGTAAGTGTGTTCTCATATTTTACATAATATATGTGAAAAGCTAGCTGGGACTCGGGGGGGGGGGGGGGGGGGGGGGGGGGGGGGGGGGGGGGGGGGGACGATATCCCACAGCCCAAAACGTGACGTCTGGGCGAGCCCGATCATTAGCACTTGGATTTTTGGTGTGCTCTCTTGAAAATCTTTTTTTCCAGCATAATGAAATAATAAGTACAAGTAAGCTTCCTTTTCATAACCCATTAGTCATGAAATATTACAACGTTTTAGCATATTTTTCTTTAGATAATGAAAATTGTCCTTTTACTAAATTCAGTTTGTTGATTATTTTGCACATATACTGTATCTATCCAATACACATAAACTACATGGACATTGACTAAGTGTACTTTATGCATGGATGAATTGCTATAGTACATTGCTGCATAATATTGCACCAGGTAAATACATTGTCATCAAGGTTGAATATGGACTACAGTTGTACTTCAAAATATTTCTTAACAAATCAGATAGAAAAAAACATTAACAAAAATAATCATTAAAATGCTCATGATTTTGGACTTTAAAATACTTCACTGTGGTTTGTAATCGAGGATTGATGATATAAGACCCTTACACGTGAAAATAATTGATTTCTGAATGTTTTAGTGAAGTGAAATTATGCAACCCCTACCCCCTTTGGTAGCGTCTCCTGTTTTGTCATAGGGATCTGTCTGTCTTATTATAACCTTAATTCGTTCCCAATACATAAAGCGTCCTATTCAAAAGAACACCAGCGATATCTTATGCATAGGGAAAATTTGGGAAGCTTCTGAAAAATAAAGATACCCTATCAAAGTGTCAGAGGTCCTTTGTTCAAATAGTTCCGCTCAGCCAAACAAGAGGGCCTGCAAGAGCTCTAGATAAGAAATCTTTTAAACGTCATCTCCTGAACCACTGGTCCAAATTCCTTATAATTCCACAGAAATGTTCCTCATGATGCCATCTACCAAAATTGCACAAACGGTTCTGCTCCACTGAGCAGAAGGGCTGCCAGAGCTCTAGATAAGAAAAATTGACCAAAATATTACCTTTTTTAACAGCTAGGTACACTATTTTGTGCACTCGTCAACTGCAACCATCACGTGATGAGTGCGCTGTTCCAGTACAGTGATTCTCTAGCGTGAGTATGTCCCTCTGGGGGTGTGCCAGGGCATAGGGTCTGGTTTGGGAGACTTTATAATAGGTAGATTATAATCGTTTGTTCTCAGTGGAACTCAGTATTATATTTATATACTACGTAACTTGAATACCAAACCAGAAGTAGCACCTGAGTTATAGACTTGTGTTTGTAAAAATGACCAAATATAGGCAGTCTATTTTTGTTGGCTTGCAGCGTAAACATATTAGATTTTGTTCCCGGGTGGTGGACATTAATTGGTAGCAATAAATTTATGTTCAAAAGTCTTTTGCCAATTTTTAACTTCTGTTATATTTTAACTCTTTGTCTGAGCTGTAGACTGTTGCAAACAGTTTGGATTTAGATCAGGCCCAACATAAGGTTGGGCCTGATCTGGATTCCAACTGTTTTACAATCTGAGGGTATTCCTGACCGAATTAGTTGAAAAGTTTATTTTGTGTGTTTGATCCCAATTTTCAGTCATATCAGGATGTTTCCTGGGTTGACCCTATACACTATAGTACTTACAGAAGTAGAGTGTCTTGCTCAAGGACGACACAGTGCCTGCAAAGAGCTAGACTTGACCAGCAAGGGGACCTCTCATCTCAATTTGCGCACTCTACCATGAGAGCCAATGTGTTCCAGAAAAAAGCATCAGTTTTGCATGGAGCAATTTAGCTATAACAAATATATTATAGAGAGGGAAAAATAAAGATGCTGATCTGACTGTGCATTTGTGCAGGCTGTTCAGCAACTTTGAAAAGTGTGGCTAGGAGAACTGACCGTCTTGACATGACCGAGACATACATAAAGAACCAAACCATACCAAAACAAAGCACCACACTATATTGTATCAATTAAGTTTATCCAATTTTTCATTATTGACCATCGTTATTGTTTTCCTGTCCAAACTGAGTGTTTTAACTCTTTACCTGCTTAGTGCCGTCTGCTGTTAACCTTTACAAACAGTTTTGACCCAGATCAGGCAGCCTGACCTGGATCCAAACAGTTTGACACTTAAATGGCCACATGTCGAAGTAATTTTTTTAAAAAGTTCATTTTTAAAACGAATGAGCAGACGACAAAAAGCGTGCAAAAGGGTCAACTCTTTGCTTTCTGGGTAGTTTTCATGCTTTTTTGTCATCTGTTGATTTTTTTCAAAATCAACGTTTTTGAAAAATTCTTTCAGGAACACTATCAGAGTGTCAAACATTTTGGACCCAGATGACAGGCCCTTCATTTTGTCTGGCCTGATCTAGGTCCAAACTGTTTGCAAAGGTTATAAACAGACGGCACTAGTAGACAGAGAGTTAATTGAGAGATTGGCAGCAGAGTGATATAGTATTGAGTATATTTCCTACAAAATAACAATCTACAAGATCTAGATCAGAGAGGAAATCTTGATTAATTGTTTACCAGAGTTGTTATAATAAACGGCATGTTACACGACTTTATGGACTTTTATTATATAATCTATAAATAAACGTCACCTTCCGACCGGCCCAGATGCATATCCACTCGAGTCAATATAACTACATATTGCATGGTTTGCCGGACGTGATGTTGCAAAGCACATGGCACAAGGTAATATTGCATGGCTTACGGGAAGTGACGTCAGAACGTCAAGTAATTTTGCATGATCCATCCGTAACGTCAATGGTTTTAATGGTCTAAAATGGTAGAAAAATGCATAACATATATTTATTATATAATAAAACAATTGTTGACTTCTGTTTCGGTAGACATGGAGAGGTCAATATGATTAATTTTACTGTTCAATAACACTCCATGTCCACCTCAACATAAGTTAATAATTATATAATAGTATACTGAGTAGCTGTGTGGGCCAACACATTAGATTTTGGTACTTATCCCCCCTTTAAATGCCCATGCTGACATATCTAGCAGTTACCCTCTACATCATGTAACCTATACACTTGTCCATTAGGAGATGCACTTGCAAGAAACGTTTATATACTCAGAGAACAATTGTTAATTTGTCCAATTTTAAATTTTTGAACTTTTCAAGTACAGTACTGTCTTGAATTTTTCAATTACAGTTTTTAAGTCTTAAAAATTGTCCAATTTTACGTTTTCAAGAACAGTACATTTTTGAACTTTTCAAGAACAGTCAGTAACTTTCTTGAACTTTTCAAGGACAGTTTTTAAGAACAATTGTTCTTTAAAATGTGTCCAATTTTAAGTTCATAAAATGTACTTGAGCTGTTCTTGAACACTTTAAGAGCACCCAGTTCATGTCCAGTTTTTGAATCTTGTTCTTGAATAATGAAAGAACTTTTCTTGAACTGTTCTTTGAATTTTCGCAGGGGTTTAGACTTAACTCTTTCCTTCATGAATATTGGCTCAGGTTACGGGCAAGTGAAAATTTTTTTTTAGCAGCAGTTGTTGTCCAATACTAGGGTAAAGTTAGGTAACTTGGACAGCGGGTAAATTCGGATAAATTTTGCAAACAGTAAACACCCAGATGAGACGGTTCTAAGAGCCGTCTCATCAGGATTTTCTCTGTTTGCTTAGTTAATTTATTTTTTATTCCAATAATTCAAAAAAGAAAGAAACAAGGCCGGTGTCTGAATTAAGGCAACTGTCCGAATTACCTGACTTTACCCTACTGCTAATAATTTTTGCGATGCCTGGCGAGATATTTCAAGGTCTGTGCTACAGCTATATAAACACAAGATTCTATAAAAAAAAAAACATTTTCCATAAAACAATCTTGTGTTTCACCTTTAAGATCGTGTCTTCAAGAAAAAAATGTCTGTCTAGCTGATGACTTATATAAGGAATGGAATTGTTTATGCCTGATAACAGCAAACTGCTATCTCTGCTAATTATACCATAACTTACCAGATTATTGATTTTAGACGTTTAACTTTACATGCATGCTGGGTAATTTTTCGAAAAATTTTGTCTGCTGGAGTGAGCTCCAAGTTAACTATCCTCCCCTTCCATCTGTCATTATAAGGATCCATCATGAGTGTGAGGGTGGGATAGAAAAATCAGTCCCAATGATCACCGATTGGTATCACGAGGCTTGCTGAGTGATGACAAATGGTGATCGGGAGGGACAGATTTTTCTTGCTCACCATTAAATATCATTTTTTATATTTGATAATATGAAAAAGGCTTCCAGAAGTTCCTGAATAGCTGAGATGGGACATACATATGACATGGTGACCTCATTTTAACATTACAATGACGTCACATAATTTTAGCACATGTTTTGGGTGCTCTCATCGAGATGGTTATTTTGTTTATCACAGCAAATATGGTAAGTCTAATTTTGCATGTCATCATGATGCCATAAAAAATGAGCCTTGAAAACCACAGTGTACTGAGTTAAGACTCAAATTAGCCTGCGGGCTGAGCTACCGAGACAAACTAGAATATTGAAATTTTGCATGAAGCAAGTTAAGATATTATACTTTCCAATATTGAATAACAATGGCACTGATCAGACTGCGCAGATGGGCAGGCTGGTCTGCACCTTTGTTGTTCGCATGCAGCCAAAGTGAGGGTTTCTCGCGACAAGGCCCATATTTGATCTAGTGGTGTTGGGTGAGGCTCATCCTGTAATCAAAGTGCATCTGAAATGTTCCAATACTTTCTGCATCACTGTAAGACAAGAACCAGGATTGTCAAGGGCAAAAAGGTGCCTTTACTCTGTCTGCTATAGTGACATTTATTGTCAAATCAACTGTTGATTGCATTTGTAAACCTATTGCCAACAAAAGTCCTGCCAGGCCTGATCTGGCTACAAACTGTTTCATTAGACATACAAGTTTGTTTGCATCAAGGCTTTAACATTTTCACCTTGCATTGCCATGTAGTGCAATTTCTGAGTATTTTCATTTTTGAAACTGTATTGCAATGATTGTTTATGATTAAAAACTGCAAGGAACCTTATTCTGTGAGCATATCGAGTCTCGTGTGGATCCAGAGGGGGGGGGGGGGGGGGGGGGGGGACGGACCCCCCTGAAAAATCACAAAAATATAGGGTTTTCTAGCAATACAAGCCAGATCCCCTGAAAAATCGCAGCTACCAAGCCGGCATTAAATGTTGGGCTATCATCCGCACGCCTGTGAAATGCCATCTAATGGCATTTCGCTAATGGGCCGATGATGGCCCACTTGGATCCTCCTTACCCTCATAAAAAAACAAAAAAAAACCCCGTCAAAGTTGGACCCCCTCTGACAAAACTTTATGGATCCGCGTACGTCAATCGCAGATAGGCAGTTACGCACCGGCACTCTGATGGTATTTATCTGAAATAATTTTTTGAATAAAGGATAGACTTTAGAATCTGTCCCCCACCATTTATTGTGTTCAATGGAAGAATGTGGTTGAACATAGACTACATGCATGCAAGTAATATACAAGATTAAACTCCTATTATAATGGTTAGGTTAGTGTAAGGGTTGTGTTTGGTAGCAACTATACCATAATATACAAGATTTAAGTCCTATTATAGTGGTTAGGGTTAGGTTAGGGTTATGTTTGGTAGTCTCTCTACCATAATATTCAAGATTAAACTACTATTATAATGGTTAGGGTTATGTTTGGTAGCAACTATACCATAATATACAAGATTAAACTACTATTATAATGGTTAGGGCTATGTTTGGTAGCAACTATAAAGTAATATACAAGATTAAACTACTATTATAATGGTTAGGGTTATGTTTGGTAGCAACTCTACCGTAACATACAAGATTACACTACTATTATAATGGTTAGGGTTATGTTTGGTAGCAACTATACCGTAATATACAAGATTAAACTACTTTTACAATGGTTAGGGTTATGTTTGGTAGCAACTCTACCGTAATATACAAGATAAAACTACTATTATAATGGTTAGGGTTATGTTTGTTGGTAGCAACTATACCGTAATATACAAGATTAAACTCATATTATAATGGTTAGGGTTATGTTTGGTAGCAACTCTTCTGTAATATACAAGATTAAACTACTATCATAATGGTTAGGGTTATGTTTGGTAGCAGCTATTCCGTAATATACAAGATTAAACTACTATTATAATGGTTAGGTGTTTGGTAGCAACTATACCGTAATATACAAGATTAAACTACTATTATAATGGTTAGGGTTATGTTTGGTAGCAACTCTACCGTAATATACAAGATTAAACTACTATACTAATGGTTAGGGTTATGTTTGGTAGCAACCCTACCATAATATACAAGATTAAACTACTATCATAATGGTTAGGGTTATGTTTGGTAGCAACTATACTGTAATATACAAGATTAGACTACTATTATAATGGATAGGGTTATGTTTGGTAGCAACTCTACCATAATATACAAGATTAAACTACTATTATAATGGTTAGGGTTATGTTTGGTAGCAACTATACCATAATATACAAGATTAAACTACTATTGTAATGGTTAGGGTTATGTTTGGTAGCAACTCTACCGTAATATACAAGATTAAACTACTATTATAATGTTTAGGGTTATGTTTGGTAGCAACTCTACCGTAATATACAAGATTAAACTACTATTATAATGGTTAGGGTCATGTTTGGTAGCAACTATACCGTAATATACAAGATTAAACTACTATTATAATGGTTAGGGTTATGTTTGGTAGCAACTATACTGTAATATACAAGATTAAACTCCTATTATAATGGTTAGGGTTATGTTAGGGTTATGTTTGGTAGCGACTAAGATTAAACTCCTATTATAATGGTTTGGGTTAGGTTAGGATTATGTTTGGTAGCAACTATACCATATCTATATTCATTGAAGTATGGGTCAGATAATTTGTTGACTGATAAAGTTGCTCCAAAAACAACAGACAACAAATTAGCATGCAAAATTGCCCAGCGTGCAAAGAATTAAAGAATGATTAAAACATTACTTTTACCAGACCTAGGGCTGGCCCATTTTATGTTATCTAGGGCTGTGTTCAGAATTTCAGGTGATGCTTGGAACTGATAACTGTTGAACTAGATGTCCTTGGAGATAAGATTGATGCTGTCTGCTGATAGTCTTTGATATTGTCGTTTGAAAGAGAAAAGAACAAATTAATGCTTTAAAGAGCAACTTTTAATTTGCAGCAGACGACATTTTAAAATTTTGTAACACTTCATTAGAAACCACTGTAGAAGGCTAAAAATGATATTCCATGCCAGCAGACGATTCACATGGAATATCAAGTCTTCTTATTTTCCCCCAAATCAAGATATGTAGCTTAATTTGTTGTCGGCTGCAGCCATGATTTGCACATTAAGTATTAAGCTGCATCATAGTAATAAAATGCTTTACTATCGATTTACCTTTTAATGCAGTTTATATACCACTTTTTCCTGAGGAAACCAGAGCTACACTCCTGGCCAGTCAGTGGGATAAGGCTTTAAGATGCGGCCTGGTGCAATTTAAGATCATGTTGCTAAATTTATTTTGGCATACAACTAAAACCACCCTACCAGTCCCTCCCCTTCAGTGCACTTAAGCATTATGCAGCATTTCATTGTTTGGGTGTTAATTTCCAGAATATAAAAAGTTATGTAAAAGCTGTTTTATAGCCAGGCAAGGAGGGTTCAAATACAGTAACTAGGTCGAATCTTTGAATTGTCTTTTTCATATCTTCATAAAACTAGGTCACAATCTCAGGTTAGCAATTTGGGACCATTATGACCCTCTTGTTTTACTTAGCAAATAGTACAGACCCAGATGAGCTCCCTTATTCTGTACTGTTTCGTGTTTGTCATCACATGATGTACCCATTTTTCAGTCAAATAAAGATTACCCTTAACTTCATAGACACAATAAAGTATTGATTAAAATTTGGTGACCTTGACCTAATTTTCAAGGTTACCATCCTATAAAGACTGTAAAAATCAGCCTTTCCCGCACTCTTATCTTCTGAACCCGGTGGGTGGACTTTGACCAAACTTGCAGGGGGGTTTGGGGGGGGGGGAGAGTTGATAAGATTTTGTTCACCTTGACCTTTTTTTTAAGGTCTTACCAGCACTTTGTAAAGTCAAATTTTGACCAAAATTGTGATTCCGCATTATCTCAAGATTCAAGCAGGTATCAATTTTAAATGATCTAGGTCATTTGCCACCTGATTGAACTAATTGATGGATTCCAGCCATACTGTATATTATTTCATTAGTAAACAATAATTAGCTGCTTACATGCTTTGCTCAATTTATATAGGTGTGGGGGGGGGGGGACAAAGTTTTCCTCTGAAAATTCTAAAAATTTCAGGATAGTTTTTTCAATAAAAAAAGTTAATTAAAAAATTGCAGGCGACAAATAAGCTTTCATAATTACCCAGCATGCAAAGAGTCAAGCCTGATGAGTAGATGCAGTGTGATTTCTAGCAAATGAAACAATCTGAAGTTGTGCCATCAGCCATGTCAGAAACACATCCACTCTTAAAGTGTTTTTGCAAGATCTGTCAGCCCTCAGGGCTCATGTGTTGTGATATAGATTCAGAGGATCGCTAATTGCCTACTGGAGGTTAAAGTAGAGTTGGTAATAAGAACTTAATAAATACAAGAAATATTAATAGCCACACTTCATGAAAAAGCCGCTTTAAAATTTTAGTTATCATATTTTGTCTTGAGATCATTAGGTGCTTTGTCACACCTGCTTGTAACAGGGTGTGACATAGTTCAAATTTCCGTCCACCTGTGAGTGCGGACGTCCATCTGTCAACAATTTACATGAAAGTGTGCGATAGCTGTGTTAGTTACAAGGGAAAGTATGTGCACTAAGTACTGGTTAACCTCTTGTTAAAACTTAATTGCCCAGGAGAAAAAGTGTGGTTAGGTGATCTGACTGTCCCGCCATGACCATCAGCTGTTGACTTGGGACGTAAAGCAACAAAACAAACAAAAAAGTGGTTATTGTCCTGGACATACTCTTCAAGCATGCAGTGACCTTGACCTGCTTTTCTTGTCCAGCAACTTTGATGCCAGTGCATTCGTCAACAGTTTACAATAAAGTATGTTTCTCTGCAGAAGTGATAGCAGGGTGCGAGTGTCAAACTCTTTTAAAGGGACAAGTCTGATCTGGGTCCCTATATTGTTTTGCAATATATACTAACGGACTTTAAAAATGCAACACATGGATAGAAGCTTTAATGTATGTCTCAAAAAAGAAGGCAAATTTTTAACGATCATTTTGGCTGTATGTTAAAGAATGTTCCTTTGTAAGTAACACATGAAAAAACTGTCAAATTAATATGAATTTAGCAAATTGAAAATGTTAACTTTTTGAGAAAGGGGTCAATTGCTTCTTTTGGCAAAATGTTATCAACTAAAGATTCCCTACTTCTTAAAATCAAGAAACCCAAGAAGTATCAAATTTGTGTCATGAACCCCGTTAGTCATCCCGGAATCACTCTCATATTGTTTGTCAGGTTTGCGATACAGCCTGTCTGCTTATTTGACATTTATCTGTTTGTACCCTTTCATTTGATGGCTTAAAATCTCCTCTACTTAAGAAATGTTTTAGTAAACTCATCTTTAGGAAGAATTATTATTATTATGAAGTAAAGTCATTAGGTTTGGTTGTACAATTAAAACTAAAGTGTTTGCTGATAATGACATCATCTCAGCAAAGGAAGTTTACAGTCAACTGTCTTTATAAAGATTTAAATGGAAGTTAATAATGCGTAATTTAAGTCCGTCAGTATATAAGGCCAGAATTTTTTTTATTAGTTGATTTACGGGGAATTTTTTTTTTTCTTCATTTTCAGAGCTTTTTTTATTTTTTATTAATATATCCAGAAAAACAGTAAAACTAGTATAGTAAACCAACAGTCTGTATTAAATCTTTAAATATTTCATCATTTTCCTAAAAATCTGGACTGGACAATCACTTTTAACAGTGTCACTCTCAAAAATGCAGAGACAGAACCTCAAAAATATATTATTTTTTCAACGAAACAAATAATATTTAGAGTAGGCCAATAAAATAATAAAAAAAAAAATTAGAAATTAATTTTTTTTTTCTACTTTCTGGAAAATTACAGTAGGAGGGTTTGTAAATCAACTAATAAAAAAATTCTGGCCTAAAGTCTGTCAGTATATATAAGAGAACAGAGACAACATAACAATTGGTGGGAAAACTAAAGAGTTAATATTTAGGAGAAATATGTTAACGTTTAGCAGTCAATACTGTATCCAGTATTTGTAATAAAAATGTCTTCCAGGATTTTTCATATGAAAAATAGATTTCTGTTTATCTGCTTAATTTGTTGTGGGTCTCAGTTAAGTGCCGAATTTATTTCATACAGCCAGAAAATAATGTTTACTTCATGTTTTATTACCGTTTCTGTTAGATTGGAAGTATTAATATTTCTCTCTATGGGATCATTTGATTGGATAAGATGTTTATGGAACACTTAGCAGACAGTAGACTGGATCTTAGATGTGTTTGCTTGCAACAGCATGAGCCGCGACATGGGATTTGCAACAATGTAGTATGTGCGACCAGCAAAACCTCAGATCAGCCTGTGCATATGTGCAGTCTGATCAGAGCCTTTGCTAGTTGCTTGAATATTCAATGACTGTTAAGCTACTGACCGAACAGCCTTTGGAGTTTCTAAGCTTAAAAGGAGGCTGCACAGGTTCGTCTGAGTCTACACATATCAAAATGCCACATTGTTGGAAATCACCTGTCTCGGTTCAATTATTGCATGAAAGGGAAACCAGTCCAGGGATATAAAATTTGAGAGTTCATTTTAATCATCTAAAGGATTAAAATTTATATTAAGTACATGCATTAATTAAAGCTCACACAGCTTTGTGATAGAACACACTTTTTGTACAGAAAATTGTGGGTTTGATATCCACCTAATGTTATGGTGTCTGTGTCTATATATGGACAATAAATAATGCAGCAAGTACAGGCTATTAGATGGCATCTATTCTTTCTGACACTCCCTTCTGAAACTCAGAGACACCAGACTTAGAATAAAAATTGTCAAACATAAACCAGCAAGGAATGGCTATGAAATAGAATCAGTACTTTCTGTGACTCCCAGTCACAATTTTTAAGTATCATGATTGTCAAAGATAAACTT
This sequence comes from Loripinus fragilis, assembly GCA_964019695.1. Taxonomy (NCBI): domain Eukaryota; kingdom Metazoa; phylum Mollusca; class Bivalvia; order Lucinida; family Lucinidae; genus Loripinus; species Loripinus fragilis. Next base: position 56,886,697 of record OZ026520.1, on the reverse strand, counting down.
GCATATCTATTCCATTCAGAATGATTTCTCTTTCTTACGAATTACCTGTGGTAATAAATGGCACCACAGTCAAATATCCAGACTTTAATATTACTTCGGCTATACTCTTTTTGCATCATTCTACAAGACTCTATCCAATCACCGCAACTGCAACATCAGGATAATTAAGATAGTATATAACTTCTTGTATGGGCCTTATCAAAATACAAAACTGATTTTATTGCATGTGAACAGCAAAGGCGCACACCAGTGTGTGTATCCAGTTCGTCTGAGATCAGTGACTTGCAATATGCAAAATTTCTGGCTAGTCACTGTAGCTGAGCAGGCTGGTTTGAGTATAACCTGAATATGCAAAGACTGAAGACAAGTTTTCTTGAGACTAGTCCCATATTTGGTACCGCAAACCTGGGATTTACATGACTTTAAGATTTGAGGTGAATATTTGGTACATGTATCTTAACCCATATATACTGACGTCTGGAAAAAACGCCTCATCTAAAAATAAACGTGAATATCTCTTAGACTGATCAGACTAAAAATATGAATTTTAGTGCATTATAACACCTTATCAGTCAAGCGTATCTCATGAAAACAAAATTGCTGAAAGAATATTTGAGGCTGAGAAAATGACCTCAGTTTGAGACAGGGTCACCATTTCAGGCGACACAAGATTTAAGCCACATTTGCTTTTTTTCCAGACACAATCTGATGACAGGAAAAACGTGGTTTACCATTGTAAAACAGTCTCTATTTTACCAAAAATGGGTTTATAATGTTCATACAATGTTTGTATGCGTCTGCTGAACGAAACAACTTACCTCACCCACCTTTTCGCCATGCATTTCAGTAAAATTTAAATGTCATGACTCTGCAAAGTGGGTGAAAAGATTGTTATGAATCCTTTGCAAAAGTCTTTAGTCTTTAACCATGGACGATTGCGGAGGAAACTCAATCTGGCATGTGTTCCAGACGGCCATTTTGGATGACGTTAAAGTAGATCAACGACTGGCCATTGGGCGTTACAGCTCATCTTAAATAACGTAATTTTATGTAGGCATATTCTGTGTATGTTACCTAATCTACCCCCTTATCATTTTTCCAGTACTTAAAGCAAAACGAGAATGTTTCGTAAACGGGCCTTACATTTTGTCTTTAATATGACGTCATAATTTCGTAAAGTTATTACTCGCAAGCACAACTGTTTGAAAAAATGATCCAAAATTTGTTCATTGATTAGCAAAACATTAACGGTACGAACTGGGTGCCACTTCAAATTGAAATCATAAGCAATCGATGCACAATGCTGTCATGTGTACGTTGAGCCTGTATGATGTCATCGGAATAACACATCACCTGAAAATCAAATTAAAGTCATTTTCCAACATCGCCCAACCTCTACATAAAGAAGCAGTAGGTGGCTGTTTATTTTTATATATCATAACTAAGAAATCAGTGATAATGAGTGAGACATTTTTGGTTGACGTCAGTATATAAGCCTAGCGTCCTTTTTGTGGGACATTGGCAAGCAGTTGAAAACCAGATCAGATGCCGCATAACGCGGCATCTGATCAGGTTCTCCACTGTTTGCTTACAGAAGTTTCTTTTAAGATTTGAATAAAAATGAAAAATACCACCCAACAACCCTAAAATTGGAAATGGACTTGTCCAATTGATAAGGATGGGAAATTCCATTCGGCTTAAATGGGTTAATTGTTCTCCTAATTTTGTGGGATTGCAAAGAGGTCCCGCAGGCATTTAACTCACAGTGTCCTTTCTTCATTGATTTTGTTTGTGTGATTTGATTCTTTACATCCAAGTCAACAATCTTTCAGTCATGCAGGGATGGGCCTTCCTGGGTTGAACCAGTACTAAGCAGCAGATAAATTCTCTTGCTCAAGGACACAACACAGTGACTCCACTGGCCAGCAACCCTTTGATCCCCAGTCTAAGCTCTACCAATTTACTGAGCCTCTGTGCAGTGCTTATCCTCTTTGCAGTCTGATCAGCGTTCAAAGTATTTGCTTCCATGATAAAATTAATCTGGACTGCATTTGAATATATGCAGCAGACATAAAAAGCAGACAGCATTTTTTGACAAAAATATCCACAGAATAAGAGCTAAATAACAACAGATTTATTTTAACTTACACATAGGGCATATAGTAACGTCCATATGGAGCAATCTGATCTGGTTCTGCAGTGTATGCTCTATCAAATCTAAATGTTTTCGGTGAATATCGCAGGCTTTATTTATAACTGGTCTTATTGTTGTCTCGACTAGAAAAGTGTTCAAAGAAATCATGTCTGAATCTTCGACTGATTTCAGGCACTTTCTTGCAGCAATATTCTTTCTTTAATGAATAATGTGGGATTTTTACAGATGGAAATATTTGATACATTCCTGGAATGTTTATTGTGACTGCTGGAAGCCATTCTCACACTGGTAAATGTATACGTCGATTTGGTGGTATTTACGCGTATTGCCGGTACTTCATAGACCGGAAGTGGTAGATATTGGTGTTAATACTATATAGAAAAACATGCCATATGCCTAAAGAACTATAGACTTCAGTCATTTGTAAGTATTCAGTATGTGCATAGCTTTTTATGTGAGCATTTAGGAATAGATTCGAGTACTCGAATCTATTCCTAAATGCTTACATAAATCGCCATTTGCATGCCAAATACTTAAAAATGATCTAATTCTATAGTCCTTTAGGCATATAGCATTTTTTTTCTATATAGTATTAACACCAATATCTACCACTTCCGGTCTATGAAGTACCGGCATTACGCTAAATACCAGCAAATAGACGTATACATTTACCAGTGTGATTCTGTCCTTGATAAATATATAAAGGATCTAAATTCAGTGCTCCTGTATTATTGAATTTATTAAACAAGTTGGGGAAAAGGGATAAAATGTGAGGCTTGTAGAGCAATTTATCACTTTTTTGCAAGGAGTTTAAATAATTCAATAATACAGGAGCATGAATGTTAGATTCTATTTATCACATGACATTAAACTACCTAGGAATCACCAGACTGCGTAGCGTAGTTGGTAACGTGTCTGACTGCAGAAACTTGTCTGACTGCAGCAAGTTCAATCCTAGCCCGGTCACATACTTTCGTGGAGATTAATCATGAAATCATTTCTACGGCCATTCTCCTCCCTTCTGTTGATTCAAGAAGGGTTGTTGTCAGCGAAAGTATGTGCAGGAAGTACTCGTTAACTGCTTATAATCAAGCTTGCTCAGGAAATAAGTGTGGTTAGGTGAACTGACTGTCCCAACATGAACATAGCTGTTGACTGGGACATTAAGCATCAAACCAAACAAAACCTAGGAATCACATTTTTTTGCATGACATCTCAAAAGATTTTGCCATATATACGCTACATTTGTTATGGCTGTCATATTACATAAGGTTTCTAAATGTGTAAACAACTAATGGTTTATCAATTTTAATACATGGCCTAGAGACGAGGTCATATGATAAACCATTTTCTCACTTGAGCTCAAAGTGAGCTGTTTGGGACAATTAAATTTTCAGCATCCCTGCTAGGTTAATATCTGGCTACAATAATTAATAACAATGCCTGAATCTTACATTGAATAATCATTTACTACATTTGGGTCAAGTCTGTTGGTTATACCACCTGTTATAGACATGACCCATTAGTAACGTACCAATAATTACTAATAAATTAGTCAAGATTTGTGTTTTTAACTCATCTGAGTTGAAGGCTGAAAGGTGAGCTATTAATATACCAATTTAATGCGTCTGGTGTCTGGCTGTCAAATGTTTTTCAAACATCTTCTCTGAAACCTCAGTGGGCCAATTCAACTCGAATTTCATATGGATACTCCTTAAGGTTAGGGAACGAAATTTGCACGATAATGTTCCTAGGTCACTTGACCAAGATGGCTGCCACGCCCATATAAGGTAAAAAAAACCTTTTAAAATCTTCTCTGGAACCAAAAGGCCAATATGTAGCATTGGGGATGACTGGGCCCTACCAAGTTTGCACAAATGATTATCTTAGGTTGACCTTGACCTACTTTACAGTAAGGTCAAGTTTTATTCCTAGTGCAATATGCATGTTAAGCTTATAATCCAGTGGGATTAGAGGCCAAATACTTGGTCTGAGCCTTCACCTACTTTCATTTGGGCCTTGACAAGACAACACCTGTCCACAAAGCCAGATTCAAACCAGTCTCCTCAGCTACAGAAACTGGCTAGGAAATTGAAATTTCACTTTTAGCAAGTTAGATATGTTACCTTCCAATGAGGGAATAACAAAGGCGCTGATCAGACTGCACATCAGTGCAGTCTGGTCTGCGCCTTTGTTATTCGCAAAACACCAAAGACAGGTTTTTTCGCGATGAGGCCCATATTTTATATGTGCAAGCAGGGAAGACTCTTGCAGGACTGTGCACATTACACAGGCTTTATCTTGAGCCTTTGCTGGCTGGTTCCTATGCTGAATGGGTTGATTTTATGTCTTGCTCATGATGCGCTCACTAAAGACATTCTGAAAACTCTCAAGAGGGATCATGGACATAAGATGGCAGCTGACTGATAATTACTAATGATTTCTCTGACTTTCTGCCACTTATTGTATCATACCAAAGCAATTTTATTGGCTTTGAACTGTATGCTCCAAGGTAATAGGTAATATGTTGTGGGGGGGGGGGGGGGGGGGGGGGGGGGGGGGCTAGCTTTTTCTGTTGGAAAACTAAAAAAGTAAAGCTTATTGTATCATACCAAAGCAGTTTTATTGGCTTTGAACTCTATGCTCCAAGGTAAAAGGTAATACGTTGGGTTGGGGAGGGGGGCTAGCTTTTTCTTTTGGAAACCTAAAAAAGAAAAGTTTTCTTCTCCAATTAATGCGAGGATCAGAATTTATAGCAATTTTGCAGAAATGTTTGCTATGTAATCTTGTACAAGAATTGTGAAAAGAATTGATCCTACACCAACACATGCCCACCATTATGAGCATTGGATGCTCTGACTGAGACTATTATTTTGTGCAATTAGAACAGCGAATAATGAGTTTTTTGTAACCTTTCAAACTAACAAAATAAGCTCTTTTAGAGCCTTATCAGGGTCAGCTATTGTGATCAGTCTTCGTTCGTCGTGCCTAAACTTTTTCTTTAAACAACATCTCCTGAACCACAGGTCCAAATTTAAAGTAATTTCACATGAATGTTCCCTATAATGCCCTCTACTAAAATTGCACAAATCGTTCTGCTCTGCTGAACGAACTGGCCGCCAGGGCTAAAAATGGAAAAATCTTTAAACAACATCTGATTTAAAATAATTTTGATGTTCCCCATAATGCCCTCTACCAAAACAGCACAAACTGTTCCGCTGCGCCAAACAAAACGTTTATTATCTGTTGTGGCATTTTCGAAGACTCTAGCAAAAGTGTGAACGCAGATTAGACTGCTTAATAGGGAGCTAATTTGGACATTATAGATCCTGTCTGTTAAATTAACATGAAAAATTGGGACAGACTACATTGACTGCATTCGTTTTGGGCTGCCATTTATAGTGTTTAGTCATTCTTCAGAGCTTAACCCATTATATAGCCTGCCAGTCATGACTTGTCATCTGTTCTGTTCTTAAGTATATAGCCTATATTGCAAACAATTCAGACCCATGAAAAAAACCTAGCAGACGTTAGGAAAAAGCAGAAGACAATTTCACGTCAAAAATAGTGGCAGGATAAGCGTTAACGTCTTAGATAAACAATTTTTTTTCTGCGTAAAATTGTAAATATTTTCTTACCCATCAATTTTAACACACATGTTTTGGGTGCTCAAAAGAACTGTCTCACTGAGACAGTTCTTTTGAGTGCCCACAACATATGTCTCTGTTGAGAAATACTTTAGTCCTTCTACTTTGTGTATGTGGACAGCACAGACTCTGATTAGACACTCACCCTGGCATGCACTGGTCAATCTTATAAGCTATTATACCCATTTTCAAATGGTCTGGCTTATTTATTCTATTAGATTATTTTCATGAATTTCTGAAACATTTTTAGAATGAGGTATCATTTCTTTAATAAATAGGAGTCCATTAAGGCGGCATATCTTTTTTCAGCAATGAATAGAAACCCATCTATATGCTATCTCTAATATATCTTTCTAAAATATATCTTGTTAAAATAAAGTTGAGCTGCATCAAGCTATATAATGTGTCTTTGCTATAAAATTGATTTATAGTACGGATTCTTATAGCATCAAAAGATTGTCTTACTTAACGCTTTGCATTCTGGGTAATTTTACATGCTTTTGTTGTCGTCTGCCGACTTTATTCAAAGTTAACTTTTTCAAAATTTTCTTCCAGGATCACTATCAGAGTGTCAAACAGTTTGGATCCAGATTGAGATAATGCAACAAAATGTGACAGTACGTAACAAAGCTTGGATTATTTCCATAGCACTAGGGGAAGCAAAAGTAGTCCCGACAACTCACGATTTGTCAAGTTCTGTTACTGTCTGCTATGTTTAGTGCCTGTTATGCTACACCTGCTCTAGGGTAGCTACACATTTTGATCTGGTTTGCCACAATTTCTCACGATCCTCACAGCAAGCTAAGGTCGAGGGTAGCCGTTTCGTCACATTTAATCACCGTATCTATCAGTGTGTTACGCTTTACCTGCAGTTCTTCTACGGTTGGACAGGGTGCATGAGGTCGCGGAATATGTATGAAACGTCGACCCCTGCAAAAGTTTAACCCTTTGCATTCTGTTGGATTTTTCCATACAGATAAATACAGTAAGGATGTGATTGTTCATTTCATGTTTTAAAGGGCAACAGGTATTTTCTTAATCCCCCGTGGCGAAGCGGATGGGGGATTATAGGAATGCCCTTTGTCTCTCAGTCTGTCTGTCCCTCCGTCATTCCCTCCCTAACACTTTCGTGTCCACTCCATATTTCCTGAACCCTTTGAACGATTTTCATTAAACTCACTTAAATGTTCCTCTCAGTGAGACGGTGTGCAGAGCACATGACCCAGCTACCTAGACTCAAGGACACAGGTCAAGATCAAGGGATTTACTCTTGAATCTTGTATCCTAACGTATCTCTTGAACCCTTTGGGCGATTTTCATTAAACTTCACCCAAATGTTCCTCACAGTGAGAGGATGTGCAGGACCTATGACTCGTAAGCAGACTTAAGGTCAAGGTCACACTTCAAGGTCATTTGAATTACCCTTCAATTCCTGTCCACTCCATATCTCAGGAACCCTTTAAACTATTTTCATTAAACTTCACCCAAATGTTCATGTGCAGAACCTATGATCACGGCTGACAATCTGTCGAATGCGAAACCGGCAGTTCAGCAAAGGCATCCGGGCGATTAATTTCCGGTTTCCCAAAGAGGATCCCCAAAAGGTAGACAAGTGTACCTGTTCCAATTTTAATGATGGATATTTACTTATACAGAAAGTAAATAAAAAATCTTAGAATGCTATTTTGTCAATTAATAATTAGTGTTTTGACACTACAAAGTAATTTACTTGATTTCGGCAAGGCTTTCAAGGAATTTATTCCCTCCTCCGAAACTCCTGTTTCAATACGGTCAAGGTCGCCAAAAATATAAAGGAAAATAAAGCATTTTGCCATTATCAGTGAGTCTCGATGAAAAAAATTCACTGTCTAATTGTTTGAATTATATTTTCGTAAGTCGGCAAATGCGCCCCCCATAACACAGCGTTTAGCATATTTTAGAATATTGATTGAAAGGGAAGATTGTTCCTGGTTCGGCATGTAATCATTAAAATATGAAGGAATTATTTCAACCCTTATGGAACATTTACATGCAAAACCAAAAACTTGAGATCGAATTAGCCTACAAATCTGCAAAATGTAATACCCTACGCCAATGTGGAGTTATTACAGACCCCCCGCATTATAAACACACTCAGAATGGCATCCTTTTTGTAGCCCACAAGGCAATAATTGTCAGAACTAGCAAAATATCATCGTGTTTATTCCATATTTTCCCCATCTTAACAGGTGTTTCACGGGACGGAAGAAAAATCACAACAACGAGGAAACACCTAACCATATCCTTTTGTGCACGAAGAAACCGATATAAAACTGACAAAATAGCTACTTTAATTTCAAAAACATTTGTTGTTTGTTTACCTTTTGCGGATCCTCTTTGCGAAACCGGAAATTAATCGCCCGGATGTCTTTGCTGAACGGCCGGTTTCGCATTCGACAGATTGTCAACCGTGATAATAGGCTATGAAGACTCAAATTTAAGGTCTCACTTAAAGGTCATGTCATTTGTCCACTCGATTTCTCCTGAACCCTTTGAAAGATTATCATTAAACTTCACTCAAATGTTCCTCTCAGTGAGATGATGTGCTGAGCACATGACCCAGCTACCTAGACTCAAGGTCACAGGTCAAGGTCATGGGATTTACCCTTGAATTTCGTGTCCACTCCATTTTTCCAGAACTCTTTGGGCAATTTTCATTAAACTTCACCCAAATGTTTAAGTGAGATGATGTGCAGAACCTATGACTTGGCAACACAGACTCAGAGTTAAGGTCACACTTCAAGGTCATGTGATATACCCTTGAATATATCTCCTCAACCATTTGTTAGATTTTCATTAAACATCACTCAAATGTTCCTCTCAATGAGCTGGTGTGCAGAACCCATGACTCAGCTATGCATACTCAAAGTCAAGGTCACACTTCAAGGTCTTCTGATTCTGCGGTGGGGATATGGCTGTCATTTAGACTGCTATATTGTTCCAAATAATTTTAGATTATGAATTTCAGTCCCTTAAGATTATATTTATCTAAGCAAACAGTGCAGACCCTGGTGAAATGCCTCATTATGGGATTTTTCATCTGGGTCTTTACTGATTTTATATAATGTCAATGTGACCCTATACAACATCGAAATTGCTCAATATATTGTTGGAACGAGTCTATATATGGGTATTTGGCTGTATGAAAAGACAGATCGCCTGAATATAAAGTTTGTTTAACTATAACTGAAAATTGTTCTGTTGACTAAAACCATACTGATTTTACATAATGTCAATGCGACCCTATACAACGTCGAAATGGCTCAATATATTATTCGAACAAGTCTATATACGGGTGTTTTGACTGCATTAAAAGATAGATAGACTGAATTTCAAGCTTGGTTGACTCTATAACTTGTTTCTTTGACTCAATATTATGCAATTTTCACTCAATATATGTTCAAATGACTTGACATTAAGCACATTTGACTCAATATATGTAATTATTGACTTTAAATTGACTCAACAATCAGCAAAATCTGCATATAAGACAGCCATGGCTTTCCATATACAGCTATCTTTCAGTATCACCATCTGACTAATGCAAGTATACAGCTTGGCTTCTTACAAGTTTTAATAAAGCTAGCTTGGCTTATAAAATGTTATAAATTTATTTGCTTCTTGTAGTTTTAGAATATGGGACTAGCATCTTTGCCTGTTTTATTTTTTGGGGAATACTATATGAGCGCAGATCTGAGAAAAGGGTCCTTCAGGCATTCCAGCAATTATTGTATAATAGCCATTTGGAAAAACGCCTAAAATGACAAAATTTAACATGTTTTTGCAGAACCACGAAAATGTTTCTATAGCTTGATGTAATCAAAGTAGCTAATGTTTCTGATCGTATTTAAAGTTGTGCACGCTGCCTGTTGCCATGGCAACAATAGGGACATAATGCCTACAATTGCTCTAAATGAAAGGTGGGTAACTTTAAATGCCTATACTACGAATAAAAAAGTGTAAATTCGTACAATTTCATTTGCATTAACATTATAACATAAATAAAGTAAGAAAATATTTTATATATTTTAGAGTGTTATACTGAGTCGACTACAATCAACAAGTAACTGGGGATCAGCATTCTGACGTCATATTAGGCTGAACATTTTTCTTGACGTCACATTCCATACCAGATTACATATGTTGATTCGAACCTCCGTATATTTGTCAATTTTGTAGGTAACTACTTCAAATTTTCAGAGAATACTCTTAAGAGATAGTGCTTTGCATTTAGATTTTGATTAAGTTCACCATAAGGTACCTTTTGTCATATCGTGGCCCATATGTAAGCCTTTACATTTTCTGATAAGTCTTGGAACCTTTTCTAAAATTTAGGAAGAATCTTGAAACTATGGTATATTGTATTAAAGAAAGTATAAAAAGTGAATCATAATTATGCATTAAGAAACATACAACTTTACAAGCAGACGGGTATTCTTACATTGGTTTGTAACTAATTGGAATTGACAAGTATACATGCCAGCAGGTTCTTTTCAGAAATCTTTTAGAAAATCAACATTTTCTTTGATTTAAGCAGCTGTTGTGTTTTTAACTCATGCTCAATGAGAGCTGATGTGATCTGATGTGCTCAGTGTTGTCCCTCACATTATTATAATAGGAACTTGATCTGGCGTACTGTATCACGTCGAGTGGATTACCTCATTTCGTCAGATCACATGTGACGCGAAGTGTCAGGGGTGATCTGATGATATGGGCTAATCCAAGAGACGTGATACTGTATGCCAGATCAAGTTACTATTATTATAACATGTTTATTATATGCCTTTCCCGGACATTATTCTGATTTTATAAATTGTTTTGGTCTTTAATACAGAAAAATTGCGGGAATGTTTGCCGTTACGTTTGGTGACGTCATGCATCATGTTTTTTGCCACTGGTTCCATGCTTAAAATTTACTTTACTTAACATTGCCGCAAAAACAGGTAACCAACGTTAGCCTCGTTTTAAAGGATAGTGATATGGAATCAGAGAACTCAGTTTGTTGATCCAGCTCTCTGTATCAGATGGCCAGAAAACAGACAGTTCAAAGATGTATCATGTATAGGTACATAATAAATAAAATTATCTTTAACTTTTTGCTTACTGGGAAATTTTGCATGCTTTTTTTTGCTGATTTTTTTTCAAAATGAACCTTTTTGAAAAATTCTTTCATGAATACCATCACTCTGATGGTCAACAGGTTGGATCCAGATCAGGCCCGACATTTTGTGGGGTCTGATCTGGGTCCAAACTGTTTACAAAGGGTATCAGCAGACGACACTAGTAGGTAAAGAGTTAAACAATTTCTCTTGATTTTAAAATGACCCTGAGTGCATTCAAAATTCAACAAAACAATCTGTATGCCTAGCAAAGACTCAGAGCAGCCTGGGCATCTGCCCAGTCTGACCAAAGTCTTAGCTGCTGGCACGATGAAACCAGGAGTCCTTGAGTGGCAATATACTCTTATTGCTATTATATAACTCTTACTCTTTTGTCATATGCTGATAACCTCTGCAAACAGTTTGGACTCAGATCAGGACCGACAGAATGTTGCTTTCATGATCTGGATTAAAACTGCGTTCCTTATCTGGATTAAAACTGCGTTCCTGATCTGAATCGAAACCGTTTTACACCCTGATGAAGTTTTTCCTATGTTAATATAGGGATTCTTGTAAGGGAGGCAAAAATTACAAATGTGGTTATCTTAATTGTTAGCAGAGAGTTTTCTCTCTTGATTCTGGGTAGATTTCTTGTTTAACACTTTGTATTCTGATGGATTTTCACATACGGATAGCTACACTAAGGACGGGAATGTCCATTATATATTTTAAGCAGTCACAGGTATATTAGACATTTCTAAATAATTCTCTGAATAATGTATTTACCATAGCAAACAGTGCAGACCCTGATGAAATTCAACATTATGCTGCATTTCATGTGGGTCTTGACTGTTGCCAAACTACCCATTTAGAGGTTTATAGTATACAAAGTGTTAATTCTATGTTTTACATGTACATAGGCTTGTATGGGTAAAACATGAAAAAAAACTTCTTGTCTGAAACCATTAGGCCTAGAGCCTTGATATTATGCTTGTAGCATCATCTAGTGATTCTTTAAGTGTGTTCAAATTGTACACCTGGGTGCCAAAAATGGCCCCGCCATGGAGCTCACATGTTTTACTTAGACTTATATAAAGAAAAGTTGAGGTTCTACAGCCTGTTAATTTTGTCAACATAGTCCATGAAACTGCTGATCTATCAAAATTCATCGCTGGAGTTTAAAAGGAGCTACCATATGCTTTCATATACCTTTATGAACAGTCATTCTCAGGTGAGCGACCTAGGGCCTTCTTGTTTTAAAAAGTCATCAGACAACAACAAAAGCATTAAAATTACCCAGCATGCAAACTTTGAGTTAATGCAAGCAGCAGATGAGATGACAGCAAATAAAATATAAACATTAATGTTATGCTATAACCCTTTGAACAAGTTAAGGGGCCAAATATTACTTTCGGCTTAGTTTCATCTGTCTTACATTTTATCTCACCAGAACCATATGCTCAAATCCTACATGTATTTGTGGTCTGTTATTTGGTCGTCCACTGAAGCTGAAGATGAATGGACAGTAAAATGTCTTTTGGAGACAGGAAACTCCCAAACGGGTACTTTGGCAAACAAATAATGTGGCATTTCATTAGGGTCTACACTGTTTGCTAAGACCAAATCCATCTTCAGAGAAAGAAATACAATATTTTCGAAAATTATAACATGTGACCCCAAAATATTATTATATTATATATATTGGACCATCCTGACCTTATTGTATGTAGCTTTATGGTCCTAAAAGGGTCAGGAGCCTAGCCAGAGGCTTAATCATGTTGAAGCCCACTAAAAATATTTGGAGAATTAAGATGTATCTGACCTTGTTACTTTACTCTTCAGATAGGGGATGATAAAGGCGCTGATCAGACTGCGCTGATGCGCAGGCTGGTCTATGCCTTTGTTGTTCACAATCAAGTCAAGTCAGGGTTCCTCGTGTCTATGCCCATATGATGATAAAGCCAAGGCTTCCTGGCCTCTGCCTGGCTACGCACCTGAGGGTTAATGAAATTTATTTTTCTGGTTTCAGGTTAGATCATCCAAATATTGTGAGACTTACAGATGTGTTTGAAGACAAAACATATGTTTACTTAGTTATGGAATTGTAAGTAGAATCTAATCCGTATCTTCTCATACAAGCACACACACTCTGATTACAAAATACACTTGTAGAATCTAATCCGTATCTTCTCATACAAGCACACACACTCTTAGTACAAATACACTAGTAGAATCTAATCTGTATCTTCCACAGAGTACAAATACACTAGATGAAATACTGATCTACATGCAGCTCATTCAGTGCCGCTATTTCATTTGTTAAATGGATTTATCATATGTAGATGGAAAAAGTATGTGTCACTGACCTCAATCAGCTTATCTTGATCATTACTAGCTGTTTATCATATGATGTCGCGCCTGGGAGTGAAATAACGCCATGCAATAAAATCGATAAACCACTAGTGGTTTACAGATTTTCGGGAAACGTTATGATGTCTATAACAATGTTGCTTATATAATGACAAAATTATAACGTTTTTACATCAGAAATGAGATTTCATAGTAATCTTAATGTCATGATAAATAGAATCTAAAATTCATGCTCTTGTATTATTGAATTTATTAAATTTGTTGCGAAAGCGAAATAAAATGCTCAGCAAGCCTCGCATTCTATCTCTTTTCCTCAACTCATTTAATAAATCCTCTATTTGTTATATGTAGATGGAAAAGTATGTGTGGGCCTCAATCAGCTTATCGTGATCATCACTAGCTGTTTCCAAAAGAGGTACATAAGTTAGAAAAAATACTGATGCAACAGGCCGAAATTCCCCCCAGTCAATTTTTTTTCACGAGTAAAGTATGGACCAGGGCCAATAATTCTTGCCCAAGCTTTACATTCCAGTCAGTTACATATTTAAAAATGGACTCCGACTTATGTTATATATAATTTCATGATGAAGTATTGCGTCAGTGACAAAGCAAATGATTCACTTTCACAGTTCACATTCTCGTCGTTTTTTCTCACAACGGGCATTTGTCCTGCATGCAATCCTGCCTATGGAGAGTTGCAATATCAATAGACTGATAGATTACATGAGTTCTGTGTCTAACACTGCATTTTCCTGTTACAAGAAACCAATTTATGCAATATGACAAAGGGAGAAAAGGTTGATTAATGCTACGTATTGACTTTTACATATCTAAATAGGATATGCTATATGATGCCTTTAACTTCCTTATTGCTTGACTGATTATGATAAAATTCACATTATAAGACCCTGTCTTAAATCTGTTTCACTGCCATCTATGAAAGTTCTGAGGCTTTGTATATATAGGGACCCAAATCACATTGTTTAAAAAATTTGATCACCATTGTGTTAATGCATGAGGTGTGATACAGTAAAACCTGTCTTAAACGGACACTCAAAAAGAAGACCAAATATTGGTTTTCAAGATCGATTATCGCTTAATGCAGGTCAAAAGTATTGCAGAATGCTCCAAGAGAGCATTCTGCAATACTGTCGACCTTCATTAAGCTACAATTTGTCTTTAAGACCTTTGTCTCGTCTATTTTTGAGTGGCCGCTTAAGACAGGTTTTACTATATATGAGGTTGTGGATGGGGAGTAGATTAACAAATAAACACTATCCTGATCTATAGTACATCAATGTAATTGATTAATCCAATATTACTTAAAATGGCCCAACGAATCAAGCTGAAAATCACTAAAATACTTGGTCAATCTATACATTTATATAGCCAGCTCTGCAAAAAAAAAATGTCATCATAATTCCTAATTGTTAAACCCCATCCAGTCCTTAAGCTTAATATTTCATTTGTTGTTTTTATACATTCATTAACAACAGCAAGTAAATCAAAGCGGTTTAACTGGCTTGAAAAGTATCTACTGTAAATTCAGAAATTTTCGCCAGAATTTTATTTTTTTGCTAATAACGTTTAAAGACACATTTGTGACATTAGGCCTCATGACTTAGGGCATGTTTCACCTACTTAAGTAAACGAAAGAGTGATTTCACCATTTTACTAGGGTGTTATTTACACAAAACTTCGCATCCGCGAAGTTTCCTGAATTAGAAAATCCTCACGAAAATTTCCAAATTTACAGTTTTCATAACTGCATGAAGATGTTATTGCTTTACAGAGTGACTGGTGGGGAGTTATTCGACAGAATTGTAGAAAAGGGTAGCTATACAGAGAAAGATGCAAGTCGCCTCATTAAACAGGTTCTTGAAGCAGTAGATTATATGCACGAGAGAGGGGTTGTACATAGAGATTTAAAGGTAAGACACCTAAACAGGTTCTTGAAGCAGTTTATTATTTGCATGAGAGAGGGGTTGTACAGGTAAGACACCGATTAGCACAGTCTGAAGCACGACAGGCTGAAAATCAGGATGTTGAAAGTTTGACCCCCACCAACTTCAGTAGCACTCCCTGAAACAGAAGCATATAGTCCCTGGTTTGTCAGATAACAGAATTATGCTTTTGTGTACTAATTTTTTGCAATAACGTTTTTATCTTCAATTTTAGCAATATGTGTTCGCCATGATAGTTGTAGAGGAGACTGTCCGCCAAATTCTCCAAAAGGTCTGGTGCTTGTTGCACAAACAGATTTTAGTGTACATAGATGAAGATTTTGCAATAAATTGAATACGCCCAAAATTTCTATGTCTTTTATTGACAGGTAAAATTTGTATAGGCGTAACAGAAAGGGGTAATCTCAAAACCATATTCGTAAAAGGTGAATATCCCTTTGTTCAAAGACTGTGTATAACATAAAACTGCCGTTTGCATACCCAGAATTTACTGTGCATATCCAGGAACAACTTCAAGTAGGATCTTTTGTAAGAACAAAGGTTGGGTTTTTGCATTACATGCCAATTTTCACTTTTGCACGTGCTCAAATTGACGGTTTCGAGATGATCCCACTAGCTTAATGCACAAGCGAATCAAGTGCGATTTCTATTACATTTGAACAAGCCATACATCACTTTAATAAATGAATGAGGGCGGTGCATTGTAACTTTATGACTGACATATTTGACTTGGTTTATTTGCGCCTTGCTCAAAATGTTCTAAGGCTGCATCACTGCAGCATCTAGGATGTGGGAATCGTTTGGCGAAGTTGGCGGAGTGATTTTTGAATATTTTTCATCGGGTTAAGATTTTCGAAAAATGATGGGATATAAAGTTATCGGGAAGAAATAGGTCTAAAACATTTCAGCTGTAGGCACAAGGAAGGACTTGAGACTCAAATATAAAAGCTAATATAAGAGAAACCAGTAGATATTTACTGAAGGCACCTCAGATGTTTTGGATCTATTTAGTTTGTACATGCTTTTCCTGTACGCGTAATTTGGTTTTGGCAAATTCAGAGACAGGTTGGTGGACTCTGCTATACATAACATCATGATGCAGTGATTACTTAGTAAAGGTGGCACAACAAATGGAATGGGTCGCTCTGTGACATCCAGACACTGTCATGATGGATGAATAAAACACTTAACACTTAGATGATAGAGAGGCAGCAAAAGTACACTTTGTACAGAATATAGCTTTTAAAGTGCCAAGAAAAAAATTGTAGCAGATAGCATATTCAAGTTTTTTCGCTGCTTTTACTATATGAGGCCAGAATTTTTTTATTAGTTGATTTACGGGATTTTTTTCAGATTTAGGGTGGGGGGACGAAAAAAAAAGCTCTGAAAATGACCAGTTGACTGGTCATTTTCAGAGATTTTTTTTTTCAGAGCTTTTTTTTAATCTCTCCAGAAAAAAAAACAGTATAACTAGTAAGGTAAACACCAACAGTCTGTATTAAATCTTTAAATATTTCATCATTTTTCTAAAAATACACAGACAGAACCTCAAAAATATTTTTTTTTCAATGAAACAAATAATATTTAGAGTCGGTGGATAAAATAAAAAAATAATTTTAGAAATCAAATTTTTATTTTTCTCTACTTTCCGGAAAACTACAGTAGGAGGGTTTGTAAATCAACTAATAAAAAATTTTGGCCTAACCAATGAAGGCTTGATATTTCATATGAATGGCATTCCTGATAGATCCAAAAGCCAAGAACAGCAACAATAGCCCTTTGAGGACTGGAAACTCCTAGTACTATGGCAAACAGTGAAGATATGTGACATTTCATCAGTCAGGGTGCCCACTGGTCAGGGAAAAGTCAGGGAAATTTGGTTTTTCTTCAAGGTCAGGGAAAAGTCAGGAATTCTGTAAAATGGTCAAGGAAATTAGAAAATCTTCAAAAGTCAGGGAAAAATCAGGGAAATTTTAAATCATGCTTTGTTCACCCCTAAAAATGGAACAAACAGGTATGAGATGGTGACTAATAGTTCTAGGGTAAATATAATTATGCAATGCAGTTATTCTAATAATTATGTATTTCGCTTTGCTTGTTATTTTTATCTAATTTATTTTGACCATTTTTAGCTCACCTGAAGTGAGTTTTGATAATGAGTATGTTGATGGTCTGTCATGGTTTTAAAAGAAGTATATCTCTAAAGTCAGTAGGCCCATTGTGATCAAATTTCATATAAAGCACATAAGGTAGGGGAAGACTGCACAGGGTTTGTTGGCTGATTGGATTGGAACTGACAACATAATTAAAGCTCCCAAAGATTTATAATGGGAAAATTTTTAAAAAATCTTCTGAAACCATAAGCCAACAGCTAATAGATTTAGTATGTAGCACTAGCAATACCTAGTGGTCTCCTACATAAATCCTGACTATGCATGCCCCTGGGGTCCAAACTGGCCACACTCCATTATAATGGGGAAAAAAAAACTTCTTTGAAACCATATGCAGCTTATATATTTGATATATTAGCAATATCTAGTGGTATTCTACATAAACCTGCCGACCATGCCCTTTGGGTACAAATTGACAACACCCTGATGTCAGTACATTTATATATTAATAAAAGCGGGCGTAGCAGACTGCTGTACAGGGAGGAGGAGGAGGAGGAGGAGGAAAGCCCTTTGCAGTGGTCAAGGAAAAATTAATTTTGGTCAGGGAAAAGTCAGTGAAAAGTCAGGGAATTTCATTTTAGACTAAGAGTGGGCACCCTGTCAGTGTCTCCACTGTTTGCAATTGAAGTCTTTCAGGTAGACATTATTGCAACTTTAGCAGCGATTGCATAAACACATGAAAGTCAATGGAAAATGAAATGATGGCTCTATGATCTACATGTAACAAAGGATTTTTCTGGGGCGAACTTATTGATAAATACAAAGATATAAATGCGAATTCAAAGACAGTATTCACAGACTACGCAATGCTCAAATTAGTACTCTATAGTCCCCATATGTTTCTATTATTCTGTCACTCAAAGGTGGGCGTGGTTAAATTTTTTCTCCGACTCAGAAAACTGGGACCTAGCTGGTACCTTTTACCATATAGATGCAATGCATGCTGGAAACCAGCTAAATCGAAGCGAGAGATTTACGTGACTAATATCGCAGTGTCAATTCGTAATATATTTCCCATATACTAAGTTTCGAAGTTAAATTGCAATTAAATAACAGAAATAACTTATGAAAATAGTGATGCAATAACCGGACAGATGAAAAACATGGGTTTATATATTGGGTAAATTTAGTAACCGTGGATAGATCTATAAATAGAAAGATATTATATAAATGATAACAAATTATTAATGTACACTAATACTGACATGGCGCAAACGGTAGCGACGCTGACTGTGAAAGGCATATGTATTTTTGGATTTAAATGGTCGCAGGTTCGAATCCACAAGGTGTCGCTATTTTTTTTTTTTCATTTATCCCATGTGAGTTATTTTTTTAGCAGTATATGCATCTCGGAAAATGAGAATATTGGGATAGTCTCTATCTCTTTTATTGTAATTCATACATGAGTTCATTTTAAATCGAGTACACCTTATTCTGCTAATTATATGTCCTGAAGATTGCATGACTTATGACGTCCACTGCATATGTCCAAGTGCACACAAAAACATTATATCACAAAAGAAATAGTTAGTAATACCCTGATCGGCCTTCTAATAAGGAATCACAGGACCGGATCTGAGACTTTCATAAATCCTGTGAAGCTATTCAACGTTTTCCTTCAAGTTAGAATTATTACCTTTCTCCCCATTCACGAAAAAAAATATCTTCTGCTCTCCCCAGTTCATGCACTATACTCATTTTTATGTGTTTTTTCTCTCTCTCATCATTTTTTATCCTAACCAAGTCAGCAAACTCTGATCGCGATGAAAGTTGAAGAGAAAACTTTAGCGTTAATTTATTCAACAGTTAATTAGTTTTAACTACCAATTATAGATCGGAGATAAAACTGGCATAGACCACTCCCTTTGAAGTTCAGGGGGAAAAATGTATTGACTGTCAGTATCCATCTATCAAGCAACCCCCCCCACCCCAGTCATATGCCTGAGGCAGGGGGCCACAAAACGCCGACATTTAAACAGAAAATAGTAGTAACGCATCATTGAGACGGTTCTTTTGAGCACCAACCCTCAACCCCTCTGTACGCAAATTATTTGTTGTCTGTGCGCTTTTGCAGCATCTTCATTGGTCAATCTATTTTTTAAATCAAGAAAAAAAATCTAAATATGTAGCCTACTTATATGTGTTAGAAACCATCCAAATTTCTTCTCAAGTGAATACAACAACAACAACAACAACAACAACAACAACGACAACAACAAGAAAA
Source organism: Loripinus fragilis (assembly GCA_964019695.1). NCBI lineage: Eukaryota > Metazoa > Mollusca > Bivalvia > Lucinida > Lucinidae > Loripinus > Loripinus fragilis. Next base: position 56,867,028 of record OZ026520.1, on the reverse strand, counting down.
CAAACAAACAAAAGACAATACATATACACTATGTGGATATCTAATGCCCTCTAAACTGGGTGAAACATTAATGAGCCACTAAAAACGCCCTAAAAACGACAACAACAAGAAAACAAACAAACAAATGACAATACATATACACTATGTGGATATCTAATGCCCTCTAAACTGGGTGAAACATTAATGAGCCACTAAAAACGCCCTAGTATAACATGATATTTCATGTTATAGTTTTTCTTGTTAAATATGGAATCTGCCTTTAAATATGGAATTTGAGAATTTCTAAAACATAATTTAACTTCTGAAACACAACTTTTGGCTGCAATATGGCATGCAACTGTCTTAATTTTTGATAAAAAAAATCATACACAACTGAAATAAAAGTATGTCATTCATCTTTTTTTAAAGGGTGTGCGACACACAGGTTCAATGCATTTTCCCATTCAACCTGTGCATCGCACACCCTTTCAATACCTACAAATCACAAATTTTTTTAACAAATATGATATGTAACTGATCTCTTTATACATAGAAAATTTAAGTCAGTTCCATACCCTTTGTGTTTCAGGCGTTAAATCATGTATTAGAAATTCCCAAATTCCATATTTAAAGACAAAGTCCGTATTTTGAAAATCCTCTATATAGTGTAAAGAGCCCTTCATGGTGGATCTTGGTATTGGTTTGGTGCATGCCTGTGGGCTAAGGGGTCTTTTCCTCAGTTGCCACTCACTTGGAAATATAGCTGTGAAAATGCAATCAACAAACTATAAGAGTTGCTAAATGTCATTGATCTTGGAGAGACACAGAATTTAACCTTAGCATGCTGGGTAATTTTTAGCTGGACTGCACAAAGTGCCAAGAGCTATTGTAGTCACCATGGTTGTACGCATTCCCGTTCCGTTCATGTTCCATTCCTGTTCTGTTCCCATCACACTGCGTTAAAGTTTTCTAGAAGTTCATATCTTGATAACCACTTGTCAGAAAGCATTCATACTTGCACCATAGATACCTTGTAGAGTTAGCTTTCATTCCACAACATTGGACCCCAGGGTCCATGCCGCGGGGGTGGGGCTAGAGGTCAAAATCTATTACATATCCAAAAGATAGGATTTTTGCGTTAAAGTTTTCTAGAAGTCCATATTTTGACAACCACTTGTCAGAAAGCATTCAATTTCATACTTGCACCATAGATACCTTGTAGGGTTAGCTTCCAACCCCTATTTGTCATGTACATTTGTTGACCATAAAATATGTTTGACCTGTACCATATTTATCCATAAGCTTCCTATACATGCATAATCCAAGGTTGTCATTAAAAGGTTGCAGTCCTCTTAGTCATACTTTTGTGTCTTCTGCGGATTTTTTTTTCAAAATTGACTTTTTTTCAAAATATTCTTTCAGAAATACCATCAGTGTCAAAAAGTTAGGATCCAGACCAAGATGGATGTTCTTTCCAGCCTGATCTGGGTCCAAATGTTTGCAAAGGTGTAGGTGCTGATCAGACTGCATGGACACGCAAGCTGGTCTGTTTCTTGGTTGTTCGCATACAACAAAATCAGGTTTTTCTTGCAACAAGGCCCATATTATACTGTGTGTTCTCATTTGAAGCATCCAATGAGCACCATACTAACCCTTTAAATGATCCGTGACACGTGATTTCCAACAATGTGACATTTTGACAAGTGTAGACTCAGACAAGCCTGTGCAGCCTTCCTTTATGCTTAGACACTCCAAACGATGTTCGGTGAGTAACTGAACAGACTACATAAATGCACAGGCTGATCTGAGGCTATGCTGGTCGCACAAACCACATTGTTGGAAATCTTGTGTCACGGCTCAAATGTTTTTGTGGAGATTTATTTAAGTGAAATATTGGCATTTTAGGGGGCATAAAAGCATCTTATCTGAGGCCTTAGCCAGCCAATCAATAGATGTGCAATGCAATTTACTTGCGCATCCATCTGCAAAAACTGATTATGGCTAATGTACTAAGCTAAATTAGGGATACAATAGGATTGTTTACAGCATGGATAAAACCTAGATAAGATGACAATTTACTCGGAAACGGCCATATTTTTAAAATTCATTCACGAAAAAGTTTGTTGTGGTGCTCATTGTAACAAGTGTCTCAATGAGGCATTTCCAGCAAAACTTCATACATTTGTAAAGCACATTCAGACGACGTGTCATGCACAAGAACCATAACTCTTGCATGTTTATTATGTCTCCCCCCTTCAGGGTCGGGAGACATATTGTTTTTCCCCGGGTTCTGTCTGTCCGTCTGTCTGTTCTTCTGTCTGTCACAAATCGTGTCCGCTCTATAACTTAAAAAACGCTTAAGCTCTATTCACAAAACTTTATACAAATATCAATCAGCATGAAATGACGTGCAGTGTGCAAGAATGGTAACTCTGCCTTTTATACTTTTTGAATTATTTCCCTTTGAACTTTGTGTGTCACAAAAATCGTGTCCGCTCTATAACTTGAAAACCACTTAAGCTATATTCACCAAACTTTAGACAAATATCAATCAGTATGAGATGACGTGCAGAGTGCAAGAATGGTAGCTCTGCCTTTTATATTTTTTGAGTTATTTTCCTTGGAACTTTGTCCATCACAAAAACCGTGTCCACTCTATAGCTTGAAAACCGCTTAAGCTATATTGACGAAACTTTATACAAGTATCAACCAACATGAGTTGACGTGCAGAGTGCAAGTGTCATTTATACTCTTTGAGTTATTTCCCTTGAAACTTTGTTCATCACAAAAACAATTATCTATGACTATTTCATACCAGGTTATGATTGTTTAATAGTTGACTACATTCTCAGATATCTTTACTAGATACGGGCTGATTGTCTGCATGAAATGACTAGAATTTCCGTTAGAAATTGTATTTAATGTTTCTGTATGAAATTGTATTTAATGACTCATGCTTTTGACATTAAAAGGGGGGGGGGGGGGGGAAACAATTCTAGTTTTTCAAATTGTTCCCCTTGTAACATAACTAAATGCAATGTTTTGTCTGCTCTGTAAGTTGAACACTGTTAAAGCTATTTGGTTGAAACTTCATACAATTCTAGAGTACAATGTGTCATGCACAAGAACCTAACTCTACTATGAATATTTTTGGAGTTATTTTCCTTTTATCATTTGTAATGCCATTAAGTGTCCGTTTTAAAACTTGATAACTGTTAGAGATATTTCAACGAAACTTCATACATTTGTAAAGCACATTCAGATGACGTGTCATGCACAAGAACAATAACTCTTGCATGTATCTTTTTCCCCCTTGCATCTGTTCGTGGGTCTGTCTGTCACAAAATCGTGTCCACTCTATTACTTGATAACCGTCAGAGATATTTCAAAGAAACCTCATACATTTGTAAAGCACATTCAAACAACGTGTCTCGCATAAGAACCATAACTCTTGCATGTATATTTTTAAATTATTCCCCTTGTAACATAGCTAAATGCAATTTTGTGATTTTTTTTACTCCAAAAAGGGGGAGACATCTGTTTTTTTTTCGTAGAAAACAATTCTAGTTATTTTCTTATTTCTAAACCAAAACTTTTATGTACCTGTTTACTGGTTTCCAGAAGACACATTTCCATATAACTTGTAGTAATTTAAAGTAGTCTATTTTTAGTGTTTATCGTTATTGAAAAACTCTTATTGCTGAATCAGGAGTCGTCAAATTTTGTCATCGTCTATTTGAGTATCAATGAATAAATTCAAAAGTGAATATGGTACAGTGATTAGGTGTATCATTTTTCATAAGGAGATTTGATGGAAACTTTAAGAAGAACACACAAATTATGCAATGATCAAGTTTTCTGTTCGCTGATTGGGCTTAAGTTCACCTGAGCCATAGGTTCAAGGTGAGCTTTTGTAGTCATAGGATATCTGTTGTCCATTGTTGATTAGTCATTTGTATCTGGCTGTAGCACAGTGAGTTGGTAGTGAGTCCGACTGCAGATCTAGGGGTCATGAGTTCAATCCCAGCCTGGTCCCATACTTTCGTGGTCAGATTGATCGTGAAATAATTTCTATGGTCATTCTCTCAAGAAGGGTTGTTGTCAGTTACAAGCAAAGGTATGTGCGAGAAGTACTGGTTAACCGCTTAGTCAAGCTTGCCCAGGAAAATTTGTTGTTAGGTGAACTGATCGTCTCGACATGACCATAGCTGTTGACTGGGACATAAAACCTTAAGCCAAACAAAACAAAAATAAGTCATCTGGCCATCATGCAGTCCTGCTGTGGTCTGTCAACAATTAACATCTACTCCTAAACCATTTTCAAAGACAGGTTCTGTCGTGTCAAGGCCCATGTGATAGTGACTCAGGTCTCTATCACAATGTCATTATAGTGCCCACTTGTGCTATTATTGCAGAATATTGATCTGCTCATGATTCATTATGGGTGATTTTTTTGTTACACACTCAGAAGTATTGTCAGACCTTTCTAACGCAAGACTTTACCATCCAAAAAATTCATGAAATAATCGGGATGATATAATGCTTTATTTGGAATGTCAGTAGACTCCTTAAGTATTTTACTCTTTACCTGCAGGGTAATTTCCCATGTTTTTTTTTCCATTTGCCCATATTTTCAAAATTAACTTTTCAAAAAATTCTTTCAGGAATACCATCCAAGTGTCAAAAAGTTTAGATCCAGATCAGCCCCTATTTTTGATTGGGCCTGGTCTGGGACCAAACTGTTTTCAAGAGTTATCAGCAGATAACACCAGCAGGCAAGGATTTAATGGAAAATATTGTATGATTTGATGGAAGAGATCTGGGTTTTCTTACCGAGCATCCAACTTGTCACCTGCACAATTTCAGTTCTCCACATCACAATATTATGTAGATGGCAATGAAGGCTCAGATCAGACTGCACTATGTGCAGTCTGGTCTGAGCCTTTTTTGGCCACCACCAGTCCAGCCATAAGAGCGTTTTTTGCTGACAATGCATATTAATTATCTAATTGCTGTAACACCAACTTCTTATTGATTTGAAAATGTCTGTAATCATTATATTATATCTTTTGCCTACTGGATAGTTTTTCATGCTTTTCATGGTCTGATTTTTTTCAAAATTAACTTTTTCGAAAAAATTCTTTCAGGAATACCATCAAAGTGTCAAACAGTTTGGACTAAGATCAGGCCTGACGTTTGGTCGGGCCTGACCTGGGTCCAAATTAATTTCAAAGGTAATCAGCAGACGACACTAGTAGGCAAAGAAAGAGTTGACCGATAAAATGCAGCAGACAACATTTATAAGAAAAATAAAATAAAAATGTACCATATATGGAAATACTGGATCATATTATATCAAGCATGTTTCCATAAAAAAGGGGATTTCACAAATTTGCGGTCTGCTGCACCCTTTAAATGAAAATTTAACCCTTTTCCTGCCATTCATGACATGTCGTCTGATCTCTCATCTGCTTTTATACTTTGGTAGCCTAAATTGTAAACAATATGTACCCAGATCAGACTGCTTCCTCTGGGATACAAACCTCATGATGCCAAATAGGGAATCTGAGGTACAGACATCATGTTGCCAAACAGTGAATTTGAGGTACAGACATCATGTTGCCAAACAGTGAATTTGAGGTACAGACATCATGTTGCCAAACAGTGAATCTGAGGTACAGACATCATGTTGCCAAACAGTGAATCTGAGGTACAGACATCATGTTGCCAAACAGTGAATCTGTGGTACAGACATCATGTTGCCAAACAGCAGAATCTGAGGTACAGACATCATGTTGCCAAACAGTGAATCTGAGGTACAGACATCATGTTGTCAACAGTGAATCTGAGGTACAAACCTCATGTTGTTAAACAGTGAATCTGAGGTACAAACCTCATGTTGTCAAAAGTGAATCCGAGGTACAAACCTCATGTTGTTAAACAGTGAATCTGAGGTACAAACCTCATGTTGTCAACAGTGAATCTGAGGAACAAACCTCATGATGCCAAACAGTGAATCTGAGGTACAAACCTCATGATGCCAAACAGTGAATCTGAGGTACAAACCTCATGATGCCAAACAGTGAATCTGAGGTACAAACCTCATGATGCCAAACAGTGAATCTGAGGTACAAACCTCATGATGCTTAACAGTGAATCTGAGGTACAAACCTCATGATGCCTAATAGTGAATCTGAGGTACAAACCTCATGATGCCTAATAGTGAATCTGAGGTACAAACCTCATGCTTCCAAACAGTTAATCTGAGGTACAGACTACCAACCAAAAACGATTAAAGTTACAGAACACAAATCTCAACCTTCAATATATGGATGAAACGCTCAAAATGATATCAAGTGATAAAATACTTGGAGTCCGTGTGGACAACAACTTAAGTTGGTCTGATCATGTTAAGCATGTTTGTAAGAAAATATCATCCTATATCTGGCTTCTTTCAAAAATCAAGAACTTTTTATCACAAGCACACCGTGTGCAATTCTATAAATCATATATCCAACCTCATATTGACTTCTGCAATATTGTGTGGGGCAATTCATGTGAGTCTAGTAAAATGAAAATATTCAGACTACAAAAGCGTGCTTGTCGGGTTATTCTTGACTACAATGTAGAGGATTCCGATGAGGCAATACAGTCTCTAAAGATTTTATCTGTTTATGATCGTTTATTTCTAAGAAAAGCAAAATTTATGTTCAAAGTCTATAATGGTTTAACACCTTCTTATATTTCTAAAAATTTTACACTTAGAAATGAAATGAACATGTCAGTAAATCTAAGATCATCAGCCTCAGGATGTTTTATTCTTCCATTGCCCAAAAAGGAGTGCTTTAAGCACAGCATGCGTTACTCAGGCTGTTTGATATGGAACTCTCTCCCAAATAATGTTAAAAGTAGTCAGACTGCTGAAACATTTCATAATAGATGCATCAAATGGCTTACACAATGATGTACCCATTACATGATTTATTATGAATGAATAATGAGCTTGTAATATTATCTATGGCAAGCTACTGTGATGAATTGAAACAAGAAAATGATCACTCAATCTTTGTATCTTTGAAAATGATAATCTTATTCTCTACTTTGTTCCTATTTCATATTTGTATATTTACTTATTTCATTGTTGATAATTATGATAAATATCAGTTTTGTATATTAATTCACATTGATAAAGTTTGCATATGATAAGAGTGGGGAGATGAAATGTGATTTTACCCAATATGAAATAAATACTTTCTTCAATCAGCCATATTCACATAATACCAAAAGGTATCTATCTGCTTTACCAACTCTTATCATGTGCAGTCTCAAGATTGCAACATTACTATTAAGTATAGATACTAAAAAAAGTGGAAACGAAATTCTATAACAATTTACAGATGTGCAGTGTATAGACTGCCTGTGGTGTGCTGATTCTTCTTTCCTAATTCATGGGATGAATGGGAAGATATATTCAACATTAACCCTAATATGCCACCTACGATTTGCAGCAGACGACAATTTCAAATTTTGCTGCCTTTTCAGAAAACAACAATAAGGCATGATGTTTTATAATAATCGTCTGCTGGCAAACGATTCTCATGAAATATCTTACCTTATTCGAAAATTGAAAAAATAAAAAAAATAAAAAATTGTTGTCTAGGGTTAAAGTATTGTGAAATGTTGATGTAACTTTTGCGAATTTTCCTTTTTGCTACCATTTCTTCATAAACTTATTACAAAAATTGTCACTATCATGAACTTTTTTCTTATTCTATGTATCATTTATACTGTATTGATTTATTTATTTATTTTTGTAAAAAAATTGTATATTATTGTAGCATATATTGTATCATATATGAGGGCCTCATGGAAGATTAGTACATTTGTTTGCTAAATGTTGTTACCCTCGTTAAATAAAGACTTTACTTACTTATTTACTTACTTACAGACATCATGTTGCCAAAACAGTGAATCTGAGGTACAACCCTCATGATGCCTAATAGTGAATAAGAGGTACAAACCTCATGCTTCCAAACAGTGAATCTGAGGTACAAACATCATGTTGCCAAAACAGTGAATCTGAGGTACAGACATCATGATGCCAAACGGCAGAATCTGAAGTACACATCTCATGTTGCCAAACAATGAATTTGAGGTACAGACCTCATGATACCAAACAGTGAATCTGAGGTACACAACTTATGTTGTCAAACAGTGAATCTGAGGTACAGACCTCATGATGCCTAAAAGTGAATCTGAGGTACAAACCTCATGATGCCAAACAGTGAATCTGAGTTACAGACATCATGTTGCCAAACAGCAGAATCTGAGGTACAAACCTCATGTTACCAAACAGTGAATCTGAGGTACAGACATCATGTTGCCAAACAGCAGAATCTGAGGTACAAACCTCATGTTGCCAAACAGCAGAATCTGAAGTACACTCCTCATGTTGCCAAACAATGAATTTTAGTTACAAACCTCATGATGCCAAACAGTAAATCTGAGGTACAAACCTCATGATGCCAAACAGTGAATCTGAGGTACAAACCTCATTTGCCATACAGTGAATCTGAGGTACAAACCTCATTTGCCAAACAGTGAATCTGAGGTACAGACATCATGTTGCCAAACAGTGAATTTGAGGTACAGACATCATGATGCCTCACAGTGAATCTGAGGTACAGACATCATGTTGCCAAACAGCAAAACAAAGTAAACACTTCATGTTGCCTAACAGTGAATCTGAGGTACAAGCCTCATGATGCCAAAAAGTGAATCTGAGGTACAAACCTCATGATGCCAAACAGTGAATGTGAGGTACAGACCATATATTGCCAGACAGTCAATCTGAGGTATAAACCTCATAATGCCAAACATTCACTGCAAATCTGAGGTACAAACCTTATGTTGCCAAACAATGAATTCGAGGTACAAACTCATAATGCCAAACAGTGTATCTGAAGTGCACACCTCATGTTGCCAAACAAGTAATTTAAGGTATAAACCTCATGATGCCATGAAGTGAGACTATTGTATAAACCTCATGTTGCCAAAAAGTGAATCTGAGGTACAAACCTCTAAATGCCAGACAGTGAATCTAAGGTAAAAACTTCATGTTGCCAAACAGTGAATCTGAGATATAAACCTCATGTTGCCAAACAATGAATCTAGGTTACACACCTTATGATTCTAACAAAGAATCTGAGGTACAAACCTCATGATGCCAAACAGTTAATCTGACTAAACAGCAGGATGCCAAACAGTGAATCCAAGGCACAAACCTCTTGATGCCAAACAATAAATCTGGGGTACAAAGCAGTGAATCTTGGGTACAAACCTCATGGTGCCAAACAGTGAATCTGTGATATGACTAAAAAATTGTTGACCAGGTTTAGTCATATGACGTCGCGTCTGGGAGTGAAATGACGCCATGCAATAAAATTTGTAAACCACTAGTGGTTTATCTATTTTCGAGAAACGTTATGACGTCCATAACAACGTTGCATACATAATGACAAAATTATAACGTTTTTACGGGAGAAATGAGATTTCAAAGTAATCTTAATGTCAATGATAAATAGAATCTAACATTCTTGCTCTTGTATTATTGAATTTATTAAACTCATTGCGAAAAAGAGGTAAAATGCTCGGCAAGCCTCACATTTTATCTCTTTTTCCCAACTTGTTTAATAAATGCAATAAAACATGAGCACTCATGTAAGATCCTCTATGTAAAGCATCAATTTAACTGGAACAAACGGTAGATGTAATTGTTAAAGATTTTATTAGATACAGCAAACAGGGAGCTGGGATACTGATTACTATAATCTTGAATCTGGATATGTCTGCAATTTGTAAGTGTAATGAACAGAAGATTGACCACCAGTCAGAGTTCAAACTTTTAATCAACATCATTCTTGAAGGAAAATCAACAACTAGCATACTTTAGATGAAATGCTTTTTATCGCTGTTGTTTTAGCCTGAAAGTAAGTGGCAATATTTTCTCTGTTTCTCTTTGAAAGCATTAATTTATTGAACTGTTCTGATGAGCGTCTCTACATACATGTACTGTAAATTTGAAAATTTCCCCGAAAAGCGTCAAAAGACATATTTGCCATTTTAAGAATTCACGACTAGGGCATGATTTACCTACAACATTTAATGACAGAGTGATTTCTCCATTTTGTGAATGTTAATTTACAGGGAATTTTGCATCGGCAAAGTTTCATGAAAATAAAAACCCTCCCAAAAAAATCCAAATTTACAGTATATTTTCATTTTCTGAGAGAACTAAGAAGACTTTTGCAACCGGGATACTACAAGTTTTGTCTCCTGATTAGTTGAAGGAGAATATTAAAATGGATTTGCCTTTTTACTTTGTCTGTCTGTCCATACACACCCAGAGGTACACGGGTGGCTAGTAAATGGACAGTTTGCCACCTTAGTATACATTTGTGAGTTCAAACTACAGTTTATTCCGTAAAATGTACACTTAAGTGGCATCCCACTTGGGAATAAGATACTTTCAAACTCAGGTGAGTAATCTTGCTTTAAAAGTCCATTTTATACATTTATTTACAAGCAGACGAGAAAACAATGAGGATCCTGGTCAAAATTAAGGCTTATTATAGAAGCCAGCTGTCCTGGATCTACACTGTTTTCAAAATAAGACATTACCTTGGTTTAGTGTGGTGATGGTTAACGTCAATCTCTGAACCTTTGCAAGACATTAGCAGCAGGGGCATGTTGGTCTAATATATTCTTTCTACTTTGGACAGACTTGACCCAGATTTGTATTACTTAGAATTATGAAATGATTCCAAAAAGACCACTAAAACCCAAGCATGCAAATGCATTACCACTGGGGATATGTAATCAGAACTCTTTTAATATTGCTGCCTGTGGACTGGGTGTAATATTAAGTAGGCACTTGCAAAGAACTGCAGCAGACAATGATTTTGTGGTTCGAGGCTTGACGTATGGTGACACTTCACATGTATTTGGTTTCTTAATAAATCATCAACAACTGTATGGTCTAACCTTTATGGACTTGTAAAGGTACAACCATTAACTTCTCAATATCTAAATGCTTCTCATGATATCAAAAGAAAAAAAATCTAGTTTTATTGCATTCATTGCAAATGACTTGAATTCTGAGAAGCACAATGAACTTTAGAGCTTTTAACCCCATTATCCTGCCAATATTTTTTGTCTTGAAAATGTCATCTGCTTATTATCTCTGCTGCATGTATTTAAATTTACTCTGGAATACTTTAACCATAGAAGCAAACATTATGGATCCTGATCAGACTGCTCCTAAGGGGAGCAGTCTGATCTGGCTTAGGAGCAGTCTGATCTGGATTCATAATACTTGCCATATATGCTATCAAAGTTCACATGCAGCCGAGAGAGCAGACAACAATTTTGGTTAATGGTCCCAGTGGGAAAAGGGTTAAGAGCGTGTCAAACTAATTGCTGATTTTGCTCACCCAAGAAAAAAAAACAGAGCACAAATTTGTTGATTTTCAGGAATCTGTACTACTGTGTCTTCGCAATGGTTTCAAATTGCTAAGGCCAGATCTTTTTTATTAGTTGATTTACAAACCCTCCTAGGCTCCTACTGTAATTTCCCGGCAAGTAGAGGGAAAAAAATCTAAAATTATCTTTTTATTTTATCCGCCGACTCGAAAAATTATTTGTTTCGTTGAAAAAAATAATATATTTTTGAGGTTCTGACAGTGTTAAAAGTGATTGTCCTGTCCAGATTTTTAGGAAAATGATAAAATATTTAAAGAGTTAATACAAACCTTACTAATTTTACTGTTTTTGTGGAGATATTTAAAAAAAAAGCTCTGAAAATGACCAGTAAACCTTTTTTATTTATTTTTTTTCTTCCCCCGACCCTAAATCCGAAAAAAAAAATTTCGTAAATCACCTAATGAAAAAAGTTCTGGCCAAATTAACAATGGCATGCAACAGTACATTATCAGAGTAGTAATTTTTGAACATGCTAAAAAAATGTTGCACTATATCTTAAGCCCCCAGAGTTAGCAATATTACTACATCAACAGTGTATTCAGCAGAAAACTAAATTTCTGACCATATATCCGACAAAATACTTAACCAAAATGAAAATTCTGAATATGGTTATCCCCTTTCTAATGCACTTCTGCAGTTTTCTCTCAAATCAGAGCATTGCAAGCTGCATACATGTATGTCATCCAATGATATGTGATGTAAATGACGTCAAACTATTTCCGACAATATATCACAGGATTATAATACTGTGACACAATTTTTATACCCCGCCACTAAAGTGTGGCGAGGTATTATGTTATACCCTTCGGTGTCTGTCCGTCTGTCCGTCCGTCTGTCCGTCCGTCCGTCCGTCCGTCCGCACCATTTCCGATCGATAACTTGAGTATTTATTCACGGAATTTTTTCAAATTTTGCAAACATATTGTTATCGGCGATGAGTGGTATGGGATTGTTAATGGGCAAAATCCGTCCATTTTTAACGGAGTAACTGCCCTTTTTCGTATTGGAAAAATGGTTTCTGGCCTGTTATTCCTTTACTATTCATGATATCTGAATGAAACTTCACAGATATGTTGCACATCAAAGGTTACATATTCTGACTAAGGACCGTCACTCTGACCTTCCCAGTTTGTGAGTTATCCGCCCTTGATAGGTCTGAAAAAAGGTTTTTGACCTATTGTTCCTTTACTATATGGAATATCTGAATATAAGTTCACAGATATGTTTCACATCAAAGGTAACATATTGTGACTAAGAACCGTCACTCTTACCTTTCCCGTTTGTGAGTTATCCGCCCTTGATTGAATTAAAAAATGTTTTTTACCCGTAGTTCCTTTACTATGTGGAATATTTAAATGAAACTTTACAGATATGTTTCACATCAAAGGTTACATACTGTGACAAAGAACCATCACTCTTACCTTTCCAGTTCATGAGTTATCTGCCCTTGATTGATCTGAAAAATGGTTTTTGACCTGTAGTTCATTTACTATATGGAATATCTGAATGAAACTTCACAGATATGTTGATCATCAAAGGTTACATATTGTGACTAAGGATCTTCACTCTTACCTTTCCAGTTCATGAGTTATCTACCCTTGATTGATCTGAAAAATGGTTTTTGACCTGTAGTTCATTTACTATATAGAATATCTGAATGAAACTTCACAGATATGTTGAACATCAAAGGTTACATATTTTTAGTAAGGACCGTCACCCTTACCTTTCCAGTTCATGAGTTATCCGCCCTTGATTGATCTGAAAAATGGTTTTTGACCTGTAGTTCATTTACTATATGGAGTATCTGAATGAAACTTCACAGATATGTTGACCATCAAAGGTTACATATTGTGACTAAGGACGTCATATCACTGTCTATCTCAGTTCTGTTGCTATTTAGGCATTATATATCTCACAAAATAACTTTTGGTGCCCCCAGCAGTGGCGGGGTATTACGCAGTGCTTGCGGTGCTTTTATTTTAAGTTATCCAATCAGACGTCATGTTACAAAATCAAGTGCATTAGAATGTATCTTTGCTATTCTGACTGGGTTTTTATCTCTTTTCAGCCAGAGAATTTATTATACTACAGTACAGACCCTGACTCAAAGATAATGATCAGTGACTTTGGTCTTTCGAAAACAGAAGAATCAGGCACTATGGCCACAGCTTGTGGAACACCGGGCTACGTAGGTAAGCATATTATAAGTAGCTGGACATGCTTGGTAAGTTGGTATTATAGGCCCCACACATCCACCACAAATTATAGAAGACATCATCTTTTAAGTTAATTTGACCCTGTTAAAAGGCAAGCAAATAAGACATTTTGGGACATCTTTATTATTTAATTTTGAAATATTTTGTTATCAAAACCTAACTATGGAATCTTTGATAACAAACCTATTACAGAAATATCTTCTGTTAGCAAAACATATTCCAGGTTTATCATTTGTTAACATTGAAGCCTATTCCAGGAATTGATTTTGTTAACAAGCCTAATCCAGGCATATCTTTTGTTAACAGACTTTTTCCAAGAATATATGGGCCTCAACGCAAGAAAACCTGTCTTCGGGTGTTTGCGAACAACACAGGTGCAGACCAGCCTGCGCATCCGCGTTGTCTGATCAGTGCCTTTGTTATTCGCGTTTTGTAAAGTACAATATCTAAGCTTGCCACAAGGGAAATCTCAATTTTCTAGCTAGTCTCTGTAGCTGAGGAGACTGGTTTGAGTCTCGCTTTTTCAGAAGCTCGGAAGACAGGTTTTGTCACGATGAGGCCCATATTGTACCTGTTCACAAACCTATTCCAGAATTTTTTTTTTTTGTAAACAAACTTATTCCAGGAGTTTAATTTGTTAACAAGCATATTCCAGGAATATCTTTGCTAACCAAAAGACATTACTGGAATAGGTTTTTGTTAGCAAAAATATTCCTAGAATTGGTAATGTGAATGATTGCATTGAACTTCTAGCCCTTAAAGCACGATGAAAAAAATACATCTGAAATGTTGTCTGCTGAAATCGTCTGCTGCAAATAATTGCCTAACATTATTGACCAATTAGGTATTGAAGGAAACAGTGTGGACCCAGAACAGACTGCTCCTATAGGAGCTGTCTGATCTGGGTCCATACTGTTTGCCATAGAGGCTTCTTAAACATTTTATCAGGCGAGAAAAGCAGACGACTTTTGTTGCGATTGGAGCATTAAGGGCTAGCATTCCAAGGATGATCAGCTTTGTCAGTCAGTAAGAAATGGTGTTTTCCAAGTTAAATAATTAATTCCAAAATTAAATAATTGGCTGTCTCTGATACAGGAGACCTGGAATCTGTTTTCCAATAAATCAATAGTAAGATGACACAGAATTAACATTACATAATGAAATGGCATTCCATTAATTAGCTACATCACTGTCAGAGAAATTCCGCAGTTACTATGCATGGGGTGCAACGTATTGTGATCAACTTTTTTGAATTTGTCATATAAATTTCATCTTGTTTCTTATGACATGATGCATTCATTAGCACTGATGGGGAAGTCGCCGCGGGCGTGCCTATGAATGCCCCACCCTGTTCACTTCATCTGGGAAAATGTTCAGATCCCCACCCATAAAGAATATTTAAAAATCAATTTTCTTACTTTCATCTGAAATATATGTTGTGGGTACTCAAAAGAACCATCTCAATGGGACCGTTCAATTTAGCACCCAAAACATATGTTAAGAAAAGAAGAAAATATTCACAGGTTTACACTCAAAAAGGTTGGTTTATCTGGACCTATGTTAATTACCGTCTTTAACAAATATGGATTAAGTACCATTATCATATGATGTCGTGTCTGGGAGTAATATAACGCCATGCATTAAAATAGATAAATTGCATGTATTTTACAAATTTTGGTAACGTTATGCAATGATGGCCATAATAACGTCACATAAAAAGCCTTTTAAGGCAAAAATACAATTTCAAAGTAGCTTCAGGGTCATATGATAAATCGAATCTTGCAAACCTGCTCCTGAATTATTGAATTTTTAAACTCGTTGCAAAAAAGAGATAAAATGCTCAAAATGCCTCTCATTTTATCTCTTTTCCCCAGATCGTTTGATAAATTCATTAAAACATGAGCACTCATGTAAGATCCTGTATTTATCTCATGGGCTGGGCCATAATAATTGAGCCGCGACATGAGATTTCCAACAATGTAGTATATGCGACCAGCAAAGCCTCAGATCAGCCTGCGCATACACGCAGTCTGATCAGAGCCTTTGTTTGTCGCTTGAATATTCTATAAATGTTAAGCTACTGACTGAACACCATTTAAAGTTTCTAAGCTTAAAAGGAGGCTGCACAGGCTCGTCTGAGTCTACACTAGTCAAAATGCCACATTGTTGGAAATCACATGTCACAGCTTAATTATTTTTGTTATTGCAGCGCCTGAGGTTCTAGCTCAACAGCCCTATGGTAAAGAAGTTGATTGTTGGTCAATAGGTGTTATAGCATATATTTTGTAAGTACACTACACACAATTTTGATTTTTTATGCACCCACCATTGCAAATAGATATCACAGCTCTCGGACCGGGCCGCGTAGCGCAGTCGGTAACGTGTCTGGCTACAGATGCGTGTCTGACTGCAATTCCAGGGGTCGCGAGTTCGATCCCGGCCCGGTCCCATACTTTCGTGGAGATTGATCATGAAATAATTTCTACAGTCATTCTCCCTTCCGCTGATTCATTCAAGAAGGGTTGTTGTCAGTTACAAGCGAAAGTATGTGCACAAATTACTGGTTAACCGCTTGTTCAAGCCTGCCCAGGAAAAAGTGTGGTTAGGTGAACTGACCGTCCCGCAATGACCATAGCTGTTGACTTGGGACGTAAAGCAACAAAACAAACAAAAACAAATCACCGCTGTCGGTACTTCCGGTCTGTCCAGTTCATGTGATAGTTTCCCAGCAGCATCTCTTTAAAGGTGAAGTTGATTGGATTCATTCATATTTTATACATAGGTATATATTCCATTGCCAGATAGAGTATTGGTCAAGTTCAAATTAAGTTACAAATCCGCCAATTATAGGAGTTACAATTTCGAACATTAGTTTGCGTGCCAGAAAGGCCTAGACAAACATGGCAGACCCAGATCAAAGTCGTCCCCGTTTGCTATTCTGACAAGCATTTTGTGAATTCCAGTCCTGATAACTATTTGGGAACAGAAAGAGTAAAGTGTTTCAAATTTTAGAACATTTACCGAATCAACTTTTTAGCTACATTTTAGCCAAGATGATTGGTTTCTTGGCAGTATACCTTGAAAGGTAGAGGGAATTGCTCAGGCAGGCACATCGATGTAATACGGACACATTTCTTGTTACCTTCCAAAAAGGACTAGAAAATCAGTGCAAATGGAGAATGACTGCTCAGATCAGGGTCTTCTCTGTTTACTGACAACCATTATTAGCTCTCCTGAGCTGAAGGCTCATGGGTGAACTAATAGTATATACCAATGACTCCCATGTACATCGTCGGTCTGTCTGTAAACATTTTCAATCATCTTCTCCTTTGAAACTCTGGGCCAAGAACTCAAATTTCATATTGAGACTCTTAAGGATAGTGGAACGAAAGTTTGATCAAATGATCTTGCTCACATTACCAAAATGGTCGCCATGCCCATATATGGTAAAAACCCTTTAAAATCTTCTCCAGAACCAGAAGGCTGATGACCTTGGAACTTGGTATGTAGTATTTGGGATGTGGGTCCTACCAAGTTTGTTCAAACCATGATCCTAGGTTGACCTTGACCTACTTAAAGTCAAGGTTAAATTTGCTTCCTAATCCATTTAAATGGGGAAAAAATTGAAAAGTACAGTAAAACCTGTGTAAAACTGCCACTCTCAAAAGGACCAAAAAAACCGACATGGTTTTCAAGACTAATTATCGTTTAATGCAGGGGATCTGACAAATAATTTCTTTGTTCTATGTACCAACATGAAAGATTATGTATATAATTATTCATAATGAGTGGAGCCTAGCATGAATATTCATGAAGGAAAGGGTTGAACAGGCCAGAATTTATCCTCTCCAGCGGGTGGCATGTCTGAGCTGTCTTTCTTGAAGACACCCTCTCCTCAGAGCATTTAGAGGGCTCCTTGAAACCCTACTCCACACCGCTTCCTCCCATTTTTTCTTTGGCCTGCTGTGCCTTCTGTCCAGCAACCTCTAGCTTGCATGTTCATGCGCCGATCCAGAGGGGGGGACAGGGGTCCGGACCCCCTCCACTGAAAAATTACAAAAATATGGAGCTTCTTAGCAATATTTGTCCAAACCCCTGAAATATCACAAAGCTACCAAACCAGCTTTCAATGTTGGGCCAACATCGGCACGCCAGCGCCATTTAAATGGTGTTTTGCTGGCAGGCCAATGATGGTCCGTTATAGTTGTATTTTGATCTTCTCTTCCCTCATCATAAAAAAACAAAAAAAACAATGTCAAAGTTGGACCCCCTCTGACAAAACTTTCTGGATCTGCACATGCCATTTGGGCAATCCATCCTGTGCTGTGCTCTATATGACTAAGCCTACTCATCCTACTGGTGCTGAGCTCTGCATCTATACTTGACAGCAAAAGAAACGCATATTTTCAATATCCATTTAATACCAGACACCTAAACTCAAATTCTACCCTAAATGATATGAACATGTTTGAACGCTCATGCGTTCGTTCAAGCCCACTTTATTCGTCATTACACAGTAAATTATTACTTTTTGTTAATTAATGCAAAAAATGCAAAAACAGTGCCGCACATTGGAAAACACATGATTTGAATCAGATTATATTGCATGTCACGATAACAAACTGTAACAGATAAGAAAACAGCATAAAACTTTAAAACTCACTACTGTAGAAATTATACTGCTTATCCAAAAATCTTCATTTTTGCATTGGTATTGAAAATTCTGGAATCTTTGGGGTGTAAGAATATCTGGAACAGAATGATTGATGTCAAGTAAGGTAGTGTCCAACAGAACCATTTAAAACAATTGTTTGGACCCTTTCATGCCAGTGGTAAACACACAGCGGGTTAATTGTCCGATTATGTAACTAGGTCACAATAGTCCACCGTAAAGAATATCAGTAAATTTAAACTTGATAAATAGTCTGTATGTCATGATTATTACGCAGAGTGTTTTTCGTTCAAATCCGTTCAGTGGCTTTAGGCATACACCATCTCAAAAGTCGCCTTTATTATGAGTTATTTTATAACACCCAGAGTTACGCCCCTTTATTATCATTATTCCAATGAGCCATCCATTTGTGATGCACTTGATAATTCACATGTTCAATACATCAGTGATACCTTACATGTCCTTGGGATCAATATTTACACCCCAAATTATACACTATACCAAATATGCAAAATATGCGTTTCTTTTGCTGTTCAGTATATATCCTGGATGCTTAGCTTTGTGAGAAGGGAGTCTTCGGTAACTTACACCAATGCTTTGCTGTTGCAGATCTAGTGGATTATGGCATGATCTTTACACTGCAGGCAATTCAAGTTCTCAACCAAACAATATGTTGTGGGTACAGTAAAACCTGTCTTAAGCGGCCACTCAAAAGAACAACAAAATTGGTTTTCAATACTGATTATCGTTTAATGCAGGTCAAAAGTACTCGGAGCATTCTGCAATACTTTCGACCTTCATTAAGCTACCATTTTCCATTAAGACTTTTTTGTCTATTTTTAAGTGACCACTTAAGACAGGTTTTACTGTAATTAAAAGAATAGTCTCATTGAGACGGTTCTTTTGAGAACCCCAAACATATGTTTTGACTATGAAAAGAAAAAAATCACAATTTTTTAAGTTGAAAGTATCTTATCTGTACCTACCATCCATCTTATCTGGGCTAGTTTTTTACGCTATACAGTATAACCTGTGTAAAACGACCACTCTCAAAAAGACTAAAAAATTGGGTTTCAATACCAATTATTGCTTAATGCAGGTCAAAAGTATTGCAGAATGCTCCAAGGGGAGCATTCTGGAATACTTTTGACCTTCATTAAGCTACCATTTTCCATTAAGACCTTTTGTTTGTCTATTTTTAGGTGACCACTTAAGAAAGATTTACTGTAATTAAAAGAATAGTCTCATTGAGACAGTTATTTTGAGAACCCCAAACATATGTTTTGACTTTATGATAAGAAAATAATCACAATTTTAAGTTGAAAGTATCTTATCTGGACCTATCACCCATCTTATCTGGGCTATAGTATAATTGTAAAGTACAATTTTCTGGAACATTATACTGTACAATACCACCTGATGCCGTTCGTTTTTGTAAGCGGAAATACCACATGAAATCTCATAAGCAACCGCGCCATGGTGCACTTCATATTAAAGTTGCATCTAGACCTATATGGCAATAGCTAATTAACAAACTTTATCATATGACTTCGCTTCTGGGAGTGAAATAACGCCATGCAATAAAATCGATAAACCACTAGTGGTTTATAATTTTACGGGAAACGTTATGACGTCCATAACAACGTAGCGTACATAATGACTAAATTATAACGTTTTACGCCAGAAATGAGATTTCAAAGTATTTGTCATATGATAAATAGAATCTAACATTCATGCTCTTGTATTATTGAATTTATTAAACTCATTGCGAAAAAGAGTTTAAATGCTCGGCAAGCCTTGCATTTTATCTTTTTTCCCCCAACTTGTTTAAAGCTGCATAGTCTGTAACTTTTGATATTCTAATTTTAAAAATAATGTTTTTATTTTTCAAGAACACAGTAAAAATACTCGAATTCAGGTAAACATTTTACCATTTTCGTAAATCTTAACAAGTTATCACTATCAAAACAACTGCATTTATGTTAAAATTCAACGGTCTATAATTATTGGAGGGACGCAAATAATTACCAACAAGAGAAAAATACACCTATTTGATAAGATAATTTGCTTTTCCATGCAATTTTCAGCTGTACTGAACATTTTTATTGTGAAAACATAGCTTAATTCTACTTTTACAAATGATTTAAAAAGAAAAGAAAATTTTTCGAAAAATGTTCATAGTTACAGAGTATGCAGCTTTAATAAATTCAATAAAACATGAGCACTCATGTAAGATCTTCTATATATCGTTTTTCAAAGCAACATGTACACTCAGTGGCCATAAGTAAGTAGCCGAATCAGCTTACAAGAATTTGACAAAAAATCTGGTCTGAAACAAAGGTCTTTTCTAGCCAATTAAGACAATTTCCCCAAATGATAATTGCCCTGGATAAATATACAGTGTATATGTTTACGTCATTACCAAATTGTATGATGTCATCATCTGTTGGTATGGAGATATTGTGTATCACAAACATTGGCTCCATTTCTTAAAAAAGAAAGCAGGTGTTGAAAAATTGCTGTAAAAATGCCAGATTGTAATATTCTTTATTGAAATTTGCAGAAATAATTGACATGTACTGAAAAACATTCTGTTAAAGTTCAAATTAGTATAGACACTGAAAATAAAATAATGCAGAGCAGAGAACTGGACGGAAAATAATGCCATGAATATGATCCGACTGCAGTATACTTTGGCTGTTAAAACAAACTAAATAAACAAATGCAGGAATATGTGGTATGTATGTTTTGTGAGGTATCATAACAGTTTTTAAATTGAAAACAATATATTTTGAATAATTGTTGATGGATATAAGCTATGGTTGGATCCAAATAAAATCTGCTAATTTTCACTGTCAGTCCTGATATTGGTGCCACAAGCAGCACAACTGGTGATATAATATTTGTTTAATAATTATTTTCAGTTGAAAGTACCATTTGGGGTTACATTTTTACAGAACATTTATTTTTTTAAGAAGAACTATCCTTTGATTTCGCATGAAAGTTTGGGTACCCCCTCGTAAAGCAAAATTTGACCAAGGGGTTAGGTATGGCTGGGTGCTGTCTTTTAGATTTGAAAGAATGAAACATTTAAAGACTAATTGCTTCAAACACTCGTATATAGACCCTAGGAAGACTGATACTTGTTGCTTAGTTACCATCCGGATTCATTCAATAATTTAGATTTTTGTGTCAAGGGTACAAATACCCCACCCACCCCTAATGTGACGGTGAATAAATTAGGATGATGTGAACACATCTTGTTCACAGCTCACGATTATAACATATTAGCACCATTATCACCAAAAAATATAGAAAATAAGCAATATCTTTAGCCATGTAAAAACGGAAGAAGTTTAGAACCCACGTTGAGTTTTCAAACTGTTTCAGAAATCAGGGGTGGTTGAAATGAATAACACCCACAAACTCTAGGTGATATTATTTCTATAATAATCAAGCATTCTTAAGTTAAAAAATAGCAAATAGTGATATGTTCAAAATTTCAGATAATTTGCATTCTACGTTTTCAAATTATACAAATTTTAAATGTACTTAAATTTTTGCAAACGAAACAATGTTTGCCATTTTGGCTACTTACTTATGGCCCGTGACTGTAGGTTTGCTATTTAGAAGCCACTTTCACTGTCATTCACGGCTACTATGTTAGAAGTCTCTATAGCCAAATCAGACTGATCCATAAGATTTTTTCTTAAATTTTGTTTAGTTGATTTTTTTCTCAGTCAACAATTTTCTCAGTCATGTCAGGGTGTTTCTTGGTTTAACCAGAACTAAGCAGAGGATAAAGTGTCTTGCTTAAGGACACAACACAGTGCCTCAGGTGAGGCTCAAACCAGCACTCTCAATTTTAAGTCGAGCACTATACCAGAGCCATCATGCTCCTTCTGTAATATCAAAATAATCTGTTGTTACATAGAAAAATTGCTGAAAACAACAATTTCAGCTGCATTTATGTTTAAATTATATTTGACCTAATAAACATCAGGCCTTTAGTTAAGGGTGCGTACCAAAAAATTAATTTTCTTATTTCTCAACCAAAACATATGTTGTGGGTACTCAAAAGAACCGTTTAATTGAGACGGTTCTTGTTAGCACCCACAGCATTTGTTAAAACTGATGGGTAAGAAAATATTTACAATTTAACGCTTCAAAATTTTGTTTATCTAAACCTAACAAACACACTGTGTGCATAACTTCTAACCATCTCTGAAAACAATGTAGATCCAGCTGATCAGGATCCACATTGTTTTTCATCCTCTTGTTGAATCCATATTATTGCATAAAAATCTGTGTTACATGGTATCAACAGCTATGTTTTAACTAGAGCAAATCCATTTATTAACAGTGGAATTCACACGCTGTTGAAGCATGGTTTTGATACTTTGACTATGTCTGACCAGGGCCATGGAATTAATCGGCCGTCTATAGTGTTGGAGATTTTTGAGAAAACTGCAGGTGTAGAAGCATTTAGCTACCAGTGGGGAATGCTTAGCGTAATTCAATGCCGAAGGGATCTCCATATGTCTAGCCAAAAGCTCGAAAGAAAATAAATGTATATTGGCTTCGAGCCAAAAGCAATCACTGCTGACGCCGGACATCTAAATATGTTGTTGATTCAAGTCACGATGGAGGAAAATGAAATAATCTTACCTTGTGATTTTAAGTAGAAAATTGGTCACAGACAGTTGATATTTTTGACTGGATAAAATCATCATGTTGATTTTGTTTTTTGTTGCTTTACGTCCCTTGTCAACAGCTATGGTCATTGCGGGACGGTCAGTTCACTTAACCACACTTTTTCCTGGACAGGCTTGAGCAAGCGGTTAACCAGTAATTTGTGCACATACTTTCGCTTGTAACTGACAACAACCCTTCTTGAATATATCAGCGGAAGGAAGGAGAATGACCGTAGAAATTATTTCATAATCAATCTCCACGAAAGTATGGTACCGGGCTGGAATCGAACTCGCGACCCCTGGATCTGCAGTCAGACACGCATCTGTAGCCAGACACGTTACCGACTGCGCTACGCGGCCCGGTGAATCATCATGTTGACACCAAAACTACTTAAAACACCAAATTATCTAAGCAAATAGAAAAAATTGTGTGAGTTACCACACCGGGCACCACAGGTGTGGTTCAACAAACTATATGGCCATGGATCGAGAATATCAAGCGTAAGACTCTCCACATGACTTCCGTTAAACATCAAAACAATATAGTGCAAAAAATCGATGCAGAATTTAGCCGATATAGGATGTTTTTTATGCAAAAATACCGATCAAAAACATCTCTTTAATGCATTGACGTTTGTCAGGCCCCTCTGGAAGTGTTGAAAACCTCCCTCGGGACTTAGCTAACGTTAATGCATGAAAAAGAGTGTTTGCTCCCTATATTGATATTACACTGGATTGACCGGAATTTAGAAGTTCATAGTTAAAGTACCCACAGTGCGTGGTTATAGGAGTGTATATATGCACTAATAAGCTCCAATATGGTAATTAGCAAGTTTACCAGTACGTTTAAGGAGTGAGTAAAACATTCTAAACCCACACCTGCCAGTGTGTTTTTTGTCTTGAAAATATCATCTGCTTGTTGAGTCTGCTGTATATATTCAAATGCACTTGAGACTAATTTTAGCATGGAAGCAAACACTATGGATCAAGATCAGACTCCTCCTTAGGGAGCAGTCTGACCTGGAAATATAGGCTAAAAAAGTACATCATAGACAACAATTGTTGTGAATGGTTGGAAAACATCATTTTTTGCAGTGCGCAATCAAAGAAAACATTACAGTGCTTTTAAAATAAATCATTTAGATGCCATTATGATGTCCCTATTCTGTTCCTTAACTCTTTCCTTGCTAGCGGCAACTTATGACATCTGCTGATAACCTTTCCAAACATGTAGTTTGGACCCGGATCAGGACCGACAGAATGTCGGTCCTAATCTGGATCCAAACCATTTAACATTCTGATTGAGTTTTCCAAACCATTTAACGTTCTGATAGTGTTCCTTAAAGAATTTTTTGAAATAGTTAATTTTGAAATAAGTTAGCACACAACAACAAAAGCATGACAAATTACCCAGCGTGCAAAGGTAATGTTTGAAAATGCTGCAAAGGGGCACATGCATTAAGTGGCTATTTTGGCCCCCTCTAGAGCCAAAAACTGAAAATTGCCAATTTCTTTTGATTGGTTTATTAAAAGAATAACTGAAGTGTAAAATTTTGGCATTTGAGCCGTGGCATGGGATTTCCAACAATGTGGTATGTGCAACCAGCAAAGCCTCAGATCAGCCTATGCATACGCGCAGTCTGATCAGAGCCTTTGCTAGTTGCTTGAGTATTCTATGATTGTTAAGCTACTGACTGAACACCATTTGGAGTAAGCTTAAAAGGAGGCTGCAGAGGCTCATCCGAGTCTACACTTGTGAAAATGTCACATTGTTGGAAATCTCATGCACTGGCTCATTTATTTAAATTTTACCGTTGCTATGGTAACAAAAATGGAGGACAAAATAGGCTTTTAACAGAGAAATTGCCATTTTGGACCAAATTTAAGGTTTTTGAATTATATATTAGCAAAGCTAAATACCAAAAAATCCTTTTAATATGTCTTCTGTTACAATATCTTTTTTGGTATTTGCTTGTACTCTATGTTAATTTCTCTGTCAAACCTCTCAATTTTGCTCAAATATTGTCAATTTCCTGTTTTCTGCCTATTTTGGCAGCCATTTTTGTTACCATAGCAACAGTAAAAGTCAAAGTAATTTGAGACTTTTTACACTTTGGTTATTGTTCTAAAAAACAATAAGAACAAATTGGTGAAAACAATTTTTTATATTTTAGCCTCATGGGGGGGGGGGGGAGGGGGGGGGGAAAGCCCCTAATTGCATGTAGCTCTTTGAGGTGTCATTCTGTCATTCTTGTTGATCTATGATCAATGACTTAAAAATTTTCTCTTTCAGATTATGTGGTTACCCTCCGTTTTATGATGAAAACGATGCAGCGTTATTTCAGCAAATCTTAAAGGCAGAATACGAGTTCGACTCACCGTACTGGGATGACATATCAGCTTCAGGTAGGCTAGAATAACCCCTTTGTATTCTGATGGGTTCATCCACCTGTTATGATACAATAGACTTGGGATGGTTCATTGTATATTTTGAGGGGTCACAGGTTATAATTTTAGACTGAATGATTTTCTCTCTCTGAAGGTCGTTTTAGTCTTAGCAAACAGTGAAGACCCTGATGAAATGCTCTTGAGGCTAGAATAACCCTTTGCATTCTGATGGGTTCATACTCCTGATATGATGTAATAGACTTGGGACAGTTCATTGTATATTTTGAGGGGGTCACAGGTTATAATTTTCAACTGAATGATTTTTTCTCTCTTAACTTAGCAAACAGTGTATGTATTTTGAGGGGTCACAGTTTTTGACTGGATTTTTTTTTCTCTGAAGATCGTTTTAGTCTTAGCAATTAGTGTAGACCCTGATGAAATGCTGCATTAAGCGGCATTTCATTTGGGTCTTCACTGTTTGCTAAAGTACTGGTTTAGGAGTTTCCAGTAAAAATGTACAAAGGGTTAAAGAAAGGCATATGTTTGCATATGTTTGTCATGAATATGAGCTACTCTTTGTCTGCTAGCTTCGTCTGCTGATAAACCTTGCAAACAGTTTGGACTTGTATCATGCCCGATGAAACGTCAGACCTGTTCTGGATCCAAACTGTACTTAAATGGTATTCATAAATAAATTTTCGAAAAAGTTCATTTCGAATAAAATCAGCAGATAACTAAAAAGGAGTTAATGCCCTTTGCTTGCCTTAATTTCAATGAATTGTTCTGTCCGCAGCTATAACTTAGTAAGCCATGAAACTTATACTGAGTATAGATGACCACGGTGTAATGATGCATGTGAAGTTTCGTGAGGATGTCATCAATTGTAGAGGAGTTTTTGCCCCATCAATAAATTTTTCCATTCAGACAAAATGTTGGGCCTGATCTGGATCCAAACTGTTTGACACTCTGATGGTATTCCTGCAAGGATTTTTCGAAAAAGTTGATTTTGAAAAAGATAAGCAGAAGACAAAAAAGCTTGCAAAATTACCCATCATGCAAAGAGTCTATCAGTTAACCCTTTCCTTCATGAATATTCGTGCTAAGCTCCACCCACTATGAATAGTTACATAAATAAACTTTCATGTTTGTACATAGAACAAAGAAATTACTTGTCAGGTCCACAAGTGTAGGACCGTATCTAATCATATATATTTCCATAAGCAAACAGAGTAGACTCTGGTCAGGCAGCTCTTACAAGAGCTGCCTGATCAGTGTCTGCTCTGTTTGCAAAGTGTTGAAACGCGTCTCTATGAGGTAAAGGGTTTACCAGAAAGCAAATAAATAGTCCCTTAACAGACTGCTCCAGGGTTCGCACAGGCTTGAAAAGTACTTTAATTTAGAGGGCTTTCTTGAAAAGTTATTAAAATTAAATCTGCCTTGAAAAGTACTGGAAAATCACTCAAAGGCCTTGAAAAGTCCTTGAATTCTTCTTTTTTCTGTAGAACTTAACACTATTGATAGAGATCTAAATCAGTATAAAATTGTTGTGCCTTTATTTGGTGCAGCAAATGCTTACCAAATTAAGGCACAACAATTTCATACTCATTTTCCAGAACTAATTTCTCCATTACCTCAGTCTAGCATTTTTGAAGAAGAATGTTAACACTTCTATCAGTATTATTTCCAATTTTTTAGTCCTTGAAAACTTTGAAATAGTCTTGAGATGTCCTTGAAAAGCCCTCAAACTTTAGTCAAACTTCCTTGTATGAACCCTGTGCTCCCTTTTAACAGTTTGATCTGGGAATATTTTGTTTGCACATGCTTTTCCTGTCTAGGATGTTTGGTGCCATCTGTAATTTACAGCTGACGATGATTTGTAAACATAGTTATTTGTGGGACCATTTCATGTCAATCATCTCCAAGCAAATATTATTAGCCACAAAAAAAGCCATGGATGGAAATTTGTGGTCTGATGCCGTCATGATTGTTGCTTTAACGCATAATTATGTTGTCATTTTCAGCTAAAGAATTTATTCGTAAATTGATGTGCAAAGATCCAAAGAAGCGATTTTCTTGCAAACAAGCCATAGCATTCCCTTGGTATGTATACAAGCTGTTTCATGGTTTATTGTACAAAATGAGCCAGTGCATGAGATTTCCAAAAATGTGGTATGTGTGACCAGCAAAGGCTTAGATCAGCCAGCGCATACGCTCAGTCTGATCAGAGCCTTTGCTCGTTGCTTGAATATTCTATGAGTGTTAAGCTACTGACCGAACATATTTTGGAGGTTCTAAGCTTAAAAGGAGGCTGCACAGGCTCATCTGAGTCTACACTTGTCAAAATGTTAAATTGTTGGAAATTGCATGCCACAGCTCAAATTTAACAGCATTTATCACATGACATAAAGACTGGGAGTGATATAATGCCACTTGTGGTTTACTTATTTAGTAACATTATGCAATGACTACCATACCAGTGTCGTGTATATATGGCAAAATCTTAGTGCTTTTACACACACAAAAAAAAGTATCAAACATTCATGCTCCTATAGTAAGGAATTTGTTAAACTCATTGCGAAAAAGTGATAAATACTTGGCAAGCCTCGCATTTTATATTTTTTCCTCAACTTATTAAATTATATTTTTCATTTAAACCCTGCAAAGAATTATGTTCCCCACTCCAACCCCCCTCCCCACAACCAAAGGGAGGGGTGACATATTGTTTTTGGTGCGGATCCTGTCCGCCTTGCTTCCTTTCTCTGCATTATTTTCTGAACCAATTGATGGATTTTGATCAAACTTACATAGATACATTGTTGGGAGATTGGAATGAGTTGATTAGATTTTGGTGACGACCTAATTTTCAAAGTAAGATAACATGGGTAAGATAAAAATTTCTCCCACCTTTGCCCATGTAAGATAGGCTGTCGGCTCATGTAAGAAATTTCTATCTTACATGACCATGTGACTGGGTATGGGCAGAGTAAAAATTCTTTTATTCTGAAAAAGGATATTCCTAGGACCAATAAATTGCGCCTAAGTAACTCAAAGGCACCAAGCAAGTGTAAGCGTTACTTATTGATGTCATAATAAGGTTAATGACGTCACCGAAGGTGCATTGTGTGACGATAATGGCTATGTGACGCTAATGGCACAGGGAGCCAAGCAGGATTTTATTTTGCATTTTGCAACTTAGCTTATGCTCCAATCGGGTTTTCCAGTCAATAACAAGGTGCAAACTAAGTTTACACCCATTATAATACCCTATAAAAACACTCTTTAACTCAGAAATAATGTAAATCCAACGAGTAAAAAAGTACAATTTTCATGTGTTGGTCTTTTTATGTTTGGACAAAAAAAAACCCGAAAAGTGGAAGAAAACAATCCATCTTGAGCCTGTCCATGTAGGATAGAGATATCTCACCTTCGGGTCGGAATTTTAACCAGGGACTACGCAAGCCTTGTCCCTGGTTAAAATTCCAACCCCTCGGTGAGATATCTCTATCCTACATGGACACTCATGGTGGATTATTATACTCTACCCAGATTAAAATCTCAGCTATTCCTATCCGTTGTACTGGAAGATTTTGTCATATGCTGGTCAAACCGTGATGATTGATCTTGTTAGGATGTTGCTGAAAACATGTATAATTTTTAACACAGGATTTCCGGCAACACTGCACTCGAGAAGAATATCCATGCCTCTGTGACCGCTCAGCTACAGAAGAACTTCATAAAAAGTAAATGGAAGAGGGCGTACAACGCGACCGCCGTTATACGACAGATGAGAAAACTGGCGATGCACAGAGAGGAGCAGAATCACCAGAAGTTCCAGAAAAAGTGAGAGCTTCACAGGGGAGATAATTATGAACAGTTTTCAGTCAGCATCGACGGAGTATGCCGTCAAGTTTCTCTGGTAGAAAGAGTGACGGATCTGTGTCTATATTTAAGAGCCTTAATTAAAATTAGGCCTATTTACCTCTACCCTTGTAAAGGTCAAGGTTATGTGATGATATTTTGTAAACTAATCATAGGCCAGTTCATGAGAGATCATGAGGGTGTGGCACTTATCTCATGCATGTTGTCATTCTTTTCCCGTAACATGCTAAGCCCCGGTATGTATTGTTTTAAAAACAGGGTAGATCCAGATCAGCTGGCTTCTTCTTAGAAGCCAGCTGATCAGGATCAACACTGTTTTCCAGTCTGCTTGTAAATACATTTTTTTTAAATGGGACAACTATCTGGCATTGTAAAGGTTAAAGATAATGAACCCTGAGCTGTGTCGTGAGTCTAAATGTAAGCCTGAATTCTTATTTATGTCCCTACTTTGTGTGTGACAACAGTAGTGGCTATTAAGAGACGGCTCATCTGAGTCTCCACCGATCATTTGTGCATTAAGTACCATAACTCCAGATAAGAGTGTGTAATTAAAAATTATTTTTTTATTTCCCAACCAAAACATATGTTGTGGGTACTCAAAAGAATTGTCTCAGTGAGATGGTTCTTTTGAGCACCCAAAACACATGTTTTAGTTATTGGTCAAGAAAATAACTACAATTTTACGCTCAAAAAATTTCTATGGCTGTCTCAATTTTCATCCTTGATAAGGTGAAGCTTGTCAAAGGAGATGGGGTGGGGTGCCTTCAGAATTCAAGGCTGAATGGACAAAAAATATCAACAGCTCATGTATATAACCTTTTTAGTCAGACATACTTGATCAAGCAGTGCCAACCAAGATCAGTCAGCAGTCTGATCAGGGTTTACACTGTTTGCCAATCCAACACAACAATTTACTCGCATGATCAGTTAATGAAATTGACATTTACCTATTGTAGGATTAATGTGGAAGTCACGACTTTTGTCGTCGGCTCTTCAATCTGCTCATGTTCTTATTATGTAACATCACTTTTCATTGACTGACAAGTGGTTTTATGCAGCTGAAAGCTGCTGACTGTATGGCACAACATACTAGGTTTCCACTGTCTTTTTGAAGGGAAAATGTTAATAGTGCATTAGAATTGGGATAACCATATTCAAAATGTTCATTTGGGGAGAGTTTATCATGGTATGTACGGTCTGAAGTCATGTCTTATGGCTCCACTCCAAGTCACCATAAAAACTAAATTTCAGACCGTATATCCGCCGATAACCTCCCCGAATGAACATTTTGATTACAGTTATCCTCTTATTCAATGTTGTTGCTTTCATACGAAATGTAACACAACAAAATAAAAGTGCAAGGGCAGATCCAGGGTTTCTGGGGGTCCATTTGTATAAAGTTATGGGGAGTTTGCTTTGCCGATTTAACTAATTTTTTTTAAATATCACATGAAAATGAAATAATTTGGTCTCACTGAGACCAAATTATTTCATTTTCATAGGATATATTAAAACAGGGCCGGGGGTTCACTTGAACTCCCTCTGAATCTGCCATAGGTTGATCTGGCCCGAGGTTATAAAACTTTTCAACTGCTCATAAAAACTAAAATGCTGAAAGATAAACTACTTATTTTGCTTTTAAACTCTCATGTTGATAAATGCATTTTAACAATTATGAGCATATAATTAATTCCATTCTCATTTGAGTTGAGCATGAAAAAAGTTTTATATTCTTGGGGCCTGGACTTCAATTTGTTGACACACGACTCAAAGATGTGTTTCGCTTGCATTGAAAACTCATATTTATTTAGACAAATATAATCAGTGACTCAGTATATATAGTAGGTTGGGTAATAAATATAATCATAATTGTGTCTTATGACATTTATATCTTAAAGCACCAACTGAAATTTGCAGCAGACAACATTTTCAAATTTTGTAGCTTCTTAAAAAAATACAATTATGTCTTGATATTTCATCTGATTTTTTTGCCAGCATTGAATTCACATGAAATGTGAAGCCTTATGTTCAACAATAAATTTTAAAAAAAGTTGTCATTAAATTTGTTGTCTGATACAGTCATGATTGGGGCTCTTTCTTTGCGAGCAGCAAGTTTTGTCATCTGCGAATTACTTTACAAATAGTTTGGATCCAGATCAGGACCAACAAAATGTTGGTCCTGATCTGGATCCAAACCCTTTGACATGCTGATATAATTCCTGAAAGGAATTTTGAAAAAGTTAATTTTGAAAAAAGTCAGCAGAAGACACTAAAAAGCATGAAAAATTACCCAGCATGCAAAGAGTTTTTCCTCAGATCATGATGTAATAAAACTGTAACTTTTGATATTAATATTGTGATTTGTTAACCTTTTCACCGACATTATAGATTAAAATCAACTGGATTGTCGTCTGATGTTATACTTCGAGATCCAATATTGCAAAAAGTATGGATCCAGGTCAAACTGCTCCTTATGGAGCAGTCTGATCTGTATCCAAACTATTTGCCTGCATGTTAATAATCATCTGTTGTGCAAGCTTAAATACGCAGCTAACGACATCAGCAGACATTATTTTCCAATCTTTTTTTTTCTGCAGGGAAAGATTTAATATCAAGTATTTAATTTAATGACAGGTGACTTGCCTTTTTAAGAAACAGATTTATTAGTAAAGAGGGAATTTGAGAAAACGTGGGTTAAGTTTTATTGCAAATGTATTCGAGACATTAAGAGAGAAATGATCCCTTCAGATAAACAGTTGACACATATTAACCCAAATTGGGATAGTTCAGAGTACAGTAAAACCAGTGTAAAATGGCCACTCTAAAATAGACAAAACAAAGATCTTTATGACAAATGATAGCGTAATGAAGGTCAAAAGTATTGCAGAATGTTCCAAGGGTAGCATTCTGCAATACTTTTGACAAGCATTTAGCGATAATTGGTCTTGAAAACCAATTTTCTGTCTTTTTTTAGAGTGGCCGTTTTACACAGGTTTTACTGTACCAGCTTGAGTCAAAGTAAATTTGGTATGGTTTGAATTCAAATCAGGGAAGCTGATGCCATTTTAATTTTTTTTATGTCATTTTAAATGAATTTGTATACAAGTACGCAGATAGTTGAGCTAGAGTTTTGCACGTTGAAGGTTGCACAATGCTTTAAGAATAAGAGATTGACTGACCAGGAGCAATTTTAACCCTTAATGCGCCAATCACAACAAAAGTCGTCTGCTTTTCTCGTCTGCTGAATGTTTAAGAAGCCTCTATGGCAAAAAGTGTGGACCAAGATCCGACTGTTCTGGGTTCACGCTGTTTGCTTCTACACTTAATTAGTCAGTAATGTTAGGCAATTATTTGCAGCAAAAGACTTCAGCAGATGACATTTTCAGATGCATTTTTTTCTTGGTGATAAAAGGGCTAATATCAGATGGCTTCTGAAGCATACATTTGTCACTGTTAGTACCAAAATATCATGATTTGGTTAATTTATAGTCCAGTTCTTTTGAGTAATCATGGGTGAAAGTTTTCAAGATTATTCCTGACTTCAGGATTTTGAGGCTGACTTTCCATAGAAGTCAAGCTCAAAATGCTAAATTCTGCATCTTATATTAGATTTTCTGATTTAGTTTCAGTTTGTTTCAAGGTATTTGACCATTAAACATGGAATCTTTTATATTTTGGAGGCATTGGCAAGTTTTAAAGTATGATTTTCTAAAGTTCAGGATTTAAGAAATTTTGAACTTTCACCAATGAGTCACAATCAATGACTCAAATTTGTCAATGCCTTAGACCCACCAGATACATGGATGGAAGTTTTGAGGATTATTACCGAACTCAGTATTTTGAGGCAGACTTTCCACAGAAAGTCAGCCTCAAAATACTGAAATGGGCTCATTATAATAACTTCACTGTTTCTCAGATTTGTTTTCCATTTTATTTAAATTGTTGATATTTCGAGGCATGCTGCAAGTTTTAGGATTTGAATTTCAAAAGTTCAGGATTTTGATCATTTTGAACTTTAACCAATGTAGATATTTCATATCAATAAAAAAAATATGTTTGTTTACCCTTGATCATCAAATTCTTAAATCATTCTTTTTTATAATCAAAATTTTATCCCTGATCATCAAATTCTTAAATCATTATTTTTTTTTATAATCACATTTTGTTTTGCTAATATCTCTTGGTAGATATCTAAACACAAATAATACATATATGTTGAAGAACTGTGGAGGTAGAAGTCAGCCTGTAGTTAATTAGGGAGATAAATTGACCCATTAATTATTCCTTTCTCCCTATTTCTAATTTAGGGAGACACAGAAAAGTTATAGAATCAAAAAAAAATGAGGAGTTCTGTGGCTCAGTGATAGAGTGCTTGACTCAAGATTGATGGGTTGCAGGTTTGAGCCTCACCGGAGGCACTGCATTATGTCCTTGAGCAAGACACTTTATCCTCTGCTTTGTTCCGGTTCAACCCAGGAAGACTCATCCTGACATGACTGAAAAATTGTTGACTGGGACGTAAAGAAACAAAAATCAAAATATTAAAGAGAATGTACACAAAAATTATCAACATCTCCAAACAGCATATTAATCTATTACACTAAGTGGAGTTTCAGCCATTCTGTGTGTAGTTTGGTTAACTTTTCCCTGTCTCAGGATGACTTTGTGAGAATATGTTACATGTAACTAATTCGGGTGCAGGACAGTTCGTCAAAAACCATTTCCCCGTTATGACAATTGGTCGCATACGACTTGGTTGATGCGACGTTCTGTGGAGTACGATGTTCGGTCAAAAAAATTGTCAAGTATGACATTCGGTCAAAATTGTCAAGTCAAAAAATGAATTCTTAAGAAATCACTTCGATCTTTGAGTGAAATGTTTTAAAAATAGGTAAGGTTGTGGGACTGGTTATTTTGTTTTGCTTAGTTTTTCAAAATGGATGTACCATCATTTTACGAGCAATAGACGGGCCCGAAAAAGGGCGTATAAGAACTTTCAATAAACCAAAGACAAAGAAATGCCAGCTACTGGTACTGGTGTGAGACTCAACACAACTTTCATGCGCCATGTCCCCATCAGTAAAAGACAGAGTTTGACGTATTTCGACAAATTTTCGACCAATTGTCATAGTCGACCAATCATCGTAGTGGGCGAAAGGTCATATCGACCAAATGCCTTATTCGACCAAACATCGTTTCATTGAAATGGTTTTTGACCAAATGTCATGTTATACAACCCTTATGCTTCTTTATAGGTAAATTCTTTCCTTGCTAGCATCAACTTTTGTCATCTGCTGATAACCTTTACAAACAGTTTGGACTCAGATCAGGACGGACAGAATGTCGGTCCTGATCTGGATACGAACAGTTTGACGCTCTGATAGTGATCATTAATTTTTTTTTTGAAATAGTTGATTTTGAAAAAAGTCAGCAGATGACAACAAAAGCATGAAAAATTACCCAGGATGCAGAGTTAATGGGTCAATTAGGGTACTCCCTTTAAAATAGTTATCGAAATTCATCCAAAATGATGATAATTCTGCTACTCAGACTATACTTCTTGATCTAGAACTATTTACTGTTGCGAAAGTGTTTCCTCTAAAAGTAATTTGGCCCCCGCACACTTGTAGAGGATTATGAACTACTTACAGTAGAAAAAGTCTGCTTTATTAGTCTGGGTCTGCCATTTATCCCCCATGGACAAGTTTACAAGATCAGATTTCACGGAAAATGTCTCTCCCTTGTTTACTTTGCTTTCATCACGTCTGCAATAAAAAACCTATTTGGTCAGACGATTTAAATTTCTTTGGACACGAGTCTAGACTAATCAACTGTAATCAGAGAAAAGAAGGGTAATTTACTGCTGGTAAAATATTGGACCTGAGATAAGCTAAAAATCATAAAAAAAATAGACAATGGCCAGGGCTTAAAAAATAGTTAAAAAAAACATAGATGGACTCTTTGCCTAGTGTGTAATTTTTCATGCTTTTTGTCGTCTGCTGATTTTTTCTCAAAATCAATTCTTTCAGGAATACCATCAGAGTGTGAAACAGTTTGGATCTTGATCAGGCCAGACATTTTGTCTGGCCTGATCTGGGTACAAACTGTTTGCAAAAATCAGCATACTGCAGTCTAGTTGGTAGTTTTCAGGCCAGAATGCAAAAAATATATATCTTTTGGTCATTATCCACCATATTGCATGGCTAGAGAGAAGATTAGGGTATGGTCAATTTCAGACGTCTTTATTGCTAATATTGAATGAATGACATTTAGTAAGATTTACTTAATTAACCTTCAAGCGCCTCCCTGTAGTTTGCAGCAGATATTTCCTGTTAGCCTTGTTTGCCCTGTAATAAAGAAAGATAAAACTATTTTTCTGTCTAGTCTATAACATTTAGTGCACTTATTTGATCAAATATGGTATTAACCCTAAAAGGCCAATCATGACTGGCGAGCGCAGTGGCTCAGTGGTAGAGAGCTCGACTCGAGACCGAGGGGCAGCGGGTTTGAGCCTCACCGGCACCACTGCGTTGTGATCCTTGAGCAAGACACATTTATCCTAGCTTAGTACTGGTTCAACCCAGGAAGACCCGTCCCTGTTTAACTGAAAGATTGTTGATGGGACTTAAAGAATCAAATCAAACAAACAAACAAAAACCAATCATGACTGCAGCAGTTGACAAATTTGCAAAATCATTCTGAATTTTCAAAAAAAAAAATAAGGTATAATATTTCATAAGAATCGTCTCCCTCTTCTGCTTATGTACTTTGGTAGCCTGTATTGCAAACAATATGGACCCAGATAAGTCAATCAGGGTTCATGTGATGAAATTAGTCTGGAGTTCATTTGAATATATGCGGGAGCGCAGTGGCTCAGTGGTAGAGTGCTTGACTCGAGACCGAAAGGCAGTGGGTTCGAGCCTCACCAGCGTCACTGCGTTATGTCCTTGAGCAAGAACATTAATCCTAGCTTAGTCAAGAAGTATACACATTTTCGGAGGTAGATTTAAACCTTGATAGCTAAAAGACTTAGTCACCAGTTGATGCTGCAGTTTGGTTCTTCAGTATATAAATGGAGCTGATTTAGACTGGCACCAGTCTGAAACATTAATATGTCCTGGGGAAAAATCTTCACATGTAGAGTTGTATATGTTATTCTAGTACTCTCCTTAAAATTTGTACCTTCTTAATCAATATGTTTATATATGAGCCACGACATGAGTTTTCCATCAATGTGGTATGTGTGACCACCAAAGTCCCAGATCAGCCTGCGCATATGCACAGTCTGATAAGAGCCTTTGCTAGTTGCTTGAATATTCTATGACTGTTCAGCTACTGACCGAACAGCATTTGGTATATCTAGGCTTAACAGGAGGCTGCACAGGCTGGTCTGAGTCTATGCTTGTCAAAATGTCACATTGTTGGAAATCACATGTTGCGGCTCATATATTTTATCATGGGGTAAAATGCTTGAAGAAGATAATCATTTCCAAGAAAATAAAAGTACAAATGTACTCGAATAGAATATGAAGATTTCTGAAATTTTAACCCTTAAAGCGCCAATCACAACAAAAGTTGTCTGCTTTTCTAGTCTGCTGAAATGTTTAAGAAGCCTCTATGACAAACAGTGTGGATCTAGATCAGTCTGTTCTGGGTCCATGCTGTTTGCTTCTATACTTAATTTGTCAGTAATGTTAGGCAATTATTTGCAGCAGACGACTTCAGCATATGACATTTTCAGATGCATTTTTTTTCTTGGCGCTTAAAGATTTAATGTTTGAAATTGGAGTCAGTCTATACTGGATTTATTGTTCAAGTTGTCAGACTCACTGTGTCAGAAAGGTACATTGTCTCAAAAACTACAGTCTCTTAAAATTGTGATATCGATCAATAAGGCTTGGGGGGATTGTTGTGGGGTTTTTGTAGGAGCGCAGTGGCCCTCAGTGGTAGAGTGCTCAGCCTGTGATCGAATGGTCACTGGTTTGAGCCTCACCAGAGGCACAGTGTTGTGTCCTAGAGCAAGAAACTTATCCTCTGCTTAGTACTGGTTCGATCCAGGAAACATCCCGACATGAGTGAAAATTTGTTGACTGGGTAGTAAAGCATCAAATTAAACAAACAAATGTTTATTAAATTTAACACTTTCCTTTCTTGTGATAAATTTTGTTGCCACTGATTAACTTTACAAATAGTTTGAATCCAGATCCAGATGGACAAAATGTCTTGCCTGACCTAGATTCAAACTATTTGACACTCAGATGGTATTCCTGTAAATATTTTTGAAAAAAATTGGCAGAATACAATAAAAGCTAGCAAAAGTACCCAGCATGCAGAGTTAAGATGTGACTTAAGATGTTGATATTTGATTAAGATGATAATATAAGACTTAAAGGTTGTATATAAAATTATTGTTAATATTTATGTTTATTGATTGTATGTATGTATAGTTTATATTGTGATGTGGCTATAGTTTCCACAACTACCGTATTTTTGCTAATAAGTGCACATGCTTACATAAGCACACACAGAGGATTTTATGGGTTGTTTACATGAAGAAATCCTGTACTGTCAGTTCAAAGATAGATGAGAATTGTTGTAAACAAAAAACATAAACTAATCCAGGTATTGAGTGCATTATACAGGTATATACTGGTATCCTATAATGCTTTTACCTGTATTAATGTATTTACCTTTATTTACCCATTTCTATGAAAATGGTAAAGTCTAATTATCATGCATCTTTGAACTGACAGTAGTGAAATTTTATTATATTGATTCATTTTTTGGGTGAAAACCGTGTGAATCCTGATCAGCTGGATCTACACCCTTTTTCAAAGCGAATATAAAATATTTGATAAAAAAGAGTTTTTCATGGTGTGTTTATTAGGTTGAATATGGCATTACAATGATATTTTATTGTATGTTAAAAGTCAAGCTCTCAGAAAGAAGGCAGTTGGGGTTTTTTTTTTGCCAACTATTATTGTCGGCTACAAACTGTAACAATAAGCTTCTGGCGCTAATTGCATAGGCTCAGTCCGAAAACAAGAGGCCAACAGTTACTGGCCATAGACTTTTAACTCGTGGCTTGCTAGGGGCGGCTTTTGTCATGATAATCTTTGCAAACAGTTTGAACTCAGATCAGGATCCAAACCATTTGACACTTTGATAATATCACTGAAAGAATTTTTTGAAAGTTAAATCTAGAAAAAAAAGTCAGCAGGGTCAAAAGCATGAAAAAATTACCCATTATGCAAAGAGTTAAGACCAAGGACAGGTCTATATGTATGAATACTCATTAGATGTATTTCTTCCCAGTATAATTATGGGAACCACAACAAAATTAATGTTTTCATGGAAAAATGAGAAGAAGAAAAAACATTTTCTTAAAAAAAAAAGTCTTTATCTGAAGTTAAGATGATAGAACTTTCTGTTTATGACCAAAACCTACCATAGCAGAATAATTTTTAACTCTCTTTAGAACCAAATTACAGAGATAGCATGTGCAAACAAAATTGTCCCAGATCAAGGAGCAGTCTGATCAGACTTTTCGTCTGCTTTCTGTAATTAATTTATTATTGATAAATCTTTATCAGCAGCTGGAAGATTCTTTTTTAAGAAATTTAGGACTTAACCCTTTGTGTACTAATGGATTCTTCCTTCTGGTTTGATACAATAAACTTGGGATGGTCCATTGTATATATCTAGGGGTGTCAGGTTATAATTTTAAAAAAAATATTGTATTTTGTCTGAAGATCTTTTTTACCGTTACAAACAGTGAAGACCCTGATGAAATGCCGCATGATGCAGCATTTCATCTGGGTCTTCACTGTTGCAAAAGTACTCGTTTAGAGGCTTCCCCAATACAAAGGGTTAAAAAGAATAAACTATAGCTAAAATATATCCCAATAGCCTTCTTTCTGATTGTTGATATTCTTTCATTCGGCCAAATAAAAAAATACCTGTGTTTAGGGTAACCCAACCCTACCTAAATTTAATGGTGAAACCTAGATTTTTTTTTCATGTTTTTTTTGAAAAAATATAATTTATGCATTTTGAAAGGCGAAATGCCTTTCAAAAAGCATAGAATCACATTTTTCCAGAAGAAAAAATAATTTAAAAAAATATGTGTGCCTACCCTTCCTAAAATTTTCAGAACTGTTACCCGAAACACACTTATTTTTTTATTTGGCCTAAGCATTCTTTTCCCACTGTACCAATAAGGCATAATACAACAAAGCTGGCCTATAGTCATGACTTGTATACAGACAGTGAAGACAGTCTGATCGGTGTCTTGCTACTTACGCCTAACTATACATTCTTAACATTGTTATGAAGTTCCCAGAATATATAAATAACTCAAAAAGTGCTTTCCAAATTTTGCAGCAAACATAGGCGGCACGTGTGTAATAAAAATAGCAACATTTAAGGGAGGTCACCCAATGTGGTATTCAATACGGAACTGTTTTAAAAGGAAGATTTCGCACCCTCTGGGAGCAAATTCTTTTGTTTAAGAGAAATTTCCATTTGAAAAGGGAAGCAAATGTAGAGAATCTATGCTGGATCCAGTAGTTTCCCTTTGATGTGCGTAACAGCATTCTGGCTACGCCATTGGCAAACAACATTTGAAAATGTCGTGCCTTTTTCAGCCAATCAAATAAGGCTTGATATTTCATGTGAATCATCTGCCAGATTGCCAGCAGAAGAGTCGTATGAAATATTAGTCTTGCTTGGTTTCTTAAAGCGAGGCAAAATTTGAAAATTTCATCTGCTGCAAATTTTTGGCACTCTAAGAGTTGGTCAAGTTGGTTCAGGATTTAATTTTTATTGGATCTCTGCTGGAGTTGAAATATGCAGTTAGATGCCCAGACTAATCAGAGTTCACTGTCTATGTTTACTTAAATGGTCAGTCTATGTCACATGTATGTTGTTGTTATTTATTTTACATGCCAGTAAGAATTAGTTAAGCTAGTGTGCAATTTAGAACATAAAATCAAAATTTTATTGTGCTGCCAGGTGAATATACTGCTTGCAATCAGGAAATATGATCAGCCTGTGCATCAGTGCTGACCTGCCCATTTCAAATTTCATTACAGTAACTGTTTAAGCAACTGAATTAGGCTTGATATTTCATTTGAATCATCTCAGATGATTCACATGAAATATCAAGCCTTATAAACTCATTTAATATATCCTTGAATTTTTTGTTGACAGCAAAATCTTCACGTTTTCACACAGAAAACACAATTACAAAATAACTTAAAACATCATATGATAAATAGAATCTAACAATTGTGATCCTTTATTATTGAATTTATTAAACTTGTAGCAAAAAATGATGAAATGCTCGGCAAGCTTCCCATTTTATTGCTTTTCCACAACTTGTTAAAGAAATTCAATAAAACATGAGAACTCGTGTAAGATCCTATATTTAAACGGATGATTATGAACAGACTGCACAGGCTGGTCTTTGATTTCACTATTGTTGGCACTGTAACACCTGGTACAAATTTGTTTATATTGTTGTAGTACTGTCACAAATTATGCTTGACTCTTTGAGTACTCAGGCAGGAAAAGCATGTGCAAACAAAATAGTCCATATTAGCCTGTTCCTATATCAGGCACTACTTGCTTGCTTTCTTCAGCAAATAATGTATTGTTAATGTGGATCGAAGAGCCCAGGCCCCTTGGTTATAAAACCTTTTTCATGCTCAACTCAACTGAGCATGAATTTTCAGCTGCTCATAAAATATAAAATGCTGAAAAATAAAGATTTTTATTGCTTTCAAGCCGCAGATGTTGTATTTATCATACTAATAAATGTTGAAACGCCAACAATTGTTGGCGTTTTAACATTTATGCACATGATAAATTTCATGCTCAGTTGAGCTTAGCATGAAAAAAGTTTTTATAACCTCTGTCTCAGGTCATTTCCTGGCATATCCCACTTGAAATGCAGCAGTCATTATTACTGCTGCATTTCAAGTGGGATAATGTAGATGATGACTGTCAATTAGTTAACTCTATGCATGCTGTAAAATTTTGCATGCTTTTTTGTGGTATGTTGAATTCATTTAGGGGAAAACTATTCAAAATTTTCATTTGGGGAGGTAAATCGTTGGATTTACGGTCGCAAATTTAGTCTTTCTGTGACACGCCAGCGGCGCCTTAAACTGTGATTTTCAACCATATATGTGAGGATATACCTCCCCAAATGATAATTTTGAATATGGTTATTTACATTCTAATGTACTTTTGCAGTTTTGTCTCAAATTGGAGCATTGCAAGCTGCATGTCAACCTACAAAATGTGACGTTATTAAATATCTATTTCCGACAGGTTATCCCAGGATATACTGTTGCAAATTTTTGATGTTATCCAATTAGACATCGTGTTACAAAAACAAGTGCATTAGAATTCAAAATTAACATTTTCAAAAAATTGTTTCAGGAATACCATTAAAGTGTCAAAACAGTTTGGATCCAGATCAGATCTGACATTAAGTCTGGCCTGATCTGGATCCAAACTTTTCCATAGGTTATCAGCAGACTATACCAGCAGGTCTAGAGTTAAACTATACTCCTTTATAAAATTGTATGTGGTTATGTCAACCCTAGTTATCTCCTCTTTTCTATAAATATGCATTCCATAAATCCTTTCATATTGATGTCTCATTTTCTGTTTCATTGTACCAGGCCCCGAGGTTATAAATTTTTTCCATGCTCAACTCAGCTGAGCACGAAATTTATCCTGCTCATAAATGTTAAAATGCCAACAATTGTTGGCATTTTAACATTTATTAGCATTATAAATGCTACATCTGTGAGACTTAAAGCAAAAAGCATCTTCATTTGTCGGTATTTCAGTTTTTATGAGCAGTTGAAATTTTGTGCTTAGTTGAGTTGAGCATGAAAAAGTTTATAACGACAGGACCAAATTTACCCTAAATTATTGGGCAGATATGCCTGAACAAACAGCGTATACCAAGAACAGTCTGTCCATACTTGCCATAAACTGTGGACTGAAATCTGTGAGATAAACCAAAATTATAAGGGA
Organism: Loripinus fragilis; assembly: GCA_964019695.1. Taxonomy (NCBI): domain Eukaryota; kingdom Metazoa; phylum Mollusca; class Bivalvia; order Lucinida; family Lucinidae; genus Loripinus; species Loripinus fragilis. The sequence goes on along the minus strand of OZ026520.1, from coordinate 56,824,606 downwards.
GATTTGAAAAAAAATCACTTTGGAACTCCCCCAAAACAACCCAAAAAGATCTATTTTAATGCAAGAAACTTGTGATAAGCACAATAAAGTGTGATTTATGATATGTGCTTTTAGATGGTCAGAAAATTCTGTGAGATGGGAATCGGCTTTCAGAAGGGCCAAATTCTGTGAGATTTTATCTCACAGTGTGAGGTAAGGCATGTATGCTGTTCCTCAAAGAGCCGTCTGATCTGTGTTTACACAGTTTGCTATTCCAACACTACATGGTAGACTTCTTCTCATATAGTTCAGTGGACTGGTATAAATTTTATGGCAAGATGTTAACACTTTTCCTGCCATTCACGACAATTGTCGTCTGCTTGCTCATCTTCTGATTCACTTTGGTGCTTATTTTACAAACAATATGAACCTAGATCAGTCTGCTCCCCTAGGAGCAGTCTGATCAAGGTTCATAGTATTTGCTTCCATGATAAAAAGTACTCTGGAGTGCACTTGAATATGTGCAGCAGACATAAAAAAGCAGATGACATTTTTAGGACAAAAATATTGGCAGGATAAGAGTTAAGGAGTATATTGGGTAAATAAAGTGAACATGGCCTATTTCTCTCAAAAATGGGGGGAATTCAGGTCCCAAGGTTATAAAACCTTTTAAATGCTCAACTTAGCTGAGCATGAATTTTCAACTGCTCACAAAAACTATAATACTGAAAAATAAATATTTTTCCTTGCTTAATACACTAAGTTGGTGTATTTATCCTGCTAGTAAATGTTAAAATGTCAACAACTGGTTGCATTTAAATTTTTATGAATAGGATAAATAAATGTTAAAGTGCCAACAGCTGCTGGCATTTTAACATTTATGAGCAGGATAAATTTCATGCTCCTTTGAGTTGAGCATGAAAAAAGTTTTATAACCTGGACCTGGCCTTACTAAGTCGTAGGAGTTTTGAATGAGCTTCAACATATGAAACATGCCCTTATATGAAAGCATATCACAAAGCACCTGATCAGCCTGTACTTTGTTGCAGCTTGATCAGAACATTTGATGTAAAGGCATAGTATGTCTTTAACCATTTTGAAATTCTTTTTTTCATATGATGTACCAGTATTGCATTTAAATATCATCAAACACAAGGTTTTGGATAAATTGAATATACCCTTTTATATGAATTATTAGAACAACATGGGTTCCTGATTCTGCAAGTTTTTGCAAGTCAATTTTTGGTGTCCAGCCATGTGTTGACTGTGAAATGGTGACAAAATATAGTCCCAATTTTTTGCAAATTTTGATGATTATATCATTAATTTATGCAATAATAGAGATCAAACATGATTTTTCAATACATTAACGTTAATGTGTGAAAAAAGCCATGTTTGATCCCTTAATTCTTCATGAAACATATCTATCTGCAGCAAATTAGACTCAAAATTTCTTGTAAAGTATTTTCTTTAATACAACATTACTAACAATGCTTGAATTTCATTTAATAATAAAAAGACTAAAAGAATGGACCATGATCCAATCATATTACAGATTAAGGATTGGACCTATCATATAACATGCTAGAGAATGGACCAATCATATTACAGATGAAGGATTGGGCCAATCATATTATTTGTTAGAGAATGGACCAATCATATTACAGATGAAGGATTGGACCAATAATATAACATGCTAGAGAATGGACCAAATCATAAAACAGATGAAGGATTGGACCAATCATATGACTTGTTAGAGAATTTTGACCAATCATATTACAGATGAAGGATTGGACCAATTATATAACTTGTTAGAGAATTGACCAATCATATTACAGATAAAGGATTGGACAAATCATATAACTTGTTAGAGAATGGACCAATCATATTACAAATGAAGTATTGGACCAATCATCCAATCATAGTACAGATGAAGGATTGGACCAACCATATTACAGGGTAGGGAATGGACCAATCATATGACAGATGACAAATTGGACTAATCATATTTATTATTCATTCTAGATAATGGAAGTTTTTGACTGTTTTATTACATAGTCATGAAAATTATTTTTGTTGTGTTGCTGTAATATCAGTGTTATGTTTGAACTTTGTATTTATGAAATATTGTTAGTCTTGAGTTAGGCCATAGAAAATAAATTTCTACATTCTCATCTGGATCGACTTTCATTCAAAGTTATAAAAAAAAGTAAGTGAATAATTCATGTACAGTTATGGGGTGTTTTATGGGTAATCCACCATTTTGTCGTCTGCTGATTTTTTTATTTAAATCAACTTTTTCAAAAAATTCTTTCAGGAATACCATCTGAGTGTCAAACAGTTGGGATCCAGAACAGGCCCGACATTTTATCTGGCCTGGTCTGGGTCGTAACTGTTTGCAAAGGTTATCAGCAGGCGATACTAGAAGGCAAAGAGAGTTTTAAAGAATTTCTTTTTCATTATTCATAGGTTAAGAAATGAATTTCGTTGGTAATGATGTTTTGATCTTAGAAAAAAAGATAAGTTTTGGTTGTAGCTTGATGTTAGGACAAAAATTTATTTTCCTCTGCACCAACCGACTTGCCCTAACAAGACCATTTTGCAGCCCAACACACTGTCTCTTGGGCTATTGATTCACATTTCTTGAATTAGGACAGGAATCCATGTTCAGTATCTATTTAATTTTTGTCGAAGGTCTTGATGAGAAAAGTTGAAATTTAATTTCTGTTACCTTAGAAAAAAACATCTGGGCCAGTACATGAGATTTTGGTACTTATCACATGGAGGACCAGCGAAGGCTCAGATGAGCCTGCACAAATGTGCAGTCTCATCAAGATCCTTCACCACTTGCTGACCCTGGATATAGAAGTAGATGAAATCAGGGTCTACACTTTTGGGACAAAAGTGATCTTCAGAGAAAGAAGTCTTCAGAGAAAGAAGTACAATTTTATTTGGAAATAATTACCAATGCCACCTAGATTTATCACATGATATCGCGTCTGGGAGTGAAATAACGCCATGCAATAAAATTGATAAACCACTAGTGGTTTACAGATTTACGGGAAACTTTATGACATCAATAGCATAATGACAAAACTATAATGTTTTTACGCCAGAAATGAGATTTCAAAGTAATCTTAATGTCATATGATAAATAGAATCTAACATTCATGCTCTTGTGCCATTGAATTTATTAAACTCATTGCAAAAAAGAGATAAAATGCTCAGCAAGCCTCGCATTTTATCTCTTTTCCTCAACTCGTTTAATAAATTCAATAAAACATGAGCACTCATGTAAGATCCTCTATATATACAATGGACCATCCTAAGTTTACTGTATCAAACCTGAAGGAAGATTCCATTAGTACATCAAGGGTTAAAATGTGACCTACACATGCGATACATATCAATATCTCATGCGCTGGCCAATCTCTTTTTTGCTCTTCATCTTTTTCCAACACAAAGATAAAATATTTTAACATTATCTCTTGTTTATTGTCTCTTATTGTAACGCCTGCTTCAGCAGTCTGATACAAGTTTACATCCATTCATCCATATTACTGCCTGTAAACTTAAACCCTATACCAGTCAGCCTTACATGGGTGAAAGTTTAAAATTTCCAAAATCCTATACTTTCAAAATTCATAACTTTTAAAAAATATGCAGTATGCCTACAAAAAATAGCAATTATAAGTTTAAATGGTCAATTGTCTTAAGACATACTGATTATAAAACAGAGATCTATCATATTCTGCATTATTCAGAATTTTGAGGCTGACTTTCTATGGAAAGTCAGCCTCAAAATCCTGAATTCAGGAATAATCCTGAAAACTTTTACTCATGGCTTTAATACTTGGAAACTGTAAGAATTGATGTTTGGGTCTCGTCACAAGAAAACCCAATTCTATTGCATGTGAATAACAACGGCGCAGACCAATATACTCATATGTGCAGTCTGATCAGCCCCTTTGTTATTCCTTCTCCATTGCAATAGCTTAATCTGCTATAAATGTCATGCGAAATTCCAATATTCTAGCTAGTTTCTGAAGTTGTCTGGTTCCCTCCTTTAGATCTACCTATCTGTCGAATTGAGACGACCACAGGGCACCAGTTTAGTTTCTGAAGCTGGTCAGGCTGGGTTGCACCTCACTTGGTCATAAAACCCCAAAGACAGATTTACTTGCTTCTGGCACCATTTGCTACAAGGATTCCTCAGATCAAGTGCAACAATGCTTGAGGCATGTTATCGACCTTGACCCCGCAGCTGCACCACATCAGTCCCATAACATGAGACCTCGGATTCTGCGTTATTTCACTTGGACTGTAAAAATGGTAAGGGACAACACCACATTGTTGCGCAAACATGTTTATTTCCTAGGGGGGTACTCTGATATTTTCAAACATACGTAGGCTCGGGTCATTTTTTGGGGTTCAAAATTTTGAATTTCAATATTTTTTTGGATTTCAGAAAAATAAATATTTTTTGGGGTATGAAGAATTTGTGGATATTTTTTGGGGGGGTCATCACAAAATTGGACTATATATATATATTTATCTAATTTCACTTGTATCCTTGGATCCATCAGGCTTTCACTTGCGAACGAAATAGATGCCATCCATTGAAAAAGAACCAATATACGACGTGTACTGCATCAGTCGTCATCAATATCAGCGCTTCCTGAACATCCTTTTTTTGGGGATGGCTCAGTGGCGCAGTTGGTAGCGTTGATGTCTGGTGTAGTGCTAGGCGGTGTTGCCGAGGTCGTGGGTTCGAATCTCGCTAGAGGCAAAATATTTACAGCATCTATCGGCTCAGTTGATTCACTATATCCCTCTGTATTTATCTACTGTCTGAATCTGCATCATTTTCTGATCCTGTGTAGCTCGAAAGCAATGATGTTTGTGAAATTATATTTCCGCACTTCTGATATTTATCTAATTTCACTTGTATCCTTGGATCCATCAGGCTTTCACTTGCGAACGAAATAGATGCCATCCATTGAAAAAGAACCAATATACGACGTGTACTGCATCAGTCGTCATCAATATCAGCGCTTCCTGAACATCCTTTTTTTGGGGATGGCTCAGTGGCGCAGTTGGTAGCGTTGATGTCTGGTGTAGTGCTAGGCGGTGTTGCCGAGGTCGTGGGTTCGAATCTCGCTAGAGGCAAAATATTTACAGCATCTATCGGCTCAGTTGATTCACTATATCCCTCTGTATTTATCTACTGTCTGAATCTGCATCATTTTCTGATCCTGTGTAGCTCGAAAGCAATGATGTTTGTGAAATTATATTTCCGCACTTCTGATATTTATCTAATTTCACTTGTATCCTTGGATCCATCAGGCTTTCACTTGCGAACGAAATAGATGCCATCCATTGAAAAAGAACCAATATACGACGTGTACTGCATCAGTCGTCATCAATATCAGCGCTTCCTGAACATCCTTTTTTTGGGGATGGCTCAGTGGCGCAGTTGGTAGCGTTGATGTCTGGTGTAGTGCTAGGCGGTGTTGCCGAGGTCGTGGGTTCGAATCTCGCTAGAGGCAAAATATTTACAGCATCTATCGGCTCAGTTGATTCACTATATCCCTCTGTATTTATCTACTGTCTGAATCTGCATCATTTTCTGATCCTGTGTAGCTCGAAAGCAATGATGTTTGTGAAATTATATTTCCGCACTTCTGATATTTATCTAATTTCACTTGTATCCTTGGATCCATCAGGCTTTCACTTGCGAACGAAATAGATGCCATCCATTGAAAAAGAACCAATATACGACGTGTACTGCATCAGTCGTCATCAATATCAGCGCTTCCTGAACATCCTTTTTTTGGGGATGGCTCAGTGGCGCAGTTGGTAGCGTTGATGTCTGGTGTAGTGCTAGGCGGTGTTGCCGAGGTCGTGGGTTCGAATCTCGCTAGAGGCAAAATATTTACAGCATCTATCGGCTCAGTTGATTCACTATATCCCTCTGTATTTATCTACTGTCTGAATCTGCATCATTTTCTGATCCTGTGTAGCTCGAAAGCAATGATGTTTGTGAAATTATATTTCCGCACTTCTGATATTTATCTAATTTCACTTGTATCCTTGGATCCATCAGGCTTTCACTTGCGAACGAAATAGATGCCATCCATTGAAAAAGAACCAATATACGACGTGTACTGCATCAGTCGTCATCAATATCAGCGCTTCCTGAACATCCTTTTTTTGGGGATGGCTCAGTGGCGCAGTTGGTAGCGTTGATGTCTGGTGTAGTGCTAGGCGGTGTTGCCGAGGTCGTGGGTTCGAATCTCGCTAGAGGCAAAATATTTACAGCATCTATCGGCTCAGTTGATTCACTATATCCCTCTGTATTTATCTACTGTCTGAATCTGCATCATTTTCTGATCCTGTGTAGCTCGAAAGCAATGATGTTTGTGAAATTATATTTCCGCACTTCTGATATTTATCTAATTTCACTTGTATCCTTGGATCCATCAGGCTTTCACTTGCGAACGAAATAGATGCCATCCATTGAAAAAGAACCAATATACGACGTGTACTGCATCAGTCGTCATCAATATCAGCGCTTCCTGAACATCCTTTTTTTGGGGATGGCTCAGTGGCGCAGTTGGTAGCGTTGATGTCTGGTGTAGTGCTAGGCGGTGTTGCCGAGGTCGTGGGTTCGAATCTCGCTAGAGGCAAAATATTTACAGCATCTATCGGCTCAGTTGATTCACTATATCCCTCTGTATTTATCTACTGTCTGAATCTGCATCATTTTCTGATCCTGTGTAGCTCGAAAGCAATGATGTTTGTGAAATTATATTTCCGCACTTCTGATATTTATCTAATTTCACTTGTATCCTTGGATCCATCAGGCTTTCACTTGCGAACGAAATAGATGCCATCCATTGAAAAAGAACCAATATACGACGTGTACTGCATCAGTCGTCATCAATATCAGCGCTTCCTGAACATCCTTTTTTTGGGGATGGCTCAGTGGCGCAGTTGGTAGCGTTGATGTCTGGTGTAGTGCTAGGCGGTGTTGCCGAGGTCGTGGGTTCGAATCTCGCTAGAGGCAAAATATTTACAGCATCTATCGGCTCAGTTGATTCACTATATCCCTCTGTATTTATCTACTGTCTGAATCTGCATCATTTTCTGATCCTGTGTAGCTCGAAAGCAATGATGTTTGTGAAATTATATTTCCGCACTTCTGATATTTATCTAATTTCACTTGTATCCTTGGATCCATCAGGCTTTCACTTGCGAACGAAATAGATGCCATCCATTGAAAAAGAACCAATATACGACGTGTACTGCATCAGTCGTCATCAATATCAGCGCTTCCTGAACATCCTTTTTTTGGGGATGGCTCAGTGGCGCAGTTGGTAGCGTTGATGTCTGGTGTAGTGCTAGGCGGTGTTGCCGAGGTCGTGGGTTCGAATCTCGCTAGAGGCAAAATATTTACAGCATCTATCGGCTCAGTTGATTCACTATATCCCTCTGTATTTATCTACTGTCTGAATCTGCATCATTTTCTGATCCTGTGTAGCTCGAAAGCAATGATGTTTGTGAAATTATATTTCCGCACTTCTGATATTTATCTAATTTCACTTGTATCCTTGGATCCATCAGGCTTTCACTTGCGAACGAAATAGATGCCATCCATTGAAAAAGAACCAATATACGACGTGTACTGCATCAGTCGTCATCAATATCAGCGCTTCCTGAACATCCTTTTTTTGGGGATGGCTCAGTGGCGCAGTTGGTAGCGTTGATGTCTGGTGTAGTGCTAGGCGGTGTTGCCGAGGTCGTGGGTTCGAATCTCGCTAGAGGCAAAATATTTACAGCATCTATCGGCTCAGTTGATTCACTATATCCCTCTGTATTTATCTACTGTCTGAATCTGCATCATTTTCTGATCCTGTGTAGCTCGAAAGCAATGATGTTTGTGAAATTATATTTCCGCACTTCTGATATTTATCTAATTTCACTTGTATCCTTGGATCCATCAGGCTTTCACTTGCGAACGAAATAGATGCCATCCATTGAAAAAGAACCAATATACGACGTGTACTGCATCAGTCGTCATCAATATCAGCGCTTCCTGAACATCCTTTTTTTGGGGATGGCTCAGTGGCGCAGTTGGTAGCGTTGATGTCTGGTGTAGTGCTAGGCGGTGTTGCCGAGGTCGTGGGTTCGAATCTCGCTAGAGGCAAAATATTTACAGCATCTATCGGCTCAGTTGATTCACTATATCCCTCTGTATTTATCTACTGTCTGAATCTGCATCATTTTCTGATCCTGTGTAGCTCGAAAGCAATGATGTTTGTGAAATTATATTTCCGCACTTCTGATATTTATCTAATTTCACTTGTATCCTTGGATCCATCAGGCTTTCACTTGCGAACGAAATAGATGCCATCCATTGAAAAAGAACCAATATACGACGTGTACTGCATCAGTCGTCATCAATATCAGCGCTTCCTGAACATCCTTTTTTTGGGGATGGCTCAGTGGCGCAGTTGGTAGCGTTGATGTCTGGTGTAGTGCTAGGCGGTGTTGCCGAGGTCGTGGGTTCGAATCTCGCTAGAGGCAAAATATTTACAGCATCTATCGGCTCAGTTGATTCACTATATCCCTCTGTATTTATCTACTGTCTGAATCTGCATCATTTTCTGATCCTGTGTAGCTCGAAAGCAATGATGTTTGTGAAATTATATTTCCGCACTTCTGATATTTATCTAATTTCACTTGTATCCTTGGATCCATCAGGCTTTCACTTGCGAACGAAATAGATGCCATCCATTGAAAAAGAACCAATATACGACGTGTACTGCATCAGTCGTCATCAATATCAGCGCTTCCTGAACATCCTTTTTTTGGGGATGGCTCAGTGGCGCAGTTGGTAGCGTTGATGTCTGGTGTAGTGCTAGGCGGTGTTGCCGAGGTCGTGGGTTCGAATCTCGCTAGAGGCAAAATATTTACAGCATCTATCGGCTCAGTTGATTCACTATATCCCTCTGTATTTATCTACTGTCTGAATCTGCATCATTTTCTGATCCTGTGTAGCTCGAAAGCAATGATGTTTGTGAAATTATATTTCCGCACTTCTGATATTTATCTAATTTCACTTGTATCCTTGGATCCATCAGGCTTTCACTTGCGAACGAAATAGATGCCATCCATTGAAAAAGAACCAATATACGACGTGTACTGCATCAGTCGTCATCAATATCAGCGCTTCCTGAACATCCTTTTTTTGGGGATGGCTCAGTGGCGCAGTTGGTAGCGTTGATGTCTGGTGTAGTGCTAGGCGGTGTTGCCGAGGTCGTGGGTTCGAATCTCGCTAGAGGCAAAATATTTACAGCATCTATCGGCTCAGTTGATTCACTATATCCCTCTGTATTTATCTACTGTCTGAATCTGCATCATTTTCTGATCCTGTGTAGCTCGAAAGCAATGATGTTTGTGAAATTATATTTCCGCACTTCTGATATTTATCTAATTTCACTTGTATCCTTGGATCCATCAGGCTTTCACTTGCGAACGAAATAGATGCCATCCATTGAAAAAGAACCAATATACGACGTGTACTGCATCAGTCGTCATCAATATCAGCGCTTCCTGAACATCCTTTTTTTGGGGATGGCTCAGTGGCGCAGTTGGTAGCGTTGATGTCTGGTGTAGTGCTAGGCGGTGTTGCCGAGGTCGTGGGTTCGAATCTCGCTAGAGGCAAAATATTTACAGCATCTATCGGCTCAGTTGATTCACTATATCCCTCTGTATTTATCTACTGTCTGAATCTGCATCATTTTCTGATCCTGTGTAGCTCGAAAGCAATGATGTTTGTGAAATTATATTTCCGCACTTCTGATATTTATCTAATTTCACTTGTATCCTTGGATCCATCAGGCTTTCACTTGCGAACGAAATAGATGCCATCCATTGAAAAAGAACCAATATACGACGTGTACTGCATCAGTCGTCATCAATATCAGCGCTTCCTGAACATCCTTTTTTTGGGGATGGCTCAGTGGCGCAGTTGGTAGCGTTGATGTCTGGTGTAGTGCTAGGCGGTGTTGCCGAGGTCGTGGGTTCGAATCTCGCTAGAGGCAAAATATTTACAGCATCTATCGGCTCAGTTGATTCACTATATCCCTCTGTATTTATCTACTGTCTGAATCTGCATCATTTTCTGATCCTGTGTAGCTCGAAAGCAATGATGTTTGTGAAATTATATTTCCGCACTTCTGATATTTATCTAATTTCACTTGTATCCTTGGATCCATCAGGCTTTCACTTGCGAACGAAATAGATGCCATCCATTGAAAAAGAACCAATATACGACGTGTACTGCATCAGTCGTCATCAATATCAGCGCTTCCTGAACATCCTTTTTTTGGGGATGGCTCAGTGGCGCAGTTGGTAGCGTTGATGTCTGGTGTAGTGCTAGGCGGTGTTGCCGAGGTCGTGGGTTCGAATCTCGCTAGAGGCAAAATATTTACAGCATCTATCGGCTCAGTTGATTCACTATATCCCTCTGTATTTATCTACTGTCTGAATCTGCATCATTTTCTGATCCTGTGTAGCTCGAAAGCAATGATGTTTGTGAAATTATATTTCCGCACTTCTGATATTTATCTAATTTCACTTGTATCCTTGGATCCATCAGGCTTTCACTTGCGAACGAAATAGATGCCATCCATTGAAAAAGAACCAATATACGACGTGTACTGCATCAGTCGTCATCAATATCAGCGCTTCCTGAACATCCTTTTTTTGGGGATGGCTCAGTGGCGCAGTTGGTAGCGTTGATGTCTGGTGTAGTGCTAGGCGGTGTTGCCGAGGTCGTGGGTTCGAATCTCGCTAGAGGCAAAATATTTACAGCATCTATCGGCTCAGTTGATTCACTATATCCCTCTGTATTTATCTACTGTCTGAATCTGCATCATTTTCTGATCCTGTGTAGCTCGAAAGCAATGATGTTTGTGAAATTATATTTCCGCACTTCTGATATTTATCTAATTTCACTTGTATCCTTGGATCCATCAGGCTTTCACTTGCGAACGAAATAGATGCCATCCATTGAAAAAGAACCAATATACGACGTGTACTGCATCAGTCGTCATCAATATCAGCGCTTCCTGAACATCCTTTTTTTGGGGATGGCTCAGTGGCGCAGTTGGTAGCGTTGATGTCTGGTGTAGTGCTAGGCGGTGTTGCCGAGGTCGTGGGTTCGAATCTCGCTAGAGGCAAAATATTTACAGCATCTATCGGCTCAGTTGATTCACTATATCCCTCTGTATTTATCTACTGTCTGAATCTGCATCATTTTCTGATCCTGTGTAGCTCGAAAGCAATGATGTTTGTGAAATTATATTTCCGCACTTCTGATATTTATCTAATTTCACTTGTATCCTTGGATCCATCAGGCTTTCACTTGCGAACGAAATAGATGCCATCCATTGAAAAAGAACCAATATACGACGTGTACTGCATCAGTCGTCATCAATATCAGCGCTTCCTGAACATCCTTTTTTTGGGGATGGCTCAGTGGCGCAGTTGGTAGCGTTGATGTCTGGTGTAGTGCTAGGCGGTGTTGCCGAGGTCGTGGGTTCGAATCTCGCTAGAGGCAAAATATTTACAGCATCTATCGGCTCAGTTGATTCACTATATCCCTCTGTATTTATCTACTGTCTGAATCTGCATCATTTTCTGATCCTGTGTAGCTCGAAAGCAATGATGTTTGTGAAATTATATTTCCGCACTTCTGATATTTATCTAATTTCACTTGTATCCTTGGATCCATCAGGCTTTCACTTGCGAACGAAATAGATGCCATCCATTGAAAAAGAACCAATATACGACGTGTACTGCATCAGTCGTCATCAATATCAGCGCTTCCTGAACATCCTTTTTTTGGGGATGGCTCAGTGGCGCAGTTGGTAGCGTTGATGTCTGGTGTAGTGCTAGGCGGTGTTGCCGAGGTCGTGGGTTCGAATCTCGCTAGAGGCAAAATATTTACAGCATCTATCGGCTCAGTTGATTCACTATATCCCTCTGTATTTATCTACTGTCTGAATCTGCATCATTTTCTGATCCTGTGTAGCTCGAAAGCAATGATGTTTGTGAAATTATATTTCCGCACTTCTGATATTTATCTAATTTCACTTGTATCCTTGGATCCATCAGGCTTTCACTTGCGAACGAAATAGATGCCATCCATTGAAAAAGAACCAATATACGACGTGTACTGCATCAGTCGTCATCAATATCAGCGCTTCCTGAACATCCTTTTTTTGGGGATGGCTCAGTGGCGCAGTTGGTAGCGTTGATGTCTGGTGTAGTGCTAGGCGGTGTTGCCGAGGTCGTGGGTTCGAATCTCGCTAGAGGCAAAATATTTACAGCATCTATCGGCTCAGTTGATTCACTATATCCCTCTGTATATATATATATATATATATATATATGTAAAATAAAAAAGTCCGATTTCACAATAATATAACTTTATTTTCTTCTGTTCTACCGGTTTCACTTTTCAGATCATCAGGAACTATTCAAAATGGTGGCCGTTGCATAGTTACAACGTTGCCGTTATTAACGTTACGTCTATGATGTAAACTTTATGCAGTTAAATATAATAATGAAAATACATGTAATTTGAAAATGTACGCTTAGTGCGTTAATATATAATGCAGTACAATTGCTGTACATCGCACTAATTAGTATATAATATTTTAGAGTGTCAGACCTCCAGAAAATAGTGCGTATTTAATCATAGTTCTACGCCCATACTTATAGTGCTGTACATTCGCTGCGCGTCGCACTAGTAAGTATGGTATATTGAAGTGTCAGACCTCCAGATAAGAGTGCATACTTAAAAATCACACTCATATTTCTCAACCAAAACATCCGTTTTGGGTACTCAAAAGAATCGTCTCGATGAGACGGTTTTTATGAGCATCCCAAAACATGTTTCTACTGATGGTATAAGAAAATAATCGCATTTGTACGCACAAAACGTGGTGCTGTACATTTGCTGTACGTCGCACTAATAATATAGTGCAGTACATTTACTGTACGTCGAACTAATAAATATAGTATATCAGATTATGAGACCTCAAGATAAGAATGCGCACCTTCCGTATATATATATGTAAACTAATTAAAATGTCCTAAAACAAGTAAATTATAAGAAAAAATTAAACAACATAAGCCCATGGACGATTTTTTTTACTATTTTTATTATTGCCAACCGGTTTCCTATCTTCAGGGCAATAATGGCGTCAAAATATGTGTTGCTTCTTAGCAACGTCACTACTAAAATATGCGTACACATGTGTACACAACGTACGCTATATTTGTAACGTCATCAAAAAATGTTTAACGTTAATGGCGTCGAAATATGCGCAGTTTCCTAGCGACGTCATTAACAAAATATGCGTACACATGTGTACACAAATATGTGTACGCAAATACGTATAAATTGTAACGTCATCAAAACATGTTTAGTTTTGGAGAAAATACATCAATAAAATAACGTTCTTTGGCTAACCTAGCTGAAACATCATCAGTTTGAAATTTATAAAACGGAAATATAGAGAATTTTGGTTGTGTTTTACAACAGTTATCAATATGTTTGCTGACAGGCATTTGTCTTGTTGATGGGTCTCTAATCTGTTGTTCATGTACCGTTTTTCGGTTCCTTAACTTATCACCTGTCTGGCCTATGTAAAACTCTTTACAACCATTGCATATTAGTACATAAAGAACATTTCTTACAGTGCAATTCATATGTTCTTTTACATGAAAAGTTTTATCTTTTAATTTCAAACATGATCCCTCAATAATACTTTTACAAAGACCACACCTTGGCTCATTGCATTTGCTCACACAAGGTGGTGTATTATTTTCATTAAATTCTGATTTCATTAAAATGCGTCTTAGATTTGGAAGTTGGCGTTTGCCTTTTATGAATTTGGTATTTTTCATTATTCTGTTCATTGTATTGTCTTGTTTAAAAATATTCATATTTGCTTTTAATATACCAAATACTTCCCTGTTTTTTGGGTTATATGTAGAAATAAACGGAGTGATGTTTATTTCTACCTCTTTATGTGTGTTTAATAAAGTGTTTCTTGGGATCTCAATAGCTTTCAAAATGCCTGTTTTAATAACTTGGTCTGGATAGTGTCTGCTTCTTAAAGTCGACGCAAGTTCTTGTAGACGTTTTTTCAGTATATTTGAATCAGAAACAATAGTACAAATTCTACGTGCAAGTGAGAATGGAATGTTTGTTTTAGTTGATTTTGGATGGCAAGAATTGAAATTAAGATATTGTTTTGAGTCAGTGCTTTTGAAGTAAATGTCCGTTATTATAGAAGTCCCACATTTTATCACCATTATATCCAAAAACGGAAGCTTTTCAGCACTTGTCTGCACTTTAAATTTAATATCTGGATGTAAAGAGTTTAAAACACTTTCAAAATAAGTAAAGTCAGTCATAGATCGTTCCCAAAATATGAAACAATCATCTAGAAATCTTTTCCATTGTTCTTTAATATATTTTGCGAAGTTTTCATCCTTTTCAATCTTAACTGTTTTATACAATTTTTCTTCTAAAAATGCTAGAACAAGTGTTGCATAGGTAGGGGCCACTTTAGTCCCCATAGCAGTACCTTTTATTTGCTTAAAATAGTTATTATTAAATGAAAAAATATTGTTTTCTAATACAATTTTCAAAGCGTCAGTGATAAATGCTTTGTTATAGCGATTTGCTATTAATTCTGGGAATTTATCTAACCAAAATGAAATAGCTTCTAGGCCCAAATCATGTGGGATGTTTGAATATAGACTGACGATGTCAAAAGAAACAAGTTGCGTGTGTTCTGATACCTTTTTGGGTATGAAATTGAGAAAGTGTATGTCATCTCTTAAATAGCTCTCCACTTTTGTAAGAAATGGTTTAAGTAAAACATCCAGCAAAGAACTAAGATGGCTTGTTTCACATCGTGGACCTGCAACTATAGGCCTAAGCTGTATGTCATTGGGATCTAAAACCTCAATATATTCAGACTCAAGCTCATTACAAATATCCTGAATAATTTTACTCTTATGTATTTTTGGCAGTCCATAGAATGTGCTTGTCTTGCAATCAAACTTAATTAAAAACTCCATTTCTTTTTTTGTTAATTTTTTGTGACTTTTTATCAATTTATCAATTTTGTCAAATATTTCTCTCCTTTTATTGTCAGGGACTGGCTGATAATATGAATCATCTGTCAGCATTTCTAATACCTTTCTTTTATAAAAATCAGTATTCATTATAACAATGCCACCCCCTTTATCAACCTCTTTAATTACAATAGAATTATCTTGTGCTAATGAGTTAATTGCATTTCGTTGCTCTAAAGTTATGTTATGCTTAATTTGTTTGTTCTCTTTAGAAGCAATTGCGCAGGAAGTTTTTGTGGCTGTTGCATATATATCTAAACTTTCATTACGTCCAATCGGTGGAGTGAAATTCGATTTCTTTTTAACTAGTGATTCATCATTATTTTCTTCACCGTCAAAATATTCCCATAATCTTATTTTTCTTAAAAACTCATTTACATCATTGTTAAGTTCGTAGGGGTTATTCTTTTCTGGTGTAGGAGTAAATTTGAGACCCATCATTAAAACACTTTTTTCTATATCATTTAGCTTACGATTTGACAAATTATATATATATATATATATATATATATATATATATATATATATATATATATATATATATATATATATATATATATATATATATATTTTAAGGGTCATTTCTATGCATTTTAGGGTCGATTCTTAAGGTCATGGTACAGAATGGGGATATTTTGGGGGGTTGCCAAAATTTCAAATATTTTTTTGGGGTGCTTGAAATTCCTGATATTTTTTTGCGGTGAAGGGTAGATGCTCGGCCTGAGCCTACGTATGCAGAAAAATTGAGAGTACACCCCCCCCCCCCCTGGGGTTTATTTTGCCAATGAATTGTGCCTCCTTATCTGGTGATATGATACTCTCAGTGGCTCAAACTATATCTATCTTGTGATTCAAATGTGTTTGAACCATTTGAAAATTGGCTGTACATTGCTATGCAGTCTTGAACAATATAAATGAGCCGCGACATGAGATTTCCAACACCGTGGTATGAGCGACCAGCAAAGCCTCAGATCAGACTAGTCTGATCAGAGCCTTTGCTTGACACTTGAATATTCTATGACTGTTAAGCTACTGATCGAACATCATTTAAAGTTTCTAAGCTTAAAAGGAGGCTGCACAGACTCGTCTGAGTCTACACATGTCAAACAGCCACATTGTTATACCCCCTGCAAACTTTGTGGTGGGTAAAGTTAGCGGTGGTTCACGTTGTGCATCCGTCCGTGTGTCCGTCCGCAACATTTTGTTACTTGATATCTTGAAGAGTCATTGCTGGAATTTCATCAAACTTTGCAAACGTGTTCATATATACAAGACGAATACTTTTAACAAAATAGTAAGGGCTAGGGGCCAATTCTATTAGAGTTATTTCCCTTTGTAGTTCTAAATGGCTTTTTATATAGGAGTTTATGCTTATGCTAATATAGTCATTACATGGCCGATCAACTCCTACCACATCTTTTGATGGAACAATTTGATACTTTGCCTATACAATGTAGACACGTTGAACATATGCATGAAGGAGTTTGGTTCAAAAAAAAATTGACAAAATGACAGCTGTGAGAACTTAGACAATTTTTCCCTAATAAGGCTTTTGTATATGCATAGTGCCTTCAAGGGCCGCCTTCATGGGCCGATCAACTTCAACCGCAGCTATTAATGGAACAATTTGATACTTTGCCTATACAATGAAGACACATTGAACATATGCATGCATGAAGGAGTTTGGTTTAGAAAAAATAATTTTTGACAAAAACGACAGCTGTGAGAACTTAGACAATTCTTCCCTAATACGGCATTTGTATGTGCATAGATGGTGCATTCATGGGCCGATCAACGCCTACCACAGCTTTTGATGGAACAATTTGATACTTTGCCTACACAATATAGACACATTGAATATATGCATGAAGGAGTCTGGGTGAAAAAAAAATGACAAAATGACAGCTATGAGAAATTAGACAATTTTTCCCTTATATGGCTTTTGTATGCATGGATAGTGCCTCCATGGGCCGATCAACTCCTTCAACAGCTTTTGATGGAGCAATTTGATACTTTGCCTATACAATGTAGACACATTGAACATATGCATGAACGAGTTTGGTTTAGAAAAATAATTTTTGACAAAATGGCAGCTGTGAGAAGTTAGACAAAGGATCATTGACACTTGCTATGGGTAAATGCCTATGGTTTTAAGTAAAAATAAAAGTTTGTCAATCGTCCCTTTCTTCGCCTTGATGCTACCCTAACCTGAGTACTTTATGGCTGTGAAATCCGTTTTCGATATTAAATGCTTCAAAGATGTAAAATTTTGGGTAAAACAATCAGTTTTACATTAAGATATATAGGAATCCGAAAACATTTTTTAAAATATCATTCCCCCCCGTGTGCCAGCAAAAGCTTTTGCCTGCATATGTGTTACCATATTTTACACTTTGTATGGAAGTGGCTTGCTGGCACACGGGGGGGAAAGATGTTCAGCAGCCCAAAAACCCAGGGCCTAAGCCCACAAAATGCCATTTCTACCAAATAAGAAATTAATGACAGTTATGAAGTTCTCTAGAACCAATCTCCTAAATTGCTTTGTATTCTGTGCTCGTTTAATATAAAGTACTTAAAGATTAAAAGTAGAATTAGCAAGGTTTTATGCATTTTTTCATAAGAAAAAATCTCACTGTTATTAAATGACACATTATTTTGCAAACGTCCTGTACTTATCTATTTGCATGCTAGGGAATTGTTCATGTTTTTATTTTCGTCTGCTGACTTTCTTCAAAATTAAGTTTTTAAAAATAAACCACCAAGGACCACCATCAGAGTGTCAAACAGTTTGGATCCAGATCAAGACCGACATTCTATTGGTCTTCATCTGGGTTCAAACTGTTTGCAAAAGGCTATTGTCAGACGACAAAAATATCCACTGGCATGCAAAGAGTGATAACAGGTAAATACTTTAGTGTTCAATATATTGTCTCATATAGGGATATACATGCGCCATGTTTACCATAAATATCAGGACACTTTAAATACATTCAACATGCTATGCCCTTTAAACAAAGCAAAAGTAATATTCAAAGGATCTAGTTAGAATCAGTTTTACTTCTAATGCTAAATGGGACACTTTCATTCCTTCAAAAATATTTATTTCTTTTGTTGAGCTTTCAGTTTTGTATTATTTACGGTACATGTAGTCAAAAATGTACAGGTAACTTCAAAATTATCTCCCCAAAATTATTTAATTACAAAACATATTTTGTTTTTAAAACAATTTCATCAATTATCGCCATTGGTTAATACTCTGCATATGGTATGTTCAATAGATATCACCATGCCGACCAAATAAATCAAGAAAACGTGCAGAAATCACTTTTAAAGCACTTTTTATTTTCATGAAATTTCAGACCCCCTCCCCTTTCTAACCGTCATAGCTCTCGGGTGCGTAGGAATTTTTAAAATATTTTGCTAGCTGGCTCTTGCCATTAGATTCACCTGTTGCACTGATACTACATGCACCACACTAGAGGCTCAAAAGCAGCGTTCTGGGAATCAGAAAAATAGGCGTATAAGGCCCAAACCGTCAATGATCCTTTCCCTAATGAGGCTTTGTATATGCATAGATGGTGCCTTCAAGGGCCGATCAACTCCTACCACAGCTTTTGATGAAGCAATTTGATACTTTGCCAATACAATATGGACACATTGAACATATGCATGAAGGAGTCTGGTTGAAAAAAAAAATATTTGACAAAATGACAGCTGTGAGAACTTAGACAATTTTCCCCTTATACGGCTTTTCTATATGCATAGATAGTGCCTTCATGGACTGATCAACTTCTACCACAGCTTTTGATGGAGCAATTTGATACTTTGCCTATACATTATAGACACATTGAACATATGCATAAAGGAGTCTGGTTGGAAAAATAATTTTTGACAAAATGACAGCTATGAGAACAGACCATTTTCCCCTTATATAGCTTTTGTATATGCATGGATAGTGCCTTCATGGGCCAATCAACTCCTACCATTGCTTTTGATGGAGCAATTTGATACTTTGCCTATACAATGTAGACACATGGAACTTATGCACGAAGGAGTTTGGTTCCGAAAAATATTCTTTTGACAAAATGACACTTATGAGAACTTAGACTAGTTTTCGATATAAGCTTTGATATATAGAACTTTCAGGTCCGAATGATTTTGTGTATTTGATCTTAACAAATGTTCCAGATTGTAAGCTTTAAGATCATTTGCATAGAATCTACTGAAATCTTGTTTTCAAAACTAAGGTCTGCTGGTTTGAACTATCACTTGCCAAAAGGTAAAAGTTTTTCACTTTTCCTTACTGTGCGGGGGTATCTTATAAGCAATATTAAGCATTGTTTTTTACTTTTTTAATTGGAGCTCATATTTACTACTAAGACTGGATGCACATCCTGGTTCCACCCTTTTGTGACCACATAAAATAAAAGTGTGTTTTCTCACAGCAAAGCTCGATTGATCCTATCCCACAAAACGAGTTGGCATGACCAGGAATGTCATATACAGATTACAGAGAAACAAAACGACTCCAGCCACACGCTAGCAATGACACAATTAAAGCTAAGTGAACACCCAGATAGCATCTATGACATCCATACTAGCCACTATCGATCCACCTGTGAAACGCCATTTTGGATGGCGTTTCGCAGGCGGGCCAATAGTGGCTCCATTTCACGTGCTTATTGGGCAGCTCTCTTTTCATCAGCAAGATAATTGTAGAACTAAATTACCAACATTTACTGAATGTTGGAAATGCAACCTCGTCTGAATCTTCGCTGCTTGCACACACTTTAGACGAAGGGTTGGCCAAGTCACACGCATGCATGCACGTCCATTGACTCGGGGTGCTCATCATTTTTAGGCGGTGATTCTAATGTTTTTGCTTGTAAAATCAGGCAACAATCCCACCAGCGAAACGCCATCCAAATGGCGGACTGACAATGGGCCATGATCGGATGGGGGTTCATGTTTAGTACTTGTATTGCCATATATTTTACTTTTCTATTTTAGGGATCATCTTGCTGAGAATAGGGGAGCTTGATGCTTTGTTTATCGTTTTCTGAATGCTATGCGTATTATTTAAACACAAAAACATTTTAGGATGGTGATGTACCATACCTCAGTGACTTATATAGGTCACTGCATACCTTTAGAGCATCGGGGATATTTTCGGATTTGGGAGTGGACGATTTTTAAGATATCACGCTACAGGGGTCAAAAAGGTCATATTTGACAATTAAAAGTGTGCTATATGAATACATTTGACATAAAACACTTTTATGGCATGTGCTTCTACAAGTTGGAATGAAATACGAAAACATTGCTTCCTATTTTATAGCTTTGCCTTACCTTGGCCGTTGCGTAGAAGTGCTAAAATGAGCTGTTTTCACAGGGATTTTGCGTAAAATCTTAATGGTTATTAATATATCTCCAATAATTTTTGGATATTGTGCAATGATGATTTAGAAACTGAATCTTAGTGAAAGGGCCCTCTACGACCAGGTACTTCATTGTTTCCGGGGTCAGTGTATTTTCACAATAGAAAAATAGTGGGTTGGGAAATAATGAACAGTCCGATGTCATGTAGTGTTGGGATTAAGGGGCTTTATTTTTATAATGCAAGGTTATGACTCCTGTAAGAAGCAACACAAGAAGTGAGTATGATCAGGAAATACCACACTGCAGACCAACCCACGGCACCATAAGGAAGGGCCACAGAACATTTACAGTAACAAGACATCTGTAAGACAAAAGCAATGAGTTTAGCGATGCGAACACTCTTGGATGCTCGTTGTACTGATGCCAGATTTTACAGATTACGAATAAAGATAGGTACCAGAACATCGAGCGCCCGCGAACGCTCGCTTTTGTTGAACTGGCCTCAGCTTTCTCTTCCCCTGCAAGATGATTGCAACACTTTAATGGACACAAAGACATACATGACAAACACAGAACCCCCCCCCCCCAACAATGGGAAATATATTAAAAATAGATCAACAACAACAGAACCACTGCCATGGACACGAGATCAATGTAAAACTGGAAGGAACTCAAATAAGTTCACAAGAGTTGTTTCACTTTCAAAATAAACGGCGACTTACTGTGTGTGTTCCCAACAAATCTTGAAAATCTACAACGCCTAGATCTTTCATAATTGGCAAAATAGTTGGAGCGTTATAGGCTAGACGTTAAAATGGCGGGCTCTGACTGACGTCGGTTTCCATGACGCTAACGTCGGCTCAAAGTAACGTCAGATACGTTGGCACCTAGCAAACCAGAAATACAGGTTTATAAGGTTGATTCCATGTTCTAGCTTCAAACGCAAGTGGGCCAGCACAAGAGATTCTGGTGCTCATCGTATGGGCGATCAGCAATCGCTCATACAGTTCTTAGCATTCACACAGCCTCGCCAGAGCCTTCGCTCCACGGATACACACAGTTTGGAAGTAGAGAAAGTGTCAGACAAAACCTTAGATCTCTAACCCACTAGATAGCTGCGCATGCGCGATTTAAGAGTGACTTCAAACATATGCAATGCATACCTTCTTCTCGTGCACACTGTAAAAATAAGTGTAAGTTAACACCAAAGAAGGTGGCAGCTGAGCTGTTTTTACTGTAAAAGTATACGTATGTTAAAACACCAAAAGTGGTGGCAGTTGAGCTCAGCTACCTTTTTACTGAACAACATTAGGCCGACATTTCTTCAGTGACAAATGTTAAAGCATTTCTACCTGTGATTGTTGTAGTTTTTCTCTGAATCAATACAATCGAATAGAAAATAGCTTTTTAAAAGAAGTTTACATGTTACACCAAAATAAGTGGCAGTTCAGCTGCCTCCAAATCTGGTGTAAAGTTACACGTATATTTTACAATGTACTTGCACATTAGTAAATATGACCCAGGTTAAGTCGCAAGCTATAGCCTCTATTTTATGGTACCAAGAAGAAGAAAACTAAACAAGAACAGAGATCATACAACTATTGCAAGGTACAAATGCAAGCGAGAAGAAAGATAGATAAAAGAAGAAATTAACACATTCACAGATCAACGCCTCAATACGATACCAAGAGAAAGGCATATAATAACAGAGATCAACTAGCAAGGGTCATATACAATTAAGAATTGGCAGCTAACACTCTTCCTCAACGAGACCAATGTCAAACTGGAAGCTGCTCAAATAAATTCACAAGAGAGATTCTCTATTCAGATAATTTAGAGCTCGCAAGAACTCAAACAACTTGAGGTCAACATTTCTCAAGTGATAAATGTTAAGTCATTTCTACCTTTGGTGTCAACTCACACACTTTTTTTACATTGGGCGCAGCCCAGCTGCCACCTATTTTGGTGTTAACTTACACTTATTCTTACTGTGTATACGAGAATTACGTACTTCTCGCATTTTTATGCGTGAAGTCACCCTAAAAGCGTACATGCGCAGCTTTCTAGTGGGTTCGATGTCTAAGGTTTTTTCTGACACTTCTTCTACGTCCATACTTTGTGTATGCAAGAAGCGAAATGAGCCGTGGCTTGTGATTTCCAACAATGTGGCATTTTGACAAGTGTAGACTCAGACCAGCCTGTGCAGCATCCCTTTACGCTTAGAAACCCCAAATGATGTTCAGTCAGTAGCTAAACATTCATACAATATTCAAGCGACTAGCAAAGGCTCTGATCAGACTGCGCGTATGTGCAGGCTGATCTGAGGCTTTGATGGTCGCACATACCACATTGTTGGAAATCTCATGTCGCAGCTCAAATATACTTTAAGTGTGTTTGCATGCTCTGGTCCTCTGTGAATATTTGGTTCTGGCAGAAAGAAGACTGGTGTTATTAGAGTTGTTTCACTTTCAAAATAAACGGCGACTTACTGTGTGTGTTCCCAACAAATCTTGAAAATCTACAACGCCTAGATCTTTCATAATTGGCAAAATAGTTGGAGCGTTATAGGCTAGACGTTAAAATGGCGGGCTCTGACTGACGTCGGTTTCCATGACGCTAACGTCGGCTCAAAGTAACGTCAGATACGTTGGCACCTAGCAAACCAGAAAGACAGGTCTATAAGGTTGATTCCATGTTCTAGCTTCAAACGCAAGTGGGCCAGCACAAGAGATTCTGGTACTCATCGTATGGGCGACCAGCAATCGCTCATACAATTCTTAGCATTCACACAGCCTCGCCAGAGCCTTCGCTCCACGGATACACACAGTTTGGAAGTAGAGAAAGTGTCAGACAAAACCTTAGATCTCTAACCCACTAGATAGCTGCGCATGCGCGATTTAAGAGTGACTTCAAACATATGCAATGCACACCTTCTTCTCGTGCACACTGTAAAAATAAGTGTAAGTTAACACCAAAGAAGGTGGCAGCTGAGCTGCTTTTACTGTAAAAGTATACGTATGTTAACACCAAAAGTAGTGGCAGTTGAGCTCAGCTACCTTCCTACTAAACAACTTGAGGCCAACATTTCTTCAGTGACAAATGTTAAAGCATTCTACCTGTGATTGTTGTAGTTTTTCTCTGAATCAATACAATCGAATAGAAAATAGCTTTTTAAAAGAAGTTTACATGTTACACCAAAATAAGTGGCAGTTCAGCTGCCCCCAAATCTGGTGTAAAGTTACACGTATATTTTACAATGTACTTGCACATTAGTAAATATGACCCAGGTTAAGTCGCAAGCTATAGCCTCTATTTTATGGTACCAAGAAGAAGAAAACTAATCAAGAACTACTAATCATACAACTATTGCAAGGTACAAATGCAAGCGAGAAGAAAGATAGATAAAAGAAGAAATTAACACATTCACAGATCGACGCCTCAATACGATACCAAGAGAAAGGCATACATGAACAGAGATCAACTAGCAAGGGTCATATACAATTAAGAATAGGCAGCTATCACTCTTCCTCAACGAGACCAATGTCAAACTGGAAGGTACTCAAATCAATTCACAAGAGAGATTCTCTATTCAGATAATTTTGAGCTCGCAAGAACTCAAACAACTTGAGGTCAACATTTCTCAAGTGATAAATGTTAAGTCATCTCTACCTTTGGTGTCAACTCACACACTTTTTTACATTGAGCGCAGCCCAGCTGCCACCTATTTTGGTGTAAACTTACACTTATTCTTACTGTGTATACGAGAATTACGTACTTCTCGCATATATATATGCGTGAAGTCACCCTAAAAGCGTACATGCGCAGCTATCTAGTGGGTTCGATGTCTAAGGTTTTGTCTGACACTTCTTCTACGTCCATACTTTGTGTATGCGAGAAGCAAGCTTCTTGTACATTTATAAATGAGCCGTGGCATGTGACTTCCAACAATGTGGCATTTTGACAAGTGTAGACTCAGACCAGCCTGTGCAGCATCCCTTTACGCTTAGAAACCCCAAATGATGTTCAGTCAGTAGCTAAACATTCATACAATATTCAAGCGACTAGCAAAGGCTCTGATCAGACTGCGCATATGTGCAGGCTGATCTGAGGCTTTGATGGTCGCACATACCACATTGTTGGAAATCTCATGTCGCGGCTCAAATATACTTTGAGTGTGTTTGCATGCTCTGGTACTCTGTGAATATTTGGTTCTGGCAGAAAGAAGACTGGTGTTATTAGAGTTGTTTCACTTTCAAAATAAACGGCGACTTACTGTGTGTGTTCCCAACAAATCTTGAAAATCTACAACGCCTAGATCTTTCATAATTGGCAAAATAGTTGGAGCGTTATAGGCTAGACGTTAAAATGGCGGGCTCTGACTGACGTCGGTTTCCATGACGCTAACGTCGGCTCAAAGTAACGCCAGATACGTTGGCACCTAGCAAACCAGAAATACAGGTTTATAAGGTTGATTCCATGTTCTAGCTTCAAACGCAAGTGGGCCAGCACAAGAGATTATGGTGCTCATCGTATGGGCGATCAGCAATCGCTCATACAGTTCTTAGCATTCACACAGCCTCGCCAGAGCCTTCGCTCCACGGATACACACAGTTTGGAAGTAGAGAAAGTGTCAGACAAAACCTTAGATCTCTAACCCACTAGATAGCTGCGCATGCGCGATTTAAGAGTGACTTCAAACATATGCAATGCATACCTTCTCCTCGTGCACACTGTAAAAATAAGTGTAAGTTAACACCAAAGAAGGTGGCAGCTGAGCTGTTTTTACTGTAAAAGTATACGTATGTTAAAACACCAAAAGTGGTGGCAGTTGAGCTCAGCTACCTTTTTACTGAACAACATTAGGCCGACATTTCTTCAGTGACAAATGTTAAAGCATTTCTACCTGTGATTGTTGTAGTTTTTCTCTGAATCAATACAATCGAATAGAAAATAGCTTTTTAAAAGAAGTTTACATGTTACACCAAAATAAGTGGCAGTTCAGCTGCCTCCAAATCTGGTGTAAAGTTACACGTATATTTTACAATGTACTTGCACATTAGTAAATATGACCCAGGTTAAGTCGCAAGCTATAGCCTCTATTTTATGGTACCAAGAAGAAGAAAACTAAACAAGAACAGAGATCATACAACTATTGCAAGGTACAAATGCAAGCGAGAAGAAAGATAGATAAAAGAAGAAATTAACACATTCACAGATCAACGCCTCAATACGATACCAAGAGAAAGGCATATAATAACAGAGATCAACTAGCAAGGGTCATATACAATTAAGAATTGGCAGCTAACACTCTTCCTCAACGAGACCAATGTCAAACTGGAAGCTGCTCAAATAAATTCACAAGAGAGATTCTCTATTCAGATAATTTAGAGCTCGCAAGAACTCAAACAACTTGAGGTCAACATTTCTCAAGTGATAAATGTTAAGTCATTTCTACCTTTGGTGTCAACTCACACACTTTTTTTTACATTGGGCGCAGCCCAGCTGCCACCTATTTTGGTGTTAACTTACACTTATTCTTACTGTGTATACGAGAATTACGTACTTCTCGCATTTTTATGCGTGAAGTCACCCTAAAAGCGTACATGCGCAGCTTTCTAGTGGGTTCGATGTCTAAGGTTTTTTCTGACACTTCTTCTACGTCCATACTTTGTGTATGCAAGAAGCGAAATGAGCCGTGGCTTGTGATTTCCAACAATGTGGCATTTTGACAAGTGTAGACTCAGACCAGCCTGTGCAGCATCCCTTTACGCTTAGAAACCCCAAATGATGTTCAGTCAGTAGCTAAACATTCATACAATATTCAAGCGACTAGCAAAGGCTCTGATCAGACTGCGCGTATGTGCAGGCTGATCTGAGGCTTTGATGGTCGCACATACCACATTGTTGGAAATCTCATGTCGCAGCTCAAATATACTTTAAGTGTGTTTGCATGCTCTGGTCCTCTGTGAATATTTGGTTCTGGCAGAAAGAAGACTGGTGTTATTAGAGTTGTTTCACTTTCAAAATAAACGGCGACTTACTGTGTGTGTTCCCAACAAATCTTGAAAATCTACAACGCCTAGATCTTTCATAATTGGCAAAATAGTTGGAGCGTTATAGGCTAGACGTTAAAATGGCGGGCTCTGACTGACGTCGGTTTCCATGACGCTAACGTCGGCTCAAAGTAACGTCAGATACGTTGGCACCTAGCAAACCAGAAAGACAGGTCTATAAGGTTGATTCCATGTTCTAGCTTCAAACGCAAGTGGGCCAGCACAAGAGATTCTGGTACTCATCGTATGGGCGACCAGCAATCGCTCATACAATTCTTAGCATTCACACAGCCTCGCCAGAGCCTTCGCTCCACGGATACACACAGTTTGGAAGTAGAGAAAGTGTCAGACAAAACCTTAGATCTCTAACCCACTAGATAGCTGCGCATGCGCGATTTAAGAGTGACTTCAAACATATGCAATGCACACCTTCTTCTCGTGCACACTGTAAAAATAAGTGTAAGTTAACACCAAAGAAGGTGGCAGCTGAGCTGCTTTTACTGTAAAAGTATACGTATGTTAACACCAAAAGTAGTGGCAGTTGAGCTCAGCTACCTTCCTACTAAACAACTTGAGGCCAACATTTCTTCAGTGACAAATGTTAAAGCATTTCTACCTGTGATTGTTGTAGTTTTTCTCTGAATCAATACAATCGAATAGAAAATAGCTTTTTAAAAGAAGTTTACATGTTACACCAAAATAAGTGGCAGTTCAGCTGCCCCAAAATCTGGTGTAAAGTTACACGTATATTTTACAATGCACTTGCACATTAGTAAATATGACCCAGGTTAAGTCGCAAGCTATAACCTCTATTTTATGGTACCAAGAAGAAGAAAACTAATCAAGAACAGAGATCATACAACTATTGCAAGGTACAAATGCAAGCGAGAAGAAAGATAGATAAAAGAAGAAATTAACACATTCACAGATCGACGCCTCAATACGATACCAAGAGAAAGGCATACATGAACAGAGATCAACTAGCAAGGGTCATATACAATTAAGAATAGGCAGCTATCACTCTTCCTCAACGAGACCAATGTCAAACTGGAAGGTACTCAAATCAATTCACAAGAGAGATTCTCTATTCAGATAATTTTGAGCTCGCAAGAACTCAAACAACTTGAGGTCAACATTTCTCAAGTGATAAATGTTAAGTCATCTCTACCTTTGGTGTCAACTCACACACTTTTTTACATTGAGCGCAGCCCAGCTGCCACCTATTTTGGTGTTAACTTACACTTATTCTTACTGTGTATACGAGAATTACGTACTTCTCGCATATATATATGCGTGAAGTCACCCTAAAAGCGTACATGCGCAGCTATCTAGTGGGTTCGATGTCTAAGGTTTTGTCTGACACTTCTTCTACGTCCATACTTTGTGTATGCGAGAAGCAAGCTTCTTGTACATTTATAAATGAGCCGTGGCATGTGACTTCCAACAATGTGGCATTTTGACAAGTGTAGACTCAGACCAGCCTGTGCAGCATCCCTTTACGCTTAGAAACCCCAAATGATGTTCAGTCAGTAGCTAAACATTCATACAATATTCAAGCGACTAGCAAAGGCTCTGATCAGACTGCGCGTATGTGCAGGCTGATCTGAGGCTTTGATGGTCGCACATACCACATTGTTGGAAATCTCATGTCGCGGCTCAAATATACTTTGAGTGTGTTTGCATGCTCTGGTACTCTGTGAATATTTGGTTCTGGCAGAAAGAAGACTGGTGTTATTAGAGTTGTTTCACTTTCAAAATAAACGGCGACTTACTGTGTGTGTTCCCAACAAATCTTGAAAATCTACAACGCCTAGATCTTTCATAATTGGCAAAATAGTTGGAGCGTTATAGGCTAGACGTTAAAATGGCGGGCTCTGACTGACGTCGGTTTCCATGACGCTAACGTCGGCTCAAAGTAACGTCAGATACGTTGGCACCTAGCAAACCAGAAATACAGGTTTATAAGGTTGATTCCATGTTCTAGCTTCAAACGCAAGTGGGCCAGCACAAGAGATTCTGGTGCTCATCGTATGGGCGATCAGCAATCGCTCATACAGTTCTTAGCATTCACACAGCCTCGCCAGAGCCTTCGCTCCACGGATACACACAGTTTGGAAGTAGAGAAAGTGTCAGACAAAACCTTAGATCTCTAACCCACTAGATAGCTGCGCATGCGCGATTTAAGAGTGACTTCAAACATATGCAATGCATACCTTCTCCTCGTGCACACTGTAAAAATAAGTGTAAGTTAACACCAAAGAAGGTGGCAGCTGAGCTGTTTTTACTGTAAAAGTATACGTATGTTAAAACACCAAAAGTGGTGGCAGTTGAGCTCAGCTACCTTTTTACTGAACAACATTAGGCCGACATTTCTTCAGTGACAAATGTTAAAGCATTTCTACCTGTGATTGTTGTAGTTTTTCTCTGAATCAATACAATCGAATAGAAAATAGCTTTTTAAAAGAAGTTTACATGTTACACCAAAATAAGTGGCAGTTCAGCTGCCTCCAAATCTGGTGTAAAGTTACACGTATATTTTACAATGTACTTGCACATTAGTAAATATGACCCAGGTTAAGTCGCAAGCTATAGCCTCTATTTTATGGTACCAAGAAGAAGAAAACTAAACAAGAACAGAGATCATACAACTATTGCAAGGTACAAATGCAAGCGAGAAGAAAGATAGATAAAAGAAGAAATTAACACATTCACAGATCAACGCCTCAATACGATACCAAGAGAAAGGCATATAATAACAGAGATCAACTAGCAAGGGTCATATACAATTAAGAATTGGCAGCTAACACTCTTCCTCAACGAGACCAATGTCAAACTGGAAGCTGCTCAAATAAATTCACAAGAGAGATTCTCTATTCAGATAATTTAGAGCTCGCAAGAACTCAAACAACTTGAGGTCAACATTTCTCAAGTGATAAATGTTAAGTCATTTCTACCTTTGGTGTCAACTCACACACTTTTTTTACATTGGGCGCAGCCCAGCTGCCACCTATTTTGGTGTTAACTTACACTTATTCTTACTGTGTATACGAGAATTACGTACTTCTCGCATTTTTATGCGTGAAGTCACCCTAAAAGCGTACATGCGCAGCTTTCTAGTGGGTTCGATGTCTAAGGTTTTTTCTGACACTTCTTCTACGTCCATACTTTGTGTATGCAAGAAGCGAAATGAGCCGTGGCTTGTGATTTCCAACAATGTGGCATTTTGACAAGTGTAGACTCAGACCAGCCTGTGCAGCATCCCTTTACGCTTAGAAACCCCAAATGATGTTCAGTCAGTAGCTAAACATTCATAGAATATTCAAGCGACTAGCAAAGGCTCTGATCAGACTGCGCGTATGTGCAGGCTGATCTGAGGCTTTGATGGTCGCACATACCACATTGTTGGAAATCTCATGTCGCAGCTCAAATATACTTTAAGTGTGTTTGCATGCTCTGGTCCTCTGTGAATATTTGGTTCTGGCAGAAAGAAGACTGGTGTTATTAGAGTTGTTTCACTTTCAAAATAAACGGCGACTTACTGTGTGTGTTCCCAACAAATCTTGAAAATCTACAACGCCTAGATCTTTCATAATTGGCAAAATAGTTGGAGCGTTATAGGCTAGACGTTAAAATGGCGGGCTCTGACTGACGTCGGTTTCCATGACGCTAACGTCGGCTCAAAGTAACGTCAGATACGTTGGCACCTAGCAAACCAGAAAGACAGGTCTATAAGGTTGATTCCATGTTCTAGCTTCAAACGCAAGTGGGCCAGCACAAGAGATTCTGGTACTCATCGTATGGGCGACCAGCAATCGCTCATACAATTCTTAGCATTCACACAGCCTCGCCAGAGCCTTCGCTCCATGGATACACACAGTTTGGAAGTAGAGAAAGTGTCAGACAAAACCTTAGATCTCTAACCCACTAGATAGCTGCGCATGCGCGATTTAAGAGTGACTTCAAACATATGCAATGCACACCTTCTTCTCGTGCACACTGTAAAAATAAGTGTAAGTTAACACCAAAGAAGGTGGCAGCTGAGCTGCTTTTACTGTAAAAGTATACGTATGTTAACACCAAAAGTAGTGGCAGTTGAGCTCAGCTACCTTCCTACTAAACAACTTGAGGCCAACATTTCTTCAGTGACAAATGTTAAAGCATTTCTACCTGTGATTGTTGTAGTTTTTCTCTGAATCAATACAATCGAATAGAAAATAGCTTTTTAAAAGAAGTTTACATGTTACACCAAAATAAGTGGCAGTTCAGCTGCCCCCAAATCTGGTGTAAAGTTACACGTATATTTTACAATGTACTTGCACATTAGTAAATATGACCCAGGTTAAGTCGCAAGCTATAGCCTCTATTTTATGGTACCAAGAAGAAGAAAACTAATCAAGAACAGAGATCATACAACTATTGCAAGGTACAAATGCAAGCGAGAAGAAAGATAGATAAAAGAAGAAATTAACACATTCACAGATCGACGCCTCAATACGATACCAAGAGAAAGGCATACATGAACAGAGATCAACTAGCAAGGGTCATATACAATTAAGAATAGGCAGCTATCACTCTTCCTCAACGAGACCAATGTCAAACTGGAAGGTACTCAAATCAATTCACAAGAGAGATTCTCTATTCAGATAATTTTGAGCTCGCAAGAACTCAAACAACTTGAGGTCAACATTTCTCAAGTGATAAATGTTAAGTCATCTCTACCTTTGGTGTCAACTCACACACTTTTTTACATTGAGCGCAGCCCAGCTGCCACCTATTTTGGTGTTAACTTACACTTATTCTTACTGTGTATACGAGAATTACGTACTTCTCGCATATATATATGCGTGAAGTCACCCTAAAAGCGTACATGCGCAGCTATCTAGTGGGTTCGATGTCTAAGGTTTTGTCTGACACTTCTTCTACGTCCATACTTTGTGTATGCGAGAAGCAAGCTTCTTGTACATTTATAAATGAGCCGTGGCATGTGACTTCCAACAATGTGGCATTTTGACAAGTGTAGACTCAGACCAGCCTGTGCAGCATCCCTTTACGCTTAGAAACCCCAAATGATGTTCAGTCAGTAGCTAAACATTCATACAATATTCAAGCGACTAGCAAAGGCTCTGATCAGACTGCGCGTATGTGCAGGCTGATCTGAGGCTTTGATGGTCGCACATACCACATTGTTGGAAATCTCATGTCGCGGCTCAAATATACTTTGAGTGTGTTTGCATGCTCTGGTACTCTGTGAATATTTGGTTCTGGCAGAAAGAAGACTGGTGTTATTAGAGTTGTTTCACTTTCAAAATAAACGGCGACTTACTGTGTGTGTTCCCAACAAATCTTGAAAATCTACAACGCCTAGATCTTTCATAATTGGCAAAATAGTTGGAGCGTTATAGGCTAGACGTTAAAATGGCGGGCTCTGACTGACGTCGGTTTCCATGACGCTAACGTCGGCTCAAAGTAACGTCAGATACGTTGGCACCTAGCAAACCAGAAATACAGGTTTATAAGGTTGATTCCATGTTCTAGCTTCAAACGCAAGTGGGCCAGCACAAGAGATTCTGGTGCTCATCGTATGGGCGATCAGCAATCGCTCATACAGTTCTTAGCATTCACACAGCCTCGCCAGAGCCTTCGCTCCACGGATACACACAGTTTGGAAGTAGAGAAAGTGTCAGACAAAACCTTAGATCTCTAACCCACTAGATAGCTGCGCATGCGCGATTTAAGAGTGACTTCAAACATATGCAATGCATATCTTCTCCTCGTGCACACTGTAAAAATAAGTGTAAGTTAACACCAAAGAAGGTGGCAGCTGAGCTGTTTTTACTGTAAAAGTATACGTATGTTAAAACACCAAAAGTGGTGGCAGTTGAGCTCAGCTACCTTTTTACTGAACAACATTAGGCCGACATTTCTTCAGTGACAAATGTTAAAGCATTTCTACCTGTGATTGTTGTAGTTTTTCTCTGAATCAATACAATCGAATAGAAAATAGCTTTTTAAAAGAAGTTTACATGTTACACCAAAATAAGTGGCAGTTCAGCTGCCTCCAAATCTGGTGTAAAGTTACACGTATATTTTACAATGTACTTGCACATTAGTAAATATGACCCAGGTTAAGTCGCAAGCTATAGCCTCTATTTTATGGTACCAAGAAGAAGAAAACTAAACAAGAACAGAGATCATACAACTATTGCAAGGTACAAATGCAAGCGAGAAGAAAGATAGATAAAAGAAGAAATTAACACATTCACAGATCAACGCCTCAATACGATACCAAAAGAAAGGCATATAATAACAGAGATCAACTAGCAAGGGTCATATACAATTAAGAATTGGCAGCTAACACTCTTCCTCAACGAGACCAATGTCAAACTGGAAGCTGCTCAAATAAATTCACAAGAGAGATTCTCTATTCAGATAATTTAGAGCTCGCAAGAACTCAAACAACTTGAGGTCAACATTTCTCAAGTGATAAATGTTAAGTCATTTCTACCTTTGGTGTCAACTCACACACTTTTTTACATTGGGCGCAGCCCAGCTGCCACCTATTTTGGTGTTAACTTACACTTATTCTTACTGTGTATACGAGAATTACGTACTTCTCGCATTTTTATGCGTGAAGTCACCCTAAAAGCGTACATGCGCAGCTTTCTAGTGGGTTCGATGTCTAAGGTTTTGTCTGACACTTCTTCTACGTCCATACTTTGTGTATGCAAGAAGCGAAATGAGCCGTGGCTTGTGATTTCCAACAATGTGGCATTTTGACAAGTGTAGACTCAGACCAGCCTGTGCAGCATCCCTTTACGCTTAGAAACCCCAAATGATGTTCAGTCAGTAGCTAAACATTCATAGAATATTCAAGCGACTAGCAAAGGCTCTGATCAGACTGCGCGTATGTGCAGGCTGATCTGAGGCTTTGATGGTCGCACATACCACATTGTTGGAAATCTCATGTCGCAGCTCAAATATACTTTAAGTGTGTTTGCATGCTCTGGTCCTCTGTGAATATTTGGTTCTGGCAGAAAGAAGACTGGTGTTATTAGAGTTGTTTCACTTTCAAAATAAACGGCGACTTACTGTGTGTGTTCCCAACAAATCTTGAAAATCTACAACGCCTAGATCTTTCATAATTGGCAAAATAGTTGGAGCGTTATAGGCTAGACGTTAAAATGGCGGGCTCTGACTGACGTCGGTTTCCATGACGCTAACGTCGGCTCAAAGTAACGTCAGATACGTTGGCACCTAGCAAACCAGAAAGACAGGTCTATAAGGTTGATTCCATGTTCTAGCTTCAAACGCAAGTGGGCCAGCACAAGAGATTCTGGTACTCATCGTATGGGCGACCAGCAATCGCTCATACAATTCTTAGCATTCACACAGCCTCGCCAGAGCCTTCGCTCCACGGATACACACAGTTTGGAAGTAGAGAAAGTGTCAGACAAAACCTTAGATCTCTAACCCACTAGATAGCTGCGCATGCGCGATTTAAGAGTGACTTCAAACATATGCAATGCACACCTTCTTCTCGTGCACACTGTAAAAATAAGTGTAAGTTAACACCAAAGAAGGTGGCAGCTGAGCTGCTTTTACTGTAAAAGTATACGTATGTTAACACCAAAAGTAGTGGCAGTTGAGCTCAGCTACCTTCCTACTAAACAACTTGAGGCCAACATTTCTTCAGTGACAAATGTTAAAGCATTTCTACCTGTGATTGTTGTAGTTTTTCTCTGAATCAATACAATCGAATAGAAAATAGCTTTTTAAAAGAAGTTTACATGTTACACCAAAATAAGTGGCAGTTCAGCTGCCCCCAAATCTGGTGTAAAGTTACACGTATATTTTACAATGTACTTGCACATTAGTAAATATGACCCAGGTTAAGTCGCAAGCTATAGCCTCTATTTTATGGTACCAAGAAGAAGAAAACTAATCAAGAACAGAGATCATACAACTATTGCAAGGTACAAATGCAAGCGAGAAGAAAGATAGATAAAAGAAGAAATTAACACATTCACAGATCGACGCCTCAATACGATACCAAGAGAAAGGCATACATGAACAGAGATCAACTAGCAAGGGTCATATACAATTAAGAATTGGCAGCTATCACTCTTCCTCAACGAGACCAATGTCAAACTGGAAGGTACTCAAATCAATTCACAAGAGAGATTCTCTATTCAGATAATTTTGAGCTCGCAAGAACTCAAACAACTTGAGGTCAACATTTCTCAAGTGATAAATGTTAAGTCATCTCTACCTTTGGTGTCAACTCACACACTTTTTTACATTGAGCGCAGCCCAGCTGCCACCTATTTTGGTGTTAACTTACACTTATTCTTACTGTGTATACGAGAATTACGTACTTCTCGCATATATATATGCGTGAAGTCACCCTAAAAGCGTACATGCGCAGCTATCTAGTGGGTTCGATGTCTAAGGTTTTGTCTGACACTTCTTCTACGTCCATACTTTGTGTATGCGAGAAGCAAGCTTCTTGTACATTTATAAATGAGCCGTGGCATGTGACTTCCAACAATGTGGCATTTTGACAAGTGTAGACTCAGACCAGCCTGTGCAGCATCCCTTTACGCTTAGAAACCCCAAATGATGTTCAGTCAGTAGCTAAACATTCATACAATATTCAAGCGACTAGCAAAGGCTCTGATCAGACTGCGCGTATGTGCAGGCTGATCTGAGGCTTTGATGGTCGCACATACCACATTGTTGGAAATCTCATGTCGCGGCTCAAATATACTTTGAGTGTGTTTGCATGCTCTGGTACTCTGTGAATATTTGGTTCTGGCAGAAAGAAGACTGGTGTTATTAGAGTTGTTTCACTTTCAAAATAAACGGCGACTTACTGTGTGTGTTCCCAACAAATCTTGAAAATCTACAACGCCTAGATCTTTCATAATTGGCAAAATAGTTGGAGCGTTATAGGCTAGACGTTAAAATGGCGGGCTCTGACTGACGTCGGTTTCCATGACGCTAACGTCGGCTCAAAGTAACGTCAGATACGTTGGCACCTAGCAAACCAGAAATACAGGTTTATAAGGTTGATTCCATGTTCTAGCTTCAAACGCAAGTGGGCCAGCACAAGAGATTCTGGTGCTCATCGTATGGGCGATCAGCAATCGCTCATACAGTTCTTAGCATTCACACAGCCTCGCCAGAGCCTTCGCTCCACGGATACACACAGTTTGGAAGTAGAGAAAGTGTCAGACAAAACCTTAGATCTCTAACCCACTAGATAGCTGCGCATGCGCGATTTAAGAGTGACTTCAAACATATGCAATGCATACCTTCTCCTCGTGCACACTGTAAAAATAAGTGTAAGTTAACACCAAAGAAGGTGGCAGCTGAGCTGTTTTTACTGTAAAAGTATACGTATGTTAAAACACCAAAAGTGGTGGCAGTTGAGCTCAGCTACCTTTTTACTGAACAACATTAGGCCGACATTTCTTCAGTGACAAATGTTAAAGCATTTCTACCTGTGATTGTTGTAGTTTTTCTCTGAATCAATACAATCGAATAGAAAATAGCTTTTTAAAAGAAGTTTACATGTTACACCAAAATAAGTGGCAGTTCAGCTGCCTCCAAATCTGGTGTAAAGTTACACGTATATTTTACAATGTACTTGCACATTAGTAAATATGACCCAGGTTAAGTCGCAAGCTATAGCCTCTATTTTATGGTACCAAGAAGAAGAAAACTAAACAAGAACAGAGATCATACAACTATTGCAAGGTACAAATGCAAGCGAGAAGAAAGATAGATAAAAGAAGAAATTAACACATTCACAGATCAACGCCTCAATACGATACCAAGAGAAAGGCATATAATAACAGAGATCAACTAGCAAGGGTCATATACAATTAAGAATTGGCAGCTAACACTCTTCCTCAACGAGACCAATGTCAAACTGGAAGCTGCTCAAATAAATTCACAAGGGAGATTCTCTATTCAGATAATTTAGAGCTCGCAAGAACTCAAACAACTTGAGGTCAACATTTCTCAAGTGATAAATGTTAAGTCATTTCTACCTTTGGTGTCAACTCACACACTTTTTTACATTGGGCGCAGCCCAGCTGCCACCTATTTTGGTGTTAACTTACACTTATTCTTACTGTGTATACGAGAATTACGTACTTCTCGCATTTTTATGCGTGAAGTCACCCTAAAAGCGTACATGCGCAGCTTTCTAGTGGGTTCGATGTCTAAGGTTTTTTCTGACACTTCTTCTACGTCCATACTTTGTGTATGCAAGAAGCGAAATGAGCCGTGGCTTGTGATTTCCAACAATGTGGCATTTTGACAAGTGTAGACTCAGACCAGCCTGTGCAGCATCCCTTTACGCTTAGAAACCCCAAATGATGTTCAGTCAGTAGCTAAACATTCATAGAATATTCAAGCGACTAGCAAAGGCTCTGATCAGACTGCGCGTATGTGCAGGCTGATCTGAGGCTTTGATGGTCGCACATACCACATTGTTGGAAATCTCATGTCGCAGCTCAAATATACTTTAAGTGTGTTTGCATGCTCTGGTCCTCTGTGAATATTTGGTTCTGGCAGAAAGAAGACTGGTGTTATTAGAGTTGTTTCACTTTCAAAATAAACGGCGACTTACTGTGTGTGTTCCCAACAAATCTTGAAAATCTACAACGCCTAGATCTTTCATAATTGGCAAAATAGTTGGAGCGTTATAGGCTAGACGTTAAAATGGCGGGCTCTGACTGACGTCGGTTTCCATGACGCTAACGTCGGCTCAAAGTAACGTCAGATACGTTGGCACCTAGCAAACCAGAAAGACAGGTCTATAAGGTTGATTCCATGTTCTAGCTTCAAACGCAAGTGGGCCAGCACAAGAGATTCTGGTACTCATCGTATGGGCGACCAGCAATCGCTCATACAATTCTTAGCATTCACACAGCCTCGCCAGAGCCTTCGCTCCACGGATACACACAGTTTGGAAGTAGAGAAAGTGTCAGACAAAACCTTAGATCTCTAACCCACTAGATAGCTGCGCATGCGCGATTTAAGAGTGACTTCAAACATATGCAATGCACACCTTCTTCTCGTGCACACTGTAAAAATAAGTGTAAGTTAACACCAAAGAAGGTGGCAGCTGAGCTGCTTTTACTGTAAAAGTATACGTATGTTAACACCAAAAGTAGTGGCAGTTGAGCTCAGCTACCTTCCTACTAAACAACTTGAGGCCAACATTTCTTCAGTGACAAATGTTAAAGCATTTCTACCTGTGATTGTTGTAGTTTTTCTCTGAATCAATACAATCGAATAGAAAATAGCTTTTTAAAAGAAGTTTACATGTTACACCAAAATAAGTGGCAGTTCAGCTGCCCCCAAATCTGGTGTAAAGTTACACGTATATTTTACAATGTACTTGCACATTAGTAAATATGACCCAGGTTAAGTCGCAAGCTATAGCCTCTATTTTATGGTACCAAGAAGAAGAAAACTAATCAAGAACAGAGATCATACAACTATTGCAAGGTACAAATGCAAGCGAGAAGAAAGATAGATAAAAGAAGAAATTAACACATTCACAGATCGACGCCTCAATACGATACCAAGAGAAAGGCATACATGAACAGAGATCAACTAGCAAGGGTCATATACAATTAAGAATTGGCAGCTATCACTCTTCCTCAACGAGACCAATGTCAAACTGGAAGGTACTCAAATCAATTCACAAGAGAGATTCTCTATTCAGATAATTTTGAGCTCGCAAGAACTCAAACAACTTGAGGTCAACATTTCTCAAGTGATAAATGTTAAGTCATCTCTACCTTTGGTGTCAACTCACACACTTTTTTACATTGAGCGCAGCCCAGCTGCCACCTATTTTGGTGTTAACTTACACTTATTCTTACTGTGTATACGAGAATTACGTACTTCTCGCATATATATATGCGTGAAGTCACCCTAAAAGCGTACATGCGCAGCTATCTAGTGGGTTCGATGTCTAAGGTTTTGTCTGACACTTCTTCTACGTCCATACTTTGTGTATGCGAGAAGCAAGCTTCTTGTACATTTATAAATGAGCCGTGGCATGTGACTTCCAACAATGTGGCATTTTGACAAGTGTAGACTCAGACCAGCCTGTGCAGCATCCCTTTACGCTTAGAAACCCCAAATGATGTTCAGTCAGTAGCTAAACATTCATACAATATTCAAGCGACTAGCAAAGGCTCTGATCAGACTGCGCGTATGTGCAGGCTGATCTGAGGCTTTGATGGTCGCACATACCACATTGTTGGAAATCTCATGTCGCGGCTCAAATATACTTTGAGTGTGTTTGCATGCTCTGGTACTCTGTGAATATTTGGTTCTGGCAGAAAGAAGACTGGTGTTATTAGAGTTGTTTCACTTTCAAAATAAACGGCGACTTACTGTGTGTGTTCCCAACAAATCTTGAAAATCTACAACGCCTAGATCTTTCATAATTGGCAAAATAGTTGGAGCGTTATAGGCTAGACGTTAAAATGGCGGGCTCTGACTGACGTCGGTTTCCATGACGCTAACGTCGGCTCAAAGTAACGTCAGATACGTTGGCACCTAGCAAACCAGAAATACAGGTTTATAAGGTTGATTCCATGTTCTAGCTTCAAACGCAAGTGGGCCAGCACAAGAGATTCTGGTGCTCATCGTATGGGCGATCAGCAATCGCTCATACAGTTCTTAGCATTCACACAGCCTCGCCAGAGCCTTCGCTCCACGGATACACACAGTTTGGAAGTAGAGAAAGTGTCAGACAAAACCTTAGATCTCTAACCCACTAGATAGCTGCGCATGCGCGATTTAAGAGTGACTTCAAACATATGCAATGCATACCTTCTCCTCGTGCACACTGTAAAAATAAGTGTAAGTTAACACCAAAGAAGGTGGCAGCTGAGCTGTTTTTACTGTAAAAGTATACGTATGTTAAAACACCAAAAGTGGTGGCAGTTGAGCTCAGCTACCTTTTTACTGAACAACATTAGGCCGACATTTCTTCAGTGACAAATGTTAAAGCATTTCTACCTGTGATTGTTGTAGTTTTTCTCTGAATCAATACAATCGAATAGAAAATAGCTTTTTAAAAGAAGTTTACATGTTACACCAAAATAAGTGGCAGTTCAGCTGCCTCCAAATCTGGTGTAAAGTTACACGTATATTTTACAATGTACTTGCACATTAGTAAATATGACCCAGGTTAAGTCGCAAGCTATAGCCTCTATTTTATGGTACCAAGAAGAAGAAAACTAAACAAGAACAGAGATCATACAACTATTGCAAGGTACAAATGCAAGCGAGAAGAAAGATAGATAAAAGAAGAAATTAACACATTCACAGATCAACGCCTCAATACGATACCAAGAGAAAGGCATATAATAACAGAGATCAACTAGCAAGGGTCATATACAATTAAGAATTGGCAGCTAACACTCTTCCTCAACGAGACCAATGTCAAACTGGAAGCTGCTCAAATAAATTCACAAGAGAGATTCTCTATTCAGATAATTTAGAGCTCGCAAGAACTCAAACAACTTGAGGTCAACATTTCTCAAGTGATAAATGTTAAGTCATTTCTACCTTTGGTGTCAACTCACACACTTTTTTACATTGGGCGCAGCCCAGCTGCCACCTATTTTGGTGTTAACTTACACTTATTCTTACTGTGTATACGAGAATTACGTACTTCTCGCATTTTTATGCGTGAAGTCACCCTAAAAGCGTACATGCGCAGCTTTCTAGTGGGTTCGATGTCTAAGGTTTTTTCTGACACTTCTTCTACGTCCATACTTTGTGTATGCAAGAAGCGAAATGAGCCGTGGCTTGTGATTTCCAACAATGTGGCATTTTGACAAGTGTAGACTCAGACCAGCCTGTGCAGCATCCCTTTACGCTTAGAAACC
This sequence comes from Loripinus fragilis, assembly GCA_964019695.1. NCBI lineage: Eukaryota > Metazoa > Mollusca > Bivalvia > Lucinida > Lucinidae > Loripinus > Loripinus fragilis. The sequence continues at coordinate 56,784,039 of OZ026520.1, read as the reverse complement.
CCAAATGATGTTCAGTCAGTAGCTAAACATTCATAGAATATTCAAGCGACTAGCAAAGGCTCTGATCAGACTGCGCGTATGTGCAGGCTGATCTGAGGCTTTGATGGTCGCACATACCACATTGTTGGAAATCTCATGTCGCAGCTCAAATATACTTTAAGTGTGTTTGCATGCTCTGGTCCTCTGTGAATATTTGGTTCTGGCAGAAAGAAGACTGGTGTTATTAGAGTTGTTTCACTTTCAAAATAAACGGCGACTTACTGTGTGTGTTCCCAACAAATCTTGAAAATCTACAACGCCTAGATCTTTCATAATTGGCAAAATAGTTGGAGCGTTATAGGCTAGACGTTAAAATGGCGGGCTCTGACTGACGTCGGTTTCCATGACGCTAACGTCGGCTCAAAGTAACGTCAGATACGTTGGCACCTAGCAAACCAGAAAGACAGGTCTATAAGGTTGATTCCATGTTCTAGCTTCAAACGCAAGTGGGCCAGCACAAGAGATTCTGGTACTCATCGTATGGGCGACCAGCAATCGCTCATACAATTCTTAGCATTCACACAGCCTCGCCAGAGCCTTCGCTCCACGGATACACACAGTTTGGAAGTAGAGAAAGTGTCAGACAAAACCTTAGATCTCTAACCCACTAGATAGCTGCGCATGCGCGATTTAAGAGTGACTTCAAACATATGCAATGCACACCTTCTTCTCGTGCACACTGTAAAAATAAGTGTAAGTTAACACCAAAGAAGGTGGCAGCTGAGCTGCTTTTACTGTAAAAGTATACGTATGTTAACACCAAAAGTAGTGGCAGTTGAGCTCAGCTACCTTCCTACTAAACAACTTGAGGCCAACATTTCTTCAGTGACAAATGTTAAAGCATTTCTACCTGTGATTGTTGTAGTTTTTCTCTGAATCAATACAATCGAATAGAAAATAGCTTTTTAAAAGAAGTTTACATGTTACACCAAAATAAGTGGCAGTTCAGCTGCCCCCAAATCTGGTGTAAAGTTACACGTATATTTTACAATGTACTTGCACATTAGTAAATATGACCCAGGTTAAGTCGCAAGCTATAGCCTCTATTTTATGGTACCAAGAAGAAGAAAACTAATCAAGAACAGAGATCATACAACTATTGCAAGGTACAAATGCAAGCGAGAAGAAAGATAGATAAAAGAAGAAATTAACACATTCACAGATCGACGCCTCAATACGATACCAAGAGAAAGGCATACATGAACAGAGATCAACTAGCAAGGGTCATATACAATTAAGAATAGGCAGCTATCACTCTTCCTCAACGAGACCAATGTCAAACTGGAAGGTACTCAAATCAATTCACAAGAGAGATTCTCTATTCAGATAATTTTGAGCTCGCAAGAACTCAAACAACTTGAGGTCAACATTTCTCAAGTGATAAATGTTAAGTCATCTCTACCTTTGGTGTCAACTCACACACTTTTTTACATTGAGCGCAGCCCAGCTGCCACCTATTTTGGTGTTAACTTACACTTATTCTTACTGTGTATACGAGAATTACGTACTTCTCGCATATATATATGCGTGAAGTCACCCTAAAAGCGTACATGCGCAGCTATCTAGTGGGTTCGATGTCTAAGGTTTTTTCTGACACTTCTTCTACGTCCATACTTTGTGTATGCGAGAAGCAAGCTTCTTGTACATTTATAAATGAGCCGTGGCATGTGATTTCCAACAATGTGGCATTTTGACAAGTGTAGACTCAGACCAGCCTGTGCAGCATCCCTTTACGCTTAGAAACCCCAAATGATGTTCAGTCAGTAGCTAAACATTCATACAATATATAAGCGACTAGCAAAGGCTCTGATCAGACTGCGCGTATGTGCAGGCTGATCTGAGGCTTTGATGGTCGCACATACCACATTGTTGGAAATCTCATGTCGCGGCTCAAATATACTTTGAGTGTGTTTGCATGCTCTGGTACTCTGTGAATATTTGGTTTTTCAGAAAGAAGACTGGTGTTATTAGAGTTGTTTCACTTTCAAAATAAACGGCGACTTACTGTGTGTGTTCCCAACAAATCTTGAAAATCTACAACGCCTAGATCTTTCATAATTGGCAAAATAGTTGGAGCGTTATAGGCTAGACGTTAAAATGGCGGGCTCTGACTGACGTCGGTTTCCATGACGCTAACGTCGGCTCAAAGTAACGTCAGATACGTTGGCACCTAGCAAACCAGAAATACAGGTTTATAAGGTTGATTCCATGTTCTAGCTTCAAACGCAAGTGGGCCAGCACAAGAGATTCTGGTGCTCATCGTATGGGCGATCAGCAATCGCTCATACAGTTCTTAGCATTCACACAGCCTCGCCAGAGCCTTCGCTCCACGGATACACACAGTTTGGAAGTAGAGAAAGTGTCAGACAAAACCTTAGATCTCTAACCCACTAGATAGCTGCGCATGCGCGATTTAAGAGTGACTTCAAACATATGCAATGCATACCTTCTCCTCGTGCACACTGTAAAAATAAGTGTAAGTTAACACCAAAGAAGGTGGCAGCTGAGCTGTTTTTACTGTAAAAGTATACGTATGTTAAAACACCAAAAGTGGTGGCAGTTGAGCTCAGCTACCTTTTTACTGAACAACATTAGGCCGACATTTCTTCAGTGACAAATGTTAAAGCATTTCTACCTGTGATTGTTGTAGTTTTTCTCTGAATCAATACAATCGAATAGAAAATAGCTTTTTAAAAGAAGTTTACATGTTACACCAAAATAAGTGGCAGTTCAGCTGCCTCCAAATCTGGTGTAAAGTTACACGTATATTTTACAATGTACTTGCACATTAGTAAATATGACCCAGGTTAAGTCGCAAGCTATAGCCTCTATTTTATGGTACCAAGAAGAAGAAAACTAAACAAGAACAGAGATCATACAACTATTGCAAGGTACAAATGCAAGCGAGAAGAAAGATAGATAAAAGAAGAAATTAACACATTCACAGATCAACGCCTCAATACGATACCAAGAGAAAGGCATATAATAACAGAGATCAACTAGCAAGGGTCATATACAATTAAGAATTGGCAGCTAACACTCTTCCTCAACGAGACCAATGTCAAACTGGAAGCTGCTCAAATAAATTCACAAGAGAGATTCTCTATTCAGATAATTTAGAGCTCGCAAGAACTCAAACAACTTGAGGTCAACATTTCTCAAGTGATAAATGTTAAGTCATTTCTACCTTTGGTGTCAACTCACACACTTTTTTACATTGGGCGCAGCCCAGCTGCCACCTATTTTGGTGTTAACTTACACTTATTCTTACTGTGTATACGAGAATTACGTACTTCTCGCATTTTTATTCGTGAAGTCACCCTAAAAGCGTACATGCGCAGCTTTCTAGTGGGTTCGATGTCTAAGGTTTTTTCTGACACTTCTTCTACGTCCATACTTTGTGTATGCAAGAAGCGAAATGAGCCGTGGCTTGTGATTTCCAACAATGTGGCATTTTGACAAGTGTAGACTCAGACCAGCCTGTGCAGCATCCCTTTACGCTTAGAAACCCCAAATGATGTTCAGTCAGTAGCTAAACATTCATAGAATATTCAAGCGACTAGCAAAGGCTCTGATCAGACTGCGCGTATGTGCAGGCTGATCTGAGGCTTTGATGGTCGCACATACCACATTGTTGGAAATCTCATGTCGCAGCTCAAATATACTTTAAGTGTGTTTGCATGCTCTGGTCCTCTGTGAATATTTGGTTCTGGCAGAAAGAAGACTGGTGTTATTAGAGTTGTTTCACTTTCAAAATAAACGGCGACTTACTGTGTGTGTTCCCAACAAATCTTGAAAATCTACAACGCCTAGATCTTTCATAATTGGCAAAATAGTTGGAGCGTTATAGGCTAGACGTTAAAATGGCGGGCTCTGACTGACGTCGGTTTCCATGACGCTAACGTCGGCTCAAAGTAACGTCAGATACGTTGGCACCTAGCAAACCAGAAAGACAGGTCTATAAGGTTGATTCCATGTTCTAGCTTCAAACGCAAGTGGGCCAGCACAAGAGATTCTGGTACTCATCGTATGGGCGACCAGCAATCACTCATACAATTCTTAGCATTCACACAGCCTCGCCAGAGCCTTCGCTCCACGGATACACACAGTTTGGAAGTAGAGAAAGTGTCAGACAAAACCTTAGATCTCTAACCCACTAGATAGCTGCGCATGCGCGATTTAAGAGTGACTTCAAACATATGCAATGCACACCTTCTTCTCGTGCACACTGTAAAAATAAGTGTAAGTTAACACCAAAGAAGGTGGCAGCTGAGCTGCTTTTACTGTAAAAGTATACGTATGTTAACACCAAAAGTAGTGGCAGTTGAGCTCAGCTACCTTCCTACTAAACAACTTGAGGCCAACATTTCTTCAGTGACAAATGTTAAAGCATTTCTACCTGTGATTGTTGTAGTTTTTCTCTGAATCAATACAATCGAATAGAAAATAGCTTTTTAAAAGAAGTTTACATGTTACACCAAAATAAGTGGCAGTTCAGCTGCCCCCAAATCTGGTGTAAAGTTACACGTATATTTTACAATGTACTTGCACATTAGTAAATATGACCCAGGTTAAGTCGCAAGCTATAGCCTCTATTTTATGGTACCAAGAAGAAGAAAACTAATCAAGAACAGAGATCATACAACTATTGCAAGGTACAAATGCAAGCGAGAAGAAAGATAGATAAAAGAAGAAATTAACACATTCACAGATCGACGCCTCAATACGATACCAAGAGAAAGGCATACATGAACAGAGATCAACTAGCAAGGGTCATATACAATTAAGAATTGGCAGCTATCACTCTTCCTCAACGAGACCAATGTCAAACTGGAAGGTACTCAAATCAATTCACAAGAGAGATTCTCTATTCAGATAATTTTGAGCTCGCAAGAACTCAAACAACTTGAGGTCAACATTTCTCAAGTGATAAATGTTAAGTCATCTCTACCTTTGGTGTCAACTCACACACTTTTTTACATTGAGCGCAGCCCAGCTGCCACCTATTTTGGTGTTAACTTACACTTATTCTTACTGTGTATACAAGAATTACGTACTTCTCGCATATATATATGCGTGAAGTCACCCTAAAAGCGTACATGCGCAGCTATCTAGTGGGTTCGATGTCTAAGGTTTTGTCTGACACTTCTTCTACGTCCATACTTTGTGTATGCGAGAAGCAAGCTTCTTGTACATTTATAAATGAGCCGTGGCATGTGACTTCCAACAATGTGGCATTTTGACAAGTGTAGACTCAGACCAGCCTGTGCAGCATCCCTTTACGCTTAGAAACCCCAAATGATGTTCAGTCAGTAGCTAAACATTCATACAATATTCAAGCGACTAGCAAAGGCTCTGATCAGACTGCGCGTATGTGCAGGCTGATCTGAGGCTTTGATGGTCGCACATACCACATTGTTGGAAATCTCATGTCGCGGCTCAAATATACTTTGAGTGTGTTTGCATGCTCTGGTACTCTGTGAATATTTGGTTCTGGCAGAAAGAAGACTGGTGTTATTAGAGTTGTTTCACTTTCAAAATAAACGGCGACTTACTGTGTGTGTTCCCAACAAATCTTGAAAATCTACAACGCCTAGATCTTTCATAATTGGCAAAATAGTTGGAGCGTTATAGGCTAGACGTTAAAATGGCGGGCTCTGACTGACGTCGGTTTCCATGACGCTAACGTCGGCTCAAAGTAACGTCAGATACGTTGGCACCTAGCAAACCAGAAATACAGGTTTATAAGGTTGATTCCATGTTCTAGCTTCAAACGCAAGTGGGCCAGCACAAGAGATTCTGGTGCTCATCGTATGGGCGATCAGCAATCGCTCATACAGTTCTTAGCATTCACACAGCCTCGCCAGAGCCTTCGCTCCACGGATACACACAGTTTGGAAGTAGAGAAAGTGTCAGACAAAACCTTAGATCTCTAACCCACTAGATAGCTGCGCATGCGCGATTTAAGAGTGACTTCAAACATATGCAATGCATACCTTCTCCTCGTGCACACTGTAAAAATAAGTGTAAGTTAACACCAAAGAAGGTGGCAGCTGAGCTGTTTTTACTGTAAAAGTATACATATGTTAAAACACCAAAAGTGGTGGCAGTTGAGCTCAGCTACCTTTTACTGAACAACATTAGGCCGACATTTCTTCAGTGACAAATGTTAAAGCATTTCTACCTGTGATTGTTGTAGTTTTTCTCTGAATCAATACAATCGAATAGAAAATAGCTTTTTAAAAGAAGTTTACATGTTACACCAAAATAAGTGGCAGTTCAGCTGCCTCCAAATCTGGTGTAAAGTTACACGTATATTTTACAATGTACTTGCACATTAGTAAATATGACCCAGGTTAAGTCGCAAGCCATAGCCTCTATTTTATGGTACCAAGAAGAAGAAAACTAAACAAGAACAGAGATCATACAACTATTGCAAGGTACAAATGCAAGCGAGAAGAAAGATAGATAAAAGAAGAAATTAACACATTCACAGATCAACGCCTCAATACGATACCAAGAGAAAGGCATATAATAACAGAGATCAACTAGCAAGGGTCATATACAATTAAGAATTGGCAGCTAACACTCTTCCTCAACGAGACCAATGTCAAACTGGAAGCTGCTCAAATAAATTCACAAGAGAGATTCTCTATTCAGATAATTTAGAGCTCGCAAGAACTCAAACAACTTGAGGTCAACATTTCTCAAGTGATAAATGTTAAGTCATTTCTACCTTTGGTGTCAACTCACACACTTTTTTACATTGGGCGCAGCCCAGCTGCCACCTATTTTGGTGTTAACTTACACTTATTCTTACTGTGTATACGAGAATTACGTACTTCTCGCATTTTTATGCGTGAAGTCACCCTAAAAGCGTACATGCGCAGCTTTCTAGTGGGTTCGATGTCTAAGGTTTTTTCTGACACTTCTTCTACGTCCATACTTTGTGTATGCAAGAAGCGAAATGAGCCGTGGCTTGTGATTTCCAACAATGTGGCATTTTGACAAGTGTAGACTCAGACCAGCCTGTGCAGCATCCCTTTACGCTTAGAAACCCCAAATGATGTTCAGTCAGTAGCTAAACATTCATAGAATATTCAAGCGACTAGCAAAGGCTCTGATCAGACTGCGCGTATGTGCAGGCTGATCTGAGGCTTTGATGGTCGCACATACCACATTGTTGGAAATCTCATGTCGCAGCTCAAATATACTTTAAGTGTGTTTGCATGCTCTGGTCCTCTGTGAATATTTGGTTCTGGCAGAAAGAAGACTGGTGTTATTAGAGTTGTTTCACTTTCAAAATAAACGGCGACTTACTGTGTGTGTTCCCAACAAATCTTGAAAATCTACAACGCCTAGATCTTTCATAATTGGCAAAATAGTTGGAGCGTTATAGGCTAGACGTTAAAATGGCGGGCTCTGACTGACGTCGGTTTCCATGACGCTAACGTCGGCTCAAAGTAACGTCAGATACGTTGGCACCTAGCAAACCAGAAAGACAGGTCTATAAGGTTGATTCCATGTTCTAGCTTCAAACGCAAGTGGGCCAGCACAAGAGATTCTGGTACTCATCGTATGGGCGACCAGCAATCGCTCATACAATTCTTAGCATTCACACAGCCTCGCCAGAGCCTTCGCTCCACGGATACACACAGTTTGGAAGTAGAGAAAGTGTCAGACAAAACCTTAGATCTCTAACCCACTAGATAGCTGCGCATGCGCGATTTAAGAGTGACTTCAAACATATGCAATGCACACCTTCTTCTCGTGCACACTGTAAAAATAAGTGTAAGTTAACACCAAAGAAGGTGGCAGCTGAGCTGCTTTTACTGTAAAAGTATACGTATGTTAACACCAAAAGTAGTGGCAGTTGAGCTCAGCTACCTTCCTACTAAACAACTTGAGGCCAACATTTCTTCAGTGACAAATGTTAAAGCATTTCTACCTGTGATTGTTGTAGTTTTTCTCTGAATCAATACAATCGAATAGAAAATAGCTTTTTAAAAGAAGTTTACATGTTACACCAAAATAAGTGGCAGTTCAGCTGCCCCCAAATCTGGTGTAAAGTTACACGTATATTTTACAATGTACTTGCACATTAGTAAATATGACCCAGGTTAAGTCGCAAGCTATAGCCTCTATTTTATGGTACCAAGAAGAAGAAAACTAATCAAGAACAGAGATCATACAACTATTGCAAGGTACAAATGCAAGCGAGAAGAAAGATAGATAAAAGAAGAAATTAACACATTCACAGATCGACGCCTCAATACGATACCAAGAGAAAGGCATACATGAACAGAGATCAACTAGCAAGGGTCATATACAATTAAGAATTGGCAGCTATCACTCTTCCTCAACGAGACCAATGTCAAACTGGAAGGTACTCAAATCAATTCACAAGAGAGATTCTCTATTCAGATAATTTTGAGCTCGCAAGAACTCAAACAACTTGAGGTCAACATTTCTCAAGTGATAAATGTTAAGTCATCTCTACCTTTGGTGTCAACTCACACACTTTTTTACATTGAGCGCAGCCCAGCTGCCACCTATTTTGGTGTTAACTTACACTTATTCTTACTGTGTATACGAGAATTACGTACTTCTCGCATATATATATGCGTGAAGTCACCCTAAAAGCGTACATGCGCAGCTATCTAGTGGGTTCGATGTCTAAGGTTTTGTCTGACACTTCTTCTACGTCCATACTTTGTGTATGCGAGAAGCAAGCTTCTTGTACATTTATAAATGAGCCGTGGCATGTGATTTCCAACAATGTGGCATTTTGACAAGTGTAGACTCAGACCAGCCTGTGCAGCATCCCTTTACGCTTAGAAACCCCAAATGATGTTCAGTCAGTAGCTAAACATTCATACAATATTCAAGCGACTAGCAAAGGCTCTGATCAGACTGCGCGTATGTGCAGGCTGATCTGAGGCTTTGATGGTCGCACATACCACATTGTTGGAAATCTCATGTCGTGGCTCAAATATACTTTGAGTGTGTTTGCATGCTCTGGTACTCTGTGAATATTTGGTTCTGGCAGAAAGAAGACTGGTGTTATTAGAGTTGTTTCACTTTCAAAATAAACGGCGACTTACTGTGTGTGTTCCCAACAAATCTTGAAAATCTACAACGCCTAGATCTTTCATAATTGGCAAAATAGTTGGAGCGTTATAGGCTAGACGTTAAAATGGCGGGCTCTGACTGACGTCGGTTTCCATGACGCTAACGTCGGCTCAAAGTAACGTCAGATACGTTGGCACCTAGCAAACCAGAAATACAGGTTTATAAGGTTGATTCCATGTTCTAGCTTCAAACGCAAGTGGGCCAGCACAAGAGATTCTGGTGCTCATCGTATGGGCGATCAGCAATCGCTCATACAGTTCTTAGCATTCACACAGCCTCGCCAGAGCCTTCGCTCCACGGATACACACAGTTTGGAAGTAGAGAAAGTGTCAGACAAAACCTTAGATCTCTAACCCACTAGATAGCTGCGCATGCGCGATTTAAGAGTGACTTCAAACATATGCAATGCATACCTTCTCCTCGTGCACACTGTAAAAATAAGTGTAAGTTAACACCAAAGAAGGTGGCAGCTGAGCTGTTTTTACTGTAAAAGTATACGTATGTTAAAACACCAAAAGTGGTGGCAGTTGAGCTCAGCTACCTTTTTACTGAACAACATTAGGCCGACATTTCTTCAGTGACAAATGTTAAAGCATTTCTACCTGTGATTGTTGTAGTTTTTCTCTGAATCAATACAATCGAATAGAAAATAGCTTTTTAAAAGAAGTTTACATGTTACACCAAAATAAGTGGCAGTTCAGCTGCCTCCAAATCTGGTGTAAAGTTACACATATATTTTACAATGTACTTGCACATTAGTAAATATGACCCAGGTTAAGTCGCAAGCTATAGCCTCTATTTTATGGTACCAAGAAGAAGAAAACTAAACAAGAACAGAGATCATACAACTATTGCAAGGTACAAATGCAAGCGAGAAGAAAGATAGATAAAAGAAGAAATTAACACATTCACAGATCAACGCCTCAATACGATACCAAGAGAAAGGCATATAATAACAGAGATCAACTAGCAAGGGTCATATACAATTAAGAATTGGCAGCTAACACTCTTCCTCAACGAGACCAATGTCAAACTGGAAGCTGCTCAAATAAATTCACAAGAGAGATTCTCTATTCAGATAATTTAGAGCTCGCAAGAACTCAAACAACTTGAGGTCAACATTTCTCAAGTGATAAATGTTAAGTCATTTCTACCTTTGGTGTCAACTCACACACTTTTTTACATTGGGCGCAGCCCAGCTGCCACCTATTTTGGTTTTTAACTTACACTTATTCTTACTGTGTATACGAGAATTACGTACTTCTCGCATTTTTATGCGTGAAGTCACCCTAAAAGCGTACATGCGCAGCTTTCTAGTGGGTTCGATGTCTAAGGTTTTTTCTGACACTTCTTCTACGTCCATACTTTGTGTATGCAAGAAGCGAAATGAGCCGTGGCTTGTGATTTCCAACAATGTGGCATTTTGACAAGTGTAGACTCAGACCAGCCTGTGCAGCATCCCTTTACGCTTAGAAACCCCAAATGATGTTCAGTCAGTAGCTAAACATTCATAGAATATTCAAGCGACTAGCAAAGGCTCTGATCAGACTGCGCGTATGTGCAGGCTGATCTGAGGCTTTGATGGTCGCACATACCACATTGTTGGAAATCTCATGTCGCAGCTCAAATATACTTTAAGTGTGTTTGCATGCTCTGGTCCTCTGTGAATATTTGGTTCTGGCAGAAAGAAGACTGGTGTTATTAGAGTTGTTTCACTTTCAAAATAAACGGCGACTTACTGTGTGTGTTCCCAACAAATCTTGAAAATCTACAACGCCTAGATCTTTCATAATTGGCAAAATAGTTGGAGCGTTATAGGCTAGACGTTAAAATGGCGGGCTCTGACTGACGTCGGTTTCCATGACGCTAACGTCGGCTCAAAGTAACGTCAGATACGTTGGCACCTAGCAAACCAGAAAGACAGGTCTATAAGGTTGATTCCATGTTCTAGCTTCAAACGCAAGTGGGCCAGCACAAGAGATTCTGGTACTCATCGTATGGGCGACCAGCAATCGCTCATACAATTCTTAGCATTCACACAGCCTCGCCAGAGCCTTCGCTCCACGGATACACACAGTTTGGAAGTAGAGAAAGTGTCAGACAAAACCTTAGATCTCTAACCCACTAGATAGCTGCGCATGCGCGATTTAAGGGTGACTTCAAACATATGCAATGCACACCTTCTTCTCGTGCACACTGTAAAAATAAGTGTAAGTTAACACCAAAGAAGGTGGCAGCTGAGCTGCTTTTACTGTAAAAGTATACGTATGTTAACACCAAAAGTAGTGGCAGTTGAGCTCAGCTACCTTCCTACTAAACAACTTGAGGCCAACATTTCTTCAGTGACAAATGTTAAAGCATTTCTACCTGTGATTGTTGTAGTTTTTCTCTGAATCAATACAATCGAATAGAGAATAGCTTTTTAAAAGAAGTTTACATGTTACACCAAAATAAGTGGCAGTTCAGCTGCCCCCAAATCTGGTGTAAAGTTACACGTATATTTTACAATGTACTTGCACATTAGTAAATATGACCCAGGTTAAGTCGCAAGCTATAGCCTCTATTTTATGGTACCAAGAAGAAGAAAACTAATCAAGAACAGAGATCATACAACTATTGCAAGGTACAAATGCAAGCGAGAAGAAAGATAGATAAAAGAAGAAATTAACACATTCACAGATCGACGCCTCAATACGATACCAAGAGAAAGGCATACATGAACAGAGATCAACTAGCAAGGGTCATATACAATTAAGAATTGGCAGCTATCACTCTTCCTCAACGAGACCAATGTCAAACTGGAAGGTACTCAAATCAATTCACAAGAGAGATTCTCTATTCAGATAATTTTGAGCTCGCAAGAACTCAAACAACTTGAGGTCAACATTTCTCAAGTGATAAATGTTAAGTCATCTCTACCTTTGGTGTCAACTCACACACTTTTTTACATTGAGCGCAGCCCAGCTGCCACCTATTTTGGTGTTAACTTACACTTATTCTTACTGTGTATACGAGAATTACGTACTTCTCGCATATATATATGCGTGAAGTCACCCTAAAAGCGTACATGCGCAGCTATCTAGTGGGTTCGATGTCTAAGGTTTTGTCTGACACTTCTTCTACGTCCATACTTTGTGTATGCGAGAAGCAAGCTTCTTGTACATTTATAAATGAGCCGTGGCATGTGATTTCCAACAATGTGGCATTTTGACAAGTGTAGACTCAGACCAGCCTGTGCAGCATCCCTTTACGCTTAGAAACCCCAAATGATGTTCAGTCAGTAGCTAAACATTCATACAATATTCAAGCGACTAGCAAAGGCTCTGATCAGACTGCGCGTATGTGCAGGCTGATCTGAGGCTTTGATGGTCGCACATACCACATTGTTGGAAATCTCATGTCGTGGCTCAAATATACTTTGAGTGTGTTTGCATGCTCTGGTACTCTGTGAATATTTGGTTCTGGCAGAAAGAAGACTGGTGTTATTAGAGTTGTTTCACTTTCAAAATAAACGGCGACTTACTGTGTGTGTTCCCAACAAATCTTGAAAATCTACAACGCCTAGATCTTTCATAATTGGCAAAATAGTTGGAGCGTTATAGGCTAGACGTTAAAATGGCGGGCTCTGACTGACGTCGGTTTCCATGACGCTAACGTCGGCTCAAAGTAACGTCAGATACGTTGGCACCTAGCAAACCAGAAATACAGGTTTATAAGGTTGATTCCATGTTCTAGCTTCAAACGCAAGTGGGCCAGCACAAGAGATTCTGGTGCTCATCGTATGGGCGATCAGCAATCGCTCATACAGTTCTTAGCATTCACACAGCCTCGCCAGAGCCTTCGCTCCACGGATACACACAGTTTGGAAGTAGAGAAAGTGTCAGACAAAACCTTAGATCTTTAACCCACTAGATAGCTGCGCATGCGCGATTTAAGAGTGACTTCAAACATATGCAATGCATACCTTCTCCTCGTGCACACTGTAAAAATAAGTGTAAGTTAACACCAAAGAAGGTGGCAGCTGAGCTGTTTTTACTGTAAAAGTATACGTATGTTAAAACACCAAAAGTGGTGGCAGTTGAGCTCAGCTACCTTTTTACTGAACAACATTAGGCCGACATTTCTTCAGTGACAAATGTTAAAGCATTTCTACCTGTCATTGTTGTAGTTTTTCTCTGAATCAATACAATCGAATAGAAAATAGCTTTTTAAAAGAAGTTTACATGTTACACCAAAATAAGTGGCAGTTCAGCTGCCTCCAAATCTGGTGTAAAGTTACACGTATATTTTACAATGTACTTGCACATTAGTAAATATGACCCAGGTTAAGTCGCAAGCTATAGCCTCTATTTTATGGTACCAAGAAGAAGAAAACTAAACAAGAACAGAGATCATACAACTATTGCAAGGTACAAATGCAAGCGAGAAGAAAGATAGATAAAAGAAGAAATTAACACATTCACAGATCAACGCCTCAATACGATACCAAGAGAAAGGCATATAATAACAGAGATCAACTAGCAAGGGTCATATACAATTAAGAATTGGCAGCTAACACTCTTCCTCAACGAGACCAATGTCAAACTGGAAGCTGCTCAAATAAATTCACAAGAGAGATTCTCTATTCAGATAATTTAGAGCTCGCAAGAACTCAAACAACTTGAGGTCAACATTTCTCAAGTGATAAATGTTAAGTCATTTCTACCTTTGGTGTCAACTCACACACTTTTTTACATTGGGCGCAGCCCAGCTGCCACCTATTTTGGTGTTAACTTACACTTATTCTTACTGTGTATACGAGAATTACGTACTTCTCGCATTTTTATGCGTGAAGTCACCCTAAAAGCGTACATGCGCAGCTTTCTAGTGGGTTCGATGTCTAAGGTTTTTTCTGACACTTCTTCTACGTCCATACTTTGTGTATGCAAGAAGCGAAATGAGCCGTGGCTTGTGATTTCCAACAATGTGGCATTTTGACAAGTGTAGACTCAGACCAGCCTGTGCAGCATCCCTTTACGCTTAGAAACCCCAAATGATGTTCAGTCAGTAGCTAAACATTCATAGAATATTCAAGCGACTAGCAAAGGCTCTGATCAGACTGCGCGTATGTGCAGGCTGATCTGAGGCTTTGATGGTCGCACATACCACATTGTTGGAAATCTCATGTCGCAGCTCAAATATACTTTAAGTGTGTTTGCATGCTCTGGTCCTCTGTGAATATTTGGTTCTGGCAGAAAGAAGACTGGTGTTATTAGAGTTGTTTCACTTTCAAAATAAACGGCGACTTACTGTGTGTGTTCCCAACAAATCTTGAAAATCTACAACGCCTAGATCTTTCATAATTGGCAAAATAGTTGGAGCGTTATAGGCTAGACGTTAAAATGGCGGGCTCTGACTGACGTCGGTTTCCATGACGCTAACGTCGGCTCAAAGTAACGTCAGATACGTTGGCACCTAGCAAACCAGAAAGACAGGTCTATAAGGTTGATTCCATGTTCTAGCTTCAAACGCAAGTGGGCCAGCACAAGAGATTCTGGTACTCATCGTATGGGCGACCAGCAATCGCTCATACAATTCTTAGCATTCACACAGCCTCGCCAGAGCCTTCGCTCCACGGATACACACAGTTTGGAAGTAGAGAAAGTGTCAGACAAAACCTTAGATCTCTAACCCACTAGATAGCTGCGCATGCGCGGTTTAAGAGTGACTTCAAACATATGCAATGCACACCTTCTTCTCGTGCACACTGTAAAAATAAGTGTAAGTTAACACCAAAGAAGGTGGCAGCTGAGCTGCTTTTACTGTAAAAGTATACGTATGTTAACACCAAAAGTAGTGGCAGTTGAGCTCAGCTACCTTCCTACTAAACAACTTGAGGCCAACATTTCTTCAGTGACAAATGTTAAAGCATTTCTACCTGTGATTGTTGTAGTTTTTCTCTGAATCAATACAATCGAATAGAAAATAGCTTTTTAAAAGAAGTTTACATGTTACACCAAAATAAGTGGCAGTTCAGCTGCCCCCAAATCTGGTGTAAAGTTACACGTATATTTTACAATGTACTTGCACATTAGTAAATATGACCCAGGTTAAGTCGCAAGCTATAGCCTCTATTTTATGGTACCAAGAAGAAGAAAATTAATCAAGAACAGAGATCATACAACTATTGCAAGGTACAAATGCAAGCGAGAAGAAAGATAGATAAAAGAAGAAATTAACACATTCACAGATCGACGCCTCAATACGATACCAAGAGAAAGGCATACATGAACAGAGATCAACTAGCAAGGGTCATATACAATTAAGAATTGGCAGCTATCACTCTTCCTCAACGAGACCAATGTCAAACTGGAAGGTACTCAAATCAATTCACAAGAGAGATTCTCTATTCAGATAATTTTGAGCTCGCAAGAACTCAAACAACTTGAGGTCAACATTTCTCAAGTGATAAATGTTAAGTCATCTCTACCTTTGGTGTCAACTCACACACTTTTTTACATTGAGCGCAGCCCAGCTGCCACCTATTTTGGTGTTAACTTACACTTATTCTTACTGTGTATACGAGAATTACGTACTTCTCGCATATATATATGCGTGAAGTCACCCTAAAAGCGTACATGCGCAGCTATCTAGTGGGTTCGATGTCTAAGGTTTTGTCTGACACTTCTTCTACGTCCATACTTTGTGTATGCGAGAAGCAAGCTTCTTGTACATTTATAAATGAGCCGTGGCATGTGATTTCCAACAATGTGGCATTTTGACAAGTGTAGACTCAGACCAGCCTGTGCAGCATCCCTTTACGCTTAGAAACCCCAAATGATGTTCAGTCAGTAGCTAAACATTCATACAATATTCAAGCGACTAGCAAAGGCTCTGATCAGACTGCGCGTATGTGCAGGCTGATCTGAGGCTTTGATGGTCGCACATACCACATTGTTGGAAATCTCATGTCGCGGCTCAAATATACTTTGAGTGTGTTTGCATGCTCTGGTACTCTGTGAATATTTGGTTCTGGCAGAAAGAAGACTGGTGTTATTAGAGTTGTTTCACTTTCAAAATAAACGGCGACTTACTGTGTGTGTTCCCAACAAATCTTGAAAATCTACAACGCCTAGATCTTTCATAATTGGCAAAATAGTTGGAGCGTTATAGGCTAGACGTTAAAATGGCGGGCTCTGACTGACGTCGGTTTCCATGACGCTAACGTCGGCTCAAAGTAACGTCAGATACGTTGGCACCTAGCAAACCAGAAATACAGGTTTATAAGGTTGATTCCATGTTCTAGCTTCAAACGCAAGTGGGCCAGCACAAGAGATTCTGGTACTCATCGTATGGGCGACCAGCAATCGCTCATACAGTTCTTAGCATTCACACAGCCTCGCCAGAGCCTTCGCTCCACGGATACACACAGTTTGGAAGTAGAGAAAGTGTCAGACAAAACCTTAGATCTCTAACCCACTAGATAGCTGCGCATGCGCGATTTAAGAGTGACTTCAAACATATGCAATGCATACCTTCTCCTCGTGCACACTGTAAAAATAAGTGTAAGTTTACACCAAAGAAGGTGGCAGCTGAGCTGTTTTTACTGTAAAAGTATACGTATGTTAAAACACCAAAAGTGGTGGCAGTTGAGCTCAGCTACCTTTTACTGAACAACATTAGGCCGACATTTCTTCAGTGACAAATGTTAAAGCATTTCTACCTGTGATTGTTGTAGTTTTTCTCTGAATCAATACAATCGAATAGAAAATAGCTTTTTAAAAGAAGTTTACATGTTACACCAAAATAAGTGGCAGTTCAGCTGCCTCCAAATCTGGTGTAAAGTTACACGTATATTTTACAATGTACTTGCACATTAGTAAATATGACCCAGGTTAAGTCGCAAGCTATAGCCTCTATTTTATGGTACCAAGAAGAAGAAAACTAAACAAGAACAGAGATCATACAACTATTGCAAGGTACAAATGCAAGCGAGAAGAAAGATAGATAAAAGAAGAAATTAACACATTCACAGATCAACGCCTCAATACGATACCAAGAGAAAGGCATATAATAACAGAGATCAACTAGCAAGGGTCATATACAATTAAGAATTGGCAGCTAACACTCTTCCTCAACGAGACCAATGTCAAACTGGAAGCTGCTCAAATAAATTCACAAGAGAGATTCTCTATTCAGATAATTTAGAGCTCGCAAGAACTCAAACAACTTGAGGTCAACATTTCTCAAGTGATAAATGTTAAGTCATTTCTACCTTTGGTGTCAACTCACACACTTTTTTACATTGGGCGCAGCCCAGCTGCCACCTATTTTGGTGTTAACTTACACTTATTCTTACTGTGTATACGAGAATTACGTACTTCTCGCATTTTTATGCGTGAAGTCACCATAAAAGCGTACATGCGCAGCTTTCTAGTGGGTTCGATGTCTAAGGTTTTTTCTGACACTTCTTCTACGTCCATACTTTGTGTATGCAAGAAGCGAAATGAGCCGTGGCTTGTGATTTCCAACAATGTGGCATTTTGACAAGTGTAGACTCAGACCAGCCTTTGCAGCATCCCTTTACGCTTAGAAACCCCAAATGATGTTCAGTCAGTAGCTAAACATTCATAGAATATTCAAGCGACTAGCAAAGGCTCTGATCAGACTGCGCGTATGTGCAGGCTGATCTGAGGCTTTGATGGTCGCACATACCACATTGTTGGAAATCTCATGTCGCAGCTCAAATATACTTTAAGTGTGTTTGCATGCTCTGGTCCTCTGTGAATATTTGGTTCTGGCAGAAAGAAGACTGGTGTTATTAGAGTTGTTTCACTTTCAAAATAAACGGCGACTTACTGTGTGTGTTCCCAACAAATCTTGAAAATCTACAACGCCTAGATCTTTCATAATTGGCAAAATAGTTGGAGCGTTATAGGCTAGACGTTAAAATGGCGGGCTCTGACTGACGTCGGTTTCCATGACGCTAACGTCGGCTCAAAGTAACGTCAGATACGTTGGCACCTAGCAAACCAGAAAGACAGGTCTATAAGGTTGATTCCATGTTCTAGCTTCAAACGCAAGTGGGCCAGCACAAGAGATTCTGGTACTCATCGTATGGGCGACCAGCAATCGCTCATACAATTCTTAGCATTCACACAGCCTCGCCAGAGCCTTCGCTCCACGGATACACACAGTTTGGAAGTAGAGAAAGTGTCAGACAAAACCTTAGATCTCTAACCCACTAGATAGCTGCGCATGCGCGATTTAAGAGTGACTTCAAACATATGCAATGCACACCTTCTTCTCGTGCACACTGTAAAAATAAGTGTAAGTTAACACCAAAGAAGGTGGCAGCTGAGCTGCTTTTACTGTAAAAGTATACGTATGTTAACACCAAAAGTAGTGGCAGTTGAGCTCAGCTACCTTCCTACTAAACAACTTGAGGCCAACATTTCTTCAGTGACAAATGTTAAAGCATTTCTACCTGTGATTGTTGTAGTTTTTCTCTGAATCAATACAATCGAATAGAAAATAGCTTTTTAAAAGAAGTTTACATGTTACACCAAAATAAGTGGCAGTTCAGCTGCCCCCAAATCTGGTGTAAAGTTACACGTATATTTTACAATGTACTTGCACATTAGTAAATATGACCCAGGTTAAGTCGCAAGCTATAGCCTCTATTTTATGGTACCAAGAAGAAGAAAACTAAACAAGAACAGAGATCATACAACTATTGCAAGGTACAAATGCAAGCGAGAAGAAAGATAGATAAAAGAAGAAATTAACACATTCACAGATCGACGCCTCAATACGATACCAAGAGAAAGGCATACATGAACAGAGATCAACTAGCAAGGGTCATATACAATTAAGAATTGGCAGCTATCACTCTTCCTCAACGAGACCAATGTCAAACTGGAAGGTACTCAAATCAATTCACAAGAGAGATTCTCTATTCAGTTAATTTTGAGCTCGCAAGAACTCAAACAACTTGAGGTCAACATTTCTCAAGTGATAAATGTTAAGTCATCTCTACCTTTGGTGTCAACTCACACACTTTTTTACATTGAGCGCAGCCCAGCTGCCACCTATTTTGGTGTTAACTTACACTTATTCTTACTGTGTATACGAGAATTACGTACTTCTCGCATATATATATATGCGTGAAGTCACCCTAAAAGCGTACATGCGCAGCTATCTAGTGGGTTCGATGTCTAAGGTTTTGTCTGACACTTCTTCTACGTCCATACTTTGTGTATGCGAGAAGCAAGCTTCTTGTACATTTATAAATGAGCCGTGGCATGTGATTTCCAACAATGTGGCATTTTGACAAGTGTAGACTCAGACCAGCCTGTGCAGCATCCCTTTACGCTTAGAAACCCCAAATGATGTTCAGTCAGTAGCTAAACATTCATACAATATTCAAGCGACTAGCAAAGGCTCTGATCAGACTGCGCGTATGTGCAGGCTGATCTGAGGCTTTGATGGTCGCACATACCACATTGTTGGAAATCTCATGTCGCGGCTCAAATATACTTTGAGTGTGTTTGCATGCTCTGGTACTCTGTGAATATTTGGTTCTGGCAGAAAGAAGACTGGTGTTATTAGAGTTGTTTCACTTTCAAAATAAACGGCGACTTACTGTGTGTGTTCCCAACAAATCTTGAAAATCTACAACGCCTAGATCTTTCATAATTGGCAAAATAGTTGGAGCGTTATAGGCTAGACGTTAAAATGGCGGGCTCTGACTGACGTCGGTTTCCATGACGCTAACGTCGGCTCAAAGTAACGTCAGATACGTTGGCACCTAGCAAACCAGAAATACAGGTTTATAAGGTTGATTCCATGTTCTAGCTTCAAACGCAAGTGGGCCAGCACAAGAGATTCTGGTGCTCATCGTATGGGCGATCAGCAATCGCTCATACAGTTCTAAGCATTCACACAGCCTCGCCAGAGCCTTCGCTCCACGGATACACACAGTTTGGAAGTAGAGAAAGTGTCAGACAAAACCTTAGATCTCTAACCCACTAGATAGCTGCGCATGCGCGATTTAAGAGTGACTTCAAACATATGCAATGCATACCTTCTCCTCGTGCACACTGTAAAAATAAGTGTAAGTTAACACCAAAGAAGGTGGCAGCTGAGCTGTTTTTACTGTAAAAGTATACGTATGTTAAAACACCAAAAGTGGTGGCAGTTGAGCTCAGCTACCTTTTTACTGAACAACATTAGGCCGACATTTCTTCAGTGACAAATGTTAAAGCATTTCTACCTGTGATTGTTGTAGTTTTTCTCTGAATCGATACAATCGAATAGAAAATAGCTTTTTAAAAGAAGTTTACATGTTACACCAAAATAAGTGGCAGTTCAGCTGCCTCCAAATCTGGTGTAAAGTTACACGTATATTTTACAATGTACTTGCACATTAGTTAATATGACCCAGGTTAAGTCGCAAGCTATAGCCTCTATTTTATGGTACCAAGAAGAAGAAAACTAAACAAGAACAGAGATCATACAACTATTGCAAGGTACAAATGCAAGCGAGAAGAAAGATAGATAAAAGAAGAAATTAACACATTCACAGATCAACGCCTCAATACGATACCAAGAGAAAGGCATATAATAACAGAGATCAACTAGCAAGGGTCATATACAATTAAGAATTGGCAGCTAACACTCTTCCTCAACGAGACCAATGTCAAACTGGAAGCTGCTCAAATAAATTCACAAGAGAGATTCTCTATTCAGATAATTTAGAGTTCGCAAGAACTCAAACAACTTGAGGTCAACATTTCTCAAGTGATAAATGTTAAGTCATTTCTACCTTTGGTGTCAACTCACACACTTTTTTACATTGGGCGCAGCCCAGCTGCCACCTATTTTGGTGTTAACTTACACTTATTCTTACTGTGTATACGAGAATTACGTACTTCTCGCATTTTTATGCGTGAAGTCACCCTAAAAGCGTACATGCGCAGCTTTCTAGTGGGTTCGATGTCTAAGGTTTTTTCTGACACTTCTTCGACGTCCATACTTTGTGTATGCAAGAAGCGAAATGAGCCGTGGCTTGTGATTTCCAACAATGTGGCATTTTGACAAGTGTAGACTCAGACCAGCCTGTGCAGCATCCCTTTACGCTTAGAAACCCCAAATGATGTTCAGTCAGTAGCTAAACATTCATAGAATATTCAAGCGACTAGCAAAGGCTCTGATCAGACTGCGCGTATGTGCAGGCTGATCTGAGGCTTTGATGGTCGCACATACCACATTGTTGGAAATCTCATGTCGCAGCTCAAATATACTTTAAGTGTGTTTGCATGCTCTGGTCCTCTGTGAATATTTGGTTCTGGCAGAAAGAAGACTGGTGTTATTAGAGTTGTTTCACTTTCAAAACAAACGGCGACTTACTGTGTGTGTTCCCAACAAATCTTGAAAATCTACAACGCCTAGATCTTTCATAATTGGCAAAATAGTTGGAGCGTTAAAGGCTAGACGTTAAAATGGCGGGCTCTGACTGACGTCGGTTTCCATGACGCTAACGTCGGCTCAAAGTAACGTCAGATACGTTGGCACCTAGCAAACCAGAAAGACAGGTCTATAAGGTTGATTCCATGTTCTAGCTTCAAACGCAAGTGGGCCAGCACAAGAGATTCTGGTACTCATCGTATGGGCGACCAGCAATCGCTCATACAATTCTTAGCATTCACACAGCCTCGCCAGAGCCTTCGCTCCACGGATACACACAGTTTGGAAGTAGAGAAAGTGTCAGACAAAACCTTAGATCTCTAACCCACTAGATAGCTGCGCATGCGCGATTTAAGAGTGACTTCAAACATATGCAATGCACACCTTCTTCTCGTGCACACTGTAAAAATAAGTGTAAGTTAACACCAAAGAAGGTGGCAGCTGAGCTGCTTTTACTGTAAAAGTATACGTATGTTAACACCAAAAGTAATGGCAGTTGAGCTCAGCTACCTTCCTACTAAACAACTTGAGGCCAACATTTCTTCAGTGACAAATGTTAAAGCATTTCTACCTGTGATTGTTGTAGTTTTTCTCTGAATCAATACAATCGAATAGAAAATAGCTTTTTAAAAGAAGTTTACATGTTACACCAAAATAAGTGGCAGTTCAGCTGCCCCCAAATCTGGTGTAAAGTTACACGTATATTTTACAATGTACTTGCACATTAGTAAATATGACCCAGGTTAAGTCGCAAGCTATAGCCTCTATTTTATGGTACCAAGAAGAAGAAAACTAATCAAGAACAGAGATCATACAACTATTGCAAGGTACAAATGCAAGCGAGAAGAAAGATAGATAAAAGAAGAAATTAACACATTCACAGATCGACGCCTCAATACGATACCAAGAGAAAGGCATACATGAACAGAGATCAACTAGCAAGGGTCATATACAATTAAGAATTGGCAGCAATCACTCTTCCTCAACGAGACCAATGTCAAACTGGAAGGTACTCAAATCAATTCACAAGAGAGATTCTCTATTCAGATAATTTTGAGCTCGCAAGAACTCAAACAACTTGAGGTCAACATTTCTCAAGTGATAAATGTTAAGTCATCTCTACCTTTGGTGTCAACTCACACACTTTTTTACATTGAGCGCAGCCCAGCTGCCACCTATTTTGGTGTTAACTTACACTTATTCTTACTGTGTATACGAGAATTACGTACTTCTCGCATATATATATGCGTGAAGTCACCCTAAAAGCGTACATGCGCAGCTATCTAGTGGGTTCGATGTCTAAGGTTTTGTCTGACACTTCTTCTACGTCCATACTTTGTGTATGCGAGAAGCAAGCTTCTTGTACATTTATAAATGAGCCGTGGCATGTGATTTCCAACAATGTGGCATTTTGACAAGTGTAGACTCAGACCAGCCTGTGCAGCATCCCTTTACGCTTAGAAACCCCAAATGATGTTCAGTCAGTAGCTAAACATTCATACAATATTCAAGCGACTAGCAAAGGCTCTGATCAGACTGCGCGTATGTGCAGGCTGATCTGAGGCTTTGATGGTCGCACATACCACATTGTTGGAAATCTCATGTCGCGGCTCAAATATACTTTGAGTGTGTTTGCATGCTCTGGTACTCTGTGAATATTTGGTTCTGGCAGAAAGAAGACTGGTGTTATTAGAGTTGTTTCACTTTCAAAATAAACGGCGACTTACTGTGTGTGTTCCCAACAAATCTTGAAAATCTACAACGCCTAGATCTTTCATAATTGGCAAAATAGTTGGAGCGTTATAGGCTAGACGTTAAAATGGCGGGCTCTGACTGACGTCGGTTTCCATGACGCTATCGTCGGCTCAAAGTAACGTCAGATACGTTGGCACCTAGCAAACCAGAAATACAGGTTTATAAGGTTGATTCCATGTTCTAGCTTCAAACGCAAGTGGGCCAGCACAAGAGATTCTGGTGCTCATCGTATGGGCGATCAGCAATCGCTCATACAGTTCTTAGCATTCACACAGCCTCGCCAGAGCCTTCGCTCCACGGATACACACAGTTTGGAAGTAGAGAAAGTGTCAGACAAAACCTTAGATCTCTAACCCACTAGATAGCTGCGCATGCGCGATTTAAGAGTGACTTCAAACATATGCAATGCATACCTTCTCCTCGTGCACACTGTAAAAATAAGTGTAAGTTAACACCAAAGAAGGTGGCAGCTGAGCTGTTTTTACTGTAAAAGTATACGTATGTTAAAACACCAAAAGTGGTGGCAGTTGAGCTCAGCTACCTTTTTACTGAACAACATTAGGCCGACATTTCTTCAGTGACAAATGTTAAAGCATTTCTACCTGTGATTGTTGTAGTTTTTCTCTGAATCAATACAATCGAATAGAAAATAGCTTTTTAAAAGAAGTTTACATGTTACACCAAAATAAGTGGCAGTTCAGCTGCCTCCAAATCTGGTGTAAAGTTACACGTATATTTTACAATGTACTTGCACATTAGTAAATATGACCCAGGTTAAGTCGCAAGTTATAGCCTCTATTTTATGGTACCAAGAAGAAGAAAACTAAACAAGAACAGAGATCATACAACTATTGCAAGGTACAAATGCAAGCGAGAAGAAAGATAGATAAAAGAAGAAATTAACACATTCACAGATCAACGCCTCAATACGATACCAAGAGAAAGGCATATAATAACAGAGATCAACTAGCAAGGGTCATATACAATTAAGAATTGGCAGCTAACACTCTTCCTCAACGAGACCAATGTCAAACTGGAAGCTGCTCAAATAAATTCACAAGAGAGATTCTCTATTCAGATAATTTTGAGCTCGCAAGAACTCAAACAACTTGAGGTCAACATTTCTCAAGTGATAAATGTTAAGTCATCTCTACCTTTGGTGTCAACTCACACACTTTTTTACATTGGGCGCAGCCCAGCTGCCACCTATTTTGGTGTTAACTTACACTTATTCTTACTGTGTATACGAGAATTACGTACTTCTCGCATTTTTATGCGTGAAGTCACCCTAAAAGCGTACATGCGCAGCTTTCTAGTGGGTTCGATGTCTAAGGTTTTTTCTGACACTTCTTCTACGTCCATACTTTGTGTATGCAAGAAGCGAAATGAGCCGTGGCTTGTGATTTCCAACAATGTGGCATTTTGACAAGTGTAGACTCAGACCAGCCTGTGCAGCATCCCTTTACGCTTAGAAACCCCAAATGATGTTCAGTCAGTAGCTAAACATTCATAGAATATTCAAGCGACTAGCAAAGGCTCTGATCAGACTGCGCGTATGTGCAGGCTGATCTGAGGCTTTGATGGTCGCACATACCACATTGTTGGAAATCTCATGTCGCAGCTCAAATATACTTTAAGTGTGTTTGCATGCTCTGGTCCTCTGTGAATATTTGGTTCTGGCAGAAAGAAGACTGGTGTTATTAGAGTTGTTTCACTTTCAAAATAAACGGCGACTTACTGTGTGTGTTCCCAACAAATCTTGAAAATCTACAACGCCTAGATCTTTCATAATTGGCAAAATAGTTGGAGCGTTATAGGCTAGACGTTAAAATGGCGGGCTCTGACTGACGTCGGTTTCCATGACGCTAACGTCGGCTCAAAGTAACGTCAGATACGTTGGCACCTAGCAAACCAGAAAGACAGGTCTATAAGGTTGATTCCATGTTCTAGCTTCAAACGCAAGTGGGCCAGCACAAGAGATTCTGGTACTCATCGTATGGGCGACCAGCAATCGCTCATACAATTCTTAGCATTCACACAGCCTCGCCAGAGCCTTCGCTCCACGGATACACACAGTTTGGAAGTAGAGAAAGTGTCAGACAAAACCTTAGATCTCTAACCCACTAGATAGCTGCGCATGCGCGATTTAAGAGTGACTTCAAACATATGCAATGCACACCTTCTTCTCGTGCACACTGTAAAAATAAGTGTAAGTTAACACCAAAGAAGGTGGCAGCTGAGCTGCTTTTACTGTAAAAGTATACGTATGTTAACACCAAAAGTAGTGGCAGTTGAGCTCAGCTACCTTCCTACTAAACAACTTGAGGCCAACATTTCTTCAGTGACAAATGTTAAAGCATTTCTACCTGTGATTGTTGTAGTTTTTCTCTGAATCAATACAATCGAATAGAAAATAGCTTTTTAAAAGAAGTTTACATGTTAGACCAAAATAAGTGGCAGTTCAGCTGCCCCCAAATCTGGTGTAAAGTTACACGTATATTTTACAATGTACTTGCACATTAGTAAATATGACCCAGGTTAAGTCGCAAGCTATAGCCTCTATTTTATGGTACCAAGAAGAAGAAAACTAATCAAGAACAGAGATCATACAACTATTGCAAGGTACAAATGCAAGCGAGAAGAAAGATAGATAAAAGAAGAAATTAACACATTCACAGATCGACGCCTCAATACGATACCAAGAGAAAGGCATACATGAACAGAGATCAACTAGCAAGGGTCATATACAATTAAGAATTGGCAGCTATCACTCTTCCTCAACGAGACCGATGTCAAACTGGAAGGTACTCAAATCAATTCACAAGAGAGATTCTCTATTCAGATAATTTTGAGCTCGCAAGAACTCAAACAACTTGAGGTCAACATTTCTCAAGTGATAAATGTTAAGTCATCTCTACCTTTGGTGTCAACTCACACACTTTTTTACATTGAGCGCAGCCCAGCTGCCACCTATTTTGGTGTTAACTTACACTTATTCTTACTGTGTATACGAGAATTACGTACTTCTCGCATATATATATGCGTGAAGTCACCCTAAAAGCGTACATGCGCTGCTATCTAGTGGGTTAGATGTCTAAGGTTTTGTCTGACACTTCTTCTACGTCCATACTTTGTGTATGCGAGAAGCAAGCTTCTTGTACATTTATAAATGAGCCGTGGCATGTGACTTCCAACAATGTGGCATTTTGACAAGTGTAGACTCAGACCAGCCTGTGCAGCATCCCTTTACGCTTAGAAACCCCAAATGATGTTCAGTCAGTAGCTAAACATTCATACAATATTCAAGCGACTAGCAAAGGCTCTGATCAGACTGCGCGTATGTGCAGGCTGATCTGAGGCTTTGATGGTCGCACATACCACATTGTTGGAAATCTCATGTCGCGGCTCAAATATACTTTGAGTGTGTTTGCATGCTCTGGTACTCTGTGAATATTTGGTTCTGGCAGAAAGAAGACTGGTGTTATTAGAGTTGTTTCACTTTCAAAATAAACGGCGACTTACTGTGTGTGTTCCCAACAAATCTTGAAAATCTACAACGCCTAGATCTTTCATAATTGGCAAAATAGTTGGAGCGTTATAGGCTAGACGTTAAAATGGCGGGCTCTGACTGACGTCGGTTTCCATGACGCTAACGTCGGCTCAAAGTAACGTCAGATACGTTGGCACCTAGCAAACCAGAAATACAGGTTTATAAGGTTGATTCCATGTTCTAGCTTCAAACGCAAGTGGGCCAGCACAAGAGATTCTGGTGCTCATCGTATGGGCGATCAGCAATCGCTCATACAATTCTTAGCATTCACACAGCCTCGCCAGAGCCTTCGCTCCACGGATACACACAGTTTGGAAGTAGAGAAAGTGTCAGACAAAACCTTAGATCTCTAACCCACTAGATAGCTGCGCATGCGCGATTTAAGAGTGACTTCAAACATATGCAATGCATACCTTCTCCTCGTGCACACTGTAAAAATAAGTGTAAGTTAACACCAAAGAAGGTGGCAGCTGAGCTGTTTTTACTGTAAAAGTATACGTATGTTAAAACACCAAAAGTGGTGGCAGTTGAGCTCAGCTACCTTTTACTGAACAACATTAGGCCGACATTTCTTCAGTGACAAATGTTAAAGCATTTCTACCTGTGATTGTTGTAGTTTTTCTCTGAATCAATACAATCGAATAGAAAATAGCTTTTTAAAAGAAGTTTACATGTTACACCAAAATAAGTGGCAGTTCAGCTGCCTCCAAATCTGGTGTAAAGTTACACGTATATTTTACAATGTACTTGCACATTAGTAAATATGACCCAGGTTAAGTCGCAAGCTATAGCCTCTATTTTATGGTACCAAGAAGAAGAAAACTAAACAAGAACAGAGATCATACAACTATTGCAAGGTACAAATGCAAGCGAGAAGAAAGATAGATAAAAGAAGAAATTAACACATTCACAGATCAACGCCTCAATACGATACCAAGAGAAAGGCATATAATAACAGAGATCAACTAGCAAGGGTCATATACAATTAAGAATTGGCAGCTAACACTCTTCCTCAACGAGACCAATGTCAAACTGGAAGCTGCTCAAATAAATTCACAAGAGAGATTCTCTATTCAGATAATTTAGAGCTCGCAAGAACTCAAACAACTTGAGGTCAACATTTCTCAAGTGATAAATGTTAAGTCATTTCTACCTTTGGTGTCAACTCACACACTTTTTTACATTGGGCGCAGCCCAGCTGCCACCTATTTTGGTGTTAACTTACACTTATTCTTACTGTGTATACGAGAATTACGTACTTCTCGCATTTTTATGCGTGAAGTCACCCTAAAAGCGTACATGCGCAGCTTTCTAGTGGGTTCGATGTCTAAGGTTTTTTCTGACACTTCTTCTACGTCCATACTTTGTGTATGCAAGAAGCGAAATGAGCCGTGGCTTGTGATTTCCAACAATGTGGCATTTTGACAAGTGTAGACTCAGACCAGCCTGTGCAGCATCCCTTTACGCTTAGAAACCCCAAATGATGTTCAGTCAGTAGCTAAACATTCATAGAATATTCAAGCGACTAGCAAAGGCTCTGATCAGACTGCGCGTATGTGCATGCTGATCTGAGGCTTTGATGGTCGCACATACCACATTGTTGGAAATCTCATGTCGCAGCTCAAATATACTTTAAGTGTGTTTGCATGCTCTGGTCCTCTGTGAATATTTGGTTCTGGCAGAAAGAAGACTGGTGTTATTAGAGTTGTTTCACTTTCAAAATAAACGGCGACTTACTGTGTGTGTTCCCAACAAATCTTGAAAATCTACAACGCCTAGATCTTTCATAATTGGCAAAATAGTTGGAGCGTTATAGGCTAGACGTTAAAATGGCGGGCTCTGACTGACGTCGGTTTCCATGACGCTAACGTCGGCTCAAAGTAACGTCAGATACGTTGGCACCTAGCAAACCAGAAAGACAGGTCTATAAGGTTGATTCCATGTTCTAGCTTCAAACGCAAGTGGGCCAGCACAAGAGATTCTGGTACTCATCGTATGGGCGACCAGCAATCGCTCATACAATTCTTAGCATTCACACAGCCTCGCCAGAGCCTTCGCTCCACGGATACACACAGTTTGGAAGTAGAGAAAGTGTCAGACAAAACCTTAGATCTCTAACCCACTAGATAGCTGCGCATGCGCGATTTAAGAGTGACTTCAAACATATGCAATGCACACCTTCTTCTCGTGCACACTGTAAAAATAAGTGTAAGTTAACACCAAAGAAGGTGGCAGCTGAGCTGCTTTTACTGTAAAAGTATACGTATGTTAACACCAAAAGTAGTGGCAGTTGAGCTCAGCTACCTTCCTACTAAACAACTTGAGGCCAACATTTCTTCAGTGACAAATGTTAAAGCATTTCTACCTGTGATTGTTGTAGTTTTTCTCTGAATCAATACAATCGAATAGAAAATAGCTTTTTAAAAGAAGTTTACATGTTACACCAAAATAAGTGGCAGTTCAGCTGCCCCCAAATCTGGTGTAAAGTTACACGTATATTTTACAATGTACTTGCACATTAGTAAATATGACCCAGGTTAAGTCGCAAGCTATAGCCTCTATTTTATGGTACCAAGAAGAAGAAAACTAATCAAGAACAGAGATCATACAACTATTGCAAGGTACAAATGCAAGCGAGAAGAAAGATAGATAAAAGAAGAAATTAACACATTCACAGATCGACGCCTCAATACGATACCAAGAGAAAGGCATACATGAACAGAGATCAACTAGCAAGGGTCATATACAATTAAGAATTGGCAGCTATCACTCTTCCTCAACGAGACCAATGTCAAACTGGAAGGTACTCAAATCAATTCACAAGAGAGATTCTCTATTCAGATAATTTTGAGCTCGCAAGAACTCAAACAACTTGAGGTCAACATTTCTCAAGTGATAAATGTTAAGTCATCTCTACCTTTGGTGTCAACTCACACACTTTTTTACATTGAGCGCAGCCCAGCTGCCACCTATTTTGGTGTTAACTTACACTTATTCTTACTGTGTATACGAGAATTACGTACTTCTCGCATATATATATGCGTGAAGTCACCCTAAAAGCGTACATGCGCAGCTATCTAGTGGGTTCGATGTCTAAGGTTTTGTCTGACACTTCTTCTACGTCCATACTTTGTGTATGCGAGAAGCAAGCTTCTTGTACATTTATAAATGAGCCGTGGCATGTGATTTCCAACAATGTGGCATTTTGACAAGTGTAGACTCAGACCAGCCTGTGCAGCATCCCTTTACGCTTAGAAACCCCAAATGATGTTCAGTCAGTAGCTAAACATTCATACAATATTCAAGCGACTAGCAAAGGCTCTGATCAGACTGTGCGTATGTGCAGGCTGATCTGAGGCTTTGATGGTCGCACATACCACATTGTTGGAAATCTCATGTCGCGGCTCAAATATACTTTGAGTGTGTTTGCATGCTCTGGTACTCTGTGAATATTTGGTTCTGGCAGAAAGAAGACTGGTGTTATTAGAGTTGTTTCACTTTCAAAATAAACGGCGACTTACTGTGTGTGTTCCCAACAAATCTTGAAAATCTACAACGCCTAGATCTTTCATAATTGGCAAAATAGTTGGAGCGTTATAGGCTAGACGTTAAAATGGCGGGCTCTGACTGACGTCGGTTTCCATGACGCTAACGTCGGCTCAAAGTAACGTCAGATACGTTGGCACCTAGCAAACCAGAAATACAGGTTTATAAGGTTGATTCCATGTTCTAGCTTCAAACGCAAGTGGGCCAGCACAAGAGATTCTGGTGCTCATCGTATGGGCGATCAGCAATCGCTCATACAGTTCTTAGCATTCACACAGCCTCGCCAGAGCCTTCGCTCCACGGATACACACAGTTTGGAAGTAGAGAAAGTGTCAGACAAAACCTTAGATCTCTAACCCACTAGATAGCTGCGCATGCGCGATTTAAGAGTGACTTCAAACATATGCAATGCATACCTTCTCCTCGTGCACACTGTAAAAATAAGTGTAAGTTAACACCAAAGAAGGTGGCAGCTGAGCTGTTTTTACTGTAAAAGTATACGTATGTTAAAACACCAAAAGTGGTGGCAGTTGAGCTCAGCTACCTTTTACTGAACAACATTAGGCCGACATTTCTTCAGTGACAAATGTTAAAGCATTTCTACCTGTGATTGTTGTAGTTTTTCTCTGAATCAATACAATCGAATAGAAAATAGCTTTTTAAAAGAAGTTTACATGTTACACCAAAATAAGTGGCAGTTCAGCTGCCTCCAAATCTGGTGTAAAGTTACACGTATATTTTACAATGTACTTGCACATTAGTAAATATAACCCAGGTTAAGTCGCAAGCTATAGCCTCTATTTTATGGTACCAAGAAGAAGAAAACTAAACAAGAACAGAGATCATACAACTATTGCAAGGTACAAATGCAAGCGAGAAGAAAGATAGATAAAAGAAGAAATTAACACATTCACAGATCAACGCCTCAATACGATACCAAGAGAAAGGCATATAATAACAGAGATCAACTAGCAAGGGTCATATACAGTTAAGAATTGGCAGCTAACACTCTTCCTCAACGAGACCAATGTCAAACTGGAAGCTGCTCAAATAAATTCACAAGAGAGATTCTCTATTCAGATAATTTAGAGCTCGCAAGAACTCAAACAACTTGAGGTCAACATTTCTCAAGTGATAAATGTTAAGTCATTTCTACCTTTGGTGTCAACTCACACACTTTTTTACATTGGGCGCAGCCCAGCTGCCACCTATTTTGGTGTTAACTTACACTTATTCTTACTGTGTATACGAGAATTACGTACTTCTCGCATTTTTATGCGTGAAGTCACCCTAAAAGCGTACATGCGCAGCTTTCTAGTGGGTTCGATGTCTAAGGTTTTTTCTGACACTTCTTCTACATCCATACTTTGTGTATGCAAGAAGCGAAATGAGCCGTGGCTTGTGATTTCCAACAATGTGGCATTTTGACAAGTGTAGACTCAGACCAGCCTGTGCAGCATCCCTTTACGCTTAGAAACCCCAAATGATGTTCAGTCAGTAGCTAAACATTCATAGAATATTCAAGCGACTAGCAAAGGCTCTGATCAGACTGCGCGTATGTGCAGGCTGATCTGAGGCTTTGATGGTCGCACATACCACATTGTTGGAAATCTCATGTCGCAGCTCAAATATACTTTAAGTGTGTTTGCATGCTCTGGTCCTCTGTGAATATTTGGTTCTGGCAGAAAGAAGACTGGTGTTATTAGAGTTGTTTCACTTTCAAAATAAACGGCGACTTACTGTGTGTGTTCCCAACAAATCTTGAAAATCTACAACGCCTAGATCTTTCATAATTGGCAAAATAGTTGGAGCGTTATAGGCTAGACGTTAAAATGGCGGGCTCTGACTGACGTCGGTTTCCATGACGCTAACGTCGGCTCAAAGTAACGTCAGATACGTTGACACCTAGCAAACCAGAAAGACAGGTCTATAAGGTTGATTCCATGTTCTAGCTTCAAACGCAAGTGGGCCAGCACAAGAGATTCTGGTACTCATCGTATGGGCGACCAGCAATCGCTCATACAATTCTTAGCATTCACACAGCCTCGCCAGAGCCTTCGCTCCACGGATACACACAGTTTGGAAGTAGAGAAAGTGTCAGACAAAACCTTAGATCTCTAACCCACTAGAAAGCTGCGCATGCGCGATTTAAGAGTGACTTCAAACATATGCAATGCACACCTTCTTCTCGTGCACACTGTAAAAATAAGTGTAAGTTAACACCAAAGAAGGTGGCAGCTGAGCTGCTTTTACTGTAAAAGTATACGTATGTTAACACCAAAAGTAGTGGCAGTTGAGCTCAGCTACCTTCCTACTAAACAACTTGAGGCCAACATTTCTTCAGTGACAAATGTTAAAGCATTTCTACCTGTGATTGTTGTAGTTTTTCTCTGAATCAATACAATCGAATAGAAAATAGCTTTTTAAAAGAAGTTTACATGTTACACCAAAATAAGTGGCAGTTCAGCTGCCCCCAAATCTGGTGTAAAGTTACACGTATATTTTACAATGTACTTGCACATTAGTAAATATGACCCAGGTTAAGTCGCAAGCTATAGCCTCTATTTTATGGTACCAAGAAGAAGAAAACTAATCAAGAACAGAGATCATACAACTATTGCAAGGTACAAATGCAAGCGAGAAGAAAGATAGATAAAAGAAGAAATTAACACATTCACAGATCGACGCCTCAATACGATACCAAGAGAAAGGCATACATGAACAGAGATCAACTAGCAAGGGTCATATACAATTAAGAATTGGCAGCTATCACTCTTCCTCAACGAGACCAATGTCAAACTGGAAGGTACTCAAATCAATTCACAAGAGAGATTCTCTATTCAGATAATTTTGAGCTCGCAAGAACTCAAACAACTTGAGGTCAACATTTCTCAAGTGATAAATGTTAAGTCATCTCTACCTTTGGTGTCAACTCACACACTTTTTTACATTGAGCGCAGCCCAGCTGCCACCTATTTTGGTGTTAACTTACACTTATTCTTACTGTGTATACGAGAATTACGTACTTCTCGCATATATATATGCGTGAAGTCACCCTAAAAGCGTACATGCGCAGCTATCTAGTGGGTTCGATGTCTAAGGTTTTGTCTGACACTTCTTCTACGTCCATACTTTGTGTATGCGAGAAGCAAGCTTCTTGTACATTTATAAATGAGCCGTGGCATGTGATTTCCAACAATGTGGCATTTTGACAAGTGTAGACTCAGACCAGCCTGTGCAGCATCCCTTTACGCTTAGAAACCCCAAATGATGTTCAGTCAGTAGCTAAACATTCATACAATATTCAAGCGACTAGCAAAGGCTCTGATCAGACTGCGCGTATGTGCAGGCTGATCTGAGGCTTTGATGGTCGCACATACCACATTGTTGGAAATCTCATGTCGCGGCTCAAATATACTTTGAGTGTGTTTGCATGCTCTGGTCCTCTGTGAATATTTGGTTCTGGCAGAAAGAAGACTGGTGTTATTAGAGTTGTTTCACTTTCAAAATAAACGGCGACTTACTGTGTGTGTTCCCAACAAATCTTGAAAATCTACAACGCCTAGATCTTTCATAATTGGCAAAATAGTTGGAGCGTTATAGGCTAGACGTTAAAATGGCGGGCTCTGACTGACGTCGGTTTCCATGACGCTAACGTCGGCTCAAAGTAACGTCAGATACGTTGGCACCTAGCAAACCAGAAATACAGGTTTATAAGGTTGATTCCATGTTCTAGCTTCAAACGCAAGTGGGCCAGCACAAGAGATTCTGGTGCTCATCGTATGGGCGATCAGCAATCGCTCATACAGTTCTTAGCATTCACACAGCCTCGCCAGAGCCTTCGCTCCACGGATACACACAGTTTGGAAGTAGAGAAAGTGTCAGACAAAACCTTAGATCTCTAACCCACTAGATAGCTGCGCATGCGCGATTTAAGAGTGACTTCAAACATATGCAATGCATACCTTCTCCTCGTGCACACTGTAAAAATAAGTGTAAGTTAACACCAAAGAAGGTGGCAGCTGAGCTGTTTTTACTGTAAAAGTATACGTATGTTAAAACACCAAAAGTGGTGGCAGTTGAGCTCAGCTACCTTTTTACTGAACAACATTAGGCCGACATTTCTTCAGTGACAAATGTTAAAGCATTTCTACCTGTGATTGTTGTAGTTTTTCTCTGAATCAATACAATCGAATAGAAAATAGCTTTTTAAAAGAAGTTTACATGTTACACCAAAATAAGTGGCAGTTCAGCTGCCTCCAAATCTGGTGTAAAGTTACACGTATATTTTACAATGTACTTGCACATTAATAAATATGACCCAGGTTAAGTCGCAAGCTATAGCCTCTATTTTATGGTACCAAGAAGAAGAAAACTAAACAAGAACAGAGATCATACAACTATTGCAAGGTACAAATGCAAGCGAGAAGAAAGATAGATAAAAGAAGAAATTAACACATTCACAGATCAACGCCTCAATACGATACCAAGAGAAAGGCATATAATAACAGAGATCAACTAGCAAGGGTCATATACAATTAAGAATTGGCAGCTAACACTCTTCCTCAACGAGACCAATGTCAAACTGGAAGCTGCTCAAATAAATTCACAAGAGAGATTCTCTATTCAGATAATTTAGAGCTCGCAAGAACTAAAACAACTTGAGGTCAACATTTCTCAAGTGATAAATGTTAAGTCATTTCTACCTTTGGTGTCAACTCACACACTTTTTTACATTGGGCGCAGCCCAGCTGCCACCTATTTTGGTGTTAACTTACACTTATTCTTACTGTGTATACGAGAATTACGTACTTCTCGCATTTTTATGCATGAAGTCACCCTAAAAGCGTACATGCGCAGCTTTCTAGTGGGTTCGATGTCTAAGGTTTTTTCTGACACTTCTTCTACGTCCATACTTTGTGTATGCAAGAAGCGAAATGAGCCGTGGCTTGTGATTTCCAACAATGTGGCATTTTGACAAGTGTAGACTCAGACCAGCCTGTGCAGCATCCCTTTACGCTTAGAAACCCCAAATGATGTTCAGTCAGTAGCTAAACATTCATACAATATTCAAGCGACTAGCAAAGGCTCTGATCAGACTGCGCGTATGTGCAGGCTGATCTGAGGCTTTGATGGTCGCACATACCACATTGTTGGAAATCTCATGTCGCAGCTCAAATATACTTTAAGTGTGTTTGCATGCTCTGGTCCTCTGTGAATATTTGGTTCTGGCAGAAAGAAGACTGGTGTTATTAGAGTTGTTTCACTTTCAAAATAAACGGCGACTTACTGTGTGTGTTCCCAACAAATCTTGAAAATCTACAACGCCTAGATCTTTCATAATTGGCAAAATAGTTGGAGCGTTATAGGCTAGACGTTAAAATGGCGGGCTCTGACTGACGTCGGTTTCCATGACGCTAACGTCGGCTCAAAGTAACGTCAGATACGTTGGCACCTAGCAAACCAGAAAGACAGGTCTATAAGGTTGATTCCATGTTCTAGCTTCAAACGCAAGTGGGCCAGCACAAGAGATTCTGGTACTCATCGTATGGGCGACCAGCAATCGCTCATACAATTCTTAGCATTCACACAGCCTCGCCAGAGCCTTCGCTTCACGGATACACACAGTTTGGAAGTAGAGAAAGTGTCAGACAAAACCTTAGATCTCTAACCCACTAGATAGCTGCGCATGCGCGATTTAAGAGTGACTTCAAACATATGCAATGCACACCTTCTTCTCGTGCACACTGTAAAAATAAGTGTAAGTTAACACCAAAGAAGGTGGCAGCTGAGCTGCTTTTACTGTAAAAGTATACGTATGTTAACACCAAAAGTAGTGGCAGTTGAGCTCAGCTACCTTCCTACTAAACAACTTGAGGCCAACATTTCTTCAGTGACAAATGTTAAAGCATTTCTACCTGTGATTGTTGTAGTTTTTCTCTGAATCAATACAATCGAATAGAAAATAGCTTTTTAAAAGAAGTTTACATGTTACACCAAAATAAGTGGCAGTTCAGCTGCCCCCAAATCTGGTGTAAAGTTACACGTATATTTTACAATGTACTTGCACATTAGTAAATATGACCCAGGTTAAGTCGCAAGCTATAGCCTCTATTTTATGGTACCAAGAAGAAGAAAACTAATCAAGAACAGAGATCATACAACTATTGCAAGGTACAAATGCAAGCGAGAAGAAAGATAGATAAAAGAAGAAATTAACACATTCACAGATCGACGCCTCAATACGATACCAAGAGAAAGGCATACATGAACAGAGATCAACTAGCAAGGGTCATATACAATTAAGAATTGGCAGCTATCACTCTTCCTCAACGAGACCAATGTCAAACTGGAAGGTACTCAAATAAATTCACAAGAGAGATTCTCTATTCAGATAACTTTGAGCTCGCAAGAACTCAAACAACTTGAGGTCAACATTTCTCAAGTGATAAATGTTAAGTCATCTCTACCTTTGGTGTCAACTCACACACTTTTTTACATTGAGCGCAGCCCAGCTGCCACCTATTTTGGTGTTAACTTACACTTATTCTTACTGTGTATACGAGAATTACGTACTTCTCGCATATATATATGCGTGAAGTCACCCTAAAAGCGTACATGCGCAGCTATCTAGTGGGTTCGATGTCTAAGGTTTTGTCTGACACTTCTTCTACGTCCATACTTTGTGTATGCGAGAAGCAAGCTTCTTGTACATTTATAAATGAGCCGTGGCATGTGATTTCCAACAATGTGGCATTTTGACAAGTGTAGACTCAGACCAGCCTGTGCAGCATCCCTTTACGCTTAGAAACCCCAAATGATGTTCAGTCAGTAGCTAAACATTCATACAATATTCAAGCGACTAGCAAAGGCTCTGATCAGACTGCGCGTATGTGCAGGCTGATCTGAGGCTTTGATGGTCGCACATACCACATTGTTGGAAATCTCATGTCGCGGCTCAAATATACTTTGAGTGTGTTTGCATGCTCTGGTACTCTGTGAATATTTGGTTCTGGCAGAAAGAAGACTGGTGTTATTAGAGTTGTTTCACTTTCAAAATAAACGGCGACTTACTGTGTGTGTTCCCAACAAATCTTGAAAATCTACAACGCCTAGATCTTTCATAATTGGCAAAATAGTTGGAGCGTTATAGGCTAGACGTTAAAATGGCGGGCTCTGACTGACGTCGGTTTCCATGACGCTAACGTCGGCTCAAAGTAACGTCAGATACGTTGGCACCTAGCAAACCAGAAATACAGGTTTATAAGGTTGATTCCATGTTCTAGCTTCAAACGCAAGTGGGCCAGCACAAGAGATTCTGGTGCTCATCGTATGGGCGATCAGCAATCGCTCATACAGTTCTTAGCATTCACACAGCCTCGCCAGAGCCTTCGCTCCACGGATACACACAGTTTGGAAGTAGAGAAAGTGTCAGACAAAACCTTAGATCTCTAACCCACTAGATAGCTGCGCATGCGCGATTTAAGAGTGACTTCAAACATATGCAATGCATACCTTCTCCTCGTGCACACTGTAAAAATAAGTGTAAGTTAACACCGAAGAAGGTGGCAGCTGAGCTGTTTTTACTGTAAAAGTATACGTATGTTAAAACACCAAAAGTGGTGGCAGTTGAGCTCAGCTACCTTTTTACTGAACAACATTAGGCCGACATTTCTTCAGTGACAAATGTTAAAGCATTTCTACCTGTGATTGTTGTAGTTTTTCTCTGAATCAATACAATCGAATAGAAAATAGCTTTTTAAAAGAAGTTTACATGTTACACCAAAATAAGTGGCAGTTCAGCTGCCTCCAAATCTGGTGTAAAGTTACACGTATATTTTACAATGTACTTGCACATTAGTAAATATGACCCAGGTTAAGTCGCAAGCTATAGCCTCTATTTTATGGTACCAAGAAGAAGAAAACTAAACAAGAACAGAGATCATACAACTATTGCAAGGTACAAATGCAAGCGAGAAGAAAGATAGATAAAAGAAGAAATTAACACATTCACAGATCAACGCCTCAATACGATACCAAGAGAAAGGCATATAATAACAGAGATCAACTAGCAAGGGTCATATACAATTAAGAATTGGCAGCTAACACTCTTCCTCAACGAGACCAATGTCAAACTGGAAGCTGCTCAAATAAATTCACAAGAGAGATTCTCTATTCAGATAATTTAGAGCTCGCAAGAACTCAAACAACTTGAGGTCATCATTTCTCAAGTGATAAATGTTAAGTCATTTCTACCTTTGGTGTCAACTCACACACTTTTTTACATTGGGCGCAGCCCTGCTGCCACCTATTTTGGTGTTAACTTACACTTATTCTTACTGTGTATACGAGAATTACGTACTTCTCGCATTTTTATGCGTGAAGTCACCCTAAAAGCGTACATGCGCAGCTTTCTAGTGGGTTCGATGTCTAAGGTTTTTTCTGACACTTCTTCTACGTCCATACTTTGTGTATGCAAGAAGCGAAATGAGCCGTGGCTTGTGATTTCCAACAATGTGGCATTTTGACAAGTGTAGACTCAGACCAGCCTGTGCAGCATCCCTTTACGCTTAGAAACCCCAAATGATGTTCAGTCAGTAGCTAAACATTCATAGAATATTCAAGCGACTAGCAAAGGCTCTGATCAGATTGCGCGTACGTGCAGGCTGATCTGAGGCTTTGATGGTCGCACATACCACATTGTTGGAAATCTCATGTCGCAGCTCAAATATACTTTAAGTGTGTTTGCATGCTCTGGTCCTCTGTGAATATTTGGTTCTGGCAGAAAGAAGACTGGTGTTATTAGAGTTGTTTCACTTTCAAAATAAACGGCGACTTACTGTGTGTGTTCCCAACAAATCTTGAAAATCTACAACGCCTAGATCTTTCATAATTGGCAAAATAGTTGGAGCGTTATAGGCTAGACGTTAAAATGGCGGGCTCTGACTGACGTCGGTTTCCATGACGCTAACGTCGGCTCAAAGTAACGTCAGATACGTTGGCACCTAGCAAACCAGAAAGACAGGTCTATAAGGTTGATTTCATGTTCTAGCTTCAAACGCAAGTGGGCCAGCAAAAGAGATTCTGGTACTCATCGTATGGGCGACCAGCAATCGCTCATACAATTCTTAGCATTCACACAGCCTCGCCAGAGCCTTCGCTTCACGGATACACACAGTTTGGAAGTAGAGAAAGTGTCAGACAAAACCTTAGATCTCTAACCCACTAGATAGCTGCGCATGCGCGATTTAAGAGTGACTTCAAACATATGCAATGCACACCTTCTTCTCGTGCACACTGTAAAAATAAGTGTAAGTTAACACCAAAGAAGGTGGCAGCTGAGCTGCTTTTACTGTAAAAGTATACGTATGTTAACACCAAAAGTAGTGGCAGTTGAGCTCAGCTACCTTCCTACTAAACAACTTGAGGCCAACATTTCTTCAGTGACAAATGTTAAAGCATTTCTACCTGTGATTGTTGTAGTTTTTCTCTGAATCAATACAATCGAATAGAAAATAGCTTTTTAAAAGAAGTTTACATGTTACACCAAAATAAGTGGCAGTTCAGCTGCCCCCAAATCTGGTGTAAAGTTACACGTATATTTTACAATGTACTTGCACATTAGTAAATATGACCCAGGTTAAGTCGCAAGCTATAGCCTCTATTTTATGGTACCAAGAAGAAGAAAACTAATCAAGAACAGAGATCATACAACTATTGCAAGGTACAAATGCAAGCGAGAAGAAAGATAGATAAAAGAAGAAATTAACACATTCACAGATCGACGCCTCAATACGATACCAAGAGAAAGGCATACATGAACAGAGATCAACTAGCAAGGGTCATATACAATTAAGAATTGGCAGCTATCACTCTTCCTCAACGAGACCAATGTCAAACTGGAAGGTACTCAAATCAATTCACAAGAGAGATTCTCTATTCAGATAACTTTGAGCTCGCAAGAACTCAAACAACTTGAGGTCAACATTTCTCAAGTGATAAATGTTAAGTCATCTCTACCTTTGGTGTCAACTCACACACTTTTTTACATTGAGCGCAGCCCAGCTGCCACCTATTTTGGTGTTAACTTACACTTATTCTTACTGTGTATACGAGAATTACGTACTTCTCGCATATATATATGCGTGAAGTCACCCTAAAAGCGTACATGCGCAGCTATCTAGTGGGTTCGATGTCTAAGGTTTTGTCTGACACTTCTTCTACGTCCATACTTTGTGTATGCGAGAA
The DNA here is from genome assembly GCA_964019695.1 of Loripinus fragilis. Lineage (NCBI taxonomy): Eukaryota > Metazoa > Mollusca > Bivalvia > Lucinida > Lucinidae > Loripinus > Loripinus fragilis. The sequence goes on along the minus strand of OZ026520.1, from coordinate 56,743,322 downwards.
GCAAGCTTCTTGTACATTTATAAATGAGCCGTGGCATGTGATTTCCAACAATGTGGCATTTTGACAAGTGTAGACTCAGACCAGCCTGTGCAGCATCCCTTTACGCTTAGAAACCCCAAATGATGTTCAGTCAGTAGCTAAACATTCATACAATATTCAAGCGACTAGCAAAGGCTCTGATCAGACTGCGCGTATGTGCAGGCTGATCTGAGGCTTTGATGGTCGCACATACCACATTGTTGGAAATCTCATGTCGCGGCTCAAATATACTTTGAGTGTGTTTGCATGCTCTGGTACTCTGTGAATATTTGGTTCTGGCAGAAAGAAGACTGGTGTTATTAGAGTTGTTTCACTTTCAAAATAAACGGCGACTTACTGTGTGTGTTCCCAACAAATCTTGAAAATCTACAACGCCTAGATCTTTCATAATTGGCAAAATAGTTGGAGCGTTATAGGCTAGACGTTAAAATGGCGGGCTCTGACTGACGTCGGTTTCCATGACGCTAACGTCGGCTCAAAGTAACGTCAGATACGTTGGCACCTAGCAAACCAGAAATACAGGTTTATAAGGTTGATTCCATGTTCTAGCTTCAAACGCAAGTGGGCCAGCACAAGAGATTCTGGTGCTCATCGTATGGGCGATCAGCAATCGCTCATACAGTTCTTAGCATTCACACAGCCTCGCCAGAGCCTTCGCTCCACGGATACACACAGTTTGGAAGTAGAGAAAGTGTCAGACAAAACCTTAGATCTCTAACCCACTAGATAGCTGCGCATGCGCGATTTAAGAGTGACTTCAAACATATGCAATGCATACCTTCTCCTCGTGCACACTGTAAAAATAAGTGTAAGTTAACACCAAAGAAGGTGGCAGCTGAGCTGTTTTTACTGTAAAAGTATACGTATGTTAAAACACCAAAAGTGGTGGCAGTTGAGCTCAGCTACCTTTTTACTGAACAACATTAGGCCGACATTTCTTCAGTGACAAATGTTAAAGCATTTCTACCTGTGATTGTTGTAGTTTTTCTCTGAATCAATACAATCGAATAGAAAATAGCTTTTTAAAAGAAGTTTACATGTTACACCAAAATAAGTGGCAGTTCAGCTGCCTCCAAATCTGGTGTAAAGTTACACGTATATTTTACAATGTACTTGCACATTAGTAAATATGACCCAGGTTAAGTCGCAAGCTATAGCCTCTATTTTATGGTACCAAGAAGAAGAAAACTAAACAAGAACAGAGATCATACAACTATTGCAAGGTACAAATGCAAGCGAGAAGAAAGATAGATAAAAGATGAAATTAACACATTCACAGATCAACGCCTCAATACGATACCAAGAGAAAGGCATATAATAACAGAGATCAACTAGCAAGGGTCATATACAATTAAGAATTGGCAGCTAACACTCTTCCTCAACGAGACCAATGTCAAACTGGAAGCTGCTCAAATAAATTCACAAGAGAGATTCTCTATTCAGATAATTTAGAGCTCGCAAGAACTCAAACAACTTGAGGTCAACATTTCTCAAGTGATAAATGTTAAGTCATTTCTACCTTTGGTGTCAACTCACACACTTTTTTACATTGGGCGCAGCCCAGCTGCCACCTATTTTGGTGTTAACTTACACTTATTCTTACTGTGTATACGAGAATTACGTACTTCTCGCATTTTTATGCGTGAAGTCACCCTAAAAGCGTACATGCGCAGCTTTCTAGTGGGTTCGATGTCTAAGGTTTTTTCTGACACTTCTTCTACGTCCATACTTTGTGTATGCAAGAAGCGAAATGAGCCGTGGCTTGTGATTTCCAACAATGTGGCATTTTGACAAGTGTAGACTCAGACCAGCCTGTGCAGCATCCCTTTACGCTTAGAAACCCCAAATGATGTTCAGTCAGTAGCTAAACATTCATAGAATATTCAAGCGACTAGCAAAGGCTCTGATCAGATTGCGCGTACGTGCAGGCTGATCTGAGGCTTTGATGGTCGCACATACCACATTGTTGGAAATCTCATGTCGCAGCTCAAATATACTTTAAGTGTGTTTGCATGCTCTGGTCCTCTGTGAATATTTGGTTCTGGCAGAAAGAAGACTGGTGTTATTAGAGTTGTTTCACTTTCAAAATAAACGGCGACTTACTGTGTGTGTTCCCAACAAATCTTGAAAATCTACAACGCCTAGATCTTTCATAATTGGCAAAATAGTTGGAGCGTTATAGGCTAGACGTTAAAATGGCGGGCTCTGACTGACGTCGGTTTCCATGACGCTAACGTCGGCTCAAAGTAACGTCAGATACGTTGGCACCTAGCAAACCAGAAAGACAGGTCTATAAGGTTGATTTCATGTTCTAGCTTCAAACGCAAGTGGGCCAGCAAAAGAGATTCTGGTACTCATCGTATGGGCGACCAGCAATCGCTCATACAATTCTTAGCATTCACACAGCCTCGCCAGAGCCTTCGCTTCACGGATACACACAGTTTGGAAGTAGAGAAAGTGTCAGACAAAACCTTAGATCTCTAACCCACTAGATAGCTGCGCATGCGCGATTTAAGAGTGACTTCAAACATATGCAATGCACACCTTCTTCTCGTGCACACTGTAAAAATAAGTGTAAGTTAACACCAAAGAAGGTGGCAGCTGAGCTGCTTTTACTGTAAAAGTATACGTATGTTAACACCAAAAGTAGTGGCAGTTGAGCTCAGCTACCTTCCTACTAAACAACTTGAGGCCAACATTTCTTCAGTGACAAATGTTAAAGCATTTCTACCTGTGATTGTTGTAGTTTTTCTCTGAATCAATACAATCGAATAGAAAATAGCTTTTTAAAAGAAGTTTACATGTTACACCAAAATAAGTGGCAGTTCAGCTGCCCCCAAATCTGGTGTAAAGTTACACGTATATTTTACAATGTACTTGCACATTAGTAAATATGACCCAGGTTAAGTCGCAAGCTATAGCCTCTATTTTATGGTACCAAGAAGAAGAAAACTAATCAAGAACAGAGATCATACAACTATTGCAAGGTACAAATGCAAGCGAGAAGAAAGATAGATAAAAGAAGAAATTAACACATTCACAGATCGACGCCTCAATACGATACCAAGAGAAAGGCATACATGAACAGAGATCAACTAGCAAGGGTCATATACAATTAAGAATTGGCAGCTATCACTCTTCCTCAACGAGACCAATGTCAAACTGGAAGGTACTCAAATCAATTCACAAGAGAGATTCTCTATTCAGATAACTTTGAGCTCGCAAGAACTCAAACAACTTGAGGTCAACATTTCTCAAGTGATAAATGTTAAGTCATCTCTACCTTTGGTGTCAACTCACACACTTTTTTACATTGAGCGCAGCCCAGCTGCCACCTATTTTGGTGTTAACTTACACTTATTCTTACTGTGTATACGAGAATTACGTACTTCTCGCATATATATATGCGTGAAGTCACCCTAAAAGCGTACATGCGCAGCTATCTAGTGGGTTCGATGTCTAAGGTTTTGTCTGACACTTCTTCTACGTCCATACTTTGTGTATGCGAGAAGCAAGCTTCTTGTACATTTATAAATGAGCCGTGGCATGTGATTTCCAACAATGTGGCATTTTGACAAGTGTAGACTCAGACCAGCCTGTGCAGCATCCCTTTACGCTTAGAAACCCCAAATGATGTTCAGTCAGTAGCTAAACATTCATACAATATTCAAGCGACTAGCAAAGGCTCTGATCAGACTGCGCGTATGTGCAGGCTGATCTGAGGCTTTGATGGTCGCACATACCACATTGTTGGAAATCTCATGTCGCGGCTCAAATATACTTTGAGTGTGTTTGCATGCTCTGGTACTCTGTGAATATTTGGTTCTGGCAGAAAGAAGACTGGTGTTATTAGAGTTGTTTCACTTTCAAAATAAACGGCGACTTACTGTGTGTGTTCCCAACAAATCTTGAAAATCTACAACGCCTAGATCTTTCATAATTGGCAAAATAGTTGGAGCGTTATAGGCTAGACGTTAAAATGGCGGGCTCTGACTGACGTCGGTTTCCATGACGCTAACGTCGGCTCAAAGTAACGTCAGATACGTTGGCACCTAGCAAACCAGAAATACAGGTTTATAAGGTTGATTCCATGTTCTAGCTTCAAACGCAAGTGGGCCAGCACAAGAGATTCTGGTGCTCATCGTATGGGCGATCAGCAATCGCTCATACAGTTCTTAGCATTCACACAGCCTCGCCAGAGCCTTCGCTCCACGGATACACACAGTTTGGAAGTAGAGAAAGTGTCAGACAAAACCTTAGATCTCTAACCCACTAGATAGCTGCGCATGCGCGATTTAAGAGTGACTTCAAACATATGCAATGCATACCTTCTCCTCGTGCACACTGTAAAAATAAGTGTAAGTTAACACCAAAGAAGGTGGCAGCTGAGCTGTTTTTACTGTAAAAGTATACGTATGTTAAAACACCAAAAGTGGTGGCAGTTGAGCTCAGCTACCTTTTTACTGAACAACATTAGGCCGACATTTCTTCAGTGACAAATGTTAAAGCATTTCTACCTGTGATTGTTGTAGTTTTTCTCTGAATCAATACAATCGAATAGAAAATAGCTTTTTAAAAGAAGTTTACATGTTACACCAAAATAAGTGGCAGTTCAGCTGCCTCCAAATCTGGTGTAAAGTTACACGTATATTTTACAATGTACTTGCACATTAGTAAATATGACCCAGGTTAAGTCGCAAGCTATAGCCTCTATTTTATGGTACCAAGAAGAAGAAAACTAAACAAGAACAGAGATCATACAACTATTGCAAGGTACAAATGCAAGCGAGAAGAAAGATAGATAAAAGATGAAATTAACACATTCACAGATCAACGCCTCAATACGATACCAAGAGAAAGGCATATAATAACAGAGATCAACTAGCAAGGGTCATATACAATTAAGAATTGGCAGCTAACACTCTTCCTCAACGAGACCAATGTCAAACTGGAAGCTGCTCAAATAAATTCACAAGAGAGATTCTCTATTCAGATAATTTAGAGCTCGCAAGAACTCAAACAACTTGAGGTCAACATTTCTCAAGTGATAAATGTTAAGTCATTTCTACCTTTGGTGTCAACTCACACACTTTTTTACATTGGGCGCAGCCCAGCTGCCACCTATTTTGGTGTTAACTTACACTTATTCTTACTGTGTATACGAGAATTACGTACTTCTCGCATTTTTATGCGTGAAGTCACCCTAAAAGCGTACATGCGCAGCTTTCTAGTGGGTTCGATGTCTAAGGTTTTTTCTGACACTTCTTCTACGTCCATACTTTGTGTATGCAAGAAGCGAAATGAGCCGTGGCTTGTGATTTCCAACAATGTGGCATTTTGACAAGTGTAGACTCAGACCAGCCTGTGCAGCATCCCTTTACGCTTAGAAACCCCAAATGATGTTCAGTCAGTAGCTAAACATTCATAGAATATTCAAGCGACTAGCAAAGGCTCTGATCAGATTGCGCGTACGTGCAGGCTGATCTGAGGCTTTGATGGTCGCACATACCACATTGTTGGAAATCTCATGTCGCAGCTCAAATATACTTTAAGTGTGTTTGCATGCTCTGGTCCTCTGTGAATATTTGGTTCTGGCAGAAAGAAGACTGGTGTTATTAGAGTTGTTTCACTTTCAAAATAAACGGCGACTTACTGTGTGTGTTCCCAACAAATCTTGAAAATCTACAACGCCTAGATCTTTCATAATTGGCAAAATAGTTGGAGCGTTATAGGCTAGACGTTAAAATGGCGGGCTCTGACTGACGTCGGTTTCCATGACGCTAACGTCGGCTCAAAGTAACGTCAGATACGTTGGCACCTAGCAAACCAGAAAGACAGGTCTATAAGGTTGATTCCATGTTCTAGCTTCAAACGCAAGTGGGCCAGCACAAGAGATTCTGGTACTCATCGTATGGGCGACCAGCAATCGCTCATACAATTCTTAGCATTCACACAGCCTCGCCAGAGCCTTCGCTTCACGGATACACACAGTTTGGAAGTAGAGAAAGTGTCAGACAAAACCTTAGATCTCTAACCCACTAGATAGCTGCGCATGCGCGATTTAAGAGTGACTTCAAACATATGCAATGCACACCTTCTTCTCGTGCACACTGTAAAAATAAGTGTAAGTTAACACCAAAGAAGGTGGCAGCTGAGCTGCTTTTACTGTAAAAGTATACGTATGTTAACACCAAAAGTAGTGGCAGTTGAGCTCAGCTACCTTCCTACTAAACAACTTGAGGCCAACATTTCTTCAGTGACAAATGTTAAAGCATTTCTACCTGTGATTGTTGTAGTTTTTCTCTGAATCAATACAATCGAATAGAAAATAGCTTTTTAAAAGAAGTTTACATGTTACACCAAAATAAGTGGCAGTTCAGCTGCCCCCAAATCTGGTGTAAAGTTACACGTATATTTTACAATGTACTTGCACATTAGTAAATATGACCCAGGTTAAGTCGCAAGCTATAGCCTCTATTTTATGGTACCAAGAAGAAGAAAACTAATCAAGAACAGAGATCATACAACTATTGCAAGGTACAAATGCAAGCGAGAAGAAAGATAGATAAAAGAAGAAATTAACACATTCACAGATCGACGCCTCAATACGATACCAAGAGAAAGGCATACATGAACAGAGATCAACTAGCAAGGGTCATATACAATTAAGAATTGGCAGCTATCACTCTTCCTCAACGAGACCAATGTCAAACTGGAAGGTACTCAAATCAATTCACAAGAGAGATTCTCTATTCAGATAATTTTGAGCTCGCAAGAACTCAAACAACTTGAGGTCAACATTTCTCAAGTGATAAATGTTAAGCCATCTCTACCTTTGGTGTCAACTCACACACTTTTTTACATTGAGCGCAGCCCAGCTGCCACCTATTTTGGTGTTAACTTACACTTATTCTTACTGTGTATACGAGAATTACGTACTTCTCGCATATATATATGCGTGAAGTCACCCTAAAAGCGTACATGCGCAGCTATCTAGTGGGTTCGATGTCTAAGGTTTTGTCTGACACTTCTTCTACGTCCATACTTTGTGTATGCGAGAAGCAAGCTTCTTGTACATTTATAAATGAGCCGTGGCATGTGATTTCCAACAATGTGGCATTTTGACAAGTGTAGACTCAGACCAGCCTGTGCAGCATCCCTTTACGCTTAGAAACCCCAAATGATGTTCAGTCAGTAGCTAAACATTCATAGAATATTCAAGCGACTAGCAAAGGCTCTGATCAGACTGCGCGTATGTGCAGGCTGATCTGAGGCTTTGATGGTCGCACATACCACATTGTTGGAAATCTCATGTCGCGGCTCAAATATACTTTGAGTGTGTTTGCATGCTCTGGTACTCTGTGAATATTTGGTTCTGGCAGAAAGAAGACTGGTGTTATTAGAGTTGTTTCACTTTCAAAATAAACGGCGACTTACTGTGTGTGTTCCCAACAAATCTTGAAAATCTACAACGCCTAGATCTTTCATAATTGGCAAAATAGTTGGAGCGTTATAGGCTAGACGTTAAAATGGCGGGCTCTGACTGACGGCGGTTTCCATGACGCTAACGTCGGCTCAAAGTAACGTCAGATACGTTGGCACCAGGCAAACCAGAAAGACAGGTCTATAAGGTTGATTCCATGTTCTAGCTTCAAACGCAAGAGGGCCAGCACAAGAGATTCTGGTACTCATCGTATGGGCGACCAGCAATCGCTCATACAATTCTTAGCATTCACACAGCCTCGCCAGAGCCTTCGCTCCACGGATACACACAGTTTGGAAGTAGAGAAAGTGTCAGACAAAACCTTAGATCTCTAACCCACTAGATAGCTGCGCATGCGCGATTTAAGAGTGACTTCAAACATATGCAATGCACACCTTCTTCTCGTGCACACTGTAAAAATAAGTGTAAGTTAACACCAAAGAAGGTGGCAGCTGAGCTGCTTTTACTGTAAAAGTATACGTATGTTAACACCAAAAGTAGTGGCAGTTGAGCTCAGCTACCTTCCTACTAAACAACTTGAGGCCAACATTTCTTCAGTGACAAATGTTAAAGCATTTCTACCTGTGATTGTTGTAGTTTTTCTCTGAATCAATACAATCGAATAGAAAATAGCTTTTTAAAAGAAGTTTACATGTTACACCAAAATAAGTGGCAGTTCAGCTGCCCCCAAATCTGGTGTAAAGTTACACGTATATTTTACAATGTACTTGCACATTAGTAAATATGACCCAGGTTAAGTCGCAAGCTATAGCCTCTATTTTATGGTACCAAGAAGAAGAAAACTAATCAAGAACAGAGATCATACAACTATTGCAAGGTACAAATGCAAGCGAGAAGAAAGATAGATAAAAGAAGAAATTAACACATTCACAGATCGACGCCTCAATACGATACCAAGAGAAAGGCATACATGAACAGAGATCAACTAGCAAGGGTCATATACAATTAAGAATTGGCAGCTATCACTCTTCCTCAACGAGACCAATGTCAAACTGGAAGGTACTCAAATCAATTCACAAGAGAGATTCTCTATTCAGATAATTTTGAGCTCGCAAGAACTCAAACAACTTGAGGTCAACATTTCTCAAGTGATAAATGTTAAGTCATCTCTACCTTTGGTGTCAACTCACACACTTTTTTACATTGAGCGCAGCCCAGCTGCCACCTATTTTGGTGTTAACTTACACTTATTCTTACTGTGTATACGAGAACTACGAACTTCTCGCATATATATATGCGTGAAGTCACCCTAAAAGCGTACATGCGTAGCTATCTAGTGGGTTCGATGTCTAAGGTTTTGCCTGACACTTCTTCTCCGTCCATACTTTGTGTATGCGAGAAGCAAGCTTCTTGTACATTTATAAATGAGCCGTGGCATGTGATTTCCAACAATGTGGCATTTTGACAAGTGTAGACTCAGACCAGCCTGTGCAGCATCCCTTTACGCTTAGAAACCCCAAATGATGTTCAGTCAGTAGCTAAACATTCATACAATATTCAAGCGACTAGCAAAGGCTCTGATCAGACTGCGCGTATGTGCAGGCTGATCTGAGGCTTTGATGGTCGCACATACCACATTGTTGGAAATCTCATGTCGCGGCTCAAATATACTTTGAGTGTGTTTGCATGCTCTGGTACTCTGTGAATATTTGGTTCTGGCAGAAAGAAGACTGGTGTTATTAGAGTTGTTTCACTTTCAAAATAAACGGCGACTTACTGTGTGTGTTCCCAACAAATCTTGAAAATCTACAACGCCTAGATCTTTCATAATTGGCAAAATAGTTGGAGCGTTATAGGCTAGACGTTAAAATGGCGGGCTCTGACTGACGTCGGTTTCCATGACGCTAACGTCGGCTCAAAGTAACGTCAGATACGTTGGCACCTAGCAAACCAGAAATACAGGTTTATAAGGTTGATTCCATGTTCTAGCTTCAAACGCAAGTGGGCCAGCACAAGAGATTCTGGTGCTCATCGTATGGGCGATCAGCAATCGCTCATACAGTTCTTAGCATTCACACAGCCTCGCCAGAGCCTTCGCTCCACGGATACACACAGTTTGGAAGTAGAGAAAGTGTCAGACAAAACCTTAGATCTCTAACCCACTAGATAGCTGCGCATGCGCGATTTAAGAGTGACTTCAAACATATGCAATGCATACCTTCTCCTCGTGCACACTGTAAAAATAAGTGTAAGTTAACACCAAAGAAGGTGGCAGCTGAGCTGTTTTTACTGTAAAAGTATACCTATGTTAAAACACCAAAAGTGGTGGCAGTTGAGCTCAGCTACCTTTTTACTGAACAACATTAGGCCGACATTTCTTCAGTGACAAATGTTAAAGCATTTCTACCTGTGATTGTTGTAGTTTTTCTCTGAATCAATACAATCGAATAGAAAATAGCTTTTTAAAAGAAGTTTACATGTTACACCAAAATAAGTGGCAGTTCAGCTGCCTCCAAATCTGGTGTAAAGTTACACGTATATTTTACAATGTACTTGCACATTAGTAAATATGACCCAGGTTAAGTCGCAAGCTATAGCCTCTATTTTATGGTACCAAGAAGAAGAAAACTAATCAAGAACAGAGATCATACAACTATTGCAAGGTACAAATGCAAGCGAGAAGAAAGATAGATAAAAGAAGAAATTAACACATTCACAGATCAACGCCTCAATACGATACCAAGAGAAAGGCATATAATAACAGAGATCAACTAGCAAGGGTCATATACAATTAAGAATTGGCAGCTAACACTCTTCCTCAACGAGACCAATGTCAAACTGGAAGCTGCTCAAATAAATTCACAAGAGAGATTCTCTATTCAGATAATTTAGAGCTCGCAAGAACTCAAACAACTTGAGGTCAACATTTCTCAAGTGATAAATGTTAAGTCATTTCTACCTTTGGTGTCAACTCACACACTTTTTTACATTGGGCGCAGCCCAGCTGCCACCTATTTTGGTGTTAACTTACACTTATTCTTACTGTGTATACGAGAATTACGTACTTCTCGCATTTTTATGCGTGAAGTCACCCTAAAAGCGTACATGCGCAGCTTTCTAGTGGGTTCGATGTCTAAGGTTTTTTCTGACACTTCTTCTACGTCCATACTTTGTGTATGCAAGAAGCGAAATGAGCCGTGGCATGTGATTTCCAACAATGTGGCATTTTGACAAGTGTAGACTCAGACCAGCCTGTGCAGCATCCCTTTACGCTTAGAAACCCCAAATGATGTTCAGTCGGTAGCTAAACATTCATAGAATATTCAAGCGACTAGCAAAGGCTCTGATCAGACTGCGCGTATGTGCAGGCTGATCTGAGGCTTTGATGGTCGCACATACCACATTGTTGGAAATCTCATGTCGCAGCTCAAATATACTTTAAGTGTGTTTGCATGCTCTGGTCCTCTGTGAATATTTGGTTCTGGCAGAAAGAAGACTGGTGTTATTAGAGTTGTTTCACTTTCAAAATAAACGGCGACTTACTGTGTGTGTTCCCAACAAATCTTGAAAATCTACAACGCCTAGATCTTTCATAATTGGCAAAATAGTTGGAGCGTTATAGGCTAGACGTTAAAATGGCGGGCTCTGACTGACGTCGGTTTCCATGACGCTAACGTCGGCTCAAAGTAACGTCAGATACGTTGGCACCTAGCAAACCAGAAAGACAGGTCTATAAGGTTGATTCCATGTTCTAGCTTCAAACGCAAGTGGGCCAGCACAAGAGATTCTGGTACTCATCGTATGGGCGACCAGCAATCGCTCATACAATTCTTAGCATTCACACAGCCTCGCCAGAGCCTTCGCTCCACGGATACACACAGTTTGGAAGTAGAGAAAGTGTCAGACAAAACCTTAGATCTCTAACCCACTAGATAGCTGCGCATGCGCGATTTAAGAGTGACTTCAAACATATGCAATGCACACCTTCTTCTCGTGCACACTGTAAAAATAAGTGTAAGTTAACACCAAAGAAGGTGGCAGCTGAGCTGCTTTTACTGTAAAAGTATACGTATGTTAACACCAAAAGTAGTGGCAGTTGAGCTCAGCTACCTTCCTACTAAACAACTTGAGGCCAACATTTCTTCAGTGACAAATGTTAAAGCATTTCTACCTGTGATTGTTGTAGTTTTTCTCTGAATCAATACAATCGAATAGAAAATAGCTTTTTAAAAGAAGTTTACATGTTAGACCAAAATAAGTGGCAGTTCAGCTGCCCCCAAATCTGGTGTAAAGTTACACGTATATTTTACAATGTACTTGCACATTAGTAAATATGACCCAGGTTAAGTCGCAAGCTATAGCCTCTATTTTATGGTACCAAGAAGAAGAAAACTAATCAAGAACAGAGATCATACAACTATTGCAAGGTACAAATGCAAGCGAGAAGAAAGATAGATAAAAGAAGAAATTAACACATTCACAGATCGACGCCTCAATACGATACCAAGAGAAAGGCATACATGAACAGAGATCAACTAGCAAGGGTCATATACAATTAAGAATTGGCAGCTATCACTCTTCCTCAACGAGACCAATGTCAAACTGGAAGGTACTCAAATCAATTCACAAGAGAGATTCTCTATTCAGATAATTTTGAGCTCGCAAGAACTCAAACAACTTGAGGTCAACATTTCTCAAGTGATAAATGTTAAGTCATCTCTACCTTTGGTGTCAACTCACACACTTTTTTACATTGAGCGCAGCCCAGCTGCCACCTATTTTGGTGTTAACTTACACTTATTCTTACTGTGTATACGAGAATTACGTACTTCTCGCATATATATATGCGTGAAGTCACCCTAAAAGCGTACATGCGCAGCTATCTAGTGGGTTCGATGTCTAAGGTTTTGTCTGACACTTCTTCTACGTCCATACTTTGTGTATGCGAGAAGCAAGCTTCTTGTACATTTATAAATGAGCCGTGGCATGTGATTTCCAACAATGTGGCATTTTGACAAGTGTAGACTCAGACCAGCCTGTGCAGCATCCCTTTACGCTTAGAAACCCCAAATGATGTTCAGTCAGTAGCTAAACATTCATACAATATTCAAGCGACTAGCAAAGGCTCTGATCAGACTGCGCGTATGTGCAGGCTGATCTGAGGCTTTGATGGTCGCACATACCACATTGTTGGAAATCTCATGTCGCGGCTCAAATATACTTTGAGTGTGTTTGCATGCTCTGGTACTCTGTGAATATTTGGTTCTGGCAGAAAGAAGACTGGTGTTATTAGAGTTGTTTCACTTTCAAAATAAACGGCGACTTACTGTGTGTGTTCCCAACAAATCTTGAAAATCTACAACGCCTAGATCTTTCATAATTGGCAAAATAGTTGGAGCGTTATAGGCTAGACGTTAAAATGGCGGGCTCTGACTGACGTCGGTTTCCATGACGCTAACGTCGGCTCAAAGTAACGTCAGATACGTTGGCACCTAGCAAACCAGAAATACAGGTTTATAAGGTTGATTCCATGTTCTAGCTTCAAACGCAAGTGGGCCAGCACAAGAGATTCTGGTGCTCATCGTATGGGCGATCAGCAATCGCTCATACAGTTCTTAGCATTCACACAGCCTCGCCAGAGCCTTCGCTCCACGGATACACACAGTTTGGAAGTAGAGAAAGTGTCAGACAAAACCTTAGATCTCTAACCCACTAGATAGCTGCGCATGCGCGATTTAAGAGTGACTTCAAACATATGCAATGCATACCTTCTCCTCGTGCACACTGTAAAAATAAGTGTAAGTTAACACCAAAGAAGGTGGCAGCTGAGCTGTTTTTACTGTAAAAGTATACGTATGTTAAAACACCAAAAGTGGTGGCAGTTGAGCTCAGCTACCTATTTACTGAACAACATTAGGCCGACATTTCTTCAGTGACAAATGTTAAAGCATTTCTACCTGTGATTGTTGTAGTTTTTCTCTGAATCAATACAATCGAATAGAAAATAGCTTTTTAAAAGAAGTTTACATGTTACACCAAAATAAGTGGCAGTTCAGCTGCCTCCAAATCTGGTGTAAAGTTACACGTATATTTTACAATGTACTTGCACATTAGTAAATATGACCCAGGTTAAGTCGCAAGCTATAGCCTCTATTTTATGGTACCAAGAAGAAGAAAACTAAACAAGAACAGAGATCATACAACTATTGCAAGGTACAAATGCAAGCGAGAAGAAAGATAGATAAAAGAAGAAATTAACACATTCACAGATCAACGCCTCAATACGATACCAAGAGAAAGGCATATAATAACAGAGATCAACTAGCAAGGGTCATATACAATTAAGAATTGGCAGCTAACACTCTTCCTCAACGAGACCAATGTCAAACTGGAAGCTGCTCAAATAAATTCACAAGAGAGATTCTCTATTCAGATAATTTAGAGCTCGCAAGAACTCAAACAACTTGAGGTCAACATTTCTCAAGTGATAAATGTTAAGTCATTTCTACCTTTGGTGTCAACTCACACACTTTTTTACATTGGGCGCAGCCCAGCTGCCACCTATTTTGGTGTTAACTTACACTTATTCTTACTGTGTATACGAGAATTACGTACTTCTCGCATTTTTATGCGTGAAGTCACCCTAAAAGCGTACATGTGCAGCTTTCTAGTGGGTTCGATGTCTAAGGTTTTTTCTGACACTTCTTCTACGTCCATACTTTGTGTATGCAAGAAGCGAAATGAGCCGTGGCTTGTGATTTCCAACAATGTGGCATTTTGACAAGTGTAGACTCAGACCAGCCTGTGCAGCATCCCTTTACGCTTAGAAACCCCAAATGATGTTCAGTCAGTAGCTAAACATTCATACAATATTCAAGCGACTAGCAAAGGCTCTGATCAGACTGCGCGTATGTGCAGGCTGATCTGAGGCTTTGATGGTCGCACATACCACATTGTTGGAAATCTCATGTCGCGGCTCAAATATACTTTGAGTGTGTTTGCATGCTCTGGTACTCTGTGAATATTTGGTTCTGGCAGAAAGAAGACTGGTGTTATTAGAGTTGTTTCACTTTTAAAATAAACGGCGACTTACTGTGTGTGTTCCCAACAAATCTTGAAAATCTACAACGCCTAGATCTTTCATAATTGGCAAAATAGTTGGAGCGTTATAGGCTAGACGTTAAAATGGCGGGCTCTGACTGACGTTGGTTTCCATGACGCTAACGTCGGCTCAAAGTAACGTCAGATACGTTGGCACCTAGCAAACCAGAAAGACAGGTCTATAAGGTTGATTCCATGTTCTAGCTTCAAACGCAAGTGGGCCAGCACAAGAGATTCTGGTACTCATCGTATGGGCGACCAGCAATCGCTCATACAATTCTTAGCATTCACACAGCCTCGCCAGAGCCTTCGATCCACGGATACACACAGTTTGGAAGTAGAGAAAGTGTCAGACAAAACCTTAGATCTCTAACCCACTAGATAGCTGCGCATGCGCGATTTAAGAGTGACTTCAAACATATGCAATGCACACCTTCTTCTCGTGCACACTGTAAAAATAAGTGTAAGTTAACACCAAAGAAGGTGGCAGCTGAGCTGCTTTTACTGTAAAAGTATACGTATGTTAACACCAAAAGTAGTGGCAGTTGAGCTCAGCTACCTTCCTACTAAACAACTTGAGGCCAACATTTCTTCAGTGACAAATGTTAAAGCATTTCTACCTGTGATTGTTGTAGTTTTTCTCTGAATCAATACAATCGAATAGAAAATAGCTTTTTAAAAGAAGTTTACATGTTACACCAAAATAAGTGGCAGTTCAGCTGCCCCCAAATCTGGTGTAAAGTTACACGTATATTTTACAATGTACTTGCACATTAGTAAATATGACCCAGGTTAAGTCGCAAGCTATAGCCTCTATTTTATGGTACCAAGAAGAAGAAAACTAATCAAGAACAGAGATCATACAACTATTGCAAGGTACAAATGCAAGCGAGAAGAAAGATAGATAAAAGAAGAAATTAACACATTCACAGATCGACGCCTCAATACGATACCAAGAGAAAGGCATACATGAACAGAGATCAACTAGCAAGGGTCATATACAATTAAGAATTGGCAGCTATCACTCTTCCTCAACGAGACCAATGTCAAACTGGAAGGTACTCAAATCAATTCACAAGAGAGATTCTCTATTCAGATAATTTTGAGCTCGCAAGAACTCAAACAACTTGAGGTCAACATTTCTCAAGTGATAAATGTTAAGTCATCTCTACCTTTGGTGTCAACTCACACACTTTTTTACATTGAGCGCAGCCCAGCTGCCACCTATTTTGGTGTTAACTTACACTTATTCTTACTGTGTATACGAGAATTACGTACTTCTCGCATATATATATATGCGTGAAGTCACCCTAAAAGCGTACATGCGCAGCTATCTAGTGGGTTCGATGTCTAAGGTTTTGTCTGACACTTCTTCTACGTCCATACTTTGTGTATGCGAGAAGCAAGCTTCTTGTACATTTATAAATGAGCCGTGGCATGTGATTTCCAACAATGTGGCATTTTGACAAGTGTAGACTCAGACCAGCCTGTGCAGCATCCCTTTACGCTTAGAAACCCCAAATGATGTTCAGTCAGTAGCTAAACATTCATACAATATTCAAGCGACTAGCAAAGGCTCTGATCAGACTGCGCGTATGTGCAGGCTGATCTGAGGCTTTGATGGTCGCACATACCACATTGTTGGAAATCTCATGTCGCGGCTCAAATATACTTTGAGTGTGTTTGCATGCTCTGGTACTCTGTGAATATTTGGTTCTGGCAGAAAGAAGACTGGTGTTATTAGAGTTGTTTCACTTTCAAAATAAACGGCGACTTACTGTGTGTGTTCCCAACAAATCTTGAAAATCTACAACGCCTAGATCTTTCATAATTGGCAAAATAGTTGGAGCGTTATAGGCTAGACGTTAAAATGGCGGGCTCTGACTGACGTCGGTTTCCATGACGCTAACGTCGGCTCAAAGTAACGTCAGATACGTTGGCACCTAGCAAACCAGAAATACAGGTTTATAAGGTTGATTCCATGTTCTAGCTTCAAACGCAAGTGGGCCAGCACAAGAGATTCTGGTGCTCATCGTATGGGCAATCAGCAATCGCTCATACAGTTCTTAGCATTCACACAGCCTCGCCAGAGCCTTCGCTCCACGGATACACACAGTTTGGAAGTAGAGAAAGTGTCAGACAAAACCTTAGATCTCTAACCCACTAGATAGCTGCGCATGCGCGATTTAAGAGTGACTTCAAACATATGCAATGCATACCTTCTCCTCGTGCACACTGTAAAAATAAGTGTAAGTTAACACCAAAGAAGGTGGCAGCTGAGCTGTTTTTACTGTAAAAGTATACGTATGTTAAAACACCAAAAGTGGTGGCAGTTGAGCTCAGCTACCTTTTTACTGAACAACATTAGGCCGACATTTCTTCAGTGACAAATGTTAAAGCATTTCTACCTGTGATTGTTGTAGTTTTTCTCTGAATCAATACAATCGAATAGAAAATAGCTTTTTAAAAGAAGTTTACATGTTACACCAAAATAAGTGGCAGTTCAGCTGCCTCCAAATCTGGTGTAAAGTTACACGTATATTTTACAATGTACTTGCACATTAGTAAATATGACCCAGGTTAAGTCGCAAGCTATAGCCTCTATTTTATGGTACCAAGAAGAAGAAAACTAAACAAGAACAGAGATCATACAACTATTGCAAGGTACAAATGCAAGCGAGAAGAAAGATAGATAAAAGAAGAAATTAACACATTCACAGATCAACGCCTCAATACGATACCAAGAGAAAGGCATATAATAACAGAGATCAACTAGCAAGGGTCATATACAATTAAGAATTGGCAGCTAACACTCTTCCTCAACGAGACCAATGTCAAACTGGAAGCTGCTCAAATAAATTCACAAGAGAGATTCTCTATTCAGATAATTTAGAGCTCGCAAGAACTCAAACAACTTGAGGTCAACATTTCTCAAGTGATAAATGTTAAGTCATTTCTACCTTTGGTGTCAACTCACACACTTTTTTACATTGGGCGCAGCCCAGCTGCCACCTATTTTGGTGTTAACTTACACTTATTCTTACTGTGTATACGAGAATTACGTACTTCTCGCATTTTTATGCGTGAAGTCACCCAAAAAGCGTACATGCGCAGCTTTCTAGTGGGTTCGATGTCTAAGGTTTTTTCTGACACTTCTTCTACGTCCATACTTTGTGTATGCAAGAAGCGAAATGAGCCGTGGCTTGTGATTTCCAACAATGTGGCATTTTGACAAGTGTAGACTCAGACCAGCCTGTGCAGCATCCCTTTACGCTTAGAAACCCCAAATGATGTTCAGTCAGTAGCTAAACATTCATAGAATATTCAAGCGACTAGCAAAGGCTCTGATCAGACTGCGCGTATGTGCAGGCTGATCTGAGGCTTTGATGGTCGCACATACCACATTGTTGGAAATCTCATGTCGCAGCTCAAATATACTTTAAGTGTGTTTGCATGCTCTGGTCCTCTGTGAATATTTGGTTCTGGCAGAAAGAAGACTGGTGTTATTAGAGTTGTTTCACTTTCAAAATAAACGGCGACTTACTGTGTGTGTTCCCAACAAATCTTGAAAATCTACAACGCCTAGATCTTTCATAATTGGCAAAATAGTTGGAGCGTTATAGGCTAGACGTTAAAATGGCGGGCTCTGACTGACGTCGGTTTCCATGACGCTAACGTCGGCTCAAAGTAACGTCAGATACGTTGGCACCTAGCAAACCAGAAAGACAGGTCTATAAGGTTGATTCCATGTTCTAGCTTCAAACGCAAGTGGGCCAGCACAAGAGATTCTGGTACTCATCGTATGGGCGACCAGCAATCGCTCATACAATTCTTAGCATTCACACAGCCTCGCCAGAGCCTTCGCTCCACGGATACACACAGTTTGGAAGTAGAGAAAGTGTCAGACAAAACCTTAGATCTCTAACCCACTAGATAGCTGCGCATGCGCGATTTAAGAGTGACTTCAAACATATGCAATGCACACCTTCTTCTCGTGCACACTGTAAAAATAAGTGTAAGTTAACACCAAAGAAGGTGGCAGCTGAGCTGCTTTTACTGTAAAAGTATACGTATGTTAACACCAAAAGTAGTGGCAGTTGAGCTCAGCTACCTTCCTACTAAACAACTTGAGGCCAACATTTCTTCAGTGACAAATGTTAAAGCATTTCTACCTGTGATTGTTGTAGTTTTTCTCTGAATCAATACAATCGAATAGAAAATAGCTTTTTAAAAGAAGTTTACATGTTACACCAAAATAAGTGGCAGTTCAGCTGCCCCCAAATCTGGTGTAAAGTTACACGTATATTTTACAATGTACTTGCACATTAGTAAATATGACCCAGGTTAAGTCGCAAGCTATAGCCTCTATTTTATGGTACCAAGAAGAAGAAAACTAATCAAGAACAGAGATCATACAACTATTGCAAGGTACAAATGCAAGCGAGAAGAAAGATAGATAAAAGAAGAAATTAACACATTCACAGATCGACGCCTCAATACGATACCAAGAGAAAGGCATACATGAACAGAGATCAACTAGCAAGGGTCATATACAATTAAGAATTGGCAGCTATCACTCTTCCTCAACGAGACCAATGTCAAACTGGAAGGTACTCAAATCAATTCACAAGAGAGATTCTCTATTCAGATAATTTTGAGCTCGCAAGAACTCAAACAACTTGAGGTCAACATTTCTCAAGTGATAAATGTTAAGTCATCTCTACCTTTGGTGTCAACTCACACACTTTTTTACATTGAGCGCAGCCCAGCTGCCACCTATTTTGGTGTTAACTTACACTTATTCTTACTGTGTATACGAGAATTACGTACTTCTCGCATATATATATATGCGTGAAGTCACCCTAAAAGCGTACATGCGCAGCTATCTAGTGGGTTCGATGTCTAAGGTTTTGACTGACACTTCTTCTACGTCCATACTTTGTGTATGCGAGAAGCAAGCTTCTTGTACATTTATAAATGAGCCGTGGCATGTGATTTCCAACAATGTGGCATTTTGACAAGTGTAGACTCAGACCAGCCTGTGCAGCATCCCTTTACGCTTAGAAACCCCAAATGATGTTCAGTCAGTAGCTAAACATTCATACAATATTCAAGCGACTAGCAAAGGCTCTGATCAGACTGCGCGTATGTGCAGGCTGATCTGAGGCTTTGATGGTCGCACATACCACATTGTTGGAAATCTCATGTCGCGGCTCAAATATACTTTGAGTGTGTTTGCATGCTCTGGTACTCTGTGAATATTTGGTTCTGGCAGAAAGAAGACTGGTGTTATTAGAGTTGTTTCACTTTCAAAATAAACGGCGACTTACTGTGTGTGTTCCCAACAAATCTTGAAAATCTACAACGCCTAGATCTTTCATAATTGGCAAAATAGTTGGAGCGTTATAGGCTAGACGTTAAAATGGCGGGCTCTGACTGACGTCGGTTTCCATGACGCTAACGTCGGCTCAAAGTAACGTCAGATACGTTGGCACCTAGCAAACCAGAAATACAGGTTTATAAGGTTGATTCCATGTTCTAGCTTCAAACGCAAGTGGGCCAGCACAAGAGATTCTGGTACTCATCGTATGGGCGATCAGCAATCGCTCATACAGTTCTTAGCATTCACACAGCCTCGCCAGAGCCTTCGCTCCACGGATACACACAGTTTGGAAGTAGAGAAAGTGTCAGACAAAACCTTAGATCTCTAACCCACTAGATAGCTGCGCATGCGCGATTTAAGAGTGACTTCAAACATATGCAATGCATACCTTCTCCTCGTGCACACTGTAAAAATAAGTGTAAGTTAACACCAAAGAAGGTGGCAGCTGAGCTGTTTTTACTGTAAAAGTATACGTATGTTAAAACACCAAAAGTGGTGGCAGTTGAGCTCAGCTACCTTTTTACTGAACAACATTAGGCCGACATTTCTTCAGTGACAAATGTTAAAGCATTTCTACCTGTGATTGTTGTAGTTTTTCTCTGAATCAATACAATCGAATAGAAAATAGCTTTTTAAAAGAAGTTTACATGTTACACCAAAATAAGTGGCAGTTCAGCTGCCTCCAAATCTGGTGTAAAGTTACAAGTATATTTTACAATGTACTTGCACATTAGTAAATATGACCCAGGTTAAGTCGCAAGCTATAGCCTCTATTTTATGGTACCAAGAAGAAGAAAACTAAACAAGAACAGAGATCATACAACTATTGCAAGGTACAAATGCAAGCGAGAAGAAAGATAGATAAAAGAAGAAATTAACACATTCACAGATCAACGCCTCAATACGATACCAAGAGAAAGGCATATAATAACAGAGATCAACTAGCAAGGGTCATATACAATTAAGAATTGGCAGCTAACACTCTTCCTCAACGAGACCAATGTCAAACTGGAAGCTGCTCAAATAAATTCACAAGAGAGATTCTCTATTCAGATAATTTAGAGCTCGCAAGAACTCAAACAACTTGAGGTCAACATTTCTCAAGTGATAAATGTTAAGTCATTTCTACCTTTGGTGTCAACTCACACACTTTTTTACATTGGGCGCAGCCCAGCTGCCACCTATTTTGGTGTTAACTTACACTTATTCTTACTGTGTATACGAGAATTACGTACTTCTCGCATTTTTATGCGTGAAGTCACCCAAAAAGCGTACATGCGCAGCTTTCTAGTGGGTTCGATGTCTAAGGTTTTTTCTGACACTTCTTCTACGTCCATACTTTGTGTATGCAAGAAGCGAAATGAGCCGTGGCTTGTGATTTCCAACAATGTGGCATTTTGACAAGTGTAGACTCAGACCAGCCTGTGCAGCATCCCTTTACGCTTAGAAACCCCAAATGATGTTCAGTCAGTAGCTAAACATTCATAGAATATTCAAGCGACTAGCAAAGGCTCTGATCAGACTGCGCGTATGTGCAGGCTGATCTGAGGCTTTGATGGTCGCACATACCACATTGTTGGAAATCTCATGTCGCAGCTCAAATATACTTTAAGTGTGTTTGCATGCTCTGGTCCTCTGTGAATATTTGGTTCTGGCAGAAAGAAGACTGGTGTTATTAGAGTTGTTTCACTTTCAAAATAAACGGCGACTTACTGTGTGTGTTCCCAACAAATCTTGAAAATCTACAACGCCTAGATCTTTCATAATTGGCAAAATAGTTGGAGCGTTATAGGCTAGACGTTAAAATGGCGGGCTCTGACTGACGTCGGTTTCCATGACGCTAACGTCGGCTCAAAGTAACGTCAGATACGTTGGCACCTAGCAAACCAGAAAGACAGGTCTATAAGGTTGATTCCATGTTCTAGCTTCAAACGCAAGTGGGCCAGCACAAGAGATTCTGGTACTCATCGTATGGGCGACCAGCAATCGCTCATACAATTCTTAGCATTCACACAGCCTCGCCAGAGCCTTCGCTCCACGGATACACACAGTTTGGAAGTAGAGAAAGTGTCAGACAAAACCTTAGATCTCTAACCCACTAGATAGCTGCGCATGCGCGATTTAAGAGTGACTTCAAACATATGCAATGCACACCTTCTTCTCGTGCACACTGTAAAAATAAGTGTAAGTTAACACCAAAGAAGGTGGCAGCTGAGCTGCTTTTACTGTAAAAGTATACGTATGTTAACACCAAAAGTAGTGGCAGTTGAGCTCAGCTACCTTCCTACTAAACAACTTGAGGCCAACATTTCTTCAGTGACAAATGTTAAAGCATTTCTACCTGTGATTGTTGTAGTTTTTCTCTGAATCAATACAATCGAATAGAAAATAGCTTTTTAAAAGAAGTTTACATGTTACACCAAAATAAGTGGCAGTTCAGCTGCCCCCAAATCTGGTGTAAAGTTACACGTATATTTTACAATGTACTTGCACATTAGTAAATATGACCCAGGTTAAGTCGCAAGCTATAGCCTCTATTTTATGGTACCAAGAAGAAGAAAACTAATCAAGAACAGAGATCATACAACTATTGCAAGGTACAAATGCAAGCGAGAAGAAAGATAGATAAAAGAAGAAATTAACACATTCACAGATCGACGCCTCAATACGATACCAAGAGAAAGGCATACATGAACAGAGATCAACTAGCAAGGGTCATATACAATTAAGAATTGGCAGCTATCACTCTTCCTCAACGAGACCAATGTCAAACTGGAAGGTACTCAAATCAATTCACAAGAGAGATTCTCTATTCAGATAATTTTGAGCTCGCAAGAACTCAAACAACTTGAGGTCAACATTTCTCAAGTGATAAATGTTAAGTCATCTCTACCTTTGGTGTCAACTCACACACTTTTTTACATTGAGCGCAGCCCAGCTGCCACCTATTTTGGTGTTAACTTACACTTATTCTTACTGTGTATACGAGAATTACGTACTTCTCGCATATATATATATGCGTGAAGTCACCCTAAAAGCGTACATGCGCAGCTATCTAGTGGGTTCGATGTCTAAGGTTTTGACTGACACTTCTTCTACGTCCATACTTTGTGTATGCGAGAAGCAAGCTTCTTGTACATTTATAAATGAGCCGTGGCATGTGATTTCCAACAATGTGGCATTTTGACAAGTGTAGACTCAGACCAGCCTGTGCAGCATCCCTTTACGCTTAGAAACCCCAAATGATGTTCAGTCAGTAGCTAAACATTCATACAATATTCAAGCGACTAGCAAAGGCTCTGATCAGACTGCGCGTATGTGCAGGCTGATCTGAGGCTTTGATGGTCGCACATACCACATTGTTGGAAATCTCATGTCGCAGCTCAAATATACTTTGAGTGTGTTTGCATGCTCTGGTACTCTGTGAATATTTGGTTCTGGCAGAAAGAAGACTGGTGTTATTAGAGTTGTTTCACTTTCAAAATAAACGGCGACTTACTGTGTGTGTTCCCAACAAATCTTGAAAATCTACAACGCCTAGATCTTTCATAATTGGCAAAATAGTTGGAGCGTTATAGGCTAGACGTTAAAATGGCGGGCTCTGACTGACGTCGGTTTCCATGACGCTAACGTCGGCTCAAAGTAACGTCAGATACGTTGGCACCTAGCAAACCAGAAATACAGGTTTATAAGGTTGATTCCATGTTCTAGCTTCAAACGCAAGTGGGCCAGCACAAGAGATTCTGGTACTCATCGTATGGGCGATCAGCAATCGCTCATACAGTTCTTAGCATTCACACAGCCTCGCCAGAGCCTTCGCTCCACGGATACACACAGTTTGGAAGTAGAGAAAGTGTCAGACAAAACCTTAGATCTCTAACCCACTAGATAGCTGCGCATGCGCGATTTAAGAGTGACTTCAAACATATGCAATGCATACCTTCTCCTCGTGCACACTGTAAAAATAAGTGTAAGTTAACACCAAAGAAGGTGGCAGCTGAGCTGTTTTTACTGTAAAAGTATACGTATGTTAAAACACCAAAAGTGGTGGCAGTTGAGCTCAGCTACCTTTTTACTGAACAACATTAGGCCGACATTTCTTCAGTGACAAATGTTAAAGCATTTCTACCTGTGATTGTTGTAGTTTTTCTCTGAATCAATACAATCGAATAGAAAATAGCTTTTTAAAAGAAGTTTACATGTTACACCAAAATAAGTGGCAGTTCAGCTGCCTCCAAATCTGGTGTAAAGTTACAAGTATATTTTACAATGTACTTGCACATTAGTAAATATGACCCAGGTTAAGTCGCAAGCTATAGCCTCTATTTTATGGTACCAAGAAGAAGAAAACTAAACAAGAACAGAGATCATACAACTATTGCAAGGTACAAATGCAAGCGAGAAGAAAGATAGATAAAAGAAGAAATTAACACATTCACAGATCAACGCCTCAATACGATACCAAGAGAAAGGCATATAATAACAGAGATCAACTAGCAAGGGTCATATACAATTAAGAATTGGCAGCTAACACTCTTCCTCAACGAGACCAATGTCAAACTGGAAGCTGCTCAAATAAATTCACAAGAGAGATTCTCTATTCAGATAATTTAGAGCTCGCAAGAACTCAAACAACTTGAGGTCAACATTTCTCAAGTGATAAATGTTAAGTCATTTCTACCTTTGGTGTCAACTCACACACTTTTTTACATTGGGCGCAGCCCAGCTGCCACCTATTTTGGTGTTAACTTACACTTATTCTTACTGTGTATACGAGAATTACGTACTTCTCGCATTTTTATGCGTGAAGTCACCCTAAAAGCGTACATGCGCAGCTTTCTAGTGGGTTCGATGTCTAAGGTTTTTTCTGACACTTCTTCTACGTCCATACTTTGTGTATGCAAGAAGCGAAATGAGCCGTGGCTTGTGATTTCCAACAATGTGGCATTTTGACAAGTGTAGACTCAGACCAGCCTGTGCAGCATCCCTTTACGCTTAGAAACCCCAAATGATGTTCAGTCAGTAGCTAAACATTCATAGAATATTCAAGCGACTAGCAAAGGCTCTGATCAGACTGCGCGTATGTGCAGGCTGATCTGAGGCTTTGATGGTCGCACATACCACATTGTTGGAAATCTCATGTCGCAGCTCAAATATACTTTAAGTGTGTTTGCATGCTCTGGTCCTCTGTGAATATTTGGTTCTGGCAGAAAGAAGACTGGTGTTATTAGAGTTGTTTCACTTTCAAAATAAACGGCGACTTACTGTGTGTGTTCCCAACAAATCTTGAAAATCTACAACGCCTAGATCTTTCATAATTGGCAAAATAGTTGGAGCGTTATAGGCTAGACGTTAAAATGGCGGGCTCTGACTGACGTCGGTTTCCATGACGCTAACGTCGGCTCAAAGTAACGTCAGATACGTTGGCACCTAGCCAACCAGAAAGACAGGTCTATAAGGTTGATTCCATGTTCTAGCTTCAAACGCAAGTGGGCCAGCACAAGAGATTCTGGTACTCATCGTATGGGCGACCAGCAATCGCTCATACAATTCTAAGCATTCACACAGCCTCGCCAGAGCCTTCGCTCCACGGATACACACAGTTTGGAAGTAGAGAAAGTGTCAGACAAAGCCTTAGATCTCTAACCCACTAGATAGCTGCGCATGCGCGATTTAAGAGTGACTTCAAACATATGCAATGCACACCTTCTTCTCGTGCACACTGTAAAAATAAGTGTAAGTTAACACCAAAGAAGGTGGCAGCTGAGCTGCTTTTACTGTAAAAGTATACGTATGTTAACACCAAAAGTAGTGGCAGTTGAGCTCAGCTACCTTCCTACTAAACAACTTGAGGCCAACATTTCTTCAGTGACAAATGTTAAAGCATTTCTACCTGTGATTGTTGTAGTTTTTCTCTGAATCAATACAATCGAATAGAAAATAGCTTTTTAAAAGAAGTTTACATGTTACACCAAAATAAGTGGCAGTTCAGCTGCCCCCAAATCTGGTGTTAAGTTACACGTATATTTTACAATGTACTTGCACATTAGTAAATATGACCCAGGTTAAGTCGCAAGCTATAGCCTCTATTTTATGGTACCAAGAAGAAGAAAACTAATCAAGAACAGAGATCATACAACTATTGCAAGGTACAAATGCAAGCGAGAAGAAAGATAGATAAAAGAAGAAATTAACACATTCACAGATCGACGCCTCAATACGATACCAAGAGAAAGGCATACATGAACAGAGATCAACTAGCAAGGGTCATATACAATTAAGAATTGGCAGCTATCACTCTTCCTCAACGAGACCAATGTCAAACTGGAAGGTACTCAAATCAATTCACAAGAGAGATTCTCTATTCAGATAATTTTGAGCTCGCAAGAACTCAAACAACTTGAGGTCAACATTTCTCAAGTGATAAATGTTAAGTCATCTCTACCTTTGGTGTCAACTCACACACTTTTTTACATTGAGCGCAGCCCAGCTGCCACCTATTTTGGTGTTAACTTACACTTATTCTTACTGTGTATACGAGAATTACGTACTTCTCGCATATATATATATGCGTGAAGTCACCCTAAAAGCGTACATGCGCAGCTATCTAGTGGGTTCGATGTCTAAGGTTTTGTCTGACACTTCTTCTACGTCCATACTTTGTGTATGCGAGAAGCAAGCTTCTTGTACATTTATAAATGAGCCGTGGCATGTGATTTCCAACAATGTGGCATTTTGACAAGTGTAGACTCAGACCAGCCTGTGCAGCATCCCTTTACGCTTAGAAACCCCAAATGATGTTCAGTCAGTAGCTAAACATTCATACAATATTCAAGTGACTAGCAAAGGCTCTGATCAGACTGCGCGTATGTGCAGGCTGATCTGAGGCTTTGATGGTCGCACATACCACATTGTTGGAAATCTCATGTCGCGGCTCAAATATACTTTGAGTGTGTTTGCATGCTCTGGTACTCTGTGAATATTTGGTTCTGGCAGAAAGAAGACTGGTGTTATTAGAGTTGTTTCACTTTCAAAATAAACGGCGACTTACTGTGTGTGTTCCCAACAAATCTTGAAAATCTACAACGCCTAGATCTTTCATAATTGGCAAAATAGTTGGAGCGTTATAGGCTAGACATTAAAATGGCGGGCTCTGACTGACGTCGGTTTCCATGACGCTAACGTCGGCTCAAAGTAACGTCAGATACGTTGGCACCTAGCAAACCAGAAATACAGGTTTATAAGGTTGATTCCATGTTCTAACTTCAAACGCAAGTGGGCCAGCACAAGAGATTCTGGTGCTCATCGTATGGGCGATCAGCAATCGCTCATACAGTTCTTAGCATTCACACAGCCTCGCCAGAGCCTTCGCTCCACGGATACACACAGTTTGGAAGTAGAGAAAGTGTCAGACAAAACCTTAGATCTCTAACCCACTAGATAGCTGCGCATGCGCGATTTAAGAGTGACTTCAAACATATGCAATGCATACCTTCTCCTCGTGCACACTGTAAAAATAAGTGTAAGTTAACACCAAAGAAGGTGGCAGCTGAGCTGTTTTTACTGTAAAAGTATACGTATGTTAAAACACCAAAAGTGGTGGCAGTTGAGCTCAGCTACCTTTTTACTGAACAACATTAGGCCGACATTTCTTCAGTGACAAATGTTAAAGCATTTCTACCTGTGATTGTTGTAGTTTTTCTCTGAATCAATACAATCGAATAGAAAATAGCTTTTTAAAAGAAGTTTACATGTTACGCCAAAATAAGTGGCAGTTCAGCTGCCTCCAAATCTGGTGTAAAGTTACACGTATATTTTACAATGTACTTGCACATTAGTAAATATGACCCAGGTTAAGTCGCAAGCTATAGCCTCTATTTTATGGTACCAAGAAGAAGAAAACTAAACAAGAACAGAGATCATACAACTATTGCAAGGTACAAATGCAAGCGAGAAGAAAGATAGATAAAAGAAGAAATTAACACATTCACAGATCAACGCCTCAATACGATACCAAGAGAAAGGCATATAATAACAGAGATCAACTAGCAAGGGTCATATACAATTAAGAATTGGCAGCTAACACTCTTCCTCAACGAGACCAATGTCAAACTGGAAGCTGCTCAAATAAATTCACAAGAGAGATTCTCTATTCAGATAATTTAGAGCTCGCAAGAACTCAAACAACTTGAGGTCAACATTTCTCAAGTGATAAATGTTAAGTCATTTCTACCTTTGGTGTCAACTCACACACTTTTTTACATTGGGCGCAGCCCAGCTGCCACCTATTTTGGTGTTAACTTACACTTATTCTTACTGTGTATACGAGAATTACGTACTTCTCGCATTTTTATGCGTGAAGTCACCCTAAAAGCGTACATGCGCAGCTTTCTAGTGGGTTCGATGTCTAAGGTTTTTTTCTGACACTTCTTCTACGTCCATACTTTGTGTATGCAAGAAGCGAAATGAGCCGTGGCTTGTGATTTCCAACAATGTGGCATTTTGACAAGTGTAGACTCAGACCAGCCGGTGCAGCATCCCTTTACGCTTAGAAACCCCAAATGATGTTCAGTCAGTAGCTAAACATTCATAGAATATTCAAGCGACTAGCAAAGGCTCTGATCAGACTGCGCGTATGTGCAGGCTGATCTGAGGCTTTGATGGTCGCACATACCACATTGTTGGAAATCTCATGTCGCAGCTCAAATATACTTTGAGTGTGTTTGCATGCTCTGGTCCTCTGTGAATATTTGGTTCTGGCAGAAAGAAGACTGGTGTTATTAGAGTTGTTTCACTTTCAAAATAAACGGCGACTTACTGTGTGTGTTCCCAACAAATCTTGAAAATCTACAACGCCTAGATCTTTCATAATTGGCAAAATAGTTGGAGCGTTATAGGCTAGACGTTAAAATGGCGGGCTCTGACTGACGTCGGTTTCCATGACGCTAACGTCGGCTCAAAGTAACGTCAGATACGTTGGCACCTAGCAAACCAGAAAGACAGGTCTATAAGGTTGATTCCATGTTCTAGCTTCAAACGCAAGTGGGCCAGCACAAGAGATTCTGGTACTCATCGTATGGGCGACCAGCAATCGCTCATACAATTCTTAGCATTCACACAGCCTCGCCAGAGCCTTCGCTCCACGGATACACACAGTTTGGAAGTAGAGAAAGTGTCAGACAAAACCTTAGATCTCTAACCCACTAGATAGCTGCGCATGCGCGATTTAAGAGTGACTTCAAACATATGCAATGCACACCTTCTTCTCGTGCACACTGTAAAAATAAGTGTAAGTTAACACCAAAGAAAGTGGCAGCTGAGCTGCTTTTACTGTAAAAGTATACGTATGTTAACACCAAAAGTAGTGGCAGTTGAGCTCAGCTACCTTCCTACTAAACAACTTGAGGCCAACATTTCTTCAGTGACAAATGTAAAAGCATTTCTACCTGTGATTGTTGTAGTTTTTCTCTGAATCAATACAATCCAATAGAAAATAGCTTTTTAAAAGAAGTTTACATGTTACACCAAAATAAGTGGCAGTTCAGCTGCCCCCAAATCTGGTGTAAAGTTACACGTATATTTTACAATGTACTTGCACATTAGTAAATATGACCCAGGTTAAGTCGCAAGCTATAGCCTCTATTTTATGGTACCAAGAAGAAGAAAACTAATCAAGAACAGAGATCATACAACTATTGCAAGGTACAAATGCAAGCGAGAAGAAAGATAGATAAAAGAAGAAATTAACACATTCACAGATCGACGCCTCAATACGATACCAAGTGAAAGGCATACATGAACAGAGATCAACTAGCAAGGGTCATATACAATTAAGAATTGGCAGCTATCACTCTTCCTCAACGAGACCAATGTCAAACTGGAAGGTACTCAAATCAATTCACAAGAGAGATTCTCTATTCAGATAATTTTGAGCTCGCAAGAACTCAAACAACTTGAGGTCAACATTTCTCAAGTGATAAATGTTAAGTCATCTCTACCTTTGGTGTCAACTCACACACTTTTTTACATTGAGCGCAGCCCAGCTGCCACCTATTTTGGTGTTAACTTACACTTATTCTTACTGTGTACACGAGAATTACGTACTTCTCGCATATATATATGCGTGAAGTCACCCTAAAAGCGTACATGCGCAGCTATCTAGTGGGTTCGATGTCTAAGGTTTTGTCTGACACTTCTTCTACGTCCAAACTTTGTGTATGCGAGAAGCAAGCTTCTTGTACATTTATAAATGAGCCGTGGCATGTGATTTCCAACAATGTGGCATTTTGACAAGTGTAGACTCAGACCAGCCTGTGCAGCATCCCTTTACGCTTAGAAACCCCAAATGATGTTCAGTCAGTAGCTAAACATTCATACAATATTCAAGCGACTAGCAAAGGCTCTGATCAGACTGCGCGTATGTGCAGGCTGATCTGAGGCTTTGATGGTCGCACATACCACATTGTTGGAAATCTCATGTCGCGGCTCAAATATACTTTGAGTGTGTTTGCATGCTCTGGTACTCTGTGAATATTTGGTTCTGGCAGAAAGAAGACTGGTGTTATTAGAGTTGTTTCACTTTCAAAATAAACGGCGACTTACTGTGTGTGTTCCCAACAAATCTTGAAAATCTACAACGCCTAGATCTTTCATAATTGGCAAAATAGTTGGAGCGTTATAGGCTAGACGTTAAAATGGCGGGCTCTGACTGACGTCGGTTTCCATGACGCTAACGTCGGCTCAAAGTAACGTCAGATACGTTGGCACCTAGCAAACCAGAAATACAGGTTTATAAGGTTGATTCCATGTTCTAGCTTCAAACGCAAGTGGGCCAGCACAAGAGATTCTGGTGCTCATCGTATGGGCGATCAGCAATCGCTCATACAGTTCTTAGCATTCACACAGCCTCGCCAGAGCCTTCGCTCCACGGATACACACAGTTTGGAAGTAGAGAAAGTGTCAGACAAAACCTTAGATCTCTAACCCACTAGATAGCTGCGCATGCGCGATTTAAGAGTGACTTCAAACATATGCAATGCATACCTTCTCCTCGTGCACACTGTAAAAATAAGTGTAAGTTAACACCAAAGAAGGTGGCAGCTGAGCTGTTTTTACTGTAAAAGTATACGTATGTTAAAACACCAAAAGTGGTGGCAGTTGAGCTCAGCTACCTTTTTACTGAACAACATTAGGCCGACATTTCTTCAGTGACAAATGTTAAAGCATTTCTACCTGTGATTGTTGTAGTTTTTCTCTGAATCAATACAATCGAATAGAAAATAGCTTTTTAAAAGAAGTTTACATGTTACACCAAAATAAGTGGCAGTTCAGCTGCCTCCAAATCTGGTGTAAAGTTACACGTATATTTTACAATGTACTTGCACATTAGTAAATATGACCCAGGTTAAGTCGCAAGCTATAGCCTCTATTTTATGGTACCAAGAAGAAGAAAACTAAACAAGAACAGAGATCATACAACTATTGCAAGGTACAAATGCAAGCGAGAAGAAAGATAGATAAAAGAAGAAATTAACACATTCACAGATCAACGCCTCAATACGATACCAAGAGAAAGGCATATAATAACAGAGATCAACTAGCAAGGGTCATATACAATTAAGAATTGGCAGCTAACACTCTTCCTCAACGAGACCAATGTCAAACTGGAAGCTGCTCAAATAAATTCACAAGAGAGATTCTCTATTCAGATAATTTAGAGCTCGCAAGAACTCAAACAACTTGAGGTCAACATTTCTCAAGTGATAAATGTTAAGTCATTTCTACCTTTGGTGTCAACTCACACACTTTTTTACATTGGGCGCAGCCCAGCTGCCACCTATTTTGGTGTTAACTTACACTTATTCTTACTGTGTATACGAGAATTACGTACTTCTCGCATTTTTATGCGTGAAGTCACCCTAAAAGCGTACATGCGCAGCTTTCTAGTGGGTTCGATGTCTAAGGTTTTTTCTGACACTTCTTCTACGTCCATACTTTGTGTCTGCAAGAAGCGAAATGAGCCGTGGCTTGTGATTTCCAACAATGTGGCATTTTGACAAGTGTAGACTCAGACCAGCCTGTGCAGCATCCCTTTACGCTTAGAAACCCCAAATGATGTTCAGTCAGTAGCTAAACATTCATAGAATATTCAAGCGACTAGCAAAGGCTCTGATCAGACTGCGCGTATGTGCAGGCTGATCTGAGGCTTTGATGGTCGCACATACCACATTGTTGGAAATCTCATGTCGCAGCTCAAATATACTTTAAGTGTGTTTGCATGCTCTGGTCCTCTGTGAATATTTGGTTCTGGCAGAAAGAAGACTGGTGTTATTAGAGTTGTTTCACTTTAAAAATAAACGGCGACTTACTGTGTGTGTTCCCAACAAATCTTGAAAATCTACAACGCCTAGATCTTTCATAATTGGCAAAATAGTTGGAGCGTTATAGGCTAGACGTTAAAATGGCGGGCTCTGACTGACGTCGGTTTCCATGACGCTAACGTCGGCTCAAAGTAACGTCAGATACGTTGGCACCTAGCAAACCAGAAAGACAGGTCTATAAGGTTGATTCCATGTTCTAGCTTCAAACGCAAGTGGGCCAGCACAAGAGATTCTGGTACTCATCGTATGGGCGACCAGCAATCGCTCATACAATTCTTAGCATTCACACAGCCTCGCCAGAGCCTTCGCTCCACGGATACACACAGTTTGGAAGTAGAGAAAGTGTCAGACAAAACCTTAGATCTCTTACCCACTAGATAGCTGCGCATGCGCGATTTAAGAGTGACTTCAAACATATGCAATGCACACCTTCTCCTCGTGCACACTGTAAAAATAAGTGTAAGTTAACACCAAAGAAAGTGGCAGCTGAGCTGCTTTTACTGTAAAAGTATACGTATGTTAACACCAAAAGTAGTGGCAGTTGAGCTCAGCTACCTTCCTACTAAACAACTTGAGGCCAACATTTCTTCAGTGACAAATGTTAAAGCATTTCTACCTGTGATTGTTGTAGTTTTTCTCTGAATCAATACAATCGAATAGAAAATAGCTTTTTAAAAGAAGTTTACATGTTACACCAAAATAAGTGGCAGTTCAGCTGCCCCCAAATCTGGTGTAAAGTTACACGTATATTTTACAATGTACTTGCACATTAGTAAATATGACCCAGGTTAAGTCGCAAGCTATAGCCTCTATTTTATGGTACCAAGAAGAAGAAAACTAATCAAGAACAGAGATCATAC
Source organism: Loripinus fragilis (assembly GCA_964019695.1). Classification (NCBI taxonomy): domain Eukaryota; kingdom Metazoa; phylum Mollusca; class Bivalvia; order Lucinida; family Lucinidae; genus Loripinus; species Loripinus fragilis. Next base: position 56,710,115 of record OZ026520.1, on the reverse strand, counting down.
AACTATTGCAAGGTACAAATGCAAGCGAGAAGAAAGATAGATAAAAGAAGAAATTAACACATTCACAGATCAACGCCTCAATACGATACCAAGAGAAAGGCATATAATAACAGAGATCAACTAGCAAGGGTCATATACAATTAAGAATTGGCAGCTATCACTCTTCCTCAACGAGACCAATGTCAAACTGGAAGGTACTCAAATCAATTCACAAGAGAGATTCTCTATTCAGATAATTTTGAGCTCGCAAGAACTCAAACAACTTGAGGTCAACATTTCTCAAGTGATAAATGTTAAGTCATCTCTACCTTTGGTGTCAACTCACACACTTTTTTACATTGAGCGCAGCCCAGCTGCCACCTATTTTGGTGTTAACTTACACTTATTCTTACTGTGTATACGAGAATTACGTACTTCTCGCATATATATATATGCGTGAAGTCACCCTAAAAGCGTACATGCGCAGCTATCTAGTGGGTTCGATGTCTAAGGTTTTGTCTGACACTTCTTCTACGTCCATACTTTGTGTATGCGAGAAGCAAGCTTCTTGTACATTTATAAATGAGCCGTGGCATGTGATTTCCAACAATGTGGCATTTTGACAAGTGTAGACTCAGACCAGCCTGTGCAGCATCCCTTTACGCTTAGAAACCCCAAATGATGTTCAGTCAGTAGCTAAACATTCATACAATATTCAAGCGACTAGCAAAGGCTCTGATCAGACTGCGCGTATGTGCAGGCTGATCTGAGGCTTTGATGGTCGCACATACCACATTGTTGGAAATCTCATGTCGCGGCTCAAATATACTTTGAGTGTGTTTGCATGCTCTGGTACTCTGTGAATATTTGGTTCTGGCAGAAAGAAGACTGGTGTTATTAGAGTTGTTTCACTTTCAAAATAAACGGCGACTTACTGTGTGTGTTCCCAACAAATCTTGAAAATCTACAACGCCTAGATCTTTCATAATTGGCAAAATAGTTGGAGCGTTATAGGCTAGACGTTAAAATGGCGGGCTCTGACTGACGTCGGTTTCCATGACGCTAACGTCGGCTCAAAGTAACGTCAGATACGTTGGCACCTAGCAAACCAGAAATACAGGTTTATAAGGTTGATTCCATGTTCTAGCTTCAAACGCAAGTGGGCCAGCACAAGAGATTCTGGTGCTCATCGTATGGGCGATCAGCAATCGCTCATACAGTTCTTAGCATTCACACAGCCTCGCCAGAGCCTTCGCTCCACGGATACACACAGTTTGGAAGTAGAGAAAGTGTCAGACAAAACCTTAGATCTCTAACCCACTAGATAGCTGCGCATGCGCGATTTAAGAGTGACTTCAAACATATGCAATGCATACCTTCTCCTCGTGCACACTGTAAAAATAAGTGTAAGTTAACACAAAGAAGGTGGCAGCTGAGCTGTTTTTACTGTAAAAGTATACGTATGTTAAAACACCAAAAGTGGTGGCAGTTGAGCTCAGCTACCTTTTTACTGAACAACATTAGGCCGACATTTCTTCAGTGACAAATGTTAAAACATTTCTACCTGTGATTGTTGTAGTTTTTCTCTGAATCAATACAATCGAATAGAAAATAGCTTTTTAAAAGAAGTTTACATGTTACACCAAAATAAGTGGCAGTTCAGCTGCCTCCAAATCTGGTGTAAAGTTACACGTATATTTTACAATGTACTTGCACATTAGTAAATATGACCCAGGTTAAGTCGCAAGCTATAGCCTCTATTTTATGGTACCAAGAAGAAGAAAACTAAACAAGAACAGAGATCATACAACTATTGCAAGGTACAAATGCAAGCGAGAAGAAAGATAGATAAAAGAAGAAATTAACACATTCACAGATCGACGCCTCAATACGATACCAAGAGAAAGGCATACATGAACAGAGATCAACTAGCAAGGGTCATATACAATTAAGAATTGGCAGCTATCACTCTTCCTCAACGAGACCAATGTCAAACTGGAAGGTACTCAAATCAATTCACAAGAGAGATTCTCTATTCAGATAATTTTGAGCTCGCAAGAACTCAAACAACTTGAGGTCAACATTTCTCAAGTGATAAATGTTAAGTCATCTCTACCTTTGGTGTCAACTCACACACTTTTTTACATTGAGCGCAGCCCAGCTGCCACCTATTTTGGTGTTAACTTACACTTATTCTTACTGTGTATACGAGAATTACGTACTTCTCGCATATATATATATGCGTGAAGTCACCCTAAAAGCGTACATGCGCAGCTATCTAGTGGGTTCGATGTCTAAGGTTTTGTCTGACACTTCTTCTACGTCCATACTTTGTGTATGCGAGAAGCAAGCTTCTTGTACATTTATAAATGAGCCGTGGCATGTGATTTCCAACAATGTGGCATTTTGACAAGTGTAGACTCAGACCAGCCTGTGCAGCATCCCTTTACGCTTAGAAACCCCAAATGATGTTCAGTCAGTAGCTAAACATTCATACAATATTCAAGCGACTAGCAAAGGCTCTGATCAGACTGCGCGTATGTGCAGGCTGATCTGAGGCTTTGATGGTCGCACATACCACATTGTTGGAAATCTCATGTCGCGGCTCAAATATACTTTGAGTGTGTTTGCATGCTCTGGTACTCTGTGAATATTTGGTTCTGGCAGAAAGAAGACTGGTGTTATTAGAGTTGTTTCACTTTCAAAATAAACGGCGACTTACTGTGTGTGTTCCCAACAAATCTTGAAAATCTACAACGCCTAGATCTTTCATAATTGGCAAAATAGTTGGAGCGTTATAGGCTAGACGTTAAAATGGCGGGCTCTGACTGACGTCGGTTTCCATGACGCTAACGTCGGCTCAAAGTAACGTCAGATACGTTGGCACCTAGCAAACCAGAAATACAGGTTTATAAGGTTGATTCCATGTTCTAGCTTCAAACGCAAGTGGGCCAGCACAAGAGATTCTGGTGCTCATCGTATGGGCGATCAGCAATCGCTCATACAGTTCTTAGCATTCACACAGCCTCGCCAGAGCCTTCGCTCCACGGATACACACAGTTTGGAAGTAGAGAAAGTGTCAGACAAAACCTTAGATCTCTAACCCACTAGATAGCTGCGCATGCGCGATTTAAGAGTGACTTCAAACATATGCAATGCATACCTTCTCCTCGTGCACACTGTAAAAATAAGTGTAAGTTAACACAAAGAAGGTGGCAGCTGAGCTGTTTTTACTGTAAAAGTATACGTATGTTAAAACACCAAAAGTGGTGGCAGTTGAGCTCAGCTACCTTTTTACTGAACAACATTAGGCCGACATTTCTTCAGTGACAAATGTTAAAACATTTCTACCTGTGATTGTTGTAGTTTTTCTCTGAATCAATACAATCGAATAGAAAATAGCTTTTTAAAAGAAGTTTACATGTTACACCAAAATAAGTGGCAGTTCAGCTGCCTCCAAATCTGGTGTAAAGTTACACGTATATTTTACAATGTACTTGCACATTAGTAAATATGACCCAGGTTAAGTCGCAAGCTATAGCCTCTATTTTATGGTACCAAGAAGAAGAAAACTAAACAAGAACAGAGATCATACAACTATTGCAAGGTACAAATGCAAGCGAGAAGAAAGATAGATAAAAGAAGAAATTAACACATTCACAGATCAACGCCTCAATACGATACCAAGAGAAAGGCATATAATAACAGAGATCAACTAGCAAGGGTCATATACAATTAAGAATTGGCAGCTATCACTCTTCCTCAACGAGACCAATGTCAAACTGGAAGGTACTCAAATCAATTCACAAGAGAGATTCTCTATTCAGATAATTTTGAGCTCGCAAGAACTCAAACAACTTGAGGTCAACATTTCTCAAGTGATAAATGTTAAGTCATCTCTACCTTTGGTGTCAACTCACACACTTTTTTACATTGAGCGCAGCCCAGCTGCCACCTATTTTGGTGTTAACTTACACTTATTCTTACTGTGTATACGAGAATTACGTACTTCTCGCATATATATATATGCGTGAAGTCACCCTAAAAGCGTACATGCGCAGCTATCTAGTGGGTTCGATGTCTAAGGTTTTGTCTGACACTTCTTCTACGTCCATACTTTGTGTATGCGAGAAGCAAGCTTCTTGTACATTTATAAATGAGCCGTGGCATGTGATTTCCAACAATGTGGCATTTTGACAAGTGTAGACTCAGACCAGCCTGTGCAGCATCCCTTTACGCTTAGAAACCCCAAATGATGTTCAGTCAGTAGCTAAACATTCATACAATATTCAAGCGACTAGCAAAGGCTCTGATCAGACTGCGCGTATGTGCAGGCTGATCTGAGGCTTTGATGGTCGCACATACCACATTGTTGGAAATCTCATGTCGCGGCTCAAATATACTTTGAGTGTGTTTGCATGCTCTGGTACTCTGTGAATATTTGGTTCTGGCAGAAAGAAGACTGGTGTTATTAGAGTTGTTTCACTTTCAAAATAAACGGCGACTTACTGTGTGTGTTCCCAACAAATCTTGAAAATCTACAACGCCTAGATCTTTCATAATTGGCAAAATAGTTGGAGCGTTATAGGCTAGACGTTAAAATGGCGGGCTCTGACTGACGTCGGTTTCCATGACGCTAACGTCGGCTCAAAGTAACGTCAGATACGTTGGCACCTAGCAAACCAGAAATACAGGTTTATAAGGTTGATTCCATGTTCTAGCTTCAAACGCAAGTGGGCCAGCACAAGAGATTCTGGTGCTCATCGTATGGGCGATCAGCAATCGCTCATACAGTTCTTAGCATTCACACAGCCTCGCCAGAGCCTTCGCTCCACGGATACACACAGTTTGGAAGTAGAGAAAGTGTCAGACAAAACCTTAGATCTCTAACCCACTAGATAGCTGCGCATGCGCGATTTAAGAGTGACTTCAAACATATGCAATGCATACCTTCTCCTCGTGCACACTGTAAAAATAAGTGTAAGTTAACACCAAAGAAGGTGGCAGCTGAGCTGTTTTTACTGTAAAAGTATACGTATGTTAAAACACCAAAAGTGGTGGCAGTTGAGCTCAGCTACCTTTTTACTGAACAACATTAGGCCAACATTTCTTCAGTGACAAATGTTAAAACATTTCTACCTGTGATTGTTGTAGTTTTTCTCTGAATCAATACAATCGAATAGAAAATAGCTTTTTAAAAGAAGTTTACATGTTACACCAAAATAAGTGGCAGTTCAGCTGCCTCCAAATCTGGTGTAAAGTTACACGTATATTTTACAATGTACTTGCACATTAGTAAATATGACCCAGGTTAAGTCGCAAGCTATAGCCTCTATTTTATGGTACCAAGAAGAAGAAAACTAAACAAGAACAGAGATCATACAACTATTGCAAGGTACAAATGCAAGCGAGAAGAAAGATAGATAAAAGAAGAAATTAACACATTCACAGATCAACGCCTCAATACGATACCAAGAGAAAGGCATATAATAACAGAGATCAACTAGCAAGGGTCATATACAATTAAGAATTGGCAGCTAACACTCTTCCTCAACGAGACCAATGTCAAACTGGAAGCTGCTCAAATAAATTCACAAGAGAGATTCTCTATTCAGATAATTTAGAGCTCGCAAGAACTCAAACAACTTAAGGTCAACATTTCTCAAGTGATAAATGTTAAGTCATTTCTACCTTTGGTGTCAACTCACACACTTTTTTACATTGGGCGCAGCCCAGCTGCCACCTATTTTGGTGTTAACTTACACTTATTCTTACTGTGTATACGAGAATTGCGTACTTCTCGCATTTTTATGCGTGAAGTCACCCTAAAAGCGTACATGCGCAGCTTTCTAGTGGGTTCGATGTCTAAGGTTTTTTCTGACACTTCTTCTACGTCCATACTTTGTGTATGCAAGAAGCGAAATGAGCCGTAGCTTGTGATTTCCAACAATGTGGCATTTTGACAAGTGTAGACTCAGACCAGCCTGTGCAGCATCCCTTTACGCTTAGAAACCCCAAATGATGTTCAGTCAGTAGCTAAACATTCATAGAATATTCAAGGGACTAGCAAAGGCTCTGATCAGACTGCGCGTATGTGCAGGCTGATCTGAGGCTTTGATGGTCGCACATACCACATTGTTGGAAATCTCATGTCGCAGCTCAAATATACTTTAAGTGTGTTTGCATGCTCTGGTCCTCTGTGAATATTTGGTTCTGGCAGAAAGAAGACTGGTGTTATTAGAGTTGTTTCACTTTCAAAATAAACGGCGACTTACTGTGTGTGTTCCCAACAAATCTTGAAAATCTACAACGCCTAGATCTTTCATAATTGGCAAAATAGTTGGAGCGTTATAGGCTAGACGTTAAAATGGCGGGCTCTGACTGACGTCGGTTTCCATGACGCTAACGTCGGCTCAAAGTAACGTCAGATACGTTGGCACCTAGCAAACCAGAAAGACAGGTCTATAAGGTTGATTCCATGTTCTAGCTTCAAACGCAAGTGGGCCAGCACAAGAGATTCTGGTACTCATCGTATGGGCGACCAGCAATCGCTCATACAATTCTTAGCATTCACACAGCCTCGCCAGAGCCTTCGCTCCACGGATACACACAGTTTGGAAGTAGAGAAAGTGTCAGACAAAACCTTAGATCTCTAACCCACTAGATAGCTGCGCATGCGCGATTTAAGAGTGACTTCAAACATATGCAATGCACACCTTCTTCTCGTGCACACTGTAAAAATAAGTGTAAGTTAACACCAAAGAAGGTGGCAGCTGAGCTGCTTTTACTGTAAAAGTATACGTATGTTAACACCAAAAGTAGTGGCAGTTGAGCTCAGCTACCTTTCTACTAAACAACTTGAGGCCAACATTTCTTCAGTGACAAATGTTAAAGCATTTCTACCTGTGATTGTCGTAGTTTTTCTCTGAATCAATACAATCGAATAGAAAATAGCTTTTTAAAAGAAGTTTACATGTTACACCAAAATAAGTGGCAGTTCAGCTGCCCCCAAATCTGGTGTAAAGTTACACGTATATTTTACAATGTACTTGCACATTAGTAAATATGACCCAGGTTAAGTCGCAAGCTATAGCCTCTATTTTATGGTACCAAGAAGAAGAAAACTAATCAAGAACAGAGATCATACAACTATTGCAAGGTACAAATGCAAGCGAGAAGAAAGATAGATAAAAGAAGAAATTAACACATTCACAGATCGACGCCTCAATACGATACCAAGAGAAAGGCATACATGAACAGAGATCAACTAGCAAGGGTCATATACAATTAAGAATTGGCAGCTATCACTCTTCCTCAACGAGACCAATGTCAAACTGGAAGGTACTCAAATCAATTCACAAGAGAGATTCTCTATTCAGATAATTTTGAGCTCGCAAGAACTCAAACAACTTGAGGTCAACATTTCTCAAGTGATAAATGTTAAGTCATCTCTACCTTTGGTGTCAACTCACACACTTTTTTACATTGAGCGCAGCCCAGCTGCCACCTATTTTGGTGTTAACTTACACTTATTCTTACTGTGTACACGAGAATTACGTACTTCTCGCATATATATATGCGTGAAGTCACCCTAAAAGCGTACATGCGCAGCTATCTAGTGGGTTCGATGTCTAAGGTTTTGTCTGACACTTCTTCTACGTCCATACTTTGTGTATGCGAGAAGCAAGCTTCTTGTACATTTATAAATGAGCCGTGGCATGTGATTTCCAACAATGTGGCATTTTGACAAGTGTAGACTCAGACCAGCCTGTGCAGCATCCCTTTACGCTTAGAAACCCCAAATGATGTTCAGTCAGTAGCTAAACATTCATACAATATTCAAGCGACTAGCAAAGGCTCTGATCAGACTGCGCGTATGTGCAGGCTGATCTGAGGCTTTGATGGTCGCACATACCACATTGTTGGAAATCTCATGTCGCGGCTCAAATATACTTTGAGTGTGTTTGCATGCTCTGGTACTCTGTGAATATTTGGTTCTGGCAGAAAGAAGACTGGTGTTATTAGAGTTGTTTCACTTTCAAAATAAACGGCGACTTACTGTGTGTGTTCCCAACAAATCTTGAAAATCTACAACGCCTAGATCTTTCATAATTGGCAAAATAGTTGGAGCGTTATAGGCTAGACGTTAAAATGGCGGGCTCTGACTGACGTCGGTTTCCATGACGCTAACGTCGGCTCAAAGTAACGTCAGATACGTTGGCACCTAGCAAACCAGAAATACAGGTTTATAAGGTTGATTCCATGTTCTAGCTTCAAACGCAAGTGGGCCAGCACAAGAGATTCTGGTGCTCATCGTATGGGCGATCAGCAATCGCTCATACAGTTCTTAGCATTCACACAGCCTCGCCAGAGCCTTCGCTCCACGGATACACACAGTTTGGAAGTAGAGAAAGTGTCAGACAAAACCTTAGATCTCTAACCCACTAGATAGCTGCGCATGCGCGATTTAAGAGTGACTTCAAACATATGCAATGCATACCTTCTCCTCGTGCACACTGTAAAAATAAGTGTAAGTTAACACCAAAGAAGGTGGCAGCTGAGCTGTTTTTACTGTAAAAGTATACGTATGTTAAAACACCAAAAGTGGTGGCAGTTGAGCTCAGCTACCTTTTTACTGAACAACATTAGGCCGACATTTCTTCAGTGACAAATGTTAAAGCATTTCTACCTGTGATTGTTTTAGTTTTTCTCTGAATCAATACAATCGAATAGAAAATAGCTTTTTAAAAGAAGTTTACATGTTACACCAAAATAAGTGGCAGTTCAGCTGCCTCCAAATCTGGTGTAAAGTTACACGTATATTTTACAATGTACTTGCACATTAGTAAATATGACCCAGGTTAAGTCGCAAGCTATAGCCTCTATTTTATGGTACCAAGAAGAAGAAAACTAAACAAGAACAGAGATCATACAACTATTGCAAGGTACAAATGCAAGCGAGAAGAAAGATAGATAAAAGAAGAAATTAACACATTCACAGATCAACGCCTCAATACGATACCAAGAGAAAGGCATATAATAACAGAGATCAACTAGCAAGGGTCATATACAATTAAGAATTGGCAGCTAACACTCTTCCTCAACGAGACCAATGTCAAACTGGAAGCTGCTCAAATAAATTCACAAGAGAGATTCTCTATTCAGATAATTTAGAGCTCGCAAGAACTCAAACAACTTAAGGTCAACATTTCTCAAGTGATAAATGTTAAGTCATTTCTACCTTTGGTGTCAACTCACACACTTTTTTACATTGGGCGCAGCCCAGCTGCCACCTATTTTGGTGTTAACTTACACTTATTCTTACTGTGTATACGAGAATTACGTACTTCTCGCATTTTTATGCGTGAAGTCACCCTAAAAGCGTACATGCGCAGCTTTCTAGTGGGTTCGATGTCTAAGGTTTTTTCTGACACTTCTTCTACGTCCATACTTTGTGTATGCAAGAAGCGAAATGAGCCGTGGCTTGTGATTTCCAACAATGTGGCATTTTGACAAGTGTAGACTCAGACCAGCCTGTGCAGCATCCCTTTACGCTTAGAAACCCCAAATGATGTTCAGTCAGTAGCTAAACATTCATAGAATATTCAAGCGACTAGCAAAGGCTCTGATCAGACTGCGCGTATGTGCAGGCTGATCTGAGGCTTTGATGGTCGCACATACCACATTGTTGGAAATCTCATGTCGCAGCTCAAATATACTTTAAGTGTGTTTGCATGCTCTGGTCCTCTGTGAATATTTGGTTCTGGCAGAAAGAAGACTGGTGTTATTAGAGTTGTTTCACTTTCAAAATAAACGGCGACTTACTGTGTGTGTTCCCAACAAATCTTGAAAATCTACAACGCCTAGATCTTTCATAATTGGCAAAATAGTTGGAGCGTTATAGGCTAGACGTTAAAATGGCGGGCTCTGACTGACGTCGGTTTCCATGACGCTAACGTCGGCTCAAAGTAACGTCAGATACGTTGGCACCTAGCAAACCAGAAAGACAGGTCTATAAGGTTGATTCCATGTTCTAGCTTCAAACGCAAGTGGGCCAGCACAAGAGATTCTGGTACTCATCGTATGGGCGACCAGCAATCGCTCATACAATTCTTAGCATTCACACAGCCTCGCCAGAGCCTTCGCTCCACGGATACACACAGTTTGGAAGTAGAGAAAGTGTCAGACAAAACCTTAGATCTCTAACCCACTAGATAGCTGCGCATGCGCGATTTAAGAGTGACTTCAAACATATGCAATGCACACCTTCTTCTCGTGCACACTGTAAAAATAAGTGTAAGTTAACACCAAAGAAGGTGGCAGCTGAGCTGCTTTTACTGTAAAAGTATACGTATGTTAACACCAAAAGTAGTGGCAGTTGAGCTCAGCTACCTTCCTACTAAACAACTTGAGGCCAACATTTCTTCAGTGACAAATGTTAAAGCATTTCTACCTGTGATTGTTGTAGTTTTTCTCTGAATCAATACAATCGAATAGAAAATAGCTTTTTAAAAGAAGTTTACATGTTACACCAAAATAAGTGGCAGTTCAGCTGCCCCCAAATCTGGTGTAAAGTTACACGTATATTTTACAATGTACTTGCACATTAGTAATATGACCCAGGTTAAGTCGCAAGCTATAGCCTCTATTTTATGGTACCAAGAAGAAGAAAACTAATCAAGAACAGAGATCATACAACTATTGCAAGGTACAAATGCAAGCGAGAAGAAAGATAGATAAAAGAAGAAATTAACACATTCACAGATCGACGCCTCAATACGATACCAAGAGAAAGGCATACATGAACAGAGATCAACTAGCAAGGGTCATATACAATTAAGAATTGGCAGCTATCACTCTTCCTCAACGAGACCAATGTCAAACTGGAAGGTACTCAAATCAATTCACAAGAGAGATTCTCTATTCAGATAATTTTGAGCTCGCAAGAACTCAAACAACTTGAGGTCAACATTTCTCAAGTGATAAATGTTAAGTCATCTCTACCTTTGGTGTCAACTCACACACTTTTTTACATTGAGCGCAGCCCAGCTGCCACCTATTTTGGTGTTAACTTACACTTATTCTTACTGTATATACGAGAATTACGTACTTCTCGCATATATATATGCGTGAAGTCACCCTAAAAGCGTACATGCGCAGCTATCTAGTGGGTTCGATGTCTAAGGTTTTGTCTGACACTTCTTCTACGTCCATACTTTGTGTATGCGAGAAGCAAGCTTCTTGTACATTTATAAATGAGCCGTGGCATGTGATTTCCAACAATGTGGCATTTTGACAAGTGTAGACTCAGACCAGCCTGTGCAGCATCCCTTTACGCTTAGAAACCCCAAATGATGTTCAGTCAGTAGCTAAACATTCATACAATATTCAAGCGACTAGCAAAGGCTCTGATCAGACTGCGCGTATGTGCAGGCTGATCTGAGGCTTTGATGGTCGCACATACCACATTGTTGGAAATCTCATGTCGCGGCTCAAATATACTTTGAGTGTGTTTGCATGCTCTGGTACTCTGTGAATATTTGGTTCTGGCAGAAAGAAGACTGGTGTTATTAGAGTTGTTTCACTTTCAAAATAAACGGCGACTTACTGTGTGTGTTCCCAACAAATCTTGAAAATCTACAACGCCTAGATCTTTCATAATTGGCAAAATAGTTGGAGCGTTATAGGCTAGACGTTAAAATGGCGGGCTCTGACTGACGTCGGTTTCCATGACGCTAACGTCGGCTCAAAGTAACGTCAGATACGTTGGCACCTAGCAAACCAGAAATACAGGTTTATAAGGTTGATTCCATGTTCTAGCTTCAAACGCAAGTGGGCCAGCACAAGAGATTCTGGTGCTCATCGTATGGGCGATCAGCAATCGCTCATACAGTTCTTAGCATTCACACAGCCTCGCCAGAGCCTTCGCTCCACGGATACACACAGTTTGGAAGTAGAGAAAGTGTCAGACAAAACCTTAGATCTCTAACCCACTAGATAGCTGCGCATGCGCGATTTAAGAGTGACTTCAAACATATGCAATGCATACCTTCTCCTCGTGCACACTGTAAAAATAAGTGTAAGTTAACACCAAAGAAGGTGGCAGCTGAGCTGTTTTTACTGTAAAAGTATACGTATGTTAAAACACCAAAAGTGGTGGCAGTTGAGCTCAGCTACCTTTTTACTGAACAACATTAGGCCGACATTTCTTCAGTGACAAATGTTAAAACATTTCTACCTGTGATTGTTGTAGTTTTTCTCTGAATCAATACAATCGAATAGAAAATAGCTTTTTAAAAGAAGTTTACATGTTACACCAAAATAAGTGGCAGTTCAGCTGCCTCCAAATCTGGTGTAAAGTTACACGTATATTTTACAATGTACTTGCACATTAGTAAATATGACCCAGGTTAAGTCGCAAGCTAAGCCTCTATTTTATGGTACCAAGAAGAAGAAAACTAAACAAGAACAGAGATCATACAACTATTGCAAGGTACAAATGCAAGCGAGAAGAAAGATAGATAAAAGAAGAAATTAACACATTCACAGATCAACGCCTCAATACGATACCAAGAGAAAGGCATATAATAACAGAGATCAACTAGCAAGGGTCATATACAATTAAGAATTGGCAGCTAACACTCTTCCTCAACGAGACCAATGTCAAACTGGAAGCTGCTCAAATAAATTCACAAGAGAGATTCTCTATTCAGATAATTTAGAGCTCGCAAGAACTCAAACAACTTAAGGTCAACATTTCTCAAGTGATAAATGTTAAGTCATTTCTACCTTTGGTGTCAACTCACACACTTTTTTACATTGGGCGCAGCCCAGCTGCCACCTATTTTGGTGTTAACTTACACTTATTCTTACTGTGTATACGAGAATTACGTACTTCTCGCATTTTTATGTGTGAAGTCACCCTAAATGCGTACATGCGCAGCTTTCTAGTGGGTTCGATGTCTAAGGTTTTTTCTGACACTTCTTCTACGTCCATACTTTGTGTATGCAAGAAGCGAAATGAGCCGTGGCTTGTGATTTCCAACAATGTGGCATTTTGATAAGTGTAGACTCAGACCAGCCTGTGCAGCATCCCTTTACGCTTAGAAACCCCAAATGATGTTCAGTCAGTAGCTAAACATTCATAGAATATTCAAGCGACTAGCAAAGGCTCTGATCAGACTGCGCGTATGTGCAGGCTGATCTGAGGCTTTGATGGTCGCACATACCACATTGTTGGAAATCTCATGTCGCAGCTCAAATATACTTTGAGTGTGTTTGCATGCTCTGGTCCTCTGTGAATATTTGGTTCTGGCAGAAAGAAGACTGGTGTTATTAGAGTTGTTTCACTTTCAAAATAAACGGCGACTTACTGTGTGTGTTCCCAACAAATCTTGAAAATCTACAACGCCTAGATCTTTCATAATTGGCAAAATAGTTGGAGCGTTATAGGCTAGACGTTAAAATGGCGGGCTCTGACTGACGTCGGTTTCCATGACGCTAACGTCGGCTCAAAGTAACGTCAGATACGTTGGCACCTAGCAAACCAGAAAGACAGGTCTATAAGGTTGATTCCATGTTCTAGCTTCAAACGCAAGTGGGCCAGCACAAGAGATTCTGGTACTCATCGTATGGGCGACCAGCAATCGCTCATACAATTCTTAGCATTCACACAGCCTCGCCAGAGCCTTCGCTCCACGGATACACACAGTTTGGAAGTAGAGAAAGTGTCAGACAAAACCTTAGATCTCTAACCCACTAGATAGCTGCGCATGCGCGATTTAAGAGTGACTTCAAACATATGCAATGCACACCTTCTTCTCGTGCACACTGTAAAAATAAGTGTAAGTTAACACCAAAGAAGGTGGCAGCTGAGCTGCTTTTACTGTAAAAGTATACGTATGTTAACACCAAAAGTAGTGGCAGTTGAGCTCAGCTACCTTCCTACTAAACAACTTGAGGCCAACATTTCTTCAGTGACAAATGTTAAAGCATTTCTACCTGTGATTGTTGTAGTTTTTCTCTGAATCAATACAATCGAATAGAAAATAGCTTTTTAAAAGAAGTTTACATGTTACACCAAAATAAGTGGCAGTTCAGCTGCCCCCAAATCTGGTGTAAAGTTACACGTATATTTTACAATGTACTTGCACATTAGTAAATATGACCCAGGTTAAGTCGCAAGCTATAGCCTCTATTTTATGGTACCAAGAAGAAGAAAACTAATCAAGAACAGAGATCATACAACTATTGCAAGGTACAAATGCAAGCGAGAAGAAAGATAGATAAAAGAAGAAATTAACACATTCACAGATCGACGCCTCAATACGATACCAAGAGAAAGGCATACATGAACAGAGATCAACTAGCAAGGGTCATATACAATTAAGAATTGGCAGCTATCACTCTTCCTCAACGAGACCAATGTCAAACTGGAAGGTACTCAAATCAATTCACAAGAGAGCTTCTCTATTCAGATAATTTTGAGCTCGCAAGAACTCAAACAACTTGAGGTCAACATTTCTCAAGTGATAAATGTTAAGTCATCTCTACCTTTGGTGTCAACTCACACACTTTTTTACATTGAGCGCAGCCCAGCTGCCACCTATTTTGGTGTTAACTTACACTTATTCTTACTGTGTATACGTGAATTACGTACTTCTCGCATATATATGCGTGAAGTCACCCTAAAAGCGTACATGCGCAGCTATCTAGTGGGTTCGATGTCTAAGGTTTTGTCTGACACTTCTTCTACGTCCATACTTTGTGTATGCGAGAAGCAAGCTTCTTGTACATTTATAAATGAGCCGTGGCATGTGATTTCCAACAATGTGGCATTTTGACAAGTGTAGACTCAGACCAGCCTGTGCAGCATCCCTTTACGCTTAGAAACCCAAAATGATGTTCAGTCAGTAGCTAAACATTCATACAATATTCAAGCGACTAGCAAAGGCTCTGATCAGACTGCGCGTATGTGCAGGCTGATCTGAGGCTTTGATGGTCGCACATACCACATTGTTGGAAATCTCATGTCGCGGCTCAAATATACTTTGAGTTTGTTTGCATGCTCTGGTACTCTGTGAATATTTGGTTCTGGCAGAAAGAAGACTGGTGTTATTAGAGTTGTTTCACTTTCAAAATAAACGGCGACTTACTGTGTGTGTTCCCAACAAATCTTGAAAATCTACAACGCCTAGATCTTTCATAATTGGCAAAATAGTTGGAGCGTTATAGGCTAGACGTTAAAATGGCGGGCTCTGACTGACGTCGGTTTCCATGACGCTAACGTCGGCTCAAAGTAACGTCAGATACGTTGGCACCTAGCAAACCAGAAAGATGTTAATGGAAAGAAAGTAAAGTTTGCTGATGATGGGACTATATGGAAGAGTGGAGAAGATTGGAGATATTTGCTGGAGGAATTGAAGAAGGACTTAGTCATGTATGTGAAAATGCAGGAAGATGGAGGGTAAAGATAAGTATGATGAAGACCGAGTTCTGTGTGTTTTCCTTAGATAACCACGTCCTTGAAGAGGCGAAAGACTACAACTTCAGCATCAATGAACATACTATCAAACATAATCCAACTCCGAAATTACTTGGAGTAACCCTGGACGAAAAATTAAAGTTTGAACTTCATACAGAGAAACTGGAACATAAAGCATTGAAAACAGTATCGTTACTAAGAAAAGTCAAGGAAACAGAAGGAATAAATACCAAATGTATGCTGCAGCTGTATAAGGCCTTAGTTACCCCACAATTAGAGTATGCAGCTGCAGTATGGCAGATAGGCAATTGTGCTGCATTGGAAAAAATCCAGAGAAAAGGTTTAGCCGTGTGTCTAGGTGTTCCCGGGACTGCAAGCTTGGAAGCATTAGAGGTGGAAGCGGGAATCAAGCCTTTAGATATTCGAAGGGAAGAACTTTCTGTGAGACAAGCAGTCCGAATAATGATGAAGACAGATGAGGACCACATAAAAGTCAGCTGGGATGATTTTCAGGAAAGGGAAGGGACTGAACATAGGATATCCCCTTTTGGTAAAATGAATGTGCAAGTGGCTGATATGATGTCAAACACAGGTATTACACTTAACAGCTTAGAGAAGGACTGTAACTACTTAGAGTCATTACAACCAAGTAAGCAGAAACCTGAATACTGGAATATCCTAGGGTCCTCTAAGTCCAGGACAGGAGAGCAAGAGCAGATGTCTAGAGAGATAATAGGTGGTATGCTTGACAGTTGTGAGGAGGGAACAGCAGTAGTTTTTACAGATGGCTCCTGTCTTGGAAATCCTGGACCCTGTGGTGCTGGAGCTTGCATCTTTAATCCGGGCGCAAGTGAACCTGTATTGTTAAAGCAGCCCGTAAGCAGTAGAGGATCAATTCTCCTTGGAGAGATAGTAGCTATTAAAATGGCCCTGCAATACCTTTCCCGGTGTAAAGTTCAGAGAAAATCAGACTTCCAGAGAATTCATATTTTTCAGACAGCCAGAGTGCAGTTGGGCAGCTAACATTGGGTTGGGAGGCAAAGTCACATAAGAATTCTACAAAGGAGGTTAAGTCAGAGATAAGTAAGTTGCATGATTGTGATGTAGAGGTAGAACTGTCTTGGTCACCTGGGCATGCCAATATAAAAGGAAACGAGTATGCAGATCAGCTTGCGAAGGAGGCAGCTCAGGAGGCGAAGGATGCAGAAGACTTACGAGCAGTAACTTCATTTGGCGACGTGAAATTGGCAGCGAAAGAGTCTGGAATTATGAAATGGCAGGAGAGATGGGAGGCATCAGATAGAGGTAGGAACCTGTACACATTCAGGCCTAAGGTGGGACATAAAATTCAACATTCATTTGTTTCACCAGTAGGGGAGAGCATTGTATCCCAATTAAGAACCGGCTACGTAGGGCTAAATGAATATCTGCACAAATGCAATATTATAGAAACTGATCTGTGCAAATGTGGAGCTAAAGAAACTCTCAGTCACTTCTTACTAGAGTGCCAAGAATTTGATACGACCAGAGAACTGATGAGAAAACGAATCTTTGAAACATGCGGCATCACACATCTGGACCTGAGTTTGTTGTTGGATGCAAAAGAGGATGACGAATTTAAAGATTGGAGAAGTTTCATGTTATCAGAACTTGAAAACTTTGTGGTTGGAACCAGGCGTTTCGCCACACGACAGTAAAACTAATAGTCCGATCACGCATCACCGCATACCGAGAGTAAATATACAAGTGTTGAAAATACCGTGATAAGAAGACCGTACCTGTGGGAATATATGGCCTGATGGCCTAAATACAGAAATACAGAAAAGACAGGTCTATAAGGTTGATTCCATGTTCTAGCTTCAAACGCAAGTGGGCCAGCACAAGAAATTCTGGTACTCATCCTATGGGCGACCAGCAATCGCTCATACAATTCTTAGCATTCACACAGCCTCGCCAGAGCCTTCGCTCCACGGATACACACAGTTTGGAAGTAGAGAAAGTGTCAGACAAAACCTTAGATCTCTAACCCACTAGATAGCTGCGCATGCGCGATTTAAGAGTGACTTCAAACATATGCAATGCACACCTTCTTCTCGTGCACACTGTAAAAATAAGTGTAAGTTAACACCAAAGAAGGTGGCAGCTGAGCTGCTTTTACTGTAAAAGTATACGTATGTTAACACCAAAAGTAGTGGCAGTTGAGCTCAGCTACCTTCCTACTAAACAACTTGAGGCCAACATTTCTTCAGTGACAAATGTTAAAGCATTTCTACCTGTGATTGTTGTAGTTTTTCTCTGAATCAATACAATCGAATAGAAAATAGCTTTTTAAAAGAAGTTTACATGTTACACCAAAATAAGTGGCAGTTCAGCTGCCCCCAAATCTGGTGTAAAGTTACACGTATATTTTACAATGTACTTGCACATTAGTAAATATGACCCAGGTTAAGTCGCAAGCTATAGCCTCTATTTTATGGTACCAAGAAGAAGAAAACTAAACAAGAACAGAGATCATACAACTATTGCAAGGTACAAATGCAAGCGAGAAGAAAGATAGATAAAAGAAGAAATTAACACATTCACAGATCGACGCCTCAATACGATACCAAGAGAAAGGCATACATGAACAGAGATCAACTAGCAAGGGTCATATACAATTAAGAATTGGCAGCTATCACTTTTCCTCAACGAGACCAATGTCAAACCGGAAGGTACTCAAATCAATTCACAAGAGAGATTCTCTATTCAGATAATTTAGAGCTCGCAAGAACTCAAACAACATGAGGTCAACATTTCTCAAGTGATAAATGTTAAGTCATCTCTACCTTTGGTGTCAACTCACACACTTTTTTACATTGAGCGCAGCCCAGCTGCCACCTATTTTGGTGTTAACTTACACTTATTCTTACTGTGTATACGTGAATTACGTACTTCTCGCATATATATGCGTGAAGTCACCCTAAAAGCGTACATGCGCAGCTATCTAGTGGGTTCGATGTCTAAGGTTTTGTCTGACACTTCTTCTACGTCCATACTTTGTGTATGCGAGAAGCAAGCTTCTTGTACATTTATAAATGAGCCGTGGCATGTGATTTCCAACAATGTGGCATTTTGACAAGTGTAGACTCAGACCAGCCTGTGCAGCATCCCTTTACGCTTAGAAACCCCAAATGATGTTCAGTCAGTAGCTAAACATTCATACAATATTCAAGCGACTAGCAAAGGCTCTGATCAGACTGCGCGTATGTGCAGGCTGATCTGAGGCTTTGATGGTCGCACATACCACATTGTTGGAAATCTCATGTCGCGGCTCAAATATACTTTGAGTGTGTTTGCATGCTCTGGTACTCTGTGAATATTTGGTTCTGGCAGAAAGAAGACTGGTGTTATTAGAGTTGTTTCACTTTCAAAATAAACGGCGACTTACTGTGTGTGTTCCCAACAAATCTTGAAAATCTACAACGCCTAGATCTTTCATAATTGGCAAAATAGTTGGAGCGTTATAGGCTAGACGTTAAAATGGCGGGCTCTGACTGACGTCGGTTTCCATGACGCTAACGTCGGCTCAAAGTAACGTCAGATACGTTGGCACCTAGCAAACCAGAAAGACAGGTCTATAAGGTTGATTCCATGTTCTAGCTTCAAACGCAAGTGGGCCAGCACAAGAGATTCTGGTACTCATCGTATGGGCGACCAGCAATCGCTCATACAATTCTTAGCTTTCACACAGCCTCGCCAGAGCCTTCGCTCCACGGATACACACAGTTTGGAAGTAGAGAAAGTGTCAGACAAAACCTTAGATCTCTAACCCACTAGATAGCTGCGCATGCGCGATTAAAGAGTGACTTCAAACATATGCAATGCACACCTTCTTCTCGTGCACACTGTAAAAATAAGTGTAAGTTAACACCAAAGAAGGTGGCAGCTGAGCTGCTTTTACTGTAAAAGTATACGTATGTTAACACCAAAAGTAGTGGCAGTTGAGCTCAGCTGCCTTCCTACTAAACAACTTGAGGCCAACATTTCTTCAGTGACAAATGTTAAAGCATTTCTACCTGTGATTGTTGTAGTTTTTCTCTGAATCAATACAATCGAATAGAAAATAGCTTTCTAAAAGAAGTTTACATGTTACACCAAAATAAGTGGCAGTTCAGCTGCCCCCAAATCTGGTGTAAAGTTACACGTATATTTTACAATGTACTTGCACATTAGTAAATATGACCCAGGTTAAGTCGCAAGCTATAGCCTCTATTTTATGGTACCAAGAAGAAGAAAACTAATCAAGAACAGAGATCATACAACTATTGCAAGGTACAAATGCAAGCGAGAAGAAAGATAGATAAAAGAAGAAATTAACACATTCACAGATCGACGCCTCAATACGATACCAAGTGGAAGACAAACATGAACAGATATCAGCTAGCAAGGGTCAAATACAATTAAGACATTGGCAGTTATCACTCCTTCTCAACGAGATCAATGTCAAACTAAAGTAACTTAAATTCTCAAGAGAGATTCTCTATTCAGATAATTAAGAGTTCGCAAGAGTTGAAACAATTGGAGGCTTACATTTATAAAGTGATAAATGTTAAGTCGTTTCTACCTTTGGTGTCAACTTACACAATTTTTTATAGTGAAAGCAGCTCAGCTTCCACCTCTTTAACTTACACTTATTTTTACTGTGTACACGAGAAATAGGTACTCGTCGTATGTATATGCATGAAGTCACCCTTGAGCGTGCATGCGCAGCTATCTAGTGGGTTCGATGTCTAAGGTTTTGTCTGACACTTCTTCTACTTCCATTCTTTGTGTATGTGAGAAGCGAAGGCATCTTGTACATTAATATACTGCAAGTGTGTTCGCATGCTCTGGTCTTCTCTGAATAGTTGGTTCGGGTAGAAAGAAGAATGGTGTTAGAGTTGTTTCACTTTCAAAATAAACGGAGACTTACTGCGTGTTTTCCCAACAAATCTTGAAAATCACAGGTATCATACCGAATTCTTGGACGCGGATATTTTTCGACTAGTCTTTTCGCGGAGAATAAATATACTGAAATTGAAGGTAGGGGCTCTGATTTGAAATAGTAAAAACTTATTTACAAACACTTGTTAGAGTCGATTAAAGGCATATGTGTTTTCTTGAATAGTCACCCTAACAACACATCATGACTTAGGTATTACAGTACTTAAAATATGCGAGTAGAATGCAAATACATCATGAACGAGTCCTTGAAATTGGGATACTTTGGGATTGATTGACAATTACAACCTTTTTACAGACATGGTTTCTATATTTTTTGCGTTTTTGGTGAAACGACGTTTACTTGTTTTTACCTGTATGTTAATGATTCGGCTTAAATAAGCGTCAATTGCATATGCGCAGTCTGATTAGAGCCTTTGCTAGTCGCTTGAAAAATTTCTCCCTGCGGTAGCCTTTCTTTTCAGTGCAGAGTCAGGGAAACGAGAATGATCTTTTGTTACTTGACGTTCCTCTGAAACAGTAACCCCCAGGGTGGGGGGGGGGGGGGGTACTCTCAATTTTTCTGCATACGTAGGATCGGCTTCACCCCCAAAAAATTTCAGAAATTTCAAGCACCCCCAAAAAATATTTGAAATTTTAGCAACCCCAAAAAATATCCCCATTCTGTACCATGACATTAAGAATCGACCCTAAAATGCATAGAAATGACCCCTAAATATAGTCCAATTTTGTGATGACCCCCCAAGAAAAATATCCACAAAATCTTCATACCCCAAAAAATACGTATGTATGAAAATATTAGAGTATCCCCCCCCCCCCCCCCCCCCCCCCTGGGCAGTAACCGCCCATCCTCAGCATTAGTTGTCGTTACATTTCCAGTACGTCCTCTCTTCTCATGTAAGCTTAAAAGAACCGTTTCATCGCGACGGTTCTTTTGAGTACCCACAACATATGCTTTAGTTGAGAAATAAGAAAGTTATGTTTCTGTTACACAATCTTAACTGAAGTCCTGCTTATGTTCAAAACAATATTAAGACCAACATAAGGGATGCATGATGGGAACTCCATTTGTATTAAATTGATCATAGAAATCAAATTATAGTGTTGCGAACCTAAAAGTTTGACTTTCTTCTCCAACATGGAGCAACAACAAGCGCAAATATATTGTTTGGCCATATTTTCAAACATTAAGGGGAAAGATCGGGATACTAACAAAATACTGTATTTTGATTTGATTCTTTTATTAAATTCAGTACATTTCAGTCTAAATTCAGCAAATATATGATACCTATATGGACTTACGCTTTTCAGTATAGCATTGCATACTTATTTCAAATAAAACATGTTCAATAGCGTAGCCAGAACGCTGGAAAAGTTACGCACATCAAATGCGAGGATGCAATGATATACTGAAAAGCGTATGTCCATATAGGTATCATATATTTGCTGAATTTAGACTGAGGTTTGCTTGATTAAATAAAAGAATAAATTGTGTCCCTTTTCAAAATGGGAACTTCTCTTAAAGGAAAGAATTTGCTCCCGGAGGGAGCCAATTCTTTCCTATATGAGCAGTTCCTTATAGTATGAAAAATCACTATTACCACATTAGGTGACCTCAATTGAATGTTACTATTTTTATTATGCACGTGAGTAACTGCGTAATGGTGGCTACGCCAATGATGTTGATTCAGATTATTGCATTTTACGCAATTTATCTATTACAACTTCGAGGACAGTACTAGGGTTCAACACCGTATCATCCGCGTTTCAGTATTAGCATTTTCCGTAAGTAATCATCTCGGTTAGACTAGCAAAATCTTGGTGTGCCCCGCGGACAGGTACACCAACGTCCGCGGATAAGATCAACATTTTTGAGCATAGGCACCATGTTTATATGACATTATCTAGTAAATGCTAAGCGCAATTACTTTATTATTTTTTGCAAAATTGCTACCGATAACCTGGCTTTTAAGATATTAATGTAAAATGAAATGTTATTTTAGGATTTTCTCAGTTCGATCGACTGAAAGCAATTTTTGCCTTTAAAAATAATTTCCACCGTTTTAAACCATAATTTGTGGTCCAACAGTAAAGTTTGCAAGGTTTGCGATATTCTAAGCACATGAACGAGTGTTTGGTTGTGTTAATACAATAGATTTGAGTTGGATATAGATAATAAAATATCGTTTTTTTTACCCTTTTACGGAACCAACCCTCCCCTCCACCATAAAAGAAACGACCCCCGAGACAAGACTAGCCGCAAATTCTCCGCAGTCAGAAAACAGTATGATACCTGTGTTGAAAATCTACAACGCCTAGATCTTTCATAATTGGCAAAATAGTCGGAGCGTTATAAAGCGTGCTGTGATGGCTAGACGTTAAAATGGCGGGTTCTGGCTGACGTTGGTTTCCATGACGCTGACGTCGGCTCAAAGTAACGTCAGATACGTTGGCACCTAGCAAACCAGAAATACAGGTCTATAAGGTTGATTCCATGTTCTAGCTTCAAGCACAAATTGGCCAGCATAATAGATTCAGGTACTCATCGCATGGGCGATCAGTAATTGCTCAAACAATCCTTAGCATTCACACAGTCTCGCCAGAGCCTTCGCTCAGCGGATACGCACAGTTTGGAAGCAGAGAAAGTGTCAGACAGAAACCTTGTATCTCTAACCCACTAGATAGCTGCGCAAGCGCGATTTAAGAGTGACTTCAAACATATGCAATGCATACCTTATTTTCGTATACACTGTAAAAATAAGTGTAAGTTAACACCAAAGGTGGCAGTTGAGCTGCTTTTACCGTAAAAATAACCCAAACAAAAAAAGAAACGCATCACTACGATTTTCCAATTAAGATCTCCTTTTAATAGGAAAATGTTAATTGTCATAAACATTCATTTCTGATCAAATCTCACTAAAACTTAAATGTGACGTAGATGAGGATCTGTTCTTTCCCTATGTAGGCACAAAACACATCAATGCGAAGGGTAAAAGAGTTTTGGAAGTGTTAATTCACACGCTACTGTCTACATGAAATTCCGAGTATGTTTTACATTAGAAAAGTATGAATACAATATATTGTCGTTATGTGAGACAACCAATGCGTTTATTGGTGCTTTTTGTTATTCCAAACTCCATATTTATCAGTTTGGGTCATTTATATTTATTAAGACAGTGTTGAAATCTTTAAATGTTTGTAAGGTTTATCCCCAGTGTGGAATCGTTATCCAAAGGGTAGTCACAAAACATGGGCGACCTAGCTTTCAATTATCACCAATTAGAATTGCAAAGAATAAGTGTCTGGGTTCAATTTGGTCTACTGAGATGAATCCAATTGCATAAACTTACCCAGCAGGAGAACATTATAAAAATGCTTGTTTGCTGTTACTTTACAATTTGACTCCCACTTGGTTCATGACCAATTTTCTTTAATACAATTACGACGCCTGATTGCAAAAGAACGGTGACGCAGCAGTACTTGACATATCTTTGTACCGATATAAACTAAACTGGCCTATCACTTGGGACCTTCCTGAGAGTTGAACAGTTCTAAGTGGTTTGTTTCTTTTTTTGTCGGGTACACGCATATGTTAACACCAAAAGAGGTGGCAGTTGAGCTCAAATATCTTCCTCCAAATTACTTGAGGCCAACATTTCTTCAGTGACAAATGTTAAAGCATTTCTACCTGTGATTGTTGTAGTTTTTCTCTGAATCAATACAATCGAATAGAAACTAGCTTTTTAAAAAGAAGTTTACATGTTACACCAAAATAAGTGGCAGTTCAGCTGCCTCCTAATCTGGTGTAACGTTACACGTATATTTTACAATGTACTTGCACATTAGTAAATATGACCCAGGATAAGTCGCAAGCTATAGCCTCTATTTTATGGTACCAAGAAGAAGAAAACTAAACAAGAACAAAGATCATACAACTATTGCAAGGTACAAATGCAAGCGAGAAGAAAGATAGATAAAAGAAGAAATTAACACATTCACAGATCAACGCCTCAATAGGATACCAAGAGAAAGGCATACATGAACAGATAACAACTAGCAAGGGTCATATACAATTAAGCATTGGCAGTAATCACTCCTTCTCAACGAGATCAATGTAAAACTAAAGTAACTTAAATTCTCATGAGAGATTCTCTATTCAGATAATTAAGAGTTCGCAAGAATTGAAACAATTGGAGGCTCACATTTCTAAAGTGATAAATGTTAAGTCGTTTCTACCTTTGGTGTCAACTTAACACTTTTTTATTGTGAAAGCAGCTCAACTGCTACCTCTTTTGGTGTTAACTTACACTTATTATTACTGTGTACACGAGAATTAGGTACTCGTCGCATGTATATGCGTGAAGTCACCCTGAAGCGTGCATGCGCAGCTATCTAGTGGGTTAGGTGTCTACGGTTTTGTCTGACACTTCTTCTACTTCCATACTTTGTGTATGTGAGGAGCGAAGGCATCCTGTACATTAATATACTGCAAGTGTGTTCGCATGCTCTGGTCTTCTCTGAATAGTTGGTTCGGGTAGAAAGAAGAATGGTAAGTTGTTTCACTTTCAAAATAAATGGCGACTCACTGTGTGTGTTCCCAACAAATCTTGAAAATCTACAACGCCTAGATCTTTCATAATTGGCAAAATAGTTGGAGCGTTATAAAGCGTGCTGTGATTGCTAGATGTTAAAATGGCGGGCTCTGGCTGACGTTGGTTTCCATGACGCCAACGTCGGCTCAAAGTAACGTCAGATACGTTGGCACCTAGCAAACCAGAAAAAAAGGTCTATAAGATTGATTCCATGTTCTAGCTTCAAAAGCAAGTTGGCCAGCACAAGAGATTATGGTACTATCGCATCAGCGATCAGCAATTGCGCAAACAATCCTTAGCATTCACACAGTCTCGCTACAGCCTTCGCTCAGCGGATACACACAGTTTGGAGGCAGATAAAGTGTCAGACAGAAACCTTATAACTCTAACCCACTAGATAGCTGCGCATGCGCGATTTAAGAGTGACTACAAACATATGCAAAGCATACCTTCTTCTCGTATACTCTGTCAAAATCAGTGTAAGTTAACACCAAAGGTGGCAGTTGAGCTGCTTCTACTGTAAAAATATGCGTATGTTAACGCCAAAAGAGGTGGCAGTTGAGCTCAGCTGCCTTCCTACTTAACAACTTGAGGCCAAATTTTCTTCAGTGACACATGATAAAGCATGTCTACCTGTGATCGTTGTAGTTTTTCTCTGAATCAATACAATCGAATAGAAAATAGATTTTTAAAAGCAGTTTACATGTTACACCAAAATAAGTGGCAGTTTAGCTGCCTCCAAATCTGGTGTAAAGATACACGTACATTTTGAAAGGTACTGGCCCATTAGTAAATATGACCTAGGATAGGTCGCAAGTTACAACCTTCATTTTATGGTACCAAGAAGAAAACTAAACAAGAACAGAGATCATACAACTATTGCAAGGTACAAATGCAAGCGAGGAGAAAGATAGATGTAAAGAAGAAATTAACACAATCACAGATCAACGCCTCGATACGATACCAAGAGAAAAACATACATAAACAGATATCAACTAGCAAGGGTCATATACAATTAAGAATTGGCAGTAATCGCTCCTTCTCAACGAGATCAATGTCAAACTAAAGTAACTTAAATTCTCAAGAGAGATTCTCTATTCAGATAATTAAGAGCTCGCAAGAACTGAAACAACTTGAGGCGAACATTTCTCAAGTGATAAATGTTAAGTCATTTCTACCTTTGGTGTCAACTCACACAATTTTTTTTATGGTGAAAGCAGCTCAGCTGCCACCTGTTTTGGTGTTAACCTACACTTATTTTTACTGTGTACACGAGAATTAGGTACTCGTCGCATGTAGTCACCCTAAAAGCGTGCATGTGCAGCTATCTAGTGGGTTAGATGTCTAAGGTTTTGTCTGACACTTCTTCTACTTTCATACGTTGTGTATGTGAGAGGCGAAGGCATCTTGTACATTAATATATTGAAGTGCGTTTGCATGCTCTGGTCCTCTGTGAATAGTTGGTTCTGGTAGAAAAAAATAATGGTGTGAGAGTGGTTTGTTTCACTTTCAAAATTATATTTTATCTACAGTTCTGGCAGCCCTTTGTTATGGCAGAGCAGAACTATTTGTGCTATTTTGGTAGGTGGCATTCATCATCATCTTCATGTTTTACTTACATGCAGGCACAGGAGCATAATGCACAACAGTGGTCCAACTTCCAGGTAAGTAGCATGCTCCTTACAAAGCAAATTTTATTGAGGGCGAGACATTTGTACACTTGTAGCAAAAATAGTGAGCATGATCAGGAAAACCCACAATCACAAACTGCAGACTATTCTGTGGCACTGCGCTTAAGAGCCACACAACAATCATCAGACAACAGGAAGACAAATAAAGCAAAGCAACAAGCTCTCTCTTCTCCATCAAGACGATTGCAAAACTAGAATGGATACAAAGTAACGCACAACAAAACATATGACGATTACAGACCAACAATGGGAGCAACAATCAACAATGAATCAACAACAGAACCACCGCCTAAGAACGGACAGCAGCCTAAGCCACTGGGAAGGGGGGGGGGGGGGGGCTTAATAGATGTATTTTACTGGTACCAAATTTTCGCCCTAGATTCTGCTGTTGTTGAAGCACAAATATGTTAAGCTCGGAGGAGGCTTCCTAACTAATGCAATGTATAATCATAGAGAAACAATCTAATCAATTAACACACTTTGATGAAGGACTTACGACTCACAGATAGTCAGAGCTAAAGAAAACCTCAAGTTGAGTCACGGTGGGCCCATCTACAGACAAGCATCAGGCACCAATCCACAGACTAAGGCATTACATCAGAGCCATCATTGAGTCTGAGGCCTGACCCACCACCACGCAATCAAACAGGACACCACAGCAGCAAACCAGGCCCCGAGGTTGTAAAACTTTTTAACTTGCTCAACTCAACTGAGCACGAAATTTCAAAGGCTCAAAAAAAACCTAAAATACCGACAAATTAAAAAGTTTCTTGCTTTAAGTTCCCCAAAAGTTGTATTTATCATGCTCATGAATGTTAAAATGCCAACAATTGTTGGCATTTTAACATTTATGAGCAGGATCAATTTCGTGCTCAGCTGAGTTGAGCATGGAAAAAGTTTTATAACATTGGGGCAAGGGAGCCCAGTGGCTCAGTGGTAGACTTCTTGACTCGAGACCGAGGGGCCGCTGGTTCAAGCCTCATCGGCGCCGCTGTGTTGTGGTCTTTAAACAAGACACATTTATCCTAGTTTAGTACTGGTTCAACCCAGGAAGACCCGTCCCTGTTTAACTGAAAGATTGTTGATGGGACGTAAAAAACCAAATCAAACAAACAGCTGCAAACCGTAATTTGGCCCACAACCAGGCACGCAGCCCAAGCCACAACCAACCATCTTATAAGGCCTGAATATCCTCCAAAATTGATCATCAAAATCAAGTTTTCCAACAGTTCTATTAAAATTATAAACCAAATCACCACAAAACATAGGTTCTGATATGCCCTGATGCAGAAGTTTTTAAAGTTTCATGGTGTGATGGCCATTCTTTCATTTTAATTATTTAGGCAATTTTTGTGAGAGCATTATTAATTTATGAGGAACATTTCTGCGAAATTATTTTGAATTTGCACCATTGATTTATCTACTGCTCTGGTGACAATCTTGTTTGGCGAGGTGGGACCATTTAGTCAATTTTGGTAGAAGGTTTATGCGGAACATTTCTGAGAAACTATTTTTGATTTTGAAACACAGTGGTTTAGGAGATATCGTTTAAAATATTGATATGTAGCTGGCTGCAGTCATGTTCGCCAGAGTGGAACCATCCAGGCAATTTTGGTAGAGGGCCTAAGGAGGACAATTTGTGTGAAATTATTGTCATTTAGGTCAATGGTTTAGGAAGAGGTGTTATTTAAAGAAAAACAAAACAAAGACCAGTCAAAAAAGCCTGTGGCTAAGGTAAGCTACATATCAGCCTTTTCCTATCTTTTGAACCAGTGGGACTTGAATAGATACCTTGTTTGGAGGGGGAAAAGAGTTGGTTAGATTTCAGTGACCTTGACCTTATTTTCAATGTCACATCAGCACTTTTGACAAGTTCTGACTTTAGTTGTGCTTCTGCATGCTATCTCTTGGAATAAATAATGAATTGTATCATTGTGACACAATAAAGAGCTGGTAAGATTGCTTCCCTAAATTAACGGTTTTGGGGGACATAGTTTTCCTGTTTTGAAAACACCGTTTTGACAAAAAATAGTTTTGGTGATAATTTTAGGTGTTCATAATTTTAGGCGGGACATTTACTGTAATCTGCTTATGCCCATCCAGGTGACTACAAATAATAACAAATAAGCAGCATTGCAAGGCCCCATAGCGCAATTAGTAGTGAGTATATTTATAATCCAGGTGTAGTTGAGTTCAATTCTGGCCCCATAATTTCATTGGTGTATCTCCCATTACGCACGTGCATAATAAAAAAAGTAACATTCAAGGGAGGTCACTTAATGTGATAAAATTGATTTTCCATATCATAAGGAACTGCTCTTAAAGGAAAGAATTCGCTCCCTCTGAGAGCAAATTCTTTCCTTTAAAGAGAAGTTCACATTTTGAAAAGGGACACTATTGATGAGAATCACTGCTTGATCAGGTAGTATCCCTTTGATGTGTGTAACTTTCAGCGTTCTGGCTGCGCCCTTGACTTTAGTTGAGATGTATCATTAAATATTGTCTACGGTCATTCTTCTTCTCCTTATTCAAGAAGGGCTGATGTCATTACAAGTCAAAGTATGTGCACTGAGTACTGGTTAACTGCTTAGTCTAAGCTTGCCCAGGAAAAAATTGTGGTTAGGTTAATTGACAGTCTCAAAATGGCCATAGCTATTGACTGGGATGTTAAACCAGAAACCAAAGTTAAGCAGCATTGCTTCTGGCAAACTATTCTGTTTCTCAGAATGTTCACACATGAAGGATACCCTCCAAATTAACCTCCACCATATGGGCCTCGATGTGACAAAACCTGTCTTCCGGTTTTCAGACAAAGCAAGACTCTTTCTTCTACATATCCTGCAGCACCCTCTTGTGAGGATTATGTACAGCAGACTCAAACCAGTCTCATCAGTCTTTGAGACTAGATAGAATATCATAATTTTGCTTGGAGCAAGTTTAAATATATGATAATTTCCAAAAAGTGAATAACAAAGTCACTTATAAGACTATGCGATCACGCAGGCTGATCTGTGCCTTTGTTGTTCACAAACCCTGAAGACAGGTTTTCTCGCATCAAGGCCCATGTTGAGCCTAACCATTATCCTGTTCTATAATATTTGGTCCTGAAAATATCTTCTTTCTTTGCCTTCTGCATATACTGAAATGCACTCCAGAATGGACAATTTTTTGTCGGGGGTGGGGGAGGGGGGAACACAACAACAGAGGAATATTTTTATTTATTTTTTTACAATTTTTATAGATATGGCTATTAATGAGTCTGTTAAAGTAACTTTGCCTTGACTGGCTTCTGACTTCTTGAACAAAATCAAAGTATAAAAAACAAACTTCTATTGACATGGAAAAAAAAGTTGTTTATTCAAAGCCCCGTCAACGCCAATAAAGTCATGTTGGTCTTGGCTGTTCCTATGCCTTAGACAAACAAGAAGTTAATCAGTGCTAAACATCTTAATACAGGCCTCAAGAAGGTAGTAGTTATAAATTCTTTTTCTTTTTTCTAATCCAAAATATGTAGGCACTCAAAAGAAATGACTCAATGAGAAAGTTCTTTTGAGCACCAAAACATATGATATGTTGGCAGCGTAGCGCAGTTGGTAAAGTAGCTGGCTACAGAGACGAGATGACTGCAGATCCAGGGGTCACGAGTTTGATCTCGACCCAGTCCCATATTTTCGTGGAGATTGATCATGAAATAATTTCTATGGTCATTCTCCTCCCTTCTGCTGAATCATTCAAGAAGGGTTGTTGTCAGTTACAAGCGAAAGTATGTGCACAAAGTACTGGTTACCTGCTTGTTCAAGCTTGCCCAGGAAAAAGTGTGGCTAGGTGAACTGACCATCCCGCCATGACCATAGCTGTTGACTTGGGACGTAAAGCAACCAAACAAACAAACAAGATTCTGGGTAAGAAAATAATAAAGATATTATGCTCAAAGGATTGCTTTCTTTTCTTCCACAAGAAACTAAGAAACTCACAACTGCCCACTATGACAAGAGGTTGGAGTGAATGGCTGTAGAATTCATTTCATTAATGATCCCTACAATACAGGTTTAGATAAACAAAATTTTTGAGTGTAAAACTTTAAATAATTTCCTATCCAATATCTTTAACATATGTTTTGTGTGCTCAAAGAATCGTCTCATTGAGACGATCCTTTTGAGTACCCACAACATATGTTTTGGTTGAGAAATAAGAAAATTAAGTTATTGGTCAGCTACAATCAGGCCACTAGTTAAGTGTGCTAAGTTAAAATAGAATTGTTTCCAATTTGTCAACCAAAATATACACTGAACCGAAGTTCTAAGTAGCCACTTTTCAATTTCTTTTTTTCTGACTAAGCCCTAGTGATATTGAAATGAATTTTTGCCCAAGTATCTGCATTGTAATGGACTAAAGTTAAGCGGTGTTTTGGGGGAATTTCTCATCACTTTACGATTTTTGGGTTCAAAAATGCAAAAATCAACTTTTTGAAGAAAATAAGCGTTTTGAGTGCAGTTTTTATCGAATGTAAGACCAGGTGATTGCAAACCTGCCTAGTCGAATTTAAAAAACACCAAACACTTGACATTTTGCTTATGACAGATTTTTTATGAATTTTTAAAAATTGATAATTTTCCAAATTTTCCGAAATTTTCGAAAATCATCAACTGTACATACTTAAATCATTGTATGTGTTTTATTTTAAGTAAATGTGTTTGACAAAGCACCATGTAACTTGATGAGCCCATTTTCTAATGATACTTTTTACTAATTTGATATCCACTTCCGATTTTAACGTGAACTTTAAAGGTCACTTAAATGGCATTTGTTAAAGATTTCTTTTAATTTAATAACAGAACAGTGACGCCAATTCATAATGAAGAACCCCTGAAAATTGCACTGCTGTGCCGCAGATAATAAAGCGTACAGAGGAATGCAAAGTGAGTATGCAAACTGCATGGTAAAGCTAAAAATCCTTTGATTAAGTTGTTGATCGAGGCTGTCTTCATGTTAACGGAGAAGAGAAATGGAGTGTTCAATTGTCAAAAAAACTTTTGATTCTTTTCACCTTATATCACAGCTGTTATAAACATCTTCAAACTACTTAAAATCTAAACGGATAACGTATCTGATGAATAGTTTATATCACACTGAAAAGTGTGACTTTATGAAATGATGGTACCTTTACTCGGACCTCGTCTGTGCAAGGTCTACCAGTCATTTTGAAATGACATAATTTGCAGAGTCTCGACAAAGCCTTGGACCTTTTTATAGAATTTGAATTTTATGAGAGCGATTTTTACTTTCTGAACGGGAGCAAAAATTGTATGGTGGCTACTTATAACTTCGGTTCAGTGTATGTTGTGGGTACTCAAAAGAATTGTCATTGAGACGGTTCTTTGATTTGTTTGTTTTGTTGCTTAACGTCCCAAGTCAACAGCTATGGTCATTGTGGGACGGTCAGTTCACCTAACCACACTTTTTTCCTTGGCAAGCTTGAACAAGCAGGTAACCAGTAATTTGTGCACATACTTTCGCTTGTAACTGACAACAACCCTTCATGAATGATTCAGCGGAAGGGAGGAGAATGACCGTAGACATTATTTCATGATCAATCTCCACGAAAGTATGGGACCGGGTCGGGATCGAACTTGCGACCCCTGGATCTGCAGTCAGCTTCGCATCTGTAGCCAGACACATTACCGACTGCGCTACGCGGCCTGGCGTACGATTCTTTGAGTACCCATAACAAATGTTCAAACTGATGGATAAGAAAATAATCAATTTTTTCTCAACCAAAACATATGTTGTGGGTACTCAAAAGAACCATCTCAATGAGAAGGTTCTTCTTTTTAGCACCAAAAACAAATGTTTAAACTGATGGATACAAAAATAATCAGATTTTTTTTTGCTCAAATTTTTTATATATCTGGACCAATAGCACTTTTTTACCCTAAATATTCAGACATCCTTCCCCTGAGGTTATCAAACTTTATTTATGCTCAACTCAACTGAGCATGAAATTTATCATGCTCATAAATGTTAAAATGCCAACAATTGTTGGGATTTTGGGGATTTAAACATTTATAAGCATGATAAATTATCTGAGAGTTTCAAACAAAGAATTATTGTTATTTTTCAGCATTTTTGTTTTATGAGCAGTGGAAATTTCATGCTCATTTGAGTTGAGCATGAAAAAAAAATTATAACCCAGCACCGAATCTTCTCACCAAACTTATAAAATTTTCAAACCTGACGAGGTGGGTAAAAGTAGTAAAAAAATGGTAAATAGTGAAAAACCCTAATCAGACTGATCAGTCTTTGTTTGATTTGATTCTTTTCATCCCAATCAACATTTTTTCAGTCATGTTAGGATGGGTCTTCCAGGGTTGAACCAGTACTAAGCAGAGGATAAAGTGTCTTTCTTGCTTACGGACACTTTGATGTGCCTCTGGTGAGATTCGAATCCGCAAACCCTCGATCTTGAGTCAAGCAATCAACCACTGAGCCTCTAGACAGCACAGTCTGGTCTGGGTTCACACAATTCACTCAAGCCTATCTGTCCAAGTATTTAGGGTAAATATGATATGTGATCATGTGGGCCTCGACGTGAGAAAACCTGACTTTGTTGCATGCGAACAACAAAGATGCAGACCAGCCTGAACATCCATGCTGTCTGATCAGAACCTTTGTTATTTGCTATCTGGAAATTATAGTAGTCAAACTGGGTCCGTCTAGATCCAGTAATTCAAAAGTTCATTGTTGTATTTGCGCAAACACACATTCAAGGCACACACTCACAGAGACCAAAAACAATATGTCCCTAATCTTTGATACTGGGCACATAAAAAATACTGCAGTTCCCTTTCATCTAGGGCTCTAAATAACCTAACTAAAACTCTTAACTGAAACAATTTTATAAACATAATCTAGAACATCATTAACTCTTTGCATGCTGGGTAATTTTCCATGGTTCTTTTTTGTCGTCTGCTGATTTCTTCAAAATCAACTTTTAAAAAAAACAAACAGAAATACCATAGGGGTGTCAAACTGCTTGAATCCAGATCAGGCCCGACATTATGTCGGGCCTGATCGGGGTCCAAACTGTTTGCAAAGGTTATCAGATGACAAAATTGGCCGTTAGCAGGCAAAGAGTTAATGGACATTGTACACTCTGATCAGATACCTTCCAATAGTGGCAATCTGATCAACATACATCATAAATGGTTTTGCCTGCACTTTGACAAATGAGCCACGTCATGAAAAAATCCCGTTATTTGTTAAGTGACTGGAAAGAGTAAAAGCCGCCTGCTCCGCTGCAAATACAAGTTATAATATTCAAAATATCCGAGGTAGTACATAAGTAAAGGCATTAGATTACATTTGTATCCAATGCCAGGGATTTTCCTACCCTTTTGAACCTCGGGCCAGGGGCCAATGATTTGGGGAAATTGACAAATTACGAAAAAAATGGAAATTGAACATGTCCTTTGTATCTTAACAAATTAAACTTATGTTTTTAAACTAAATGTATAGCCTTATTTTGATCAAGTTCTGCCCTGTTGCTTTTGGAGAAACCAGGTACAACTGCCATGCCAAATCTTACTTTTCCAAATTTGCAAGAAAATGGAAAAATTCACAATTTGAGAAAATTTGACTGAAGGAGCCTGACTTGGGCCGAAAATATGGCCTACGAAAATCCCTGAGTGCACAACGGCATCTGCACTGCAAAAATGCAGTCTGATCTGTGTTTTTGCAGTCTGATCTGTGCCATTGTTGTTCACATATTGTGTAAACTCGTTTTCTCATGATTTGTCACAAAATAATACACATCACTTCACAAATTATAACACATCACTGTTACAATTTATAACACATTAGTAACAATTATAACACATAACTGTTACAAACAATAACACATCACTGTTACAATTCAATAAACACGCACATTCAATGAAACGATATCCCCTGCTGAATAGATTCACAAAACAGAGATTATATTTGTGAAAAGGGCAGTAACAAAAATACATTGAGGTCAGTGATATGGCCCTTGAGCACTGCATATCCCTCATGTTGTTCTATCTGCATATCAAGTTACATGTCAGTAGCAACATTTTTATAGAAAAATGCCAAACACGCCTTTAATATAGAAAAAAATTCTAGCTCAAAAGGAAAATAATTCAAATAAACTGACACTAGTCTTGAGTAATGGCTCTTGTGCATTGCACCACCCCCCTCCCATGTTGCTCTGTATGCATGTCAAGTTACATGTAAGTAGCTGATAACTTTTAGAGAAAATTGCTGAACAAGCATAGAAATAATTAAGTCAAAAGTGGAGGCCATTACAATATCCCCTTCGCTTTTGTGTGGGGATAAATATAATATACTAAAGGTAACTTAATATTCTTGCACAATACATTTCATCTGGTGTTTTTCTGTCTATGTATCAATTTACATGTCAGTAGCCATGATACTTTTCGAGAAGACTGCCTTAAAAGCATTTTTAATGAATAAGGGGAATAACTAAAAACAAAAGTCAGTAAGGGTTATGGTTCTTGAACACTGCTCTTCTCCTTGCTGTTCAATCTACATGTGAAGTTGTATTTCAGTAGCTATTATACTTTTAGAGAAAATTTTCAAACAAGCTTTGGACGAGCAAATGAAAAGTCAGACGGACAATGCCATTACTTTTCAACAGGGGATAATGAATGATTTTTTTAGCTATCACATAAGATGATTATTTGATTTATTGCATCTGTCAACATGATGAAAGACCAAAACACCGCACATCCAATATGGTTAACCCTTAAAGTGCAGATCAAAAAAAAAGTTGCGTGATTTTGTTGTTTGCTGAAATGTTTAAGAAGCCCTTTTTGATAGTGTGGACCCAGACCAGACTGCTCCTATAGGAACAGTCTAATCTGGGTCAACACTGTTTTCTCCTATACTTACATTAGTCAAATAATGCTAGCAAAATATGCAGCAGATGACTTAAGCAGACAGCATTTTCAGATGATTTTTTTTGCAGGCACTTTAAGGGTTAAAGTTCAAAAACCTATGCTCCTTATAGTATTTATGGATTCTCCCATTTACAATAGGTAGGTCCATTCTCTACTTTAAGGATTAATATACAGTCAAGGTCCTGATCAAATGGCTTCTGCAGCAGCAGTCTGATCTAAGTCTGCACTATAAAATATTTTGCTTTGGACTTTTGTTCAGCCCATGTCTGTTATTTCTGTCATGGAGCTTGTGTTGAAAATTTAAGAGACATTACAATATTTTTAAATCTCCCTCCTACTTAGGTCATGAGACTCCTCTTCAACAAGGGAGCGTAGTGGCTCAGTGGTAGAGTGCTTGACTCAAGACCCAGGGGCCGCGGGTTTGAGCCTCACCAGCGGCTTCATTGCGTTGTGGGCTTGAGCAAGACACATTAAACCTAGCTTAGTACTGGTTCAACCCAGCAAGACATGTCCCTTTATAACTGAAAGATTGTTGATGGGACATTAAGAATCAAATCATACAAACAAACAAAACCTCTGCAACAAATCAGATCTTTGATCAGGCCTCCAGATAAGAGTATTATAAACTTATTTTTGTTTTTTCTCAAACAACACATCTGTTGTGGGTATTCAAAAGAACCATCTCAAGGAGACAGTTCTTTTGAGCACCCAAAACACATGTTTAAACTGATGAATAAGAAAATAATCATGATTTTATGCTCAAGGTTGCCACTTATCTGGACCTATGTTTGAACTGACTGCTCAATAAGATCAGTCCATATTTCTGCAAGCACTCTTGTCTTCATCCAGGAAGGCACCATGATTTTTATGTAGATATCCACCATTAAATCCTTTATATAGACCTAGAGAACACTGTTTTCCAAACTAAAAAACTTGCATATGTTTCCTTATTTCTCAATGAAACCATATGCTGTGATGCTCATTGAAAGCGTCTAATTGAGATGCTTCCAATGAGCCTCATAACATATGTATTCTTAGAGGAATAAGAAAAATAGCAATCTGGATACCCCTTTTATATGGGACTACCTTATCGCCATATACATGTACATTCAATGGTCTGTGTGATTAGACACATTCCAAGACTTCGCTGATATAACCATAAGGTGGTGTCAGAAGCATCCAAACTTCTATGATGAGACACATCATTATGGTGTCTGTGTCAGAGATTGGTTCCCAATTTTGGCACAATTGCTAAGAATTGAAGGATTCAATGTTGGACTATCCACCATTAGGCACTATTCTGCTATTGTTGTTGTCTATGGTCCTCATCTTCTTAGGATAAAGCTGCCATCATCCACTGAAAAAGTAATACAAACATGCTTTCAACTCAAGCTAACTCTTTGCATGCTGTTAATTTTTCACGCTTTTGTTGTCGTCTGATGATTTTTTTCAAATTTAGCTTAAAAAAAAATCAGTAACACTATCAAAGTGTCAAACAGCTTGGATCCTGACATTCCGTCATGACATTCATGACAAAATTTGCTTTCTAAGGGACAAGAAATTTACTTCAGCTGATAGAAATAGGATCTGCAGTACAATATTTAACCTAAATGGTTGGCTGATAAAAATTGTCTGTGACCTTTATCCTAGCAATACAAGTGGTGATCGGAAAGTTTGCGGAAAAGTGCTATTAATCGTATTGGGTTTAGTGATTGCAATGAAAATTCACAAACATAAACTGTTATTCTTTGCAAGTTGACTGAAATTAAAAGTGAGAAATGTGCTTCAGATGTATGAGCATGAGGTGCCGTTGTGACATCACTGCGCTTGACCCGGGCATCTGTACCCCATGTATGTCTACCTGGTCTAAAATTTGTAGAGGTGCTTGAATGCTACCCTTGGAGCATTCTGCAATACATTTGACCTGCATTAAGTGACAATTGGTCTTGAAAAAAAATTCTGGTCTTTTTGAGAGTGGCTGTTTTACACAGGTTTTACTGTTCATCTTAGTGTCATCTTTTGACATACATTTAATCAAACAGTGATATCATTGATACCATGCTAATTTAACAATCTTTCAATCATGTCAGGACAGTTTTCTGTCTTCCTGGAGTGAACCAGTACTAAGCAGCTGATAAAGTGTCTTGCTTTAAAGGACACTTTACAGTGACTCTGCCGGCGGCGAGTCTCAAACTAGCAACCCTTCGATCCCCAGTCTAAGGCTCTACCAAATGAGCCACTGCGCTCCACTCATGCATGGTAAGTTTAAACAACATATTGCATGTACAGTAAAACCTGTGTAAAACGGTCACTCTAAAGTAGACAAAACAAAGATCTTAATGACAAATGGTAGCTTAATGAAGGTCAAAAGGAGCATTTTGCAATATTAAGCGATAATTGGTCTTGAAAACCAATTTTCGGTCTTTTTGAGAGTGGCTGTTTTACACAGGTTTTATTGAACAATCCATGTTCAATGGCTGCTGGGAGCAGTATATAATGAAACTAGAGGACCTGAAGGTCCTGAGGCGCTCACCTGATCTCTTTAATAATGTTAAAATAGGTCAAGGTCAACCACAGCTTATAATGGAACAAATTTTGTTTTTACCATATACATTTTGGTCAAGTGACTTAAACAATCTTATGAATAATCCATCAAACAACCCAGTGATTTCTGAGAAAAAGATGTTTAGATAGGTATGTGGCAGTCCAAATGAGTGGCCTTGGTTAAAAGGTCACAGGTCAGCTTGACATTTGGTACTAATAAACCATAGTCTCAATAGGTTTAACTATAATGAATTCGGCTCAGTAATGGAAAATGAACATTTAAAGATTTTCTCCATATAAATGCATTAGGAATCAAATTTGACCTTGCCATAAATTAGGTCAAGGTCAACCTAGATTCATTATTTGTGCTAACCTGGTAGGGCCAACATCACCATCCTACATACCAAGTCCCAAAGCCAATGGCCTTTTTGTTCCAGAGAAGTTAAGAGATTTAAAGAGTTTTTACCATAGATGGGCATGGTGGCTATGTTAGTCATGTGACCATAACAATTTGTATAAGTTTTGGCTAACCAATCATAAGGTGTTGTCATATGAAATTTGGTTTCAATTGGCCAAGAATTGTGGGAGAAAACTATGTTTTAAAATGTTGATGGGACTCCAATATAAGCGACCTTGGCTGAAAGGTAAAAGATCAACCTTGACCTTTGAAACTTATTTAAAGACACTAGACAGAACATATCAAGTGAGAATAATGACTTTGGCTTCCACAGTATTCAAAAAATCAACTTTTCAAAAAAATTCCCATTTAAATCTATAAGGAAGCAAATTTGACCTTGACGTTAAGTAGGCCAAGGTCAACTTAGGATCATTATTTGAACAAACTTGGTAGGCCTCACATCCCTAATGCTACATACCAAGTCCCAAGGTCATTGGCCTTCTGGTTCTGGAGAAGAAGATTTTTAAAGGGTTTTTACCATATATGGGCATGGCGGCCATCTTTGTCATGTGACCAAAATATTTTGTATAAATTTTGGCTGACTTATCATTAGGAGTCTTCACATGAAATTTGAGCTCAATTGGGCCAATGGTTTGTGAGAAAACTAAGTTTTAGTATATTGATGGGACCACAATATGAGCAACCTTGGCTGAAAGAGCAAAGGTCAACCTTGACCTTTGAAACTTATTTATAGCCATTGTCTCATTAATTTCAACATATCAAGTAAGAATAATCACTTTGGCTTCAACAGTATTCAAAAAATCAACTTTTCAAAAAAATTCCCATTTAAATCTATGAGGAAGCAAATTTGACCTTGACGTTAAGTAGGTCAAGGTCAACTTAAGATCACTATTTGAACAAACTTGGTAGGCCCCACATCCCTAATGCTACATACCAAGTCCCAAGGTCATTGGCCTTATGGTTCTGGAGAAGAAGATTTTTAAAGGGTTTTTACCATATATGGGCATGGCGGCCATCTTGGTCATGTGACCAGGAACATTTGAACAAACTTTTGTTCCCCCATCCTAAGGAGTCTCCATATGAAATTTGAGCTCAATTGGCCCAGTGGTTTCAGAGGAGAAGATGTTTGAAAATGTTGACGGACGGACGACGGACGACGGACGCCAGAGTCACCGGTATACTAATAGCTCACCTCAGAGCCTTCGGCTCAGGTGAGCTAAAAAGTCAATAAGCAATGCTTATTAGATACCCCCCGCACAGTAAGAGTCAGTGAAAAAACTTGGCAAGTTATAGTTCAAACAAGAAGACCTTAGTTTTGATAAGAAGATTTCAGTAGAATCTGTGCAAACAAAAATTATAAATTCCTTCGTTCATATGTTCAATGTGTCTACATTGTGTCGGCAAAGTATCATATTGCTCCATCAAAAGCTGTTGTAGGACTTGATCTGCCCATAAAGGCACTATCCATGCATATACAAAAGCCATATAAGGGAATAATTGTCTAAGTTCTCACAGCTGTCATTTTGTCAAAATTATTTTTTGTGAACCAAACTCCTTCATGCATATGTTCAATGTGTCTACATTGTATCGACAGAGTATCAAATTGTTCCATCAAAAGCTGTAGTAGGAGTTGATCGACCCATGAAGGCACCATCTATGCATATACAAAAGCCTAATAAGGGAAAAATTGTCTTAAGTTCTTACAGCTGTCATTTCGTCAAAAATTATTTTTTCTGAACAAAACTCCTTCATGCATATGTTCAATGTGTTTACATTGTATAGGCAAAGTATCAAATTGTTCCATCAAAAGCTGTGGTAGGAGTTGATTGGCCCATGAAGGCACCATCTATGCATATACAAAAGCCTTATTAGGGAAAATTGTTTAAGTTCTCACAGCTGTCATTTTGTCAAAAAATATTTTTTCTAAACCAAACTCCTTCATGCATATGTTAAATGTGTCTACATTGTATAGGCAAAGTATCAAATTGCTCCATACAAAGCTGTGGTAGGAGTTGATCGGCCCATAAGGGCACCGTCTATGCATATACAAACACCTTATTAGGGGAAAATTGTCTAAGTTCTCACAGCTGTCATTTTGTCAAAAATTATTTTTTCTGAACCAAACTCCTTCATGCATATGTTCAATGTGTCTACATTGTATAGGAAAAGTATCAAATTGTTCCATCAAAAGCTGTGGTAGGAGTTGATCGGCCCGTGTATGGCCTATAATAGCATAAGCATAAAGCACTATATTAAAAGCCATTTAGAACTACAAAGGGAAATAACTCTAATAGAATTGGCCCCTAGCCCTTACTTTTTTGTCTAAAGTATTTGTCTTGCATATATGAACATGTTTGCAAGGTTTGATGAAAATCCAGCAATGACTCTTCGAGTTATTAAGGAAACAAAGCGTTACGGACGGACGGACGGACGCACGCACGCACGCACGGACGGACAACGTGAAAACAGTATACCCCCTACAAACAAAGTTTGCGGGGGGTATAACTATCTGACCAGAGCTGCTTATCCAGCGCTGTACTTACCCCAGTCCGGGGGTGCGATGCCTCTTCCCTGAGGTACACCAGGTTTGACTCCAGTCTTCATCAAATGTTCCAGAATTCCTCCGCGTCCTCTGCCAGGGTTTAATGCTGAAATATTTGTTAATGTTGTAGCAGAAAGGTATGCCATCTCATTATAAAAGGTACTTCTCCAATATATAACCAGCTAAAGCTATGGCCAATCCGTACAACTTAGCAAAGATTATAATTGGATGAAGGCAAATACAAGCCAGTACATGAGATTTTGGTACTTATCGCATCAGTGAGTAGTGTAGGTGAAGGCAAATCTGTGCATATGCACAGACTCCCCAGAGCCTTATCTGCTTACATACACAAAGCATGGATGTAGATGAGGTCTCAAACCAAAACTTAGCCCTCAAGTCCCACTGGATACATCAAAATGGGAGTTTAGGTAAATAAAGCAAAAAAATAAATAAAACTAGAAATGTGTCCATGGGACACGGATGCCGCCGCTATTGCCAAATTTGCATGAATAGGGAACTGTCATTAACAAAGGGCAATAACTCCTGAAGGCATGATTGGATATAGGCCATTCTGAAACTTGAAGACATTATGGTACTCAATAACATGATCAAGTTTAATAGAATTATAATCAAAACTATTCATCTTAGAGAGCAGACGTTGTTTCGAACCGATGATTTTTCATAAACTAAGGGCAATAACTCCTTAAAGCACGGTGCCATATAGACCATTATCAAACTTTAAGAAGACATCATAGTACTAAACAATGTGACAAAGTTTCATAAAATTCTGATCAAAACTATGCGACTAAGAGAGCGGACATCGTTAAAACGGTGTATTTTCATAAACAAAGGGCCATAACTGCTGAAAGCATGGTGCGATATGGACCATTATCAAACTTTAAGAAGACATCATGGTACTAAACAATGTGACCAAGTTTCATAAAATTCTGATCAAAAGTAAGCAACTTAGAATGCGGACATAGTTTCAAATGGTGAATTTTCATAAACAAAGGGCCATAACTGTTGAAAGCATGGTGCGATATGGACCATTATCGAACTTTAAGAAGATAACATGGTACTTAACAATGTGACCAAGTTTCATAAAATTCTGATCAAAAGTATTTGGCCTAGAGAGCGGACATCATTTCAAATGGCAAATTTTTATAAACAAAGGGCCATAACTACTGATAGCATGGTGCGATATGGACCATTATAGAACTTGAAGAAGACATGATGGTACTTAACAATGTGATTAAGTTTCATAAAATTCTGATAAAAAATATTCGATTTAGAGAGCGGACATCGTTTCAAATGGTGAATTTTCATAAACAAAGGGCCATAACTACTGAAAGGATGGTGCTATATGGACCATTATTAAACTTGAAGAAGAGATCATGGTACTAAACAATGTGACCAAGTTTCATAAAATTC
This sequence comes from Loripinus fragilis, assembly GCA_964019695.1. NCBI lineage: Eukaryota > Metazoa > Mollusca > Bivalvia > Lucinida > Lucinidae > Loripinus > Loripinus fragilis. Next base: position 56,667,515 of record OZ026520.1, on the reverse strand, counting down.
TGATCAAAAGTATTCGACTTAGAGAGCGGACATCCTTGGACAGACGTACGTAAGTACGTATGTATGTACCAGGGATGGAGTACTCATACTCGTACTTGTACTCGTACTTACTCGAGTACCTTTTTTTCAGTACTTAGCTGTACTCTGTACTTAGCGAAATTCATGAGTACATGTACTCGTACTTACTTAAGTACTGTTACAAAAAACCCTGTACTTATGAGTACATTACGAGTACCACTGAGTACTTTTTAAAAAATTTAATCAGTTAGGGAAAAAAGTTAATTGTTTCCCAGGCCCTCCCTCATCTGTTTGAAATGCCTTTCATCTCTGTCTTTTTTCACTTTGAAAAAAAGTGGCCTCATATGTGTTATGAAAAATAAAAAATATATCATTAAAAACCTGCCAGTGCCTGCCTCATCTGTTTTTCTTAAAAGTGGCTTGTTTACTTTTTTAGCCATATCCTAATATTTAGAAAGAGTGAGTTTTACCTATCAAGCTTTTTTAGGTTAGTGTGGCCACATTGACTTCTTTATTAACAATGGACTTAATGAAATGCCTAATGATGCATATAATTGGCCAGGAGCAACACTATTTTGGATTAATACAATGTACTTTAATTAGTATATTGTTGAATTTGTCACACTTGCTGCAAAATAAGACGCTGTATTTACCCCAAATATTGGGACAGATATATACTTGAGCAAACAGTGCACACCCAGATCAGGAGCAGTCTGTTAATGGTCTAAACTGTTTGGCATTTGATCTGCATTCTGACATGTACATGTATGCTTTGGTGAAACATGCTGATCACTTTTTCAGACAATTATGTCAATAATTTTTGGTGTCCACATATTTATGAATAAAAATATCAAGAATAACATAATCCTTAAAACAGAACAGGACAGTTCTCAAGCTCATCACATAAAGCGCCAAAATCAAAAGCTAGAAGAAAACACTGTAGATTCATATGAGGCGGCTCGGATCTGCAGAGTTTGCAGAATCAGCTTGCTTAAATGCTTAATTACTTGTATCAGGTTTTATCTATTGAATCTTAGATGTCACTACTATGTATTTGCTTGTAAATATTATAAACATCTGCAGCCTGTTTAGTTATCTAATTTGACTTTGTCTTAAATTTTCATTGCATACTTTATAGTACTCATAGTACTCAGATGTACTCATGAGTACTTTTCTAAAGTACTCAGTACTTACTTGAGTACATTTACAAAATGTGTACTCAGTACTTACTTGAGTACTTTCAAATCAGTCAGTACTCAGTACTTACTTGAGTACTTTTTCTTAGTACTCGCTTCATCCCTTGTATGTACATACAGACGGACGGACAGAGGTAACACTTAATGCCCCGGCCATTGTCATGGCGGGGGCATAAAAATGGGAGTTTATAGAGGCTGATACAGTAAAACCTGTCTTAAGCGGCCATTCAAAAAGAACACCAAAAATTAGTTTTTTAAGACTATCGCTTAATTTTTATACTGATTTAGGTCTCTATCAACAGTGCTAAGTCCTACAGAAAATAGTAGAATTCAGGACTTTTCAAGGCTTTTGAGTGATTTTCCAGTACTTTTCAAGGCAGATTTAATTTTTTCAAGGACTTTTCAAGAAAGCCCTCTAAATTCAAGTACTTTTCAAGCCTGTGCGAACCCTACTCCAGATAGGAAAGCATAATCAAAAAAGCAGTTTTCTTAGTTTGTTGTGGGTCCTCAAAAGAACCGGTTCAATGAGAAATTCTTCTTTTAAGCACTCAAAACTTATGTTTCAAGGAGTTGGGGCTCCCATAGGTGGGGTCGACTTAACTGGGTGTAATATATGTCCATTCATACCATCTATCACAGGGGTTGGGGCTCCCATAGGTGGGGGTTGACTTACCTGGGTGTAATATATGTCCATTCATACCATCTATCACAGGGGTTGGGGCTCCCATAGGTGGGGGTTGACTTACCTCGGTGTGGTATATGTCCATTCATACCATCCATCACAGGGGTTGGGGCTCCCATAGGTGGGGGTTGACTTACCTAGGTGTTGTATATGTCCATTCATACCATCCATCACAGGGGGTGGGGCTCCCATAGGTGGGGGTTGACTTACCTGGGTGTAATATATGTCCATTCATACCATCTATCACAGGGGTTGGGGCTCCCATAGGTGGGGGTTGACTTACCTGGGTGTGGTATATGTCCATTCATACCATCCATCACAGGGGTTGGGGCTCCCATAGGTGGGGGTTGACTTACCTGGGTGTGGTATATGTCCATTCATACCATCCATCACAGGGGTTGGGGCTCCCATAGGTGGGGGTTGAGCTTCTGGTATGACATGAGTTTGAGAGGGGCCTGGCATATCTCTCACTATCCCTCGACCAATACCCATTGGAGGTAAATCTCTCTGGAAATGTTATACAAATATTTTGTTAAATCATTTTATATTCTGTTCTTTATTACTCAATCAAGACCCCAAAAATCTATCTGCTGTGAAATTGACAAAAAACCAGCAAGGTCAACAAAACCTAACCAAATCTTTATCGTGCTCCAATGTTATATCCATGCAAATTTGGTTCTGATCCGCCGACTAGTTAATGAGATATACAGTAAAACCTGTGTAAAACGGCCACCAAAGATCTTAATGGCAAATGGTAGCTTAATAAAGGTCAAAAGTATTGCAGCATTCTGAAATACATTTAACCTGCATTAAGCAATAATTAGTCTTGAAAACCAGTTTTTGGTCTTTTTGAGGGTGGCTGTTTTACTGTATTCAGGCTTTCCAGCAGCATCTTTGAAAAAACTAGGAGAAAACTAGGAAAATTTTTACAAAAAACTAGGAAAATCTAGGAACTTTGAGGCAAAAACTAGGAGTTATTTGTATGCCATTTTTACTTTCCCCTATCTGATTACCACAGTAACTGTACACATTTCATACTATAACTAAGTTTTCTTCTGCTGTCAACAGGCCCCCTAGCAGACTCATGAAATAATGGATAATCTAGGCACAAAAAGGTTGTTTCACTGATAATCTAACAAAAAATAAAGAGCAAATTAGCATTAATTTTTCTAGCATTTTTACTGGATCCTGGTCTTAAAAACCGGGCTATGACTGATAGATTATGGAATGGTAGGGTAACAGCAAATCATTAGCTAACAAATGAATAGCCAACTAATCACAAATTATGGTAGTAAAACTCCCCTCTTTTCCCCACACATTGTGTTTTCATCCCTCGACTTCAATACCTCACTTCTAACTAGTTGTTGTGCTGACTGAGCAATGTGGGATTGAAAATTTAAAACATCAGTCTGAAAGGGGGTGCGGGGGTCCTCCTCGGAAAAATTTTGAAAGCCAAGAAAGCAGAAGAAGCCATCTCTGGTCATTTTGCAGGGGCAATTTTACCTCGAGTAAATGAGAATTTTCAGAGGTAAATGCTTAAATTTAATGTTGCTCTTTTTAAATAAAAGAATTAGACTGATAGGCATATGTCTGTATTAGACTTGGATGTAGATACCACTGTTTAAAATTTACAACCTTAAAGGTCTTTATAGGTTTTAAAGGATTTTTGAGCCAAATGAAAGAGTTTAAAGGATTTCAACCAAATTGAAGGTTTCTAAAGGTTCCACTAAGGGACTGGTGTCAATTGTTACGTCATCATTAGAGAAGGCTAGACTATGCACCAGTGACACCAGACACAAAGAACACCAAATACTGTCAGGGCTATACCCTGAAGGTCCTATTCTGCAACAAAATCTCCAAAACACATTAAAAGACAGTTTTACTCTATCCAAAAAAGTGCCAAATTTATGAAAACTAGGAATACTAGGAGGTTTTAGACAAAACAAGGAAAAACTAGAAGCACATTTAAAAAACTAGGAAAAAGTAGGAAAACTAGGAAAAACTAGGAACCCTGGAAAGCCTTAGTATTGCACACAAGAAAGTGTCACACCAGCTGCATCTTCAGAAAAACAATATGCCCCCCCCCCCCTCCCCTTTGACGAGGGAATCAAGATTTCAAGAAGAATCATCTGTGCAGTACATGGTTTGTATGCTGTCAGAAACACTGGCAACAATTTAATGATAAACAAAATAGTCTATCTTTTCAGCATTTAACTGTTGCTTTGCTTTTTAACCTGTCTTAAGCGGCCACTCAAAAAGAAGACCAAATATTGGTTTTCAAGACCAAATATCGCTTAATGCAGGTCAAAAGTATTGCAGAATGCTCCAAGGGGAGCATTCTGCAATACTTTCGACCTTCATTAAGCTACTATATGTCATTTAGGTCTTCGTTTTATCTATTTTTGAGTGACCGCTTAAGATAGGTTTTTACTGTAATATATTAACTCTTGATCCTAATCATTCTATTTACAAATCAAATGTCAGCCAGCATATGAGATTTTGGTACTTTTCTCATTTTTGAGCAGCGAAGGGTCAGGACAAGCCTGCACATATATCCAGACTTGCCAGAGCCTTCACTGCTTGCATATACAAAGTGTGGATGTAGGTGAAGACTCAGACCAAAATTTAGACCTCTAGTCCTGCTGGCTATGTCTGTATGGACTTTTATTAGATAAATTTGCGCAAACACGATAAGTACCAAAATCTCATGTGCTGCCCCAAATAACTATTCTATTTTGTTGGTCATTTTCCATGGACAAGGTGCCTGTAACTCTTTGCATGCTGGGTAATTATTCACGTTTTTGTTGTCATCTGCCGACATTTAAAAAATCTACTTTTTCAAACAATTCTTTCAGGAACATGATCAATGTCAAAAGTTTGGGTCCAGATTCTGTCGGTCCCGATCTGGGTCCGAGCTGTTCGCAAAGGTTATCAACAGACATCAAAAGTGGTCACTAGCAAGGAGAGTTAATGGAAAATAATTTGGGCCATGATTCGACAAAACCTGTCTTTGGGGTTTCAGACAAAGAGAGACTCAAGCCAGTCTCCTTGGCTACAGAGACTAGCTAGAAAATTGGAATTTCGCTTGTAGCAAGTTTAGATACGATACTTTACAAAAAGCGAATAATAAAGGCGCTGGATGATCAGACTGTGTGGATGTGCAGGCTGGTCTGCGCCTTTGTTTTTCGCAAAACCCTGAAGACATTGAGACACATTTATTACCTGCCAGGCCATGGGTGGGTTAGGAGCCATCGTTGGAGCCGGCGCTGGTGCTCTTGCTGCAAATTTCTCATCATTTAAGGTTAATCCTGCAAATAGAAACAAAATCTACTCATATTACCAGTGCCCTTGGCTGCAGGGCATGTTTGTTTGTTTGTTTTGTTGCTTTACGTCCCAAGTCAACAGCTATGGTCATTGCGGGACGGTCAGTTCACCTAACCACACTTTTTCCTGGGCAGGCTTGAACAAGCGGTTAACCAGTAATTTGTGCACATACTTTCGCTTGTAACTGACAACAACCCTTCTTGAATGAATCAGCGGAAAGGAGGAGAATGACCGTAGAAATTATTTCATGATCAATCTCCACGAAAGTATGGGACCGGGCCGGGATCGAACTCGCGACCCCTGGATCTGCAGTCAGACACGCATCTGTAGTCAGACACGTTACCGACTGCGCTACGCGGCCCGGTGCTGCAGGGCATGTGAAAATTTTGATGTATTTAACTCATAAAGCGCCACCTATAATTTGCAGCAGAAGACAATTTCAAATTTTGCCGCTTATTCCAAAATTACAAATAAGGCATGATATTTCATGAGAATCGTCTGCTGACAGACAATTTTTATGAAATGTCATATGTTATTTTTTTCGAAAATTAGGAAAAATGTTGCAAAATTTGTTGTCTGCTGCAGTCGTAATTGGGGCTTTAAGGGTTAAGAATTAACATTCTGCTCGTTTCATCGAATAGAGCAGAATATTTGTCTAGTCGGTACTAGCATTAACAAAGGTTGTGCAGTATATTATTACTCAGTCACGCACGGACTGAGAATAAACAGGTAATGCAATAGCAAACGAAGTGTCGTGTAAAATCAGTTCTAAGGCGGCTTCACAGACGTGAGCAACACACAAAAAGCGAAGGACGTTGATCTACATTTCTGGAGTAAGAAGATAACATGACATCTACCTAGGGTATATACAGCAGACAGAACGAGATGAACAAGTTGGTTTCTACAGAATTAAAAAGATAAGTGACACTCAAAAACTTATTTTGTGAATTTTAGGTAGCAAAAGTGCGTCTGTCGCATCTGCAGATTATAACTCAAAAGGTAAATGCGTTCAATGCGTAGAAGTTGGCATGTTTAAAAAATAGATGATTGTGACAGAAATCTAAACCATTATTAAACGGTATATGAAGATGAAGAATTTAGCGAAAGGTACATTTTTATCTGAACCGCCTTTAAGCGAAGAATGTTGTATACTATAGAGCAAATAAAAATAACGCAACACACTACATATATATTATGAAAGAATATACCAGGGAAAACACGATCATATTTCAAACACGTTCATGTATACAGATGTCAAGAGCAGGCTATAAAAGTTTATCTGAAACCCTCAAAAGCGGAGGATGGTGTATGATATAGAGCAAATAAAAAATAATGCAACTCACTACATACGCATTATGAAAGAATATACCAAGGATATCACGGTCATAGTTTCAAACATGTTCATGTATATAGACGTCAAGAGCAGGCTATACATGTTTATCTGAAACGCTCAAATGCGGAGAATGTTGTAAAATATGGAGCAAATAAAAAATAACGCAACACACTACATATACATTATGAAAGAATATAACAGGGATACCACGATCATAGTTTCAAACACAGTTACGAATATAGGCGTCAAGAGCAGGCTATACATCATCATGAATTGGGCGGCATTTCCTGGTTTTGCAAAGAAGATAAATTAATAATAATAATAATAACAGTTATAATAATAATAAAATAAAATTGTAAGTCAACGGTGGAATCAATCACAGTTTTACATTTAACGTTCTTACATTTCAGTTTCCAATATTTGGAACAACGACAGGTTATTAGAACCCACATTGGCAAGAAAGTAGTTGACGATTATTTACATCTGGAGGTCGCCAGTGATGAGCAGGATCAGAAACACATTTGAAGAGCTCAATTCAAGTCGGCATTGGAAAATTGAAAGTCCATATTTAAAGCACAATGTAAAGATAAGTACAGAAAGCAGTTTTTCTTGTTTTCATCAGATAGACATTTCAGATATAAAGATTTTTTTTATATGTGAATTTTGGCGCTATACTAAGGTTGGTAGTACAGATCAGTTAGATCATGAGAGACGATAACGAAGATGGGTGGATTTGCAGAGAGTAAGTACAGATGAATCCCCATGAAATAGGCTAAATATTAAATAAATAGATGCATGGTCATATTAGTACTTTACGTTGGTTATAGAAAAGGATTACACTTTATCTATCTATTTGCTGTACTGATCGCGACAAATGCTGCTGTGTTTTTGCCAGAGAGTGTTTATCTTAATAAGATTGAAATTTCTGCCATGTAAAGAGGTCTTACAGTAATAAGACAACCAAGAGATCCACTCATTAATATCTTAGAAATGTATTCTTAAAATTGAAACGTAGTCTCATGCTATTAATACTCTACTGTAAAAAAAAATAACAAGGCACAAAGCATAGATTAGTACTGGATTGTAATTGCATAGGCAATAATTTGCATAAATCTAAGTTTAAAATACAAAAAGTTGCAAGATAACATGACAACAACTTCAAAATGATATTTCATGAGCTAATTTGAAAATGGCGAGGCTTATATTAATTACATGGATAAAGCTCAGTCAAATGTAACGGTTTCAGCTTTCTCATGGTCAGACGCAGGTAAGGAAGCATTTTACATACAGAATTCTTTACTGGAATTAGCGAGCATTGGTCAAATATTGTGGAAAGTTTTAACAGTGATGTTATTATGGTGGTCAACGGTCAAAGAATAACTGCATTTGTAAATGACTGTTTATGTGGAATCAACGCTATAACGCAGTATTATTCAAATTTTGCTCATAGGCAGCCCTTATTGCTGATATTGATTTTTTTCTTTATTTAATGAAATTTGGACTATTCTGTTTGAAGAAAAATATCATTTGAACCGTTTGTGCATGTTAAATGATTCATACATTTCTTCTGCTTGAAAATGGGTAGGTTTATGTATGCTGAAAGATGGAGGAAATGTAAAAGATAATCAAAGAAAGGAGATTTCAATTAGAAACATAAAGTTATCAGAGCATACGAGCAGAAATCGCTGCATCTACAGTAGAATAGATGTTAGAGACATGTCAGTTAAATGTACGCTTGTTAGAATAAAAATGAGTCATTCACCTTTGAAAAGGGGTCAGTTGTTTTAAAGGAGTAGTCGTTAAAAGCTAATGTCAGAGTATTGAAAGAGAATACTGCATTCGATTCTGAATTATTTGCAAACGAAAAACGGTGATGCTTATGTTGGATATGCAGATATGGACAATGTTATTAGTAGTGAGAAAAAATTTAAAAAAAAAATCCAAATACACTTGCAGTGTAATTGATTTTCTCAGAAGTGGAATTTCAAAGGTTATTTCCCAAGGTAAGAATATATATCATAGGAGCAGTAGATTTAAGTAGGAAGAGCAAACTTTCCTCATACGAGAGCTCTAAAAATCGGTTGGTGACTAGGTCACATGTCATTTCCTCAGAAGAGGAAACAAGAAGTTCCCCAGAAGTGGAAAAAGGTATTTATCTGGTATAAGGTAATTTTGAGATTGCCCAGGAGGTGGAAACGATTTTCCCAGAAGTTAGAAAAGTATTTACCTGGTAGAAGGTTATTTTCAAGGTAAGAATATATATCATAGGAGCTGTAGATTTATTTTCAAAAAGCAAACTTTCCTCATAAGAGAGCTCAAAAATCGATTGGTGACTAGGTCACATGTCATTTCCCAAGAAGAGGAAACATGAAGTTCCCTTGAAGTGGAAAAAGGTATTCATCTGGTATAACGTATTAAATGAGATTGCCCAGGAAGTAGAAACGAGTTATCGCAGAAGTTGGAAAAAGGTATTTACCTGGTAGAAGGTTAATTCCAAAGGTAAGAAAACATAACATAGTAGCAGTAGATTTATGTGGGAAAAGCAAACTTTCCTCATAAGAGAGCTTTAAAATCGCTTTGTGACTAGAACACATGTCCGTTCCCCAGAAGTGGAAATATGAAGTTCCCCAGAAGTGGAAAAAGGTATTTATCTGGTATAAGGTACTAATTGAGATTTCCCAGGAAGTGGAAGCGAGTTCCCCAGAAGTGGAAAAAGGGTATTTACCTGGTAAAAGGTAATAATTGAGATTTCCCAGGAAGTGGAAACGAGCTCCCCGGATGTGGGAAAATGGTATTTACCCGGTAGAAGGTTAATTCAAAGGTAAGAAAACATAACATAGTAGTAGTAGATTTATGTGGGAAAAGCAACTTTTCCTCATAAGAGAGCTTTAAAATCGGTTGGTGACTAGGTCACATGTCCCTTCCCCAGAAGTGGAAATATGAAGTTCCCCAGAAGTGGAAAAAGGTATTTATCTGGTGTAAGGTACTAATTGAGATTTCCCAGGAAGTGGAAGCGAGTTCCACAGAAGTGGAAAAAGGGTATTTATCTGGTAAAAGGTAACAATTGAGATTTCCCAGGAAGTGGAAACGAGTTCCCCGGAAGTGGAAAATGATATTTACCTGGCAGAAGGTAACATTTGAGATTTCCCAGGAAGTGGAAACGAGTTCCCCGAAAGTGGAACGTGCTATTTACCTGGTAGAAGGTAATAATTGAGATTTCCCAGGAAGTGGAAACGAGTTCCCCGGAAGTGGAAAATGGTATTTACCTGGTAAAAGGTAATAATTGAGATTTCCCAGGAAATGGAAAAGAGTTCCCCGGAAGTGGAACGTGGTATTTACCTGGTAGATGGTAATAGTTGATATTTCCCAGGAAGTGGAAAAAGTTATTTTCCTGTTAACAGATATTAACTGAGATTTCCCCGGAAGCGGAAGTCAGGTTGAAAATGCAGACTGAAGGTCTTAATTTTCTAAAGGTGCAAAAGTCCCTGAGAGCAAAATCAATGAACAAATAAAAAAAAAGAGCTCAGATGAAAATAAGGGTAGACTTTCAAACAACAAAGTATTTGGTTTTAGTATGGTTTTGGGAGAGAAAATGTCCTCCATATGAACAAAGATGGAGGAGTAAATATGGTTGTATAGAGCAGTATTTAGAAGATAAAAATGAGGTCAATGTTTATTACAATAGCAAGAAAATGAATTCACTCATAAAAAAATCAGGAGTAGAAAAGGTGATTTTCAAAATATCGCCATGGTGGTAAGTTACGTGAAATATCAAAATTAAAATGTCAGTCAAACGGATATGGTATATTTCTAATGAGCTATGCGTTTATAAAAGTCAAAGAAAGAAGAAAATTAAATTGACTGATATATGGGATCACAAACAAATGACAAGTTCAGTGTATATTATAACGTAGATACAAATAAGTTAATTCCAGATGGGTTCCCAGTATAGTTGACAGATTATTAGCTCAGTATCAGAGTTAGCAGAGGGGAATTGTTGAGTATAATAGATATGGCATTTTGTTGTACTTTAAGAGTTTCAGACCAGCCGTTTGCACCTGATTATCTAATTTTAATAGGTGGTACACTTAGCAAAACAAAAGTAAATAAATAAGTAAATAAAATGAGTACCAGATACAGTCATTTTAATCAGACAAAGTATTATATGCAAATGGGCATGAAAACAATAATATTTTTGGAAAATAAATTTTAGATTTCAGCATGATTGCTATGAAAATAAGAATAATATGTATTGACAATAAGGCTATTTGTATATGGCTATTTGTTTTCATTTGTTGCAGGCATTGGCTCAATCAGAAACATACAACATCATCTGTTTTGATAAAACGATTTAGAAGGGACTTTCTGAGCAAATCTCAACACATTGTGTCCTGAAGCAAGCGGAAGTACAAGAAATACACGTATACAACGTGTTTTAACACTGTCCGCTGGAAGTCACCTGACAGTTAAATAAGTACGTTAAAGATTTTGGAGTTAAAAATTACAGAGGTGATGTCTATGTGAGGCATTGTGATGTGACTTATTAGAATCTATACAAAATTTTGTCGCTCTCTTTCTAACATTTGTATTTTCTAAGCGCGCCAACATGCAAACTGTGTTTGTTTTCTTTGTTAGAAGTTAAGAATAGACTTAACATTCTGCTCGTTTCATCGAATAGAGCAGAATATTTGTCTAGTCGGTACTAGCATTAACAAAGGTTGTGCAGTATATTATTACTCAGTCACGCACGGACTGAGAATAAACAGGTAATGCAATAGCAAACGAAGTGTCGTGTAAAATCAGTTCTAAGGCGGCTTCACAGACGTGAGCAACACACAAAATTTTGTATAGATTCGAGCAAGAGATCTTGCCGTGTTGATTTGCACGTCGTCATTGCTATGGGGTATACTGCACTGTATAAAATCACAGCAAGTTTTCGCCAAACAAAAAATAAAAGTTTGGTGTCATGTGGGCTGGACGGCAGATACATCGGCAATGAGAAGATTTAAGGGTTAAGTAAACTGTGTTACTGGCACTGGGCTTTTACAAGCATTTCTTAAATAGATCTCATCAAGGTCTACAACGTCCTTCCATGTCACGTTGCTCATTTGCTCACATTAAAGTGCGCCAACATGCAAACTGTGTTTGTTTTCTTTGTTAGAAGTTAAGAATAGACATGAATATCATTTTTTGTAAGTTCATGAAGTCATGTGTTCAGTTCAAAGTAAGCGACGCCCAAAGGTCGTCATGTTAACTTTGAACTATATCTAACAAAGAACTTATTTATGTTAGAATTGAAAATTTAATGGTTTTGTAAGAGTATAAAACAAAACAGAGGAACAGTCACCTTGAACTCAGACAGCCAATTGAAGCAAACAAGTGGCTCGTCAATCACATCTACATTGTAACTTCTAACAACATAACTTGATTTTGTTTGTTTGTTTGATTTGATTCTTTATGTCCCTTCAACAATCTTTCAGTTAAACAGGGACGGGTCTTCCTGGTTGAACCAGTACTAAGCTAGGGTAAATGTGTCTTGCTCAAGGACACAATGCAGTGACGCCGGTGAGGCTCGAACCCGCATTCCCTTGGTCTCGAGTCAAGCACTCTACCACTGAGCCACTGCACTCCCTAACATAACTTGATGCAAATGAGCTTATTTACAATGCAGCTTTCAATCATATTTATCAGTTACGTCTCATATTAACTGCATTGTTGCACGTTTACCTGATAAACGTTGCCTATCTCACGGCATGCACCTTTATCAGGTCATCATGACGTTGCACTTTTTTGAATGACGTCTTCAACAACATTGAAATGACATGGAAAGCGTTAATTACGCCATACTGGGAGTTGCTAGTTGAAGAGGAACCAACTTGTTAACTGATAAATAGAATACCAGGTTTGCATCTTTTCATATCAAGTTTACCAACCTCGGCTTCAAGCCTCTCGATTCCACAAGCACCTTGAAGCCTTGATATCGAAAGACACTCACCAATTATTCTCTATATTCTATTGTTACTGTTGGTAAAATCTAGAGATTCATTAACTCTTTGCATCCTCTGTTATTTTTAATGCTTTTTTGTCGTCTGCTGATTTTTTTCAAAATCAACTTTTTTAAAAAATTCTTTCAGGAATACCATCAGAGTGTCAAACAGTTTGGATCCAGATGAGACCCAACATTATGGGTCGAAACTGTTCACAAAAGTTGTCAGCAGACTACACTAGGCGATAAAGAGTTAAAGGTTTACTTTGAAAATGTAATTATTAATATTAACTTTTATTCCATATCTGCTTATAATCTAGGCCATAGAGTTGTCTTTTTTAGCTCTTGGCCTACTGGGTAATTTTGCATATTGTTTTGCCGTCTGCCGATTTTTTTTTAAAACAACTTCATCAAAAAATCCTATTAGAAATACCATCAGAGTGTCAAACAGTATGGATCTAGATAATTTTAAAGGCCTGATCTGGGTCAAAACTTTCTGCAAAGGTTATAAGCAGACAACACTATTAGGCAGAGTTTATTGATGGATAAGAAAATAATAAAAAAAAAAAAAGTCAATAAGCAATGCTTATTAGATAACCCCTGCACAGAAAGGGTCAATGAAAAAACTTAGTTTTGGCAAGTGATAGTTCAAACCTGCAGACTCTAGTTTTGAAAAAGATTTCAGTAGAATCTGTGAACACAAGATTTCAGTAGAATCTTTGCAAATGATCTTAAAGCTTGCAATCTGGAACATTTGTTAAGATCAAATACACAAAATTATTCACACCTGAAAGCTCTATATATCAAAGCTTATATCAGAAAAATAGTCTAAGTTCTCATAGATGTCATTTTATCAAAAAAAAAAAAAAATGTACAAACCAAACTGCTTCATGCATATGTTGAATGTGTTTTTATTGTATAGGCAACATATCAAATTGCTCCATCAAAAGCTGTGGTAGGAGTTGATCGGCCCATGAAGGCACCATCTATGCATATACAAAAGCCTTGTTGGGGGGAAATTGTCTAAGTTCTAACAGCTGTCATTTTGTCAAAATTTATTTTTTCCGAACCAAACTCCTTCATGCATATGTTCAATGTGTCTTTTTTGTATAGGCAAAGTATCACATTGCTCCATTTAAAGCTGTGTTAGGAGTTGATCGGCCCATGAAGGCACCATTTATGCATATACAAAAGCCTAATAGGGAAAAATTGTCTAAGTTCTCACAGCTGTCATTTTGTCAAAAATTATTTTTTTTAAATCAAACTCCTTCATGCATATGTTCAATGTGTCTACATTGTATTGGCAAAGGGGGGGGGGGGTATAGAGTTTGCGAGGGGTATAACAAACAAATCCAGTGATACTGTCGTGCCAACCAAGAGTCACAGTGACGTAATATTTTGTTTACAATTGTTAAGTAAACACTAACTTATACACTCCACTTGCGCTAACGCTAATCGATAGATCACTTGTGTATTAATCCTATCCAGAGGATAGGATTAATACACAAGTAATCTATCGACTATAAGTCCCTGATAACTTAGTAAACAAAAAATGACACCACTGTCACTTTTCACTTTTGGCTGGCAGGACAGTACTTACCTTCCATACCAATACTCAGTCCACGTCCCATAGGAGTAAAACTGTTCTCTGTTCTTGGCGCTGCCACACCCATCATACCAGCCCAGGGCGCTGCGTTGGAATTATTTATATTGGGAACATTACCTACAAACAATAGAAAATTCATAGATGGCTGAACTCCTGCAAGCTAATGGTATTCATAATTATTGAGTTTTTTAAGATATCAATATCACTAAGACGCTTCTTTTATGAGCCCAAAACATGTTTGATAAGAAACACTGATAATAACCATTTTGTGGGGTTATATGTCTATCTCCCTATAATTCAAACTTTCGATACTTGGAAATAAAACCTTTCGACCCTAGGACTTCGAATTGATGAGATTCCGACTATAATAAATGAGGCGTGACATGGGATTTCCAATAATGTTGCATGTGCGACCAGCAAAGGCTCAGACCAGCCTGCGCATAGGCGCAGTCTGATCAGAGCCTTTGTAAGTCGCTTGAATATTCTATGACTGTTAAGCTACTGACCAAACAGCGTGTAGGGTTTCTAAGCTTAAAAGGAGGCTGCACAGGCTCGTCTAGTCTACACTTGTCAAAAACCCACATTGTTGGAAGGTTTTGTTTGTTTGATTTGATTCTTTACGTCCCATCAACAATCTTTCAGTTATATGGGGACGGGTCTTCCTGGGTTCAACCTGTACTAAGCTAGGATAAATGTGTCTTGCTCAAGGACCATAACAATTGGAAGGTAGAGTGCTTGACTCGAGAGCAAGGGGCCGCGGGTTCGAGCCTCACTGGCGTCACTGCATTGTGGTCTTTGAGCAAGACACATTTATCCTAGCTTAGTTCTAGTTCAACCCAGGAAGACCCGTCCCAGTTTAACTGAAAGATAGTCGATGGGATGTTAAGAATCAAATCAAACAAAAAACAAACATTGTTGGAAATCCCATGTTACGGCTCAAATAAAGCAAGAGTAAAACCTGCCTTAAGCGGCCACTCATAAAGAACACCAAAAATGAGTTTTCAAGACCGATTATCCCTAATGCAGGTCAAAAGTATTTGCAGAATGCTCAAAGAGAGCATTCTGCAGTATTTTCGACTTTCATTAAGCTACCATTTGTCTTTAAGACCTTTGTTTTGTCTATTTTTGAGAAGCCACTTAAGACAGGTTTTACTGTACCTGGAAGCCTGAGAGGAGTGTAATCTTCATCATCATCATCTTGTTGTATCACAGGCTGAAAGAACCAAGAAATATATTACAGGTCAACCTCGCTATAATAAAGTCCAAGGGAATGGAAAAAATACTTTGAGTTATCCGAAGTTCGAAATAAGCAAAATGTGATGTCACCCAAATATTATGTGCATGTTCAATTTATCTAAGACATACTTCTGCAGTACATGCGTAGTAAAATAATTGTTCCTACTGAACATGCTTAAAACTGGATAGAAATAAAGACAAAAGAAAGTCATTTTAGTTTGTTTTATTTCCATTTTAATTACATTGTGGACCGCCCTGACGCCACAGCCTTAGTGATGGATAAACAATATGCCGGTAAAGGTGTTTCTTTTTTAAAATTACTGGTAAAAGGGAAATGGTGACAACAGGCTTTATTAAATATTTCATTTTTAGGGAGAATAAACAGACATGAAAAAAAAGTTGTATAAGTAAAGAGTGTTGAAAATACCTCATCAAAGGACACTAATAACAACATTAAAATTTGAATGACACCGCTAATTTTCTGATGTTCAAATCAAACACACCTGGGTAGTTATGTATTGTCAAGGTCAATCGATGCAATTATTTATACACAAACAGCTGATCAATGGCTGCCTCCACGCTATAACTAATTGGCGATTATCCGCAGCAATGGATTAAACTGGACTGAATTAAAGGCTATTGTTCGATGTCTGAAAGTAAATTACTTTGTTTGACATTTATATTGTTTAATTTTTTGACCAACACAAAATTTACTTTGACACAAGTAGTGCTAAAGAAGCCGAAAACTAATTTTTGGGAATGAAAAAACACTTCGATATAGCCGAGATTTCATGATAACTGAGTTCGACATAAACAGGTTTGAAATACAAAGCAATATAGGGGAAATGCTCGGGAATGGATGATCACTTCGACATATGCCATGTATTCAAGATAAGCAAGTTTGACATAGCGAAGTCAACCTGTATTACCACTGTGTTCCTTTTGGAGTGAAGGCATAAAATCCCTACCAACAATATTTCAGTCATGTCAGGATTCTTCCAAAGAGATGGAGAGAGAAAATAAGAATGGGATAAACTAAAAGGCCTTGACTCCCCACCCAAATCTGCCTCAAGTGAAGCAAATTTCATCAATCCAACAAGCCAAACAGGGCCATCTCTCTGAAGGCTGCAGCTGAAAACGCACCACCCTAACACCACCCTATGTATTTAATATATGCATACACATTTATTCAACCCAAAAACTAAGAAACTCACTTCATTTCTACATGAACCAAGGATGTGTTTGTATTTGTTTGTGAAATACAAACACACATCACACACACCAAAATCAAGATCAGGGTAAAAAAAAATCATACAGTCAATTCCATGAACAAGTGACTCCTTATTTCCAGATGGCTCAAATTAACTGCTTTAAAAAAAAGTAAGTTTGGGAGAAACTAAATTCTGACAGAAATCTGGATGTTTTTCTTAAGTTTTTATTTTCTCCTAGTCAACAATTTTTGGTTTTGGTTTGGTTTGTTGCTTTATCTCCCAGTCAACAGCTATGGTCATGTCGGGACGGTCAGTTCACCTAACCACACTTTTTCCTGGGCAAGCTTGACTAAGCAGATAACCAGTACTTGGTGCACATACTTTCGCTTGTAACTGACACTGCAACCCTTCTAGAATATATCAGCGGAAGGGGAGGAGAATGACCGTAGAAATTACTTCATGATCAATCTCCACGAAAGTATGAGACCGGGCACGCATCTGTAGTCAGACACCTTACCGACTGCATTACACAGCCCGGTTCACAACAAATTTTCAGTCATGTTGGGTCAGGTCTTCTTAGGTTGAATCAGTAATAAGCAGTGTATGAAGTATCTTGCTCAAGGACACAACACAAGGACACATCACAGTGACTCTGCCAGTGGTGAGGCTTGAACCAGCAACCCTTCAATCCCCAGACTAACTCTCTACCAACTGAGCTACTGTGCTCCACGAAATCTGGATGCTTCTTAGCAGTATTATCTTAAATACTACAAAAATATTTCTGGTCAATACATTACTCATTGTAAGCCCTAAAATCTGCAACTTTTGATCTTCTATTTTTAGAAATAATGTTTCTAATTTTCAAGAGCACAGTAATATAGCAAAAATTCGAATATACATTTAACCAGTTTTGTAGACCTAAACACATGATCACTATCAAAACAATACTATTTATGTTAAAAACTAACTGTCAAGAGAAAAAAACACCTGTTTTTTTATAAGATAGTTCACTTTCCATGTCGTTTACAGCTGTAGTGAACAGATTTATTGTGAAAGCATAATTTATTTATATGTTTACAAATGTTCTAAAAACTAAATCAAAATTTTCTGAAAATGTTCATAATTGCAGACCTAGTCACTTTAAAGAGCCAATAAGGACTGCAGCAGACAACAAATTTAAGGTATCATTCTTGATTTGGGGAAATGATTTGGGGGAAAATATTATGTCAGATATTCCATGTGAATCGTCTGCCAGCAGATGATTCACATGGAATATCAGACATTATTGTTTTTTTCTTAAAAGAAGCAAAATTTTAAAACGTCTCCTTCTGCAAATTGTTTAAGGGTCATTTATGGTCCTACCCTGGTTGGCTGAGGTTTTGGTCTACTGTAAAACTGGTCTGGGTTATTTCTCCGAGGTAGACGTGATTCTTGATGAGGGTCTACTTGGGCTGGTGCTACCACCGTGACAGCAGGAGTTTCTCGTCTGGTTGGCACATGGTTCTTTGTTAACATCACATCGTAATATTGGCACAGGCAGTCAGATATGGCAAATCTGGAGGAAAAAAGCAAATAAAGTATTTTTTTTGTTTGATTTGATTCTCTACGTCCCATCAACAATATTTCAGTTAAACAGGGACGCGTCTTCCTGGGTTGAACCAGTACTAAGCTAGGATAAATGCGTCTTGCTCAAGGGCCACAATGCAGTGACGCCAGTGAGGCTCGAAACCGCTGCCCTTCAGTCTCAAGTCAAGCACTCTATCACTGAGCCATTGTGCTCCCACAGCAAATACAGTAAAACCCTTCTTAGAAAGCCACTCAAAAATAGACAAAATAAGATCTTAATGACAAGTGGTAGCTTAATGAAGGTCGAAAGTATTGCAGAATGCTCCCATTGGAGCATGCTGCAATACTTTTGACCTGCACTAAGCGATAATCGGTCTTGAAAACCTATTTTTTGGTCTTTTTGAGAGTGGTCGCTCAAGACATAGCTTTAGATAATATACAATTATTAACTATTGAGGCATTGGATATGACAGGTGGTAGCTTAATGAAGGTCAAAAATATTGCAGAATGCTCCCATTGGAGCATTCTGCAATACTTTTGACCAGCATTAAGCGATAATCGGTCTTGTAAACCTTTTTTTGGTCTTCTTTTTGAGTGGCCGCCTTAGACATAGCTTTAGGTAATATACAATTATTGACTATTGAGGCATTGGATATGATCAGATGTTGACTCAAGGCTAAGCTGAGGCCTATAATTCAGAGCTCCAGATAAGAATGTGTTATTCAAAACTATTTTTTTTATTTCTCAACCAAAACGTATGTTGTTGGTACTCAAAAGAATCGTCTCATTGAGACGGTTCTTTTGAGCACCGAAAACATATGCTTATGCTGATGTGTAAGACAAAAATACAATTTTACGCTCACAAGTTTTGCTTATCTGGTTCTTTGCTATATTGGTATCCTCAGGTTGAAATCACATCATGTCCAATGCCTGAGTAGTCAACAATTGTTTTATTAAATAATTTCTCAAAACATAAAAAAGTAACAACAAAATTTTGGCCATGGACTATGCTTTAATCAGTCTTAACTACCTTATTAAGGACCTTTTCATAAAATCAACTATCTGATTGTGTTAAGTTAAAAAAGAATAAATGCATAATTTGCAGAGAAATGAGCATAAACAAAGCAGTTGCTTAAGTTTATTACTATAGCAACAGCAAAGTCATGAACTATCTGTATATAACTTACCTTAACCTTTACATCATTTAAGAGTTGTCCGCTTCTTGCAATGACTTTCAATAAAATATATGATGCAGCAGTACAGAAAAGCAGCATATTTGTGTAAATACGCAATTAAAATCATCAAAAAAGCAATTAAAATTAAATGCATGCGTACCGAAAAGCAATTCCGCTGATTGGTAAGCAATTACATGCGATGTCATTGCATACCGTTTGGTCCATTTTGTTTCCATTTGGATAATACAAATATGCCAGTTGGGTATTGATATTTTTTTACGTGGGTGTGCGCAATTTGGTCCAGTTTTATTAATAAAATATCTGCGCCCAGTCAAGTATTTCGTGGAATAACAAAGTAAAAATTGAAAAGTGTATCCGAGAGACAAATGTCAACAAGAGGATGAGATTTGCTTCAGAGGTGGGATAAAATCAGCTAGTTTGATACTCTAGAAAGGCAGCCAATGAGAGTGAATATATATGCAGACCAATTCCCGATGGCTTCATTCAAAAAGAAAACATGGTGAACATTATTTGTAAACACACAAAAAAACGTGGGTTAAAAAAAATAAAAATACGCAATTGTTTTTACAAGTACGCAATTGAAGATAATCAGGTTGTGGAAATACCCAATTGACCCAAAAGCTTATCTGGAGCCTTGTGATGAAACAGCAAATTTTGTTAACTTCTTTCTGATGTCACTCAGGCCTAAATCAAAATTTTATTTGTTTCCCCTTACCCGACCGACCCTGAAAAAAAAGCCCCTACTCAAAAAATTTTATTTCAATTTTCAGTCAAGAATTTTTTTTATTTTTTTTAAATTTCATTGCAAACGAAGAGATGTCCAATGTAAACAGTGTTATCTAAAGCAAATTGTTTGTGTATTTAATCTTATTGCCCATAGTAGGACTATGCAGTAAACAGTCAGGCACTGGAAGGAAAACCTTCCAAGCCAAAAGGATGCCTTTTTGGAAGGAAAAGTATTCCAACTTCACAATTTCACTATGGATGGATTTTCTTTCCAATTAGTTTTATCACTGAAAATTGGAAGGTTTTACCATCCATCTTAATGACAAGTTTTGGATGGAAACCCCGTCCAAAACATCCTTTTCATTGCAAATTTGGCATCCGATCGGACAGCTGATCGCAGGGTTAATGATGTAATAAGTATGTTATCATTACATAACCAAGCAGAAAAATCATGTTTCTAATAGACTTCGAGCTAAAAAAGGTCCTGCTCCCCCCCCCCCCCTAGGGAATTTTGCAGACATATCCTATCTTGAAGAAAATTTCAAGCCGCATCTTTTAAGAGATGTTTGCACTCTGTGCTCCGGGGCGTTAGTCTCTGACAGCCTGTTACATATGTTACTGTTACAAACTAAGGAAAAAATCAAAATGAAAGTTTGAGCTACAGATAGAAGACATTAAACCATCTAATTATTCAAATTTCTTAGGTAGTTTGCAAGCTGGATGCCTAAGCTACATAAAAGCAGCATTTCAAACAAAATTTCAGCCTTCAATGGTGTTATATGCGTTACATAGATTAAATTTCCCTTTGAAAGTTGAAATCGTGACTAACATCATTCATTTTACAGACAATTTGTGCATTTTTACAAGTGTTTTTAATCTTAGTTTACTAAAATACTCATTTGACTAATAGAAAAAACAAAGTTTGCTTTTCTATCTCAAATACATTGTTTTATATGAGCTATTAAACAACCCTACCTCCAATTTTAAGTATCCAATTTTGGTGTCTATTATTGAAGAAAAATATATGAAAATATTTGACGCTAGTGGATATCTTACATTTTTGGCACTGTCATGCTAATGCAATAAAGAATCATACATTTGCAAGTTTGACATCAGGATCAGAGCACTTATTAAAGTATGTAACGTATGTTACATGGCATAATGAATGAGCTAGGAAATTTTTTTGGAAGTAAGAGATGATATTTCAGAAAAATACCGTTTTTCACATGTTTTCCTATTAATCTCTAGCCTCTGGTGCCTTAGTCTTAGTAATTACATTCATTGCTGATAACAAGCCTATGGAATTGTGTTACCTATGTTATATATAACCTTTTTAATCACATATTTCCTTATGCCTATAATATTAAAATATATAGACGTATAGATACAAAATAATAGATCTCATTTAAATGACACAATTTAAAAAATATTCCTATTAAATAAAATTATTCAAAAACAACCTTTATTCAAGTAACCCTCACAATGTCTATCATTGTGTCTGCTTCTATGGCAAAATAATCACCCATTTCATCACAACCAGTAGAATCATGGCATTGTATTAGGACTGCAAATTGAGTACAATCCTGTTCCTCTCCACCCCTTTGGGAATTGTGCAGACATATCCTACCTTAAAGAACAATTCAAGCTGCATCAAATAAGAGATGTTTGCACTCTACTAACTGGGGGGTTTAGCCTGTAATGGTATGATATGTATGTTACCATATCAATTTAAGAATAAATGAATTGAAAGTCTGAGAAACAGAAAGAAGACATAAAACTATCTATTTATTTGAATTATTCATGTAGTGTGCATGCTGAATACCTTTGATACATAAGAAAAGATTTTTTAACAAATATACAGCTTCCTATGGTGTTACAGGTATATGTGTTACATTAATTAAGATTACTTTTTAAAATTGGTAATTGTGACAAACATCACTTATAGCATTTCGTGTGATCCTCCTCTTTTGCCATCAAAAGACTTAATTTTCTTTGTATGTGTGGCCAGTGCCAGCGCCAAACAACTTGACTCAGCCAAACTTGAATCCTTAGCATTCTTCAAAAGCAGAAACAGCATGTCAGTGTCATAGGATCAAACACCTGATTAAATATGGGTTTAATGCCATTTCACATATATGCATACAATGGAGTATGACTCTGGTATATATCTCTTCCTGTGAAGTGGCAAGAGCAATCTAGCTGCAGCTGCATCTGCATCTGTGCTAGTCAAATGATAGCTTTGCTCTGATTTTGCAAAATTTATGTCTCTACCGTGTACCTATAAGAATACTTAAAGATTTCTGACATTGGTCAAACAGAAATTTGATAGGCTGCTTTTTTAGTATTTTGCTGCGCCCAAAGAACTTTATAAGTTTTCTTTAGTTACAATGTTGACTCTTGATGGTTTTGGCAGACCGTCTGAAACAATTTCTGTTACACCTTGAAAGTTATCTGGTATAAGAGAAAGAATATGAAGTTGGACATTGCCATCAATTATGTTTGCAGTAGGTTGTTTTTTGATGTCAGTACATTGAAGCATGTCTTAAAATAATGTAAAACCTATGATTTCACAGTTTTTACAGCCATATCATTAGCTGTTGCATTCAAAAGAAGGAAAGTGGACTATAGGTAGAATGGGATAACCAGTAGTTCTATATTATGCTCTATGGAAGATTTATACAGAGTAAACAAGTTGATAAGGTGCCTCATTTCATGATCCATTGAAAACACTGAAATTGAAAACACTTGCCTCTGACTGTGTAATCAAAAAGGATGTCACGACAATGCCCTTGTTCATTTATTATGACGAGTTATATATGCTACATCCTTTAATAAGCGCTCTTATCTTAGAAACTTAGTGAATCATTGAATTGAAAGGGTCTATTTGCGCTCTGTTCATCCTGCATTTCATTGCTTTACCTGCTGTGATACATCTAGTTCGTTTATCTGAAGGGAAAGAGTTACCTCGGTTTCAGCACTTCAGAAGTACTAAGACTTCAAATAAGTTTTTGAATGCTTGGGGAAAGATAATAAGTGCAGAGACATTATTAGATGAAAATATATGGGTTGCATGTATAGAAAGGCTACATTTATAAAAGTTAACCAGCTAAGATATGATTCTTTATCACAGAAATATCGAGGTACATAAGTCCAGGTACTCATTGCTCTTAATGGCAAAGTTTTCTTCCTTGTAAAGCTTTAGTCTTTCTCCTACTTGCTGAGAATCACTTGAAACACATACTCAAAGAGCCAACTATTAGGAATTCATATCAGTTTCCGAATGTTCCAAGCCATAAATGGCAAAATTGGAAAGTTGATAATGGCTCATCAATTTTGAGTGGACTGGTGGTAAAATTGAATAACAGTAAATGATTGAAATATTGTGTGATGATTTTACTAGTTGCAAGGAGGCGTGTGATAATAATGATTACCACAGAAGCGGACAACGACAAACGTTTAACATGAGTGTTAAATCGATGAGAAATAGTTTGGACCATTTCATTTATTGTATTTTCTTGTAAAAATGAAAAACTATCTTTTCTATTTGTGGCTCTATAATTAGCATTATATGCACTGTATTAGGAAATGTGTCCAAAAGGTCATTGATAACATCTGTAAAAACAGTCCATGGGCTTGATAATCAGAAATGAATGTAATTTCTAGTGTTTTGACACCAAAGACTTATAAGTACACATTAAGTGTCTTAATCTTAAACTTAATGACGTCTTGCAGATATATGAGCAAGACAGACTAAGAAAATGAAAAATATCCACATGCTGTAATCGCT
Source organism: Loripinus fragilis (assembly GCA_964019695.1). Classification (NCBI taxonomy): domain Eukaryota; kingdom Metazoa; phylum Mollusca; class Bivalvia; order Lucinida; family Lucinidae; genus Loripinus; species Loripinus fragilis. Next base: position 56,643,648 of record OZ026520.1, on the reverse strand, counting down.
TTCATGTGTTTTACTTAAACGGTAATAACAAAATTCGCTTCTCTGTAAAACTGGGAGTAGGGCTGTGTATTAGCTCCTATAAGACAATATATTTAAGATAGAAAAGCAAACTTGGTTTTTCCTATTCATCAATTGAGTATACGTTTGAAAAATCTAATAAAACAGTTTGAAACCAAGTCATAGAAGTTGTTTAACTAAATGACGATAGCCACAATTATAGTGTTTAAATTATAATTAGGTTCATGTAACGCACATAACACCACAGTTAGCCGTATTAATGTTAAACAGCTTCCATATGTAGTAAAGACATATAATATAAAGACTATAAGAATGTCAATTTAATAGATAATTTTAATGTCTTCTTTTAGTAGCTCAAACATTGAAATTTCTTATTCTCAAATTGATATAGTAACATATGTAACAAGCTGTTACAGGCTAACGCCCAGACTTACAGAGTGCATACATTTCTTATTAAATGCACCTTGAATGGTAACAAAAGATGTAATTTGTCTGCAGAATTCCAAAGGGGATTAGGATGGAGCAGGCCCTTACTCAGCTTGATGTCAAAATACTGTTTCATGATTTTACTTATCACGCTAACATATGTAACGCTCTCTGATCTTTAAAACTTGATGACAACTAGCAGATATATAAGTCTTTATCATAGGAGCCAGTTTAAAATCCCTAAACAATGTAAGATATCCAACAGCTGCAAGTTTTTTCACAATTTTAGCTCAAACTTTCAAACTACATTTCCTTTATTTGATATAGTAACGCATGTAACACGCTGTTTCAGACTAACGCCCCAACATAGAGAGTGCAAACATCCCTTATTCAATGCAGCTTGAGTTGTACTATAAGAAGGAATATGTCTGCAAAATTCCCTCGAGGAGATTAAAACATTTTTAGGCATATCTTACGTAAAGACAATGAGCTTGCCGATTTATTACATCAGGTAACATATGTTACAGCCTCTGATATTAAAAATTTTGCAACAAACTTGCAGATTTATGAGTCTTTTCATATAAGCAAATAAATCCCAAACAATGAAACACATTCATCAACTACAAATATTTTTTAACTATTTTTACTTTAGTTTTAATACCAAACATTTCACCTTAAAACTGGGTAGGGATAGGGTTGTTTAATTGCTTATTCCAGAAAAAATATTCAAGCTAGGGAAACAAACTTTAATTTTTCTGTTAGCCAATTGCATAAGCTAGTCAGACATGGTTAAAAACATTTTGAAAAACACACAGAGAGATTGTGAATGTAAATGATGTTAGCCACACTTGCAAATTTTAATGGGTTATCTGATTTATGTAACGCATATGACACCTTAGGAAGCGGCAATTTTGTTCAAATGGCTGTCATATGTAGTTAAGATATCCAGTATGCAGACTATATGAATGATTTTTAAAAATAGATATTTTAATGTCGTTAATTTGTAGCCCAAACTTTCAATTTACTTTTTCTTAGTTTGATTAAGTAACGTATGTTGCAGGCTCTTACAGACTAACGCCCCGGAGCACAGAGTGCAAACATCTCTTAAAAGACTCGGCTTTCAATTATCTACAAGATAGGATATGTCTGCAAAATTCCCTAGGGGGGGGGGGGGGGGGAGCAAACCCATTCTCAGCCATCCGTCTATAAATGAAACAAGAATTGTCACAAACACGTGACGAATGCCCCCAAAGGAATTGGTCTAGTATAAGACACATTTGAGGAAAGATAGCTGTAATATAGCACGAAAAAACTAGAAATGAGGCCAGAAGTCAATGTCAAGGTCAAAGTGACTCAAAATGGTATGCACCACTCCGCCATCCCAAGAGGAATCATCACCCCAAATTTGGGATTCCTACATCAATTAATATAGGAGATATGCTCTGGACACAATAATTCTTGAAAACGAGGTCAGAGGTCAAGGTTACAGTGACCCAAAAATGGTTTGTGACACTCAGGCATCCCAAGATGCATTTACATTTTTCAAAGAATATAGGAGATATGCAACAGTTTCTAGAAACTAGGTCAGAGGTCAAGTTCAAGGTCACAGTGACTAAATTATGGTAAGCGACACTTTGTCATCCCAAGATGCGTATACACACCAAATTTGAGATTCCTACCTCAAATAATATAAGAGATATGCTCTGGACATGATTATTCTAAAAACTAGGTCAGAGGTCAAGGTCACAGTGACCCGAAAATGGTACATGACACTCCGCTATCCCAAGATGCATCCACACACCAAAATTGGAATTCCTTACTCAAAGAATATATGAGATATGCTGGAGACACAATAATTCTTAAAACTAGGTCAGAGGTCAAGGTCACAGTGACCCAAAAATGGTATGTGACACCCCGTCATCCCAAGATGTATTTGCACATCAAAGTTGGAATTCCTATTTCAAAGAATATAGGAGATAATGCACCAGACTCAATGCAGTTTCTAGAAACAAGGTCAGTGGTCAAGTTCAAGGTCACAGTGACCCAATTATGGTATGCGACACTTCTACATCCCAAGATGCATCCACATACCAAATTTGAGATTCCTACCTCAAATAATATAAGAGATATGCTATGGACACGATTTTTCTAAAAACTAGGTCAGAGGTCAAGGTCACAGTGACCCGAAAATAGAACATGACACTCCGCTATCCCAAGATGTATCCACACACCAAATTTGGAATTCTTAACTTAAAGAATATAAGAAATATGCTCCGGACACAATAATTCTTAAAACTAGGTCAGAGGTCAAGGTCACAGTGACCCAAAATTGGCATGTGACACCCCCTCATCCCAAGATGCATTTACACACCAAATTTGGAATTCCTATTTCAAAGAATATAGGAGATATGCACCAGACTCAATGCAGTTTTCAAGAAACTGGGTCAGAGGTCAAGTTCAAGGTCACAGTGACCCAATTATGGTACGCGACACTTCGTCATCCCAAGATGCATCCACACACTAAATTTGAGATTCCTACCTCAAATAATATAAGAGATATGCTCCGGACACGATTATTATAAAAACTAGGTCAGAGGTCAAGGTCAAGGTCACAGTGACCCGAAAATGGTACGCGACACTCTGCCATCCCAAGATGTATCCACACACCAAATTTGGAATTCCTACCTCAAAGAATATAGGAGATATGGACCGGACACGAAAGCGGGACGGACGGACTGACGGACGGACAGTGCGATTACTATATGCCTCCCAAAGTTCCTTTGGGGGCATAAAAACCTTATTGTGATATAGGTCACAGTTAATTAAGATCATTTATCAATCTTTTCTTGGCACTGGTGTAAGAGAAAGTTTGCAAACTTTTGATAACTTTTCTTGAAGACATCTTTTCAAGGCATGCAGAATTACATAAGTGTGTTACTATAAATAAATCTGGTTGGAAATCCAGGTAATCACAAACAGATGCTTTGGCTTATTTATGAGAAGAAATGTTTCTATTTTCTAGAAATAGAACTAAAATTGAGAGACTGTTAGATTGGAAGGAATTTCCATCCAAAGCTGTTGGAAGGTTTTCCTTCCAGTGCCTGACTGGTAAACCCTGCCTAAAAGGGCCTCTCAAAGATATACACAACAAAGGTCGTTAGGACAAATGAGCGCTAAATGCAGTTCGAAAGTATTGCAGAATGCAATACTTTTGACCTGCAATATGCGATAATTGGTTTTGATAAAACAAACAATTTTTTGTCTTTTGTTGAGTGGCCTCTTAAGACAGGTTTTACTGTATACAATTAAGTTTAATGGGTATCCAATTTTAGAAGTTAAAAAAAAAAATCCAACTGACCGACGCATATCGGTTTAACCGGGTCGGGTAAGGGGAAACAAAAATATTTTTAAGGTTGGCCTCACTGATTGACTTAACAGCAAATCATGCAAATTTAATGCTGATATCACACATGGTACAGAAAAATTCTATGAAGTCTAATTTAAGTAACTAAAACCCCAGGCAATGCAATATGTACTTTATCAGCTCAAACTGATAGGCTTCTGTTCAAATCAGAAGAAACTCATTTATAGACTATATAATAAAACATTGTTCAATAGAAAAATGGTAATATACTGACAAACTTTAAATTTATGTCTGCAAAAAAATATCGTTTCAAATTCAACTCGTTGCATGCTGGGTAATCTTTCATGCTTCTGTTGTCGTCTGCTGACTTTTTTCAAATGTAACTTTTTTTTAAATCTTTCAGGAACACTATCAGAATGTCAAACGGTTTAGATCCAGATTAGGACCGAGGTTCTGTCGGTCCTATTCTGGGTCAAAACTGTTTGCAAATGTTATCAGCAAAGACAAAAGTTGCTGCTAGTAAGAAAATGGTTTAATTGTTAATTGTCCTATGATATTCTTAAAAATAAAACAATTGTAATCTGCCTAATTCAGTATTTTTTTGAGGGGGGAGCACAGTGGCTCACTGATAGATTGCTTGACTCGAGACAAGGAGCCGCAGGTTCGAGCCTCACCGGCATCACTGCGCTGTGCCCTTGAGCAAGACACATTAATCCTAATTTAGTACAAGCCTCATAGGCATCACTGCCTTGTGTCCTTGAGCAAGACACATTAATCCTAGCTTAACACATAACTGAAAGATTGTTGATGGGATGTAAAGAATCAAATCAAACAAAAATAATTCAGTATTTGAGCCCGACTGTCTCTGAAAAGTCAGCCTCAATATCCTGTATTCAGGAATACTAGTAACCCTGAAATATTCCCCCATGAATCAATCAACTTACGCGTATCTGTTTACTATTCCGAGCGCACAGTATTTATTCTCTAGCTCCTCATGGTACTCACACCTGAAACACATAAAAGATGTAAACAATACCTATACGTTTAGATAAACAAAAAATTTTGGTGTAAAATTGTAAATATTTTCTTACCCATCAGTTTAAACATATGTTTTGGGTGCTCAAAAGAATTGTCTAAATGAGACGGTTCTTTTGAGTACCCACAACATATGTTTTGGTTGAGAAATAGGAAAATTAATTTTTTGGTACACACTCTTACCTAAAGGCCTGAATACTTTTCCGCTATCTGCTGAATTTTTCTCAAAATTATATTTTAGGTTATAAGGCTCCAGAGCCCTAAAAAAATGGGAGTGAAAGATTTAAAAAAGTGCATTGAAAACTTCAATAAACCCCTTTGAAATTTATTTATTTAAGTAATAAATTCAATTTTTGGTCTGTTCATGGAATCATGAACACATTGGGTCTCTTCCAGTTAATGTGAAGCCCTTCAACTTTGAAAAGACCAGATGTGTTCATGAACAGACCAAAATTGAATTATGTTACTTATATTTACATTTTATATTATCAGTCAAGTATCAGTTTTCACCTTACTTGGCTGGTTTTCCAGATATTTTGAATTAAATTATACATAACTAATGTTGTCCAAAAGCCAAAACACCAAATTTCCACGTGCTTAACAGCATCGCAATACATGTTTAACGTCACACAAACGTGAGCCAACAACCTTATTGGATGGTGTTGATGTTGGTCCGCCCAAATGTGTGTATGTGGGAGTGGCTTAAATTGATCCGATCATGAAGGTATGACAGACATCTCAAATGTAAAGGTTCATTTAAAGACTGACAGTTGAACTGTAAATATTTAGGAATTTAAAGTTATTTTTCTGCGTTTCACTGAGGTATGTTTAAATTACATCTAATTTTAGCATGAAAACCATGGGTTGTAATTCAAACGACATTTCATATCTCATCGCAGAAATATAACTTTCAATTCTTATAATTACAACTTCTTTCTTTATTCTTTCTCCTAAGTATTTTTAGTTATGTTTTCCTTAAATTTACTTTTCCAGTCAATAACCTTTCGGGCATAGAGGTCATGACGTTAAAAAAACTATATGGCGGCGAGATCGCATTAGACAGCTGATCGGCATGAATACTGTTAATTTTAGCTTTGTAATGTAAGTTAATCCTTGTTTTTCCTAAGTGTAAAGTGAAAGTAGTTGCCGACTGTCCATTTCTCTTCATAGAAGCACTGCACAGAATCACAAAAGAAGATCTGCCGTGAATGTCCCTCCCCTCATGAATATGAACCCAAGTTCATTGAAAAATTAAATGCAGGTCAATATGATCAGATGACCATTCTTGACCAATCAGATTAACGGATCTCAATAAATGTTATGACATTGTAATTGTAATTATAAAACATATAACACTGATATACGGTTTAATTTCATTGCATCTTTACATAAGGATTGATGAAAAGAGCAACAACTCTCAAGCCCCCCAGCAACAACTCTCAAGCCCCCCAAGAACTGGCTTCAGCAGTATTCTGCTTTCTGCAGGACTCAATTTCTTCCCAATTTTGTATAAAACAAAGCAAAAATGCACTTTATTCAACCTTAAACGTCAAAGTGGAAATAGTCTCAATGAGATGGTTCTTTTGAGCACCCAAAACACATGTTCAAATTGATGGGTAAGGAAATAAATGCAATTTTAGGTGCACAGACTATCCTTATCTAACATACTTGGTGTCAGGCTCATAGTCCCAGTCATGTGAGGTAAGCAGATCAATACACTGTGACTTTGACACGCTGTTCCCGATGTGTGCATTTAGTTCCAGTAAGAGGCTTTCAACTTCGTAGATGTCTTTAATGCGGTTTGGTACACCTAGACATGTTCTGCCATGGATCCAGGTTAGACAAAACTCAACTGCCTTGTAGTCATCTGTGGCTCCCTGTGAAAAGAAATATACATGTTGGCGAACAGCATAATCATATTTAGCCAACTACAGTAAAACCTGTCTTAAGCAGCCACTCAAAATAGACAAAATAAAGGTCATAAAGACAAATGGTAGCTTAATAAAGGTCAAAAGTATTACAGAATGCTCTCTTGACTTGCATAATGCAATAATTGGTCTTGAAAAACAATTTTGGCCTTCTTTTTGAGTGGCCGCTTACGGCAGGTTTTACTGTAATGACAAAATTAACAAAGTACCCAGTGGAGATCCAGACCATCTGAACAGTCTCTTCTGTGCCCTCTATGGTTAACTCAAGAACCATAATATTTTTGGAGGGCAACAAAGTAAGACTCTGATCAGTCTTAGCTGATGGCCAAGCTGATCTGAGTCTTTGCTGGGTACACTTAAGACTTTGCTGGTATTGCCATGATATAACTCAATATTGCCTCAGATATGAGAGGATATTTCTACATATGGGCCAGCCACTAGATTTTGGTGTGCATCTCATATGTGCAAAAGCCTCCTTTAACCCTTTATGCACTAATGGATTCTTCCTTCTGGTTTGATGCCATAAACTCGGGATGGTCACTTTTATATATAGAGGTATCCCAGGTTATAATTTCCAAAATAAATATTGTATTTCTTTCTCTGACGATTGTTTAAGTCTCAACAGTGTAGACTGATGAAAGGCTGCATTATGCTGCATTTCATCTGGGTTTCACTGTTTGCCAAAGTATGCATTTTGGAGTCAAAGGGTGAATGAGTTGCAGCATGAGATTTCCAACAATGTAGTATGTGCGACCAGGAAAGGCTCAGATCAGCCTGCGCATATGAGCAGTCTGATCAGAACCTTTGCTAGTCGCTTGAATAATCTATGAGTGTTAAGCTACAGACTGAGCATCATTTGGAGATTCTAAGCTTGAAAGGAGGCTGCACAGGCTCGTCAAATTCTATTCATGACAAATGCATTTCATCTGGATTTCTCTGTTGCCAAAGTATGCATTTCAGAGTCACTAGTATACAAATGGTAAATGATCCGTGACATGAGATTTCCAACATTGTGGTATGTGCGACCAGCAAAGGCTCAGATCAGCCTGCACATATGCGCAGTCTGATCAGAGCCTTTGCTAGTCACTTGAATATTGTATGAGTGTTAAGCTACAGACTGAACATCATTTGGAGTTTCTAAGCTTAAAAGGAGGCTACACAGGCTAGTCTGAGTCTATTCATATCAAAATGCCACATTGTTGGAAATCACATGTCACGGCTCAAATGCCTATGCTGATGTATCCAGCTGGGCTTGAGGTATAAATTTTGGTCTGCCCCTTCCTATTTCCATACTTTATGTTACAAGCAAAAGGGTCCAGTGAGACTGTGGGTATGCACTGGTTTGTCTGTGCCTTGGCTGCTCAATCCTGACCATTGGTTTCAGGAGAAGATTTTTTAAAGTTTGACCATAGGTACACAATGGAAACTGGCCACATCCCCTGGTGGCCATGTTTTTAGACAGATCAAATGCGTTTTAGCTATTTTCGTAGAAGGTTAACCAGTTACTATTTCTACCAAATCATTTTGAATTCTGACCACCTGTTTCGGAGAAGATCTTCACAGTTTTTGTTACCATGATAAGCCACGCCCCCTGGTGGCCACGTTTTTGACAGATCAAATTTCTGTTTAACTACTTTTGTAGAGGGTCACCTAGGGAATGTTCCTGTGATTTTTGGTTGAAATTGGCCCAATGGTATAGGAGGAGCTGTCGTTTAAAGGAAATTGATGACGCACAACACACAACAACTACAGACATTGACTGATCCCAATAGCTCACTTTGACCACCTTATGCTCATGTGAGCTAATGACTAAAAAAATATTCTGACTATATATAGTTGCAGCATCATCACGGCCACCAATCCATCTCCTTCATTGCCTATACCAGTTGGATTAAACTTTCTGTTTCTTAATTTTGACAGCAAAATTTAGAAATCGGACAAGGCTATTCGATGAGACACGCATTGAACTTTTTGACGTTGACAACAGTTTTAAAAGGATTTTCTACTTGACAGATTAAAATGGTTTGTAGTGAAGAAAAATGGCATTTTTTCAACTTCAAAACAGATGCTAGAATCAGTTTATGTGTCAGGGCACACTATTTAAAGTATGTCAAAGGTACACAACAAGGCCATCAAATAGCATTTTCGGATTTTTAAAAAATTTATTTGTTAGAAAAAATAACGATTTTGCTGAAATTTAAGTCCCTCTCATTCATAGGAAACAGGTCCCTCTTCTTCATAACACAGTATTTGATTTTATGCAATGAAGGAGATGGATTGGTGGCCGTGATCATGCAAGTCTGATCTGGGTCCATAGCGTTTGCAATAAAGATTACCACTGTACATTATCAGATAGGCAAGCAGTCAACAAATGAGCCACGACATGAGATTTCCAACAATGTGGTATGTGCGACCAGCAAAGCCTCGGATCAGCCTGCGCTTACGCGCAGACTGATCAGAGCCTTTGCTAGTCGCTGGAATATTCTATGACTGTTAAGCTTCTGATCGAACATCATTTGAAGTTTCTAAGCTTAAAAGGAGGCTGCACAGGCTCGTCAGAGTGTACACTTGTCAAAATGCCACATTGCTGGAAATCACATGTCGCGGCTCCAATTGTCTGATTTCTCTATCCCTGGTCCAACCTACCAGACAGAATAATGGTGGATGTTCTGATTTCTCATTAGCAGGGTTAATAAAATTTTCAATCTGGATCCACAGCCCACGGTAGTTTGAGTCACTCTTCTCAAAATTTTCAACCGGAATCTGGTGTGTGCTTTCACCTGAAAAAAATAAAAAGACCCATGCTACAAGAAACAAGAGTTTTTAAAATGGTTTATCACATGATGTCGCGTCTAGGAGTGATATAATGCCATGTATTTAAATCGATAAACTAGTGGTATATAGATTAGAAATGTAACATAATGACTTCCATTATAACGTTGCATAAAAGATGTCAAAATCTTGATGTTTTCACGCCAAAAATGTGATTTTTAGCACTCATGTAAGATCCTCTAAGTGTGCTGCAAATCATAGGAGCAAATCACTAGCACCCCACTTTACAACTACCCAAGTCTTATCACTGGCAGAATGGCTCAGTCTACTGATAAATTCTAGAGAAAGGCATTAAGCTAGTAAAACTAAATGGCTTGATTGTTTGTGTTTGCATATACATACCATGCAACTAATCACCCTTAGGCCAGACTTTGCTTATTAGTTGATTTACGGGAATTATTTTTATCAGATTTAGGGTGGAGGGACGTGAAAAAAAGCTCTGAAATGACCAGTTAACTTTTCATTTTCAGAGCTTTTTTTTAATATCTCCAGAACAAACAGTAAAACTAGTAAGGTTCACCAACAGTCTGTTTTAAATATTTCATAATTTTCCTAAAAATCTCACTTTTAACAGCGTCAATCTCAAAAATACACAGACAGAACCTCAATTTTTTTCAACAAAACAAATAATATTTAGAGTCCGCGGATAAAATAAAAATTTAATAATTTTAGAAATTATTTTTTTCTACTTTCCGGAAAATTACAGTAAAAGGGTTCGTAAATCAACTGATAAAAAAACTTCTGGCCTTAGAACTGCAATTGTGAAGAGGGCAGTGGCTCAGTAATAGTCATTTGAATAGTCTGGCTCAATTCGAGAATCGAATCAAGCCTCAGGTGTACGTAAGGCGCATTACCCATAGTACTATGTACTTAAAAGCTCCATTTTGTTAGCTGGAAAAGGTGTAAGGAAAATTAGTTCTATAGCCTGTGAGTTCAGCCCGAGTAAAATCCATTTGTCTGATTACCCGAAAAGTTTAATCAGCACAATAAATGCAGTTTATGTATTTCTCAATAAAATATCGCTTTAGCTATATTACTATTGAAAAAACATAAACTTCATCCTTTATAACCGTTTGTTATGCTGCAATCACACTTGTTATTGTGTTAACATGGTTTCTGTGACATCAACGTCACGCTATATAATGTCAGCGTCTTGTTATCACCCACTTTATCAAAGTAGATCCTCGAAGTACATGCGTGGTCTGATTCCATGGAATTTCATGGAATTGGCCGAGGCCATTCCGATTGTGATAGAGTTAGCTTTGTGGCCGAACGACCGGTTGTTTTAGACTCACTTGAGGGATAGATATTTTTGTAGATATTATTGGGGGTCACTTATAAACTGGACTATTAGAATGGAAATATTTTAATTGTTTTTGGTATGCTAAAAATTTCAAGTATTTTTAGGGGTATGCCTTATATTTTAGAAAAGTAAACAGTAGAAGCTGGGGGCCTAGCCTATGTACCAAGAAAAAAATAGAGTTACCCACAGTAAGAACCATTTGTTTGTACTGTACTTACTATTTTCTATGCAAGCAAATCTGTATCCAGTTGGTATCCGACCTAAAAAAAAACAACACAAGTCAGAAAAGACCTTTCGTGGTATAAATGCATCATATAGGCCAACAGAAAAGACTCAACAACAAACCTGTGCATTTACATTGTCTTGCAATGATCTTTTTTGCTCCTTACTCTAATAGTTAGCATAGTCGTTTGCAATTTTTGTTCCATTATTGCAATTACTCTGGAACATCAATACACCATAGTCTGATATCGTTATAACATGCAACATGGTGCCCATTATTTTTCACAAATTCCATATAGTTAAAAAACTGGTTCTATGTAGTTTCTTTGTGATTCCCTTCCCTATACTGTATTCTATTAAAGCAATTTCACAAGGTAGATAACTTTACTCCTGTCTCATAGGGTAAACAGTAACACTAAAACATACCTGGTTCTATGAATCTGTGTAGTTTCTTTGTGATTCCCTTCCCAACACTGTATTCTATTAAAGCAATCTCACAAGGTAGATAATCTTACTCCTGTCTCATAGGGTAAACAGTAACACTAAAACATACCTGGTTCTAGAATCTGTGTAGTTTCTTTGTGATTCCCTTCCCTATACTGTATTCTATTAAAGCAATTTCACAAGGTAGATAACTTTACTCCTGTCTCACAGGGTAAACAGTAACACTTAAACATACCTGGCTCTATGAATCTGTGTAGTTTCTTTGTGATTCCCTTCCCTATACTGTATTCTATTAAAGCAATCTCACAAGGTAAATAATCTTACTCCTGTCTCATAGGGTAAACAGTAACACTAAAACATACCTGGTTCTAGAATCTGTGTAGTTTCTTTGTGATTCCCTTCCCTATACTGTATTCTATTAAAGCAATCTCACAAGGTAGATAATCTTACTCCTGTCTCATAGGGTAAACAGTAACACTAAAACATACCTGGTTCTAGAATCTGTGTAGTTTCTTTGTGATTCCCTTCCCAACACTGTATTCTATTAAAGCAATCTCACAAGGTAGATAATCTTTCTCCTGTCTCACAGGGTAAACAGTAACACTAAAACATACCGGGCTCTATGAATCTGTGTAGTTTCTTTGTGATTCCCTTCCCAACACTGTATTCTATTAAAGCTATTTCACAAGGTAGATAATCTTACTCCTGTCTCATAGGGTAAACAGTAACACTTAAACATACCTGGCTCTATGAATCTGTGTAGTTTCTTTGTGATTCCCTTCCCAATATTGTATTATATTTAAGCAATCTCACAAGGTAGATAATCTTACTCCTGTCTCACAGGGTAAACAGTAACACTAAAACAAACCTGGCTCTATGAATCTGTTTCTTTGTGATTCCCTTCCCTATACTGTATTCTATTAAAGCAATCTCACAAGGTAGATAATCTTACTCCTGTCTCATAGGGTAAACAGTAACACTAAAACATACCTGGTTCTATGAATCTGTGTAGTTTCTTTGTGATTCCCTTCTCAATACTGTATTCTATTAAAGCAATCTCACAAGGTAAATAATCTTCCTCCTGTCTCATAAGGTAAATAGTAACCCTAGGGTTTTAGTGTACGAAATAAAAATAATTTTCTTATTTCTCAACCAAAACAATTGTTATGGGTACTAAAAAGAACAGTCTCAATGAGACGGTTTGGCACCCAAAACATATGTTTAAACTGATGGGTAAGAAATTTTTTACAATTTTGTGCTCAAAAATTTTGTTTATTGAAACCTATAAAACACTAACACATACCTGGCTCTATGAATCTGTGTAGTTTCTTTGTGATTCCCTTCCCAATACTGTATTCTATTAAAGCTATCTCACATGGCAGATATTCTTCCTCCTCAGTTTTACACAAATATTGTATATTGATGAAGTAGAACTTCTCCTGGGCTGCCTCTGTAATAACAGTAAAACCACTCAAAAATAGACAAAACAAAGATCTTAATGACAATCGTAGCTTCATGAAAGTCGACAGTGTTGCAGAATGCTCCAAGGGGAGCATTCTGCAATACTTTTGACCTGCATTTACAGGCCTTTAGTTAAGAGTGTGTACCAAAAAAAATAGTTTTCTTATTTCTCAACAAAACATATGCTATGTTGTGGGTACTCAAAAGAACCGTCTCACTGAGACGGTTCTTTTGAGCACCCAAAACATATGTTAAAACTGATGGATAAGAAAATATTTACAGTTTTACACTTGAGAATTGTGTTTATCTAAACCTTTGCATTAAGTGATAATTCAGGGGTGTGGAAATACCATGCCAGACTTGTCCGGCCTGGTCCCATTACATTTAGGACAAGTTAAGAATTTCAATTAACTTGTCCTGGGACAACTACAAAAAAGTAAATGGAATTCTGTATTTCATTTTTAATTAATATTTCTGAACTCACAATGCCATCTTGTATGGAAAATAGTGTGGATCCTGATCAGCTGGCTTATGAAGAAGCTTTTTCAATTTCATTCTTTACATCCCATCAACAATCTTTCAGCTAAACAGGGACGGGTCTTCCTGGGTTGAACCAGTACTAAGCTAGGATAAATGTGTCTTGCTCGAGGACCACAACGCAGTGGTCTTTAAAAACAATTTTTGGTCTTTTTGTGAGTGGCCATTTTAGACAGGTTATACTGTAGTTAAAACTACTGAAACAGTGAAAGTTGCATTAAGCAGGAACAAGACCAAACTCTGCTCTGTACCTGAGTCTCCAAAACACTAATTGTATATTCACATATCTATTAGGGGAGACTATGTAATTTAAGTGACCCCCCACCCCCCCAGGTTTAAGACCCAAAAAAATGCAAAAATGTTCATGAAATGTGCACAAAATAGGAGGTGCACATCTTCAATGTCTGACCAATCATTATACAAGGTTTGAACATAAAGGAATGAAAACTGGAGTTACAGATTACACAAACTAGGCACCCCAAAAGTGTTGCAGACGGAAAAATGTCTGAGTTCAACACCCCCAAAAATGCAAAAATAACCATGAAATGTGCACAAAACATAAGGTGCACATCTTCAATGTGTGAACAATCATTATACAAAGTTTGAATATAAAGGAAAGACAACTTTTAGAGTTACAGATTACACAAACTAAGCACCCCCAAAGTGTTGGGGGCGGACAGAAAAATGTCTAATTTCGACACCCTCAAAAATGAGAAAATATCTATGAAATGTGCAAAAAATAGAAGGTGCACATCTTCAATGTGTGAACAATCATTATACAAAGTTTAAATTTAGAGGAACAAAAACTTTTGGAGTCACAGATTACAACAAACTAGGCACCCCAAAAGTGTTGCGGACAGAAGGACAGAGTGGACCCACTACTAGACCTGTACTTTGCCAAGGTGACACAGGTCCATACACATTATCATAATAGTAACTTGATCTGGCGTACTGTATCACGTCGAGTGGATGAGGTCATACCATCGGATCCCCCACGACGCATAGCGCCGAGGATGATCCAATGGTATGGCCTCATCTACGAGACGTGCTACTGTACGCCAGATCAAGTTACTATTATGATAATATGTTTACTGGTTCCATGCTTGCAATTTACTTTACGTAACATCATCGCAAAAGCAGGTTACCGACGTCAGCCTTGTTTTATAGGATAGTGATATGGATTCAGAAAACCTCGGTTCGTTGATCCGGCTTTCTGTATCAGATGGCCAGAAAACAGACAGTTCCAAAGTTGTAACAGTTATTGGTATATAATAAAAAGATTTATCATCTGCATGCAACTTTGTAAAATTTTGGTAAACGGCATTATGGAATACACCTGTGTGAAAACATTTTGAATTAGGCCTTATGGTTCTCATGGTTCAGTAAAAGTTTCTATAATTTGTATAAAAATGTTTCGAATTTATTTGGCGTTCAGAGTATATGAAGGCAAAACATTTTTTTCCCAAAGAAGTCAAGAAGGACAAATCACCAAATAAAGAACATGCACAAATAATGTGTAAATTTACTATACCCATGTGCTGATCCAGAGGGAAGGGAGGGGGGGGGGGGGGGGGGGGGGGGGGGGCAGGGGGTCCAGACCCCCCCCCCCTTGGAAAATTACAAAAATATAAGATTTCTTAGCAATACTGGTCCGGATCCCATTAAATTCACAAATCTACCAATCCAGCAGTCAATGTTGGGCCATCATGGGCCCGTAAGCAAAAAATGGCATTTCACTGGCGGGCCGTTGATGGCCCGCTAATAGTGGTATTTGGATCCTTTCTCCCCTCATTAAACTAAAAAGAAAAAAAAAAAAAAAAACGTTGTCTAAGTTGGACCTCCGCTGACAAAACTTTCTGGATCCGCGCATGCTATACCTTTCCCTGGTGGCCAGCTTGCTCTCATTTTCCGTCTCTCACCAAGCCGTCTCTTGTTCAATTCGGCCACTGGATCTGTTCGATACTGAATATAGATGATCTTAAATGAGTGCTCCCCTTGTTGCAGATATAGAGGATCCTACATAAGTGCTCATGTTTTATTGAATTTATTACACAAGTTGAGGAAAAGTGATAAAATGCCAGGCTTGCCAAGCATTTAAATGCTTTTTCGCAACGAGTTTAATAACTTCATGAATAAAGGAGCACAGATGTTAGATTCTATACATTAAAATTAATTAAAATCACTTTATTGGCGTGAAAACGTAAAGATTTCGTCATCTTTTATGCAATGTTATAATAGATGTTGTGACGCAACATTATGAAATCTGTAAACCACTAGTGGTTTATCGATTTAAATGCATGACGTTTATCACACCCAGATGCGACATGTGATAAAAAGATAACAAAACATAGTAGCTGATATCATGTTGTGTTTAATGTCCCACCAACAGCTAAGATCATATTAGGAATGTACCTTATTATAGAGTGTCATTCAACAGACTAGTGGGGGGTGCAGCTTGTACATGTATGTTAAGAATATTTGGACCCACTTTGTCAAAAAGTGTAGACCCAGATGTAGGAGCAGTCTGATCTGGGTCCACACTGTTTGCCTCTTCACTTACATAGTCAATAATGTTAGCAAATACATGCAGCAGACGACTTTAGCAAAAGACATTTTCAAATGCATTTTTTTTCAGGTGCTTTAAATGGTTAATAGTTTGAATAGCAGGGTTGTCACTCAATATCCTCTTCACAATTCCCTGACTTTTCAGCAACAATGGACAGTTTTCCAGACCCTTTTTAGGCCCATTTTACCCCTTTTCATCCATCGACAATTTAAAAATTTTGTAAAAATATTTATGCTTGCTGTCAGATTAAATCTTTAAAGAAAAATCTCAAGCCATAAATATTAGAAAATAAATGTTTCTAATTTATGGGAATTTTTTTTTCAGAAGCCTGTTAACTAGATACTTTTGGGAAAATTTGAAATTTCCTGACTTTTTTCATTTTTTCTAAATTTCCCCCACTGAAAATGAAATTCTCTGACTTGGAAATATTCTTATTTTCCAGAATTTTTTCCCTGACCATGGCAAACCTGGAACAGGGTATTGCTGTTGTACTTACAGCCAAGACCTGATGTTGATTGTCAAGCCGATACTTGTCACCTTCTGCACCTCGCATTTTCTTCTTGTATTCCTTCGCCATGTTTTCAAACCTTTGTTTCTCTTTATCAGGTAAATCCTACAGACAATTCAACATGTACAATCACATGAGATGTACAAAATATGAAACCTGTACACATTTGTAACAGTAAACACAGGTTTAGATAAATAAAACATTTGAATGCAAAATTGTAAACATTTTCTTACCCATCAGTTTTAACATATGTTGTGCTCAAAAGAACAGTCTCAATAAGAAAAATAATATTTTATTACGCACTCTTTAACTATACGCCTGAGGAAATAAGAACAATCATGTGCATTTCAAGATGTTTATATGGGCCCCGTCACGAGAAAGCCTGTCTTCGGGGTGCCCGATCAGGCCTTACCCAAACCAGCCCAAACCAACCTGCTCAGCTACAGAGACTAGCCAGAAAATATTTTTTTCTTATTTCAACAGACATATGTTGTGTTTACTAATTGGAAGCATCTCACTGAGGCACTTCTACTAAGCATCACTATGTATGTTTTAAATCTTAACCTGCAAATGACATCTTTGTCATCTGCTGGTAACCTTTGATAACAGTTTTTATTATATACCTGTTATGAAATACACCTGATACAGCTCTTTTCAGACTCAAAAAAACAAAATCTTGTATCACCCTACTAACATGATATTTTTCCGTATCACCATCCTCCATGTTATACCCACCCCACAAGCATAAAACCCAGCACCTGACGGCGAACTCTGAATGGGAATCACAATATCAGCGATAGCAATATCAATCACTAAAATCACAAACCACTCTATCAGGCGTTTATGGGATTAGCCTTTAACATTTTTCCTGTATTAAAGGAAAGAGTTAAACGTTAAAAATGAATCTTTCTCCTCTGCCATGTTTACACAACAAGAAGTCATCAAAGAATTGGCGCAATGTTATTTGCTACAGCGTTGCAACATCGCGTCACACGGTACATGTATCATTTTGTTTTAATTTTATTGAATTTATCTCTAAGATTTTTTTTTTTTTATGTAGGTATACAATAAAAACATCATTACTTAAGTAACTTGATCTGATGGGTCAGATCATGTCTTGTGGCTGCACCAGGAACTACCGGATCGGATCGTTCCTGGTGCAGTGATGTGATCCAATCCATCAGATCAAGTAACTAAAGTAATGATTTGGATGCTCCCAGATCAGGCCAGTCATGACCACACAGAACACATGTCGGTCCTGATCTGGATCCAAACTGTTTAAAAGTCTAATTGTGTCCCTGATTTTTTTTTTCTCAAAAAAGTGAACTTCGAAATAAATCAGCATACAACACACATTCAGGAAAATTTTACCAGCACGCAAAGAATTATATTATTATATAGAAGCTACAAAACTGCAGAAATGCGTATTGCTAAGATATTTACCCGCCATCTTGGATGAGCTATCGGCACAACATCTTGAATGCCATTTGGAAAGACACGGCCCTCCCTACGCAGAGCAGGTTCAATCTCCTTCATGAAAAAGTAGAAGGCATTTCGGACAGCTTTCTTCGGCATGGTTAGTTACTCTGTCTGCCTCTACCGACAATAGAGAAAAAGAATATTCAGTTACACTGGCCTCCAATTAAGAGTGTGTATTGTAAAACTATTTTCTTTATTTCTCATTCAAAACATATGTTGTGAGCACTCAAAAGAACCGTCTCAATGAGATGGTTCTTTTGAGCACCCAAAACATATGTTTAAATTGATGGCCAATTACATGTATTTTAGCACCTATTTTCCCAATTTTAATAAAAAATATTATCCCAAATGTGAAGGAAACTTTAAAGGTAGCTTCCTAAAATCCCAAATAAAATCACTGTAAGTTTGAACCAGACTAATTAAATTTTTAGTATTGTTATTTAATGTTTAAGTAAAGAAACTACATATCAGGGTCCGAAATTAAGCCCACATTTACGCTAAATGCGAGTGAGAATTTCAAAATGTGAGGCCAAAATATTTGTACAAGACATTTTGGGGAGTGCAAAAGAATTTATCAAAATATTGAATCCAATCTGCCTGTTTGTGAATTAACCCAATCTAGGCATTGTGTGAAAATAAGACAAAATAAAGTTGTTTTTGTGTTGTTATAAAGCCTTTCTTGCATGTCAAGCCATGATCGGAAAAGCAACACTATAACATACAAAGGTTTCCAAATGCGGCGTTTATAACTACTGGTGTACATTTGGATAAAAAATTGGCTGTTCCAGATATCAAAAGTAAAAAAGAATGTGTAAAAAATATCCATCTGGCACAATAACATAATAGCTGCAAGATACCTTTTGAATGTAAAGGCTCACTAAAGTCTGTTCTGTCGGGGAAAAATGATCAACAATTTCTTTTACACGTTGTCCTAATGTTTTAGATGAGTGACATAAGCCATAAATCCCCTTTTGGGTCATTGAGTATTTACGCACCCTGATTATTCTCATTTGCGTACTTGCAAAATCAATTGCATATTTTTATTTTTTTACACCACGTTTTTTGTGGGACAAATAATATCCGCCCTGTATTTCTTACTGAATATAGCCATCGTGAATTCACCTGCATATATTTATTCACTCACACCGTTTGCCTTTCTAAAGCATCAAACTAGCCGATCTTTAGCATATATGTAAAAGATATAATTAAAATGATTTGGCCTCTTCAAAGTTTTTAGATAAACTATAAAACAGCTATTCTCTTCATTTTGCCATTCAGTGCTGATTTCAGAATGCAAATGGCGGCTTCTGTTTCGATTCACACTTCTGCACATCAAGTTGTGCAAATTATATTATTTGTACAACCGTCATAAATTTACATCAACGAAATACCGAAAAGATTATATTTGCGAAATTAAAAATCAGCATATAAAACGTCAATTTTGGTGAACAAAACAAAAGCTCAGGTCAAAAAATATTTATAATACTATATTTATTACTTAAAATAGCTTAATTTAACCATAAACTGCTAAAGCATTTTATCTGATTTTGAAATATCAAGTAATGATTTCGCCTCGCTCTAGACAGTTTCTATCCACGACAGTTTACCCCTTCAAAGATCAAGGTGGGGAGGAGTGTAGTGATACACTGGCTTCTCTAACCAGAAGCCTGGTTAGCTCGGTTGATAGAGCATATCTGACTTGCAAGCAGAAGGTCGTTGGTTCTAATCCTACACTGGGGAGATATTTTCCTACCAAAGACTTACATGTACCTCAATGGCGACAAACAAATCTGGTCTAAGGTCTTTGGAGGGTTCCGTGGATCCTAGAGCATGGGGATGCAGAGGTGTGATGCCTAGCTCTAGACACTTTCTATCCACGACAGCATACCCCCTCAAAGATCAAGGTAGGGAGGAGTGTAGTGATACGCTGGCTTCTCAAACCAGAAGCCCGGTTAGCTCGGTTGGTAGAGCATATCTGACTTGCAAGCAGAAGGTCGTGGGTTCGAATCCTACACTGGGTAGATATTTTTCTACCCAAGTTTACCTCATTGCATTTAGGGGTTTATCAGACCCCTAAAAATGAAAACAACAATGGCGGCATACTTGTCAAAGTGCACCACATGCAGTAGCCAATGCAGACGACCAAATTGTCAAAAATCAGTGATTTTATTTGGGTGCGTTTACTAACAGGAATAGACCGGAATGCATTGGAACGGACCCGAATGGGCCTCCATAACCGGAATGGACCTCAAAATTCACCCTAAAATACATGTTTTAAGTGTATTGACAAGAAATTTTGGTTAAGTAATGTAAAATATCAAATATCTCCGGTGCCTAGACTGTTTCAATGCAAAAAATATTTTCTAAAATATTTTCTGTCTTACCATCATACTCTAGTACCTTTCTAACACCAGTCACCTATAATGTATGAATGTATGCAATAAGGGTCACTGCATTCCTTTTTCATAGTATGTGCATATTTCTATTGTAGTAAAATCTTTTTGGGTGCAGTGATTGTCAAAAAACTCAAATAACGAAATGCTGTACCAGCACAGCAAACATGCATATATCTGTCTCATATGGGCTATTTATGTCAGGTTACCCAGATGGGTCTCACAGAACAGCGCCTTAAAAAATAGTAACTGAGTATGATCAGGAAATACCACAATCACAAACCACAGATAACCCAGTGGCACCTCGAGGAAGAGCCGCCCAACCATCACGAGACACCAGGAAGACAAATTAAGCAAAGCAATCCGCTCTCTCTTCCCCATCAAGATGTTTGCAATACTAGAATGGACATAAAGTAACGTACAACAAAACATAGAACAATTACAGACTCCCACAATGGGAGTAACAATAAACAAAAAGTCAACAACAACAGAACCACCGCCTTAGAACCGAAAGCAGCCTAAGCCACCGGGGGGCTTAAATGCATTTTACTGGTACCAAATCTTCGCCCTAGATTCTGCTGTTGTTATAGTACAAGAAATGTTCAGCTCGCATGGAGGCCATCTAACTAATGCAATGTATCATCATGGAGAAACACTCTAATCAAATTAACCAACCATGATGAAACAAAGAAAAGAGCTCATGCCTCAAAGATAGTCAGAGCTAAAGAAAACCTCAAGTTGAACTACAGTGGGTCCAGCTACAGATAAGCATCAGGCACCAACCCACCGATTAAAGCTTTACGTCAGAGCTGTCATAGAGTCTGCGGCCTGACCCACCGTCATGCAATTAAAGAGGAAACCATAGCTATAAACCGTGATTGGGTTTAAAACTAGGCATGCAGACTGTCGCATGATATCCAAGTTATATCCAGCCCTTATATAACGTTTTACTATCTTTTTGAATTGATCACTAAAATTAGGTTTTCCAACAATTCCTTTGAATTTATAAACTAAATCACCATAAAATATAGATTCTGATATGCCTTGTTGCAGAAGAGTTTTAACCCAATGTTGTATTTAACAATTAACTCTGAGTGTCTGTGGTAGAATTTAGAAAACGCTTTTCTATTTTTTTATGATATCTATAACCTGGTTTTAATAATTTAGCGTTAAAAATAAGTTTCTGTTGTTGAAGTCATCAACATTAGAACACACTCTAGCAAAACGAATAAGCTGAGAAATATATACACCATAGGAAGGAGAGCGAGGAACATCTCCATCTAGAAATGGGAAATTTACTATTTCAAAATTAAAATCACCCCGTTTATCATAAATTTTAGAAGAAACAATGCCATTTGTTATTGACAAGTTCAAGTCCAAAAACGGAGCTTCAGTATCAGAAGAATTAGCCTTATTTAACTGAAGTTCAATGGGATATATCTGACCTACCATTTGTTCAAAATTAGGATTATCAATATTAAGTAAGTCATCTAAATATCTGGAGGTTGATTTAAAAGCTTCAATAATATCAGCTTGATTATTTAAAACTGATATCAACATATTCATTTAAACTTATTTTCTTGTCCATAAAGTATGGCTAGCTTGATTCAAACTTCCACTATTTATTTCATTATACATGTATCATATTTGTTTAATTCATGTATCATATTGTATTAACATGTGGTATCCCAGATGGGTCCCATATGGACTGTTAGCCCGGGGGTTACCTTGCTACTTGACTATTTGTAGAGATTAGGGACAATCATATGAGCTTTACATTGTGATCGGACTTATTTCTGGGCCCTTATTTCTGTAGAATGTGCATCTTCAATATGAACTGACACAATTTAAATGGGTACACGTCAACCATGTAACAATTCACCCATGGTGCTCATGTGCACTTCAAAAGGTGCAATATCATTAGAAACGGAAATTTCAAAATAAATTAGGGTAAAATTATAAATTTAATTGCATAAAACTAATTAATTTTGATGTCCATTCCGGTTATGGAGGCCCATTCCGGTGCGTTCCGGTCCATTCCTGTTATTATACGCACCAATTTTATTTTGCCTATTTTACAGCCGAATACAGGCTGCTTCCCAATCCAAAAAGGGCCAGTGTTTTCCCTATTTTGGAGAATTTTTTCCCAACCTGAGGATTTTATTTGGATTTAATCCCAAATTCAAAAGGCACAGGCTGCAGAGCTCTCGGAAACGCAGGATTACGCGTATTGGTACGCACGTTTTTCCCATGGGACGCATGATTTTTGCTAGGCAGGAGTTCCGCGTACGCATGTTTTTTTAGTCGGCACACGCTAAAAATCCAGTAGTTGAGAGATAAATACACACCAGGAGATCAAAAGCCCTTTGATATTATCGATCGCAACACGCTTTTCCTGTCTCTGTTGACAATGGTATGACTCGGACTGCAGTGTAGCAATTCTGACAGGTGATTGACAGGATTACCGATGCGGGCAGTGTGATTATTACGAGGTGATTATTAAAGTAATTAAGGAAGGATTATCGATAATTGTTTGAAACTGATGCGCTACAGATTTACCGTTAATTACAGGGAGAAAAACTAATAGGGTATTGTAAACAACATCGGACTTCCGAATTCGACTGATTAGGGATGAAAGAGAAAACATATTTAATTGCACTCGTTTGCGATTTGAGCAACATAAACATGGAGAAAAAAAACAACAAGTTTACGGATTTGCATTTCTTCATTGGTTCATTGCTACGGCAATACGGCATACAAAAGAGTCTGAGAATTGTTGAAAAAAAAACGGTACAGCGGTAAGCCCTATACGGTAACGTCCGACTGACAAACGTTCCAAATGAAGCTACACTACAAGCCGTGCGATGATATATCGGTCCAAACCGAATGTCTAGATGAATAAACACAAACAAATCACTTTCAGCAAGTAAAATCGTTCATTCTAAATCATGGAAGCCATGTTAAATGGCTAAGTAATGTCAGTCTTTTCATTGCAATCGCCGTAGACACTAGCGAGATGCGATTTTTAGAAGAAAAAAAGACTTCCATCTGCATAAAATTATACAAAACAGAGGACTGCTGTCTGTCTGTCTGTTTGCCTGCCTGTCTGTCTGTCCGTCTGTCTTGTTGATGAACAAAACAAGTACCAACAGTTTTAATCTTTGTATTTTGATAAGGCCAAACAAAAAAATGTGTGTTCAGGTTACATGAAAAATATACCAAAATATTTTGTTTTGTTTAGTAGGAACAATCCATTAATGCTTTAAGGGTTAAAATCAGTCGATCTAAAAATTATTCAAATGTATCACTTCCGGCTAGAATGGAAAAGATATACCGTATGCACAAATTGGTGGGACTCAAACTTTTTTGAAGTGGGACTCCCACTTTTTCCAGTGGGACTCCTACTTTTTGCCAGATGGGAGTCCTGAACTCCTGTTTTCAAAATCCTAGTGAGAGCTCTGGGCACAGGCTGTATCCCCCAAAAGGCAATAGAATCACTGAAAGTGGATTTATTTTCATAAAACAAGTGCAGCATCATTTAATTGACACCTTTTACATCATATTTGTGCAAAAACAGCAGGTATTTCCTTTATTTATGAAATTTCTAACAATTTAGCCACTCAGATTGATGTCCGTGTTATGGAGTTTTAACAAAGTAAACAAACAAATACATCTTCTGAGGGCTGTTGTTGTTGTTATTGGCCAAAGTATCTCTCAGGTATGTTTAGTTCTCGGTAGATATAGCTACTCCTAGTACATGTAAAATCTCTCAAGTATGTTTTTTATAGCTAGTGTGTCAGGTTCAGTTGTTTAGTTATTTTACCGTAATAAATTTAATAGTTTTGGGTAATTTATTGTTTGTCAAATATTTTAGTTTTGGAGAGGAAATCTTCAAATATTAATTTGATGCTGTCTCTTAAGGCAATAAGGGTTTCAATGGATTGTCTTTGGATACTTCTCAGAATGTTTTTGTTCTGAAGTCCTTGATTCCACAACTGTAAACAATCTCGTTCTCAGCCTTTCACGTATATAGTCATACAGTGCACAGTCTTCTATGAAGTGCTGAACACTCTCCGGATCCCCACATCTACAATTTGGCGAATCTTGTAAACCAGTCTTGTATCTATATTCATTCAGCCTGCAGTACCCTGTTCTGAGTTCAGATATAATTCTCTGTGTCTTGATGCTTTGCACAGGAACCGTCTGCACATTCACTGAAGGCCAGAGATCAAACAACTGTCTTCCTGTCTCTCCAGCCTCCCATCTCTTCTGCCATTTTATATTGCAGGATTCTTGAACTGCTGTCTTTATATCCAGTGCTGTAACCGGGTTGGTGACTTCAGGCATTCTTTTGGCCTCTTCAGCAGCTGTCTTTGCTAATTGATCTGCAATTTCGTTACCAGCTATGTCTGCATGACCCGGTGTCCATTTCAAGTTGATTTGGATTTGTTCTTTTTCTAATGACTTAAATGTCTGGTTAATTTCTGCAATTACCTGTTTATGTGAATTGTTTTGCCATTCAAGGGTTAAAATACCCACTGCTGAATGTGAATCTGAAAACAATGTGACCTCTTTAAATCTCCTCTTCTTAGCCTCCACCTTAACTTGGTCTAATGCAATTTTAATTGCCACCAGCTCACCCAACAAAATAGAAGCCCTTCTTGCTACAGGCTGGTGCAAATCTATCCTCTCCTGGCTGGGGAAAAAAAGACATGCCCCTGCTCCACAAGGTCCCGGTTTACCGCGACATGAGCCATCTGTAAATATACTCACAACGTCTGTACCTGCTTCCTTGACAAACTTGTCTATCACATTCCTTGCTTAATTAATTCTTCTGCCTGTATTGCACTTCTGGATTTCGAAGACCCAAGGTTGTTCCAATATTCAGGCCTCTCTTTTGTTGGCTGAAGGTACTGAAGGTAAGAGAATTCAGGCTCCAAAGCTCTGATATCTATGCCAGTGTTTGATATGGTCTCATTAAGCTGCATATATGCCATCCCGAATGGGGACATTATTTTCTCCTGAGCTTCTTTCTTCTTAGCTTTCCAAGTCTGAAAACATTCCGCTATTTTCTGCCCATTGTCTTTTGCCATGATCTTTGTAATCTCTCTGACTGCCAGGTTCTCTCTTTCTTTCTTTCTTTTTTTCTTTCTACCTTTACTGGTTCGCTCATACTTGAGCATTACACCAGGGAGTGGGAATTCGGAAATTTTGATAAAAAAAAAAAAAAAAACACAAAAAAAAAAACACAAAAACTTTTGGCTGAATTTTTGTTTAAATAAGGAGTGCCCTAAACTCCTCTGTGGACTGGGTATTTGCCACAGAAGGAGACAGACTATTCAAATGTGGAATAGTTCATGGGAAAAAGGAATTCTTCAGGGCATCACTGTATGTCTGGTGTCTGCGGTATTGAGCACTATGTGATGACCTGGTAGTTTTCAAACTGTGAGCAGGGGTCATATACTTGTCTTTTTCAATAGACACTGCTCCACAATGAATCTTGTGAAAGAGAAGCAAGGAGGACTGGTCCCTCCGGGCCTCAAGAGATGGCCATTCAAGCTCATCAAGCATTTCGCCGACACTATTCGCGTTTCGCCATCTCCTGCAGGTCCAGCAGGCTGCTGTCCTCTGAACTTTCTCAATCTGATTAATCTGAAGTTTCGAGTGAGGGCTCCAAATGGGTGCTGCATACTCTAGTTTAGGCCGAACCAAAGTTTTGTATGCAACTTCCTTTGTACTCCTAGGTGCAAAAGCCAAATTCCTGCGAAGGAAACCAAGTGTCTTAGTTGCTTTGGAAGAGATTTCTGAGACATGCTGACCCCAATCCATGTTATCTGTAATGATGATAACAAGGTATTTTGCCGACTGAACATTTTCCAAAGTTTGATTGTGTAGTGAGTAGTCGAAAAGAATTTGTTTGTGATGCTGATGCCGAGTCACTCTCATTGAGTGACATTTGGCTATGTTAAATTTCATTTGCCAATCGGCTTCCCACTGTCCTAAGCTGGCGAGGTCTTCTTGCAAGGTCAAACAATCCTGAAGTGAATGTATATTCCTATACAGGACACAATCGTCTGCGAACAGGCTAACAGAAGACCTGACCGGCAGATCATTTATGAAGATGAGGAACAGGACCAGACCTAGGAGCATTCCTGGGGCACACCGGATAGCACTGGGACTGGATCTGAGGCTTGGCCATCTAAAACAACTTGTTGAGTGCGCCACTTGTGGGTGGATCCTCTAATCCCATAATATTCCAATTTGTGTAATAGCCTCCTGTGTGGAACCTTGTCAAAGGCCTTAGCAAAATCCATTATGATTAAATCTGTCTGTTTGTGCCCACGACTCACAGCCCCATCCAGGTTGCTGATGATGTCGAGCACAAACTGGACCAACTGGGTTTCGCAAGACCTCTGACTTCGGAAACCATGCTGACAGTCAGCAAGTATGCTATCTAAGGCTGAGAGTTTTTTGATGTTGCTGACTAAAATATGCTATAGGGTTTTGCAGCAGATACATGTGAGCGACACCGGCCTGTAGTTAGCAGCATCGTATTTTTCACCCTTTTTAAAGACTGGAGAAACATTTGTTTGTCGCCACTCATCTGATACATCGCCCCAAGCTAAAGACTCATTGTAAATGTATGCCAGTATTGGAGAGATCTCATTGCTACACTCTTTAAGTACTCTGGCATTCAGTCAATCCGGTATGCCTCTCGTCTTAGATCCAGTGGTACAACCCCTGCCTCAACCTCTAGTGCTTCTAGACCAGCTGTTGATGGTATCCCCAAACAAAGTGCTAAACATTTTCTCTGGACCTTGTTTAACTGCTCACAGTTTCCAATCTGCCATACATTGGACGCATATTCTAAATGAGGTAAAACTAAACTTTTGTAAACTTAACTGGCTAGGGATACCAGGTAAAAGAAAGCCAATACTTGTTTTTACAGGATTATATTTCTTCAACACCCCTCCTTGCCTGGAAAGGTTTTTTAAGTATATTATAATATCATGGGATATTTTGTCTATGGCTTAGCTTAAAGAGGCAAATATAGCTTATAAGAGACATCTAGAAATCGGAAAAGAAAACTTTTTATTTACCACACACTTTCTTTTTTTACGGGAAATTCGGTTATTATAAATGTTACACTGGATTATTTTACCGAAACGAAATTTTAGGTATTCCTAAAGTACGAATACGGTTTGTTTCGCGAAGTTGGCACTCGAAGATGCCGCTCGCGGATTTCGAAGGGGGATTTTGGATAATTAAAATATGGATGAAACTATCTATCTCTTTATACGGCATACACCCTCATATGAGTATTACGTGCCGGGTTCCCCGCAACATGCGATAAAAGTAAGAGTTAAAAATAAAGCTGATAGGGAGAAACAGAATAAAAGTGCATAGTGTTAGTGTATTAAACAGTAGAAACAAGGAAAAAGTGAGGATAAAAACAGTGGTGTATACATTTATGGTCTGAAGTGGCACTCCTGACAGATAGCAAGTTTGAAGCTATCAAGGTTTGTCAGGGTTGCGGTACGGGCCGAAAGATTGTTCCACTGTACCACTGCCAAGGGGAAAAACGAGTATTTATAATAGTCAGTCCTAGCATAGAGTTGTCTAAAAGCCAGTGGATGAGTTGTCCGAGAATACCGATTGAGGGGTATGACATATGTTGGGAGTGGAATGGCAACTAGGCCATGCACTATCTTATAGAACAGGACCAGTCTTGAGTCAGCACGCCGCTGTTCCAGGGTGCGCCAGCCTAGTCTTCCCAGCATGTCTGAGACACTGGAGTAAGGTGAGTAATCACTCAGGACCCATCGAGCCGCCCGTCTCTGGACCATCTCAATCCTTTGGATGTCTTCTTGTATGTATGGGTCCCAGACTGGAGCAGCGTATTCCAGCTGGGGACGGACTATAGCTTTGCAGGTTAACTCTCTAAGTTCAGGGTTTTTAGCCTTCAGGTTTCTTCTCAGAAAGCCAAGGGACTTGTTGGCGTTATTTGTTATTCTGCTGATATGGGGCTTCCAGGACAGGTCATTCGCAATGTCCACACCCAGGTACCTGGCAGAGGCCACTACCTCAAGGGTCTGGCCGTGTAAAGAATACTGGGTCGGGATTGGTGATCTCGATCTTGTTATACGAATGACCTGGCACTTACCTGGATTAAACTCCATATTCCAGTCTAATTCCCATTCCTGGAGGGTATCAAGGTCATCTTGGAGTTGCTTTGACTCAGCAGGCTTTGTGATGGCTAGGTACGCAGCTGTATCGTCAGCGAAAAGCCTTACCTGGGACTTAACCTTTTCAGGCAGGTCATTAATATAGACCAGGAAGAGGATTGGTCCAAGGACAGATCCTTGCGGAACACCTGATGTAACTGGTACCTCCTCAGAACAATCCCCCTCAAGGACCACCGTCTGTGACCTACCATTAAGGAAAGCCTTAATCCAAGACAAGGTTTCGCCTCGGATACCGTAACCATGAAGTTTGTGGATTAGCTTCTCATGACTCACCTTGTCAAATGCTTTGCTGAAGTCCAGCAAGATGACATCTGTCTGTTTGCCGTCTGACAGGTTTTGTTGTATTTCCTCAATGAGCATAGTTAGCTGTGTTTCACATGACCTCTTGGCACGGAAGCCATGTTGGAGGTCATAGAGGATCTTGTGTTTGTCCAAGTGTTTCACTACATTTGAGGTCACTATGTGTTCTAGTAGCTTACATAGGATGCATGTGAGGGAGATAGGCCTGTAGTTGGCTGGGCATGTCTTGTCTCCTTTCTTGTAGATGGGTGAAACATTGGCCTTTAACCAGTCAGAGGGCAAGGTACCCTCCTGGAGAGACTTAGAGAAGATCACATGTAGTATGGGAGCGACCTCAGAGTGGAGCTTTTGTAGAAATAGGGGTCTGATGCGGTCGGGACCCGGTGCTTTGTCTGGTTTGAGACCTTGCAACAATTTTGTGATGCCATTTACTGATATGGTAATGTCTGTCATGCATGTGTACTTATTCCTAGCTTCAGGAGGGACATTATCTGGGTTATAGTGACCTGATTCTTGGAGGTCCTGAACTTTCTGCTGGCAGAGCTGTTTAAGTGTAAGGGGGGACTTAGGGGTGAACACCGATTGAAATTGGCAGTTAAGGAGATTTGCCTTCTGGACATTATCGGTGCACAGTTGTTCATCCTTTTTGAGGGGTGAACTGCCTTGGGAATCTTGCCTGCAGTTTTTGAGGAAGGAGAAGAGTTTTTTAGTATTTGGGCGGGAGCTATCTGTGTCAGGTGTTTTGTCAGTGATGCCAACAAGGCTGTGGAGATATGCATTGTATGATGTTTTGGTCATGCAATCTACTTCATACTTCACCTTTTTGAAAAGTTGGCGGTGGCTGTCCTTACCTGTAGTTTTCTGTATATGATAGAGGTTGTCTCGCCTGTTCATTTTTCTCCTTATTTCCTGTGTAATCCAAGGCAAGTTCTTTCTGCCTCTTAGTGTTTTGGTTGGTACAAACCTACCAATGAGGGTTTCAGTCTCTCCCATAAACTCTTGCCAGAGCTGTTCGGTGGACTTTCCTTCGCAGGTTGCAAGAAATGTAGCCTGAAACTCCTGCATGCCCTGCCTCATACCTTCCCAATTTGCTTTAGAGTACAGGTGTACAGTTCTAGGTTTTACCTTTTGTATAGTAGGCCTAAGTCTGACAACTCCAATCACAGCCAAATGATCAGCAATACCGGGAACAACGCTGACAGAGTCCACAAGTGTAGGGCTATTTGTCAGGAAGAGGTCTAAAATATTATTTTCCCTTGTTGGTTCACTTACCATTTGGGTTAGGCAGCTGTCATCTATGATAGACACAAAATCCAGGTATGCTTCCTGATTTGGACAATTTTGTTTGATTATTGGCTGATTTTCCTCCCAGTCCAGTTTAGGATAGTTGAAGTCTCCTAGGACCCAGACATGCTGCTTGGATGGGTCGACACATGATAGGGAGTTTTTTAGTTCTTGGGTACTTACCTGGTCATGCTCTGATGGGCGATAGTATGCAGCAATAAGAAGTGGCTTGGCACCAACTACTTGCACCTTAGCCCATACAATCTCACATTTTGCAGAAAGCTGTGGTTGTTCTGATACCACAAGCCTCTGACTTACCAGGATGAAGACTCCTCCTCCCTTGGTGTCGCCAGGCCTGTCTTTCCTAATTGGTGGATTAAATCCGAGGGATGCCGGGAATACTTCACAGTCAGGTATGTCCTTATGCAGCCAGGACTCTGTGCCTATCACAATATCAGGTTTATGGAAGTCTATGAACGCATAAAACCTAGCTCGCTTCTCTGCACTCTGGATGGACTGACAGTTTATACAAATTACTTTCAGTTTACTAAACTGATTTATGCTTGGATTTGTACCCCGCTCAGTTACCTTTTTGGGTGTGGACGTGAGGGGTTGGGTGGGAGATACACAACTATCATTTGCTGCAGGATTGAAGACATAGCTTTCGGATATGGTGGAGGATGAGTTATCTTTAATTGTAGTTTTGAGATATATACAGTCATCAGATAGGTCTGAAGATTCCAGTACACTGAATGGGTTTGAGACTGGCAGAGAGGAGAGCGACTCGGTGTGCCCACTGCTATAATTTGGAGAACCACAGCTCAGACATACCCAGGAGAAACTTTCGAGACTGGCATATACAGCGTACTGGGGGGAGGAAATGTTCTGACAATGGGCATGAAACCACTGCATGCATGAATCACACTGAACACCTGAATCACTGTCTGAAACTTCTTCCTTGCAGGAACCACATGGGAATTCTGCAATACTGGCCATGTTTATACCTGTCCTTGTGTAACTCCAAGTTATGTGTCCACTTTGTGGCGAGTGTAGGCTCACAGGAACATGTGAAAAACACAAATACAATAGTAGAATGATCAAAAATGTGTAAAACAGCATGGTTATTTATTACATGGTGATGAAATACCGGAAATTCCCATCAGCTGGGTAAGGAACCGCACCGTCCAGTCATAACCGGAAGTTGGAAAAAAAACCTTTGTTTGGGCGGTGAAGAAAGTGAAATTGCAAAGATCTGGGGTTGTTTTTACAAGTTTTGTTTTACCCAATCTGTAGGAGAATGATTTTTGCACACACCAATAATAAATTGGTGGTTGGATAAGCGTATACCACTGTTTTATAAATTAATTTCGATAGCTGGTAGTGAAGAGTTGTTAGCGGGTTAGCGCATGAAACGGAGTATACTGCTGCCAATTTTATGCCAAAAGACCTTATACACACCCTATACCCGGGATGCAACATTTTTGTTTACATCGCAGATCAGAAACAACCTAACACGTCGCGTGCGAGAATGGATTGTGGTAAGTTGGCGTTGTTTTTACTTTTACAGACGTTAAAACGAGGAGTTGCGAGTCAAGATTTTGCAGAGAAACATAGTGTACCTACCTTTATGTTTCGCCATAAGTAGTAGCTTAAAAAGGATCCCTTTGCAACAGAAATAATATGTTTTTCATGAGAATATTCCACCAAAGGCACGAAAATCGGTTACACTTGCTAATTGCTAGAGTTCTTTTTGTCCGATTGTCCTGGTCGAAAGTTCAGGGTATACCTGAAACATTCTTTGTTACGTATCATCAGGAGACAATAGTGAAATCAAGCCAGCTTTTACAAAATATGGTGCTAAACACACACAGGGTAGTTCGACTGGGATACTATCACCATCGATGAGTGAATTACCTGGATACAAGCAACATCGGAGAGGTTTTTTTGAAAAATGAAACAACTTCCAGCAAAGAGTACGGCCAAAAAAGATATAGTTTACATCGGAGACTTTTGCATATTAAAAAGCGCAAGTTCCATGGACGCCAGAAGTTTTCATGTGTGGTTAGAATGGTCTCAATTTAAACTTTACATTTTAGAACAGCTTTGCTAATATGAGCCGCGACATGTGGTTTCCAACAATGTGGCATTTAGACAAGTGTAGACTCAGGCGAGCCTGTGCAGCCTCCTTTAAAGCTTAGAAACTCCTAACGTTGTTCGGTCAGTAGCTTAAAAGTCATAGAATATTTAAGCGAGTAGCAAAGGCTCTGATCAGACTGCGCATATGCGCAGGCTGGTCTGAGCCGTTGTGGGTCGCACATACATGTAGCACATAGTTGGAAATCTAAAGTCACGGCTCAATTATTTATTTTACCAATGAGAAACATGTACACTTATCTGACGATTCACTTGGGGAACACGTTTCCGTTACATATTAAGAATTCACGATACGCAACTCAATCCATGAAGTAAAGCTTGTCAGAGCTTTTTTCTATCAGTTGGACCGGGGCCTAACAAGCACTTTTCTTGATGAGAAAGTCTGGATTCGCGCATGTCGGGTCTGTTCTTGGTCCAAACTGTTCAGAAAGGTTATCAGCAGGCAACACTAGCAGGCAAAGAGTAAATTAATTACTTCACGTGTAAATGCAAGCCATTTGTATGCTGGGACGTTAAAGTCGTGAAAATACTGTAAGTCATGCCAGGGTCGGGCAACAAAGGCAACTTTGACGAAGTTTTGGCTTCATTAATACAAGCACACACGGGTGCTTTACAACCGTTAATATACGGAAAAGAATGTTAAATCGTCATTGCTATATATCTTTCTTACAAGCACAAGCATTTCCAAATAATTTGATTCAATTGTATGCAGAACTCTTGAAGTGTACAACGAAACCACACTGGATATGCAGCAATCGAAAACGTCAATACTATCGACGAACGTAGACCAAAATAGTTAGACACATAGTTTTTGATTGCCATTAATTTTACATCATCTTGTGATGAGCTTTACATCTTTCATTTGTATTTAGCTGCTTTTGTATTCATTATTCCCTAAGTTCCCCACTCTTTCCTTGTCAGCTGATAAAGCTAGTATCTCACTGGGATGCGAGCAATTTGCGACTATTCCGAGACTAATTTGAGACACGCATTTGAGACATTGCAACCATAATCACATTGCGGTCACATCGAATGGGTGATAAAGACATATTTGCGACTGTCGCACGAATGTCGTACGATTGTCGCATGAAGCATTGGCGAATGTTCCACGACATTCGCGCGACATTCGTGCGACATTCGCGAGACACTTGCACGATGTTCGCCCGATGAAATCGCGAACATTTTTTACTATCGACCGCCCCACGACGTTCTCACGAACCTCGTGCGTCTGTTGTGCGACTGTCGCGCGATTGTCGCACGATGGTTTTGCAAGAAATGATAAACCTAGCAGGCATTGAAACTTCAAACTAGGAAGGTACTACGCTGTTGGAAGGACATAGAGGGCTGGAAGGAGCTAGATTGTTGGAAGGTGTCACGCTTCTGGGTGGTGTTGGACTGTTGAATGGTAGCAAATATTGAGTTAGAAATAAATAGAGGATATTTGCTTATTTGAGGTAAATACCAAATATATTTCATCGAGTGTGTTGAAAACAACAGAATTTTCATGAGTGCGCAGCACGAATGAAAATTTCGATGTTTTCAACTCACGAGATGAAATATGTTTGGTATTTACAAAAAAAAATGTAAATTTTCTTTTTATTTTATACCTTTTTTAGAAGATTTACAGTTAATCAATTTGTTAACCAAGCTTCAAGCCGAATCACTATAAAGTAAAAGACGACAAAGGAGTATTTGTGAAAGATCTACATAAGATATAGCCATCAGGACTTACAGATAAAAAGAAATGTATTCAGCGTCAAAGTGTGAGGCAAGTGACGTCATAAGCGACGTCATAATTTGGTGATGACGTTGCGTAGCATAGGTTGCATGCATTGCCTCACTCACTGAAGCGGGAGGTGTTGAAAGTTCAAAATCAAAAAAATTCAGCAAATCTGAATTATTTTGGTACCAAAATGTTCCTCATGTTCTAACTAAGAAAATGACTACCCACACTTGATGTTTTTGTTCACAAATAAGAAAGTTATAGGCGTTTGAACTTTCGAAGTGAGCTGCATTAAGTGAATGGAAAAGTCAGAGGTGATCCAAAAAACGCAGCAGTGAAAATATAGGCTGATATCAATCATATTGATATCATATCATTTCACTAGTGATTGATATCACTTCTATTTGTTTTTGATATGCATTGATTTCACTGCTAAGTATAGAATAAAATGATAACTCGTTTAAACTGCATAGTTATGATGACCCATAAGAAAGTCAGTCGAGTACGCATACGCTCTAATTGCCCAAAAGTATGGTTTGATGACCCCAATCAAATAAAAATTGCAATGAGTTCGGATGAGCCTCGTCCTGCGAAAATCTATTTTATACAGTTATGCGCACAACAAAGGCACAGATCAGACTGCACGGATGCGCATTCTAATCAGAATCTTAGTTGTCCGCTGCAGTGATAATTTGTTTATATGGTACTGTATGCCAAATTCAAACCATAGAAGGGCTGCTGAGACTAAGCAGGCTGCTGTAGTCTAATCAAGACACAATAATAATACCTTTATACTGTAATAGAAATAGTAAACATTTAAGTAGGCCTTATAAAACATATTTAACAAAATCATCCTCTCAGAATGCAGAACCGTTTTTAATAATTGAGATTACTCCAAACAGTACATGTATACATGTAAGTAAGCCTAATCAATACGCCATACTTATATGAAACTATCCTCTCAGATTGCAAGAATACTTGACAACTGGAATTAGTCAAAACTGTATACTTAAGTATGCCTAACCATGATCTCGTACTAAGAAGGAACTATCATCTCAGATAGGAGGAACTCTTTTAACGAACCTTTGGCGACATAATTGCGAGTAATTTAAGATACTCGCGCGAAAGTCTGCGACGTTCGTGCGACTGTCTCACGACGTTCGCCCGAACATTCCTTAGTTTAATTTACTCGCAATGTTGTCGCGAAGTGTCTCATTTATGTCGCAATTGGCTCGCAATTCAGTCTTATTTATCTCGCAAATATGTCATGTTCCAAAATGATTGCGACGAAATTGCGAGGGGTCGGCGACAAGTTCGCGACGGGTTCGAGACACCCGCGATGACTTTGCGACCATTTTGAGAGGAATTTTGTCGCATAAAATTTTTGAACATGTTCAGAATTTTCGCGACTATTTTGCGCCACTTGGCGACACATGTGAGGAAATTACAAATCACTGGCGACTGTTTCGAGACTGCTTTGCGACCCATTAGTGATGTCTGTCGCCAGCTGTCGCAAAACAGTCTCAGTCTGGTGAGATAGGGGCTTAACATTTGCAAATAGTTTGGACCCAGTTCAGTACCAACAGAACGTCGGTTCTGATCTGGATACAGACCATTTGACACTCTGATAGTGTTCATGAAAGAATTTTTGAAAAAGTTAATTTTGATTAAAAGTCAGCAGATGATAGCAAAAGTCTCGAAAAATATTCAGCGTGCAAAGAGTTATTCACATGTAGGCTTATTGAAATTATTCACGGTGCTGTATTTGTTACATAAACACATGCCAAATGCAAATAAATGTATCCAGTTGTGCACAAAATCAAGAATAAAGATAAGGAAACTAGCAAATCGAAAAAAATGAAAAACAAACTTAAATGCTACTGGACTCGAACCCACATCTTTTGAGTGCTAAAACACAAGACTATATCCACTAGGCTATCGGGGAATTGTAATTAATTTCATTCAGATTAGTAATAATAGAACAATCTCGAGCGCACTTTTTACGAAGATTCACGAAGATTGAGTAAAATGTCATTGAATATTCATATGTCTCAGGTCAATTTTGGCAAACAATAGCCCTAGTTTCGGATTGTTTTGGCTACGATTTCAGTTTGTTCAATAAACACATCAGATAGGTGGCAATCGAACACGTTAATACTATCGACGAACGTATAAGGTATATAACAGAATGCATTAAAAGCCCCACCCCACCCCCCCCCCCCCCCCGGTGGCTTAGGCTGCTGTCGTGGCTCTATTGTTGTGTATTTATTGTTTTATGTTCCTCCCATTGTTTCTGGGGGTCCTGTGTTGGTCTTTGTTTTGGTATGCATTACTTTGACTTTTCTAGTTTTGTAATCATCTTGACGAGGACGAGAAAGCTGGTTCCTTTGCTTTTATTGCATTTTGGGTGTCTTGGTTGCAATGTCGTATTTCTGTCGCCAAAACGTGTCTCAAATTAGTCTCGGAATAGTCGCAAATTGCTCGCATCCCAGTGAGATACTAGCTTAAGTGCAGAGCTAACTATGCAAGGAGACGTAATCGCTCTTTATAGATTCTTACTTACTAGATATGTGTGCATGGGTGGACAGAGGTTGGATATGCCAGTTTATCTGTCGTGAGCGATTTTGGTGTGCTTGTGCAATTAAGTACACTCATGTGTGTGTGGGGGGGATTGCAATCAGGGGCATAACTTCTATAAGTTAAAACATAGGTCATTTAAGCAGTTACTATTATTCCTTTTCACCAACGGTTTCAAACTAGCACTGCAGGAAGTATCACTGAAATTATTTCTAAAGGACAATGTCAAATTTGCAATCAATAAATAAAACCAATCTACGTTAAAGGGGCTAATTTGCTGGATCAAGGGGTTAGACTGGAATTAGTCCAACCAATATATAGGCACTCCTTCACATCTAAAACTCAAACAAAAGCTCGGTTTCCTCTCAGATAGAAAGAATACTTTTACCATAATGTTAATACCATTCAATTCTCTCCAGATTTTTTGAAAAGTCCGTTAGAAATTATCCAGCATGCAAATCACTACACATCATTTTTCCGTTGTACGGCAAACTGGGCCAGCACATGTGAGATTAGTACTTTACGCATTTGCGTAACATGAGTGTTTAATGTTGGTTGTCATGTAATTCAGATTTAAAATATATATATTTTAGCTGTAACGGTATTCGTATCTTAATTTAAAGTCAGATAATTGTACGTGTTTTCCTTTGTTGAAATAACCGCGACTTTAGATTTCCAACAATGTGGTATGTCCGCCCATGCACGGATCCAGAGGGGGACAGGGGGTCCGGAGCCCCCCCCCCCACTAAAATGACAAAAATATAGGGTTTTCTAGCAATACAGGTCCGATCCCCTGAACAATCACAAAGCTACCAAGCTAGCATTCAATATAGGGCCATCATCGGCACGCCACCAAAACGCCCGCTTATAGTGATACTTGGATTCTCCCTCCTCTTATCATAAAAAAAGTTGTCATATTTGGAACCTCCCTGACAAAACTTTCTGGATCCCCGCATGACGACCCACAAAGGCTCAGACCGCTTATAGTGGTACTTGGATCCTCCCTCCCCTATTCAACTAAAAAAAATATTGTCAAAGTTGGACCCCCTTTGACAAAACTTTTTGGATCCCCGCATGGCGGCCCACAAAGGCTCAGACCAGCCTGCGCATATGCGCAGTCTGATCAGAGCCTTTGCTACTCGCTTGAATATTCTATGACTGTTAAGCTTCTGACCGAACAGCGTTTGGAGTTTCTAAGCTTAAAAGGAGGCTGCACAGGCTCGCCTGAGTCTACACTTGTCAAAATGCCACATTGTTGGAAACCACATGTCGCGGCTCATATTAGCAAAGCTGTTCTAAAATGTAAAGTTTAAATTAAGATCATTCTAACCACATCTGGAAACTTCTGGCGTCCGTGGAACTTGCGCTTTTCAATATGCAAAAGTCTCCGATGTAAACTATATCTTTTTTGG
This sequence comes from Loripinus fragilis, assembly GCA_964019695.1. Taxonomy (NCBI): domain Eukaryota; kingdom Metazoa; phylum Mollusca; class Bivalvia; order Lucinida; family Lucinidae; genus Loripinus; species Loripinus fragilis. Next base: position 56,605,436 of record OZ026520.1, on the reverse strand, counting down.
CCGTACTCTTTGCTGGAAGTTGTTTCATTTTTCAAAAAAACCTCTCCGATGTTGCTTGTATCCAGGTAATTCACTCATCGATGGTGATAGTATCCCAGTCGAACTACCCTGTGTGTGTTTAGCACCATATTTTGTAAAAGCTGGCTTGATTTCACTATTGTCTCCTGATGATACGTAACAAAGAATGTTTCAGGTATACCCTGAACTTTCGACCAGGACAATCGGACAAAAAGAACTCAAAGCAATTAGCAAGTGTAACCGATTTTCGTGCCTTTGGTGGAATATTCTCATGAAAAACATATTATTTCTGTTGCAAAGGGATCCTTTTTAAACTACTACTTATGGCGAAACATAAAGGTAGGTACACATGTTTCTCTGCAAAATCTTGACTCGCAACTCCTCGTTTTAACGTCTGTAAAAGTAAAACCAACTTACCACAATCCATTCTCGCACGCGACGTGTTAGGTTGTTTCTGATCTGCGATGTAAACAAAAATGTTGCATCCCGGGTATAGGGTGTGTTATAGAAATCATCTGCATTCTTGAGAGAGATGAAAAGTGTCATTCGTATAAAATTATACGAAAGAGGAAGTATTTTACTCTCCACTAAATTTCCCGCCAAGAATGGAGAAGCGACGCCATTGAAGAACTACGCTTCCGGTCGACAAACAGCTTCTCATCAGGACAAGAAGGAAGTTTCTTCCGAAGAAAAGCCGCTTAAAAGAAAGCCAAAGCGTAAAAAGAACAAACCTTCAACCCTTCTTTCTAGACCCAAGTCTGCTAAACAACATTCTGTTCAAGATTCCTCCAATGTAAAGGCAGAACAGCCAAAGTTAAAGAAGAAACCCCCAGCTGTAGTGGCAAGGGATCGTGCCAGGCGGAAGGAATATTGGAAACGCATGAAAGTTCCCAGACAGCTAAGAGCTGCGAACCTCGCTTTGTTCTACAAACTGCAAGAATTACAGACGGTAGCCAGTCCACAGATCCCTGTGGTCAGACAGCCAGAGAAATCCGGTTGCTTGGAACGTACATCTGCTGTTCCTCAGTCAAACAAACTGCAAGAATCACAGACGGTAGCCAGTCCACAGATCCCTGTGGTCAGACAGCCAGAGAAATCGGGCTCCTTGGAACGTACATCTGCTGCTTCTCAGTCATACCAGCTGCAAGATACAGAGACGGTAGCCAGTCCACAGGTCCATGTGGTCAGACAGCCAGAGAAATCCGGCTCCTTGGAACGTACATCTTCTGTTTCTCAGTCATTTAGTCATTTAACCATTGAAAGGGAACCTGTCGGCACAGCCCAAGTTCATTCGGATTTAAATAAACTATCTGCAGAGGCTGCAGCGGAGCATTCCAGTAGTTTTTCAGAAGACTGTGAAGTTTCGGACTTAGTGTGTGCGCACTGCCTGAAAAAAGGAAGACAGACAGAATTACGTCGCTGTACAGGCTGTAAAAGCTTCAGTTATTGTAACAAAGTCTGCCAGATATCAGATTGGCCCTCACATAAGCAGCTGTGCAAATCTATCCAATCTTTAAATCCACAAAACTAACTGAAAAAAAGCTCATTTGTGTACATAGAACTTTTTGTGGTGTTGATTACTCACTGTGTTATATTGTACAGTACATTGGTGTTGGTGACTTTTAGTGTTTAGAAAATTTTATCCATTATCCTCCTTTTACCGGTTTATCCGGGTGCGTCGATAAGTCAACAGCGGAACTCTTTATATATGAGATAACGATAGCGATAACGATGGCGCTCGAAGATGTCGCACGCGAATTTCAAAGGGGGATTTTGGAACTTTAAAATATGGATAAAAAAGAGGATTCTTCTACCAATTTTATGCCAGATGACCTTTTAGAAGTAAGTAATGGTGCAAAGATCAGGAATCGATACAATCAAGTACCACACCTGACCCAGGATACCAATGGGAAAGTGACAAACTCACAGAAGACACCACAAACGAGAGCCAAGAGGTCAGCCCTTTCCCAGCAGGTGACCACAAAGCACAAATAAACAGACGCGCACAAAACATAGCAAACACAAGACAGAACAAAAACATAAAAGATCCACAAAAGAAGTACCGCCTTGGAACGGTCAGTAAAATATTTTACTGGAGGGCTTAAACCGGTTTAACGGCGCCAACCTCACCCTTAATTCAGATGTGGATCAAGACACATAGATATTTGGTTTGCATGAAAGTCATCTGCATTCTTGAGAGAGGGAAAAAGAACAATTCGTATAAAATTATATGTAAGAGGAATTATTTTTCTCTCATCACCAAATTTCCCGCCAAGAATGGAGAATCGACGCCATTGAAGAACTGCGCTTCCGCTCGAGGAACAGCAACTCATCAGGATCAGAGAGAATTTTCTTCCGACGACAAGCTACCAAATAAAAGGCGAAAGCGTAGAAGGAACAAATCTTCACATGCTTCTAGATCTGCAAGTCATCATACGGATAAGAAACTTAAATATTCTTCCAATGTTTGGTTAGCACAACAGAAGCCAAAGAAGAAATCTTCAGCTCGAGTGGCAGGTCAACATACGGATAAGAAACGTGAAGATTCTTCCGATGTCCAACTAGCACAACCGAAGCCAAAGAAGAAATCCCCAGCTCAAGTGGCAAGGGATCGTGCCAGGCGAAGAGAGTTCTGGAAACGTATGCGAATACCCAGACAGCTTAGAGCTGAGAACCTCGCTTTGCACTACCGACTATTAGCACAGAAGGAAGCCAGTCCACAAATCCTCCGTGGTCAGCCAGTCAGAGTCAGAGAACTCCAGCTGTGTGGATCGTACATCTGATGATTCTAAGTCATACCAGCTGCAAGAAAAAGAGACGGTAGCCAGTCCACAATTTTCTGTGGTCAGCCAGTCAGAGTCAGAGAACTTCGCCTGCTTGGATCGTACATCTAATGTTTCTCAGTCTTCCAGATATTTAACCATTTAAGGGGACTTTGTCAACACACTTTTCACAGCCCAAGTTCAATCAGATTTAAATAAACTGTCTGCAGAGGCTGCAGTTGAGCATTCTAGTATTTCAGTTGATAAATGTTAAGATTCGGAAATTGTGTGTACACGTTGTTTGAAAAAAGGAAGTTTGACAGCTTTACGTCGCTGTACAGGCTGTAAAAGCTCCAGCTACTGTAGCAAAGACTGCCAGAGATCAGATTGGCCCTCGCATAAGCAGCTGTGCAAATCAATCGAATCTCAAAACCCACAAAATTAACTGCAATAGCTCACTTTGTACATAGAACTTCAGGTGAAGGTGTTTGAGGCTTTTAAAACTGAAAAAAAATCATTCTTGTACATAGAACTTCTTGTGGTTTTGGAAGACTAATTCAATTGATTACTCACTGTGTTATATTGTACATTGGTGTTGGTGACATTTAGGGCCGATTGCATGACGAAAGTTTATTTTAGTCTCGACTAAGGCCTAACACGGTGCTTGCTAGCCTCCAGTTTAAATCTGGCTTGCATAACGAAAGGTGACCTTGAGTTTAACTATCCCCAGTCTAACTATCCGAGAGTAGATTATCCTTGAGGTTAAATTAGTCCAGAAGTGTTAGTCTAAGAGTAGGACAAAATAGATGGTTATTTTCTTTAATGCACCGATTGTTGTCATGACAATTCCAGCCTAACACGGTTTTGCATCCTGTGAACACATCAAGATGCCCGTCAGTAGCGAAGTGAAGCGAAGCATGCTTTGCCAAGAATGTTGGGTTAACAAATTGTCAGCTTCAATGTGTTTGTAATATCCGTCTTTGCGGGGGGGTGGGGGGGGGGCTCAATGTGTAATGCAAACACATTCATAACTCCATCTACAAACGCGTAAGGATTCTATACCATGTGTGAAACAAAATAGCAAAGCATCACCTTTCAAATGGTGCATTAAAACTTATTATTTTCTTATTTTATCGTTCTGACTTATGTAACATGTAATTAAGCCCCCCCCCAAACCCCGGTAGCTTAGGCTGCTGTCCGTTCTTAGGCGGTGGTTATGTTGTTGTTGATCTGTTGTTTATGTCCTTCCAATTGTTTGTGGAGGTTCTGTGTTTGTCTTTGTTTGGTATGCATTATATTGTGTCCTTTCTAGTTTTCAATCATCTTGAAGAGGAAGAGAGAGCTAGTTGCTTTGCTTTTGTTGTCATACGAATGTCTTGTTACTGTATATGTTCTGTGGTTCTTCCTTACGGTGTCGTGGGTTGGTCTGCAGTGTGTGATTGTGATATTAATTTTCCTGATCGTACTAACTTGCTTTTTTTATTTAGTTGTATAGCCAAGAAGCAGATATTTTAAGAAAATAAATGCGATGCATGCAAATATAAAACTTTTGGATTTCCATAACGTCTTAAACGCCCCATCGTATAGTTTTCCCTGTTCCGTTTGTCCCCATTAACGTTTGAATGTTTGCTCATTTGCCCTGGCCATAGGGGCAACGATTCTGGGTTTACAAATTATAGCATAGAGGTACTTTGATGAAAAGTATTTATATTAGCATATGTGTAGGAACGGGGGGGGGGGGGGGCGGGGCAGGGGGGATGCGCTACCCTCCCCATAATTTTGTAGGGGGCCAGAATAGCCTTTGGCCCCTCCCCAAATAATATATCTAAATTGACAAATAATTGCTTGTCGCTCAGGGTAAAATAAGGCAATTTCCGCACATTATTATTAGTAAAACTTTTCTTCGCTCGCTCGGAGTTTTTGAGTTTGGTTTAAAATTCTCTGAAAGCAGACTAATCGTTTAGATTATAATAGTTTTTAATTTCTTTCAGTCAGCAGGCTGTTATCACCTTGTATGTATATATTTCAAGCTTTTCCTATTATTCCTATTTTCTATCCCTAATTTAAAAGAGCTCCAATTTTTCTCTAACCTTTTATCACTCTTTGCTTTTTGCTCTGAAATACCTTTCAGGCAATATTGGGATTCAACAAAAAAAATACCTCACTCGCTCGAAGTAAAATGTTATTTCGTTTTTTGGTTCTGTTTTTGTTATCCATCTTAGCTTTTTACGCTGAAATACCTTACCAAAAATAGTTCTCGCTCGCCCGTACTCAAATTATAAATTTGGTTTCTTATAAATGGAGATCCATTGCTTAATTTGATTGAAGATTCAAATAACAAGTATTAGCTTTTCAAAAAAGCTGGCGGTCGTTTAGTCCTATCATTGTTTGTATTCTTGCCTACTGCATGCTTCCATTTTGAACTTCTAGAGCTTGTACATGTAGATTTATTCTAAGCTCTGATTATTAACATCTGAACTGTGATTTGTTACCATCTAACACATGCTTCAAGCGAGGATGTTGCTTGATCTTTTCAAAGCACTCCAGCTAATGCATGGTATGTTATGGTAATGTATCTAGCATGAGACACATTTATGGAAAATCATTTGACAACACTAGACAGCACATTTTTCTTAAAACTGATGCCAGAAAATCAAGGTCACAGTGGTCGCTTAACTGTATATGTACAGACTCCGTGACCCCCAAGATGTGTTCACAAACCAAATTTGGGATTCCTAGGATTTATGCTACTGACACGATTTTTCTAGATCTGATGGCAGTGGTAAAGGTGCTCGACGCTCCATGACCCTAAATGCATTAAGACACGAATTTAGGCATTCCTACCTAAAATAATATTGGAGATATACTCCGGATATGATATGAACACTCAAACACTAGGACACTAAGGACAGGCAGTTTGAGTACTATATGCCTCCCTTTGTGGGCATAAAACCTGTTTGTCATGACCGTCATAAGACAGTGCCTGAATTCATAGTAATTCTATGTGATCAGATGTGGATGACAATCATATAAGTACGTTTACTGATGTGAAGTTCGCTCACACTCTTTGCCAATCAAGGACGTTTTGACTTTGGGACGTTTCACTTTCGCCAGCTTTTTTGAAAAGCTAATACTTGTTGCGATTATATAAGCGGGCCTTAATTCGCAAACGAGCTTGCTTCGCGCTATAGGTAGCCCTACAGATTTCACGGATAGTTTACTTCGTGTTGTATGTCAACCCATGCTATTTGGTACCCCACTCGTTGTTCGGCAGCTAATAAAATATAGCCTGAGCACGGCATAAAGGTTTGGTCAAAACTTGAATTTGATGTATGTTTTGATTGAAGTTTATATAAGCGGCCGGCCATGGCCGACCGCAATAACCAGAAACTTTTCTAGTTCACTTAACTCACTTGAAGTAAAATTACATGTATATATTTGTTGTTGTTTTTTTTCATAGAGATCGCTTGCTTTCATTTTAATAATTTCCATATCAGGATGTAAATATATGTGTGAGTGTATATGCATGTGTATGGATGCATGCATGTGCATGGATGCATGCATGTGCATATACATGGATGCATACATGTGTGTGTGTGTATGTGTGTGTGTGTGTTTGCATGCATGCATACATGGGTGCATGAACATTTAGCAGCATGTGGATGTGTGTGTGTATGCGTGCGTACGTGTGATGATGTGTGTGTCTGTGTGTGTGTGTGCATTTTGCATTCCCCCATTCCCCCAAGTATTTAAGTTGGCCTCGCTGGCTTTGCCCCCCCCCCCCCCCACTCCAATATTGAAAGGCTTCCTACGCCAATGATTAGAACTGTGATAGTAGATAAAGGTCTCGTTTAAAACAGTACCATTCTTACCTCAGGTCACGATATTTAAGTCAAGGTCACAGACGAAGTACGGCTTGATTGAATATTTTGCATATGCATTGTTATTGAAAGGATCTGAAACAATGATCCCTGGGTAGATGCATTTGTATTACATTTCTAGTTTCATAAATGGTTTATCCCCGACGAAGTTTGGGGTTTGAGCGTCATCCCAGCGTCCGTTCGTCCGGAACCATATCTCAGTATCTATTGCCCAAAATTTGATGCATTCTTGGTATAGATGATAAGTACCGTGGACAGTCGATATCATATAAGTGTCGTCAAAATCGACCGACTAACACTTGAGTTATTGCCCTTGACTTAGAATAGGCAATCATTATGCATTAGCTATTGTATTGTGTGTTTTTTAGTATAGAATTTCATATGTCTGCAATGCTATTATACTTGACAACTTCAAACTACTGGCAATGGTTGCCAATGCTTGAAAATAAGCATGGCAGTTTAAAAGTTTGCCCCATCCCCGACTCCTTGGTCGGGTTCAAATGTCAATAATTTAAATTTCTCAATAGTCAATTGTCAATATTTTTACCAAATCTATCAAGCCGTTTAGCAGGCAGGAAAGCAATAGATATGAAACATATGAGATGAGATTTTAGTTTAACGCCCTTGGTTTGATCCCCTGGGTGAACATAGGGGGTGGAGCTGAGGCCCAAATTAAACTTTTTCGGAATATGGTCATGTTGTATATCTAATTCAAGAGAACGACCTATAGAGTAACATGGAGGCAAATATGTGCCACCATATTTAAGAGTTTCAGAAAAAATCACCTTACCCTTTCGCTTAAACTACCCCTTTAGCAGGTTTAAATTTCTCGAAGTTTTTGGATAATTTAAACTCAAGGTTAGCCAAAACTGGTTTTATGCAATCCATCGGTTAAAGGGCTTACCCTGAGACTTGTTAAATTTCTTTTATGCAATCGACGGCCAGTAACCTGAAGTTTAAGCTTAATGTTAACCTGAGACTTGTTAAACCTGACTTTATGCAATCGACGGCTGTTAACCTGGAGTTTAAACTCAAGGTTATCTTTAAACTTTTGTCATGCAATCGGCCCTTCGGGCCGATTGCATGACGAAAGTTTATTTTAGTCCCGACTAAGGCCTAACACGGTGCTTGCTAGCCTCCAGTTTAAATCTGGCTTGCATAACGAAAGGTGACCTTGAGTTTAACTATCCCCAGTCTAACTATCCGAGAGTAAATTATCCTTGAGGTTAAATTAGTCCAGAAGGTTTAGTCTAAGAGTAGGACAAAATAGAAGGTTATTTTCTTTAATGCACCGATTGTTGTCATGACAATTCCAGCCTAACACGATTTTGCATCCTGTGAACACATTAAGATGCCCGCAAGTAGTGAAGTGAAGCATGATCTGCCAAGAAGGTCCAGTTATGGCTGTTGGGTTAACAAATTGTCAGCTTCAAAGTGTTTATAATATCCGTACATAAGATGTATGCTGGGGTATTCACGGGGGGTGGGGGTGGAAGGAGGGGGGCTCAATATGTAATGAAAACACATTCATAACTCCATCCACAAACGCGTAAGGATTCTATACCATATGTGAAACAAGATATCAAAGCATTAGGCTACCTTTCAAATGGTGCATTTAAACTTATTTTCTTCTTTTATCGTTTTGACTTATGTAACATGCATTTAAGAGCCCCCCCCCCCCCCCCCCCCCGGTAGCTTAGGCTGCTGTCCGTTCTGAGGCGGTGGTTATGTTGTTATGTTGCTGTTGATATGTTGTGTATGTACTTCCCATTTTTGTGGGGATTCTGTGTTTGTCTTTGTTTGGTTTGCATTACTTTGTGTCCTTTCTAGTAATAGTAGTAAGAGGAAGAGAGAGCGTGTTGCTTTCTTTTACGAATGTCTTGGTACTGTATATATTCTGCAGCTCTTCCTTACGGTGCCTAGGGTTGGTCTGCAGTGTGTTATTGTGGTATTTCCTGATCATACTTACTTGCTTTTTATTTAGTTGCAGACTTTTAAAAACACACACTCATATACATTGTATATACATGTATTTTACTCCGGATTGTATATACATGTATTTTGCTCCGGATTGCAAACACATTCTTAAAAAGTTAGAAAGGTATGCTTTTTTTATAAATCAGAGAGCTAACAAGCATGAATGGCATAATACATAGTTTTTGGATTCAATTCCCTTTTACTTGCGAAAACGCTGTCATCTTTTGTCCAGTACCGATTTCTCGTGTGACGGTTTTATTACGTTACTCCCTCTTGCGTTGACGCCGTTTAAAACAAAAGGCTCCACACTAAGATATGCACGATTCTTTAAAATCGGTGGCTTTGGATCAGGAAAGGACATTGTCAAGTTTTATTGTGTCGAAGTTTGAATACGCACAGTGCATAGGCGGCAGACCAGGTAGGCTGAAAACAATATCTTCGGGTGTTTGCCGTTTTCGTTTCTTATGATTTAATAGTCTGAAATTCATGTCGTCATACGTTTCACAATGTCCAAAAATGCAAACATCGGTGAAAAAGCTGTGTTTTGTCTACTTTATTTCAGTGTAAGCCAGAGATGGTATTCTTTCGAGTGACTTTTTATGTATATAATTTAAATGATGTATTTAGATGTTATTTTTGAGTGACTGAAACAAATGTAGACCGGGCCGCGTAGCGCAGTCGGTAACGTGTCTGGCAACAGATGCAAGTCTGTCTGCAGATCCAGGGGTCGCAAGTTTGATACCGGCCCGGTCCCATACTTTCGTGGAGATTGATCATGAAATAATTTCTACGGTCATTCTCCTCCCTTCCGCTGATTCATTCAAGAAGGATTGTAGTCAGTTACAAGCGAAAGTATGTGCATGAAGTACTGGTTAACTGCTTGTTCAAACTTGCCCAGAAAAAAGTGTGGTTAGGTGAACTGACCATCCCGCAATGACCATAGCTGTTGACTTGGGACGTAAAGCAACAAAAACAAAAATACTCAAATTTCTTCGAAAATGGCTGTGTTACTTGCGGACGAATACCATAGCGACCAGAAGAATTGTTACAAGCGATTGCAGTCTTCATTTTCGCATTGTAATCGTTCACGCTAAAACGACCAAGTGAACTGAACGCCAGAGAATGTGGCATTTAGGAGGAATTCAACCAAATTGGTGGCCCCATTACTTCGTAGAATAAAACGCAATATCTTTGGTTTTTGAAGTTATTTAACACCAATATATAGATATTCACCACACGAAGAACCAGGCTGAAAATATGTTTACCACATGTAGTTTTCTGCTTTTGAAAACACTGTTTCATTTCAGATCGCACTGTATTTCAGAACCATATCTTGAAAAGCAGATTGTGTCAATTAGAAAATGAGCGGGATAATTATATTTTTACGCTTGCATAGCCAAGAAGCAGATATTTTATGAAAATATAAATGCGATGCGTGCAAATATAAAACTTTTGGATTTCCATAACGTATTGAACGCCCCTCGTATAGTTTTCCCTGTTCCGTTTGTCCCCATTAACGTTTGATTGTTTGTCCATTTGCCCTGGCCATAGGGGTAACGATTTTGGGTTTACAAAATATAGCATAAAGGTACTTTGATGAAAAGTATTTATATTAGCATAGGCGTAGGAACGGGGGGGGGGGAGGGGGGCAGGGGGGCCACCCCGCCCAATAATTTTTTAGGGGGCCAGAATAACCTTTGGCCTCTCCCCCATTAATATGTCTAAATTGACATATAATTGCTTGTCGCTCAGGGTAAAATAAGGCAAATTCCATACATTATTATAAGTGAAATTTTCCTCGCTCGCTTCGCTCGCACGGAGTTTTTGGATTTAGTTTAACATTCTCTAAGAGCAGACAATTCACTCAGATTTTAACACGTTTTAATTTCTTTACGTCAGCAGACTGTTATCACCTTGAATGTATATGTATGTATAAATGTATATTATGTACCATTTTTCAGAGGAACCCGCTTTTCAAACTTTTCCTATTATTCGTATTTTTATCCTAAATTTAAAATAGCTCCAATTTTTCTCTAACCTTTTATCCCTCTTTGCATCTTGCTCTGAAATACTTTTCAGGCAATAGGCTTCAACTTGAAATTTTCCTCGCTTGCTCGGAGTAAAATGTTATATATTTGTTTTTTTGGTTCTGTTTTTTTTATCCCTCTTAGCTTTTTACTCTGAAGTACCTTACCAAAAATATTTCTCGCTCGTTCGTACTCAAATTATAAATTTGGTTTCTTATAAATGGAGATCCATTGCTTAATTTGGTTGAAGATTCAAATAATAACCAGAAACTTTCCTTGTTCACTTCGCTCACTTGAAGTAAAATTACATCTTTACATATAAATCGCTTGCTTTGATTTTAATGATTTCCATATCAGGATGTAAATATATAAATGTATGCGTGTATATGCATGTACATGGATGCATGCATATGCACGTGCATGAATGCATACATGTGTTTGTGTTTGCATGCATGCATGCAAGAGTGTATGAACATATAGCAGCATGTGCATGTGTGTGCATGCATGCGTGTATGTACATTTTGCAATCCCCCCCAAGATTTGAAGCCTAGCTGGCTTTGCTCCCACCTTCAATATTGAAAAGCTTCCTACGCCTATGATTTGAACTGTGATAGTAGATAAAGGTCTAGTTTAAAACAGTACCATACTTACCTCAGGTCATGATATTTAAGTCAAGGTCACGGACGAAGTTCGACTTGATTTAATATTTTGCATATGCATTGATATTGAAAGGATCTGATACAATGACCCTAGGGTGGAGGCATCTGCACACACGTGTTACATTTCTAGTTTCATAAATACTTTATCCCCCGACGAAGTTTGGGGTTTGAGCGACATCCCAGCCTCGGTTCGTCCGGAACCATATCTCAGTATCTATTGCCTATATTTGATGCATTTTTGGTATAGATGATAAGTACCATAGACAGTCGATATTATATAAGTGTCGTCAAAATCGACTGGCTAACACTTGAGTTATTGCCCTTGACTTAGAATAGGCCATCATAATTCATTAGCTACTGTATTGGCTTTTTTTTGAGTAACGAATTTCACATTTCTCCAATGCTATTATATTTCACAACTTCTCACTATAGACAATGGTTGCCAATGCTTAAAAATAAGCATGGCAGTTCCAAAGTTTACCCCATCCCAGACTCCTTGGTCGGGTTCAAATGTCAATCATTTAAATTTCTCAATAACTTAGTCAATTGTCAATATTTTTACCGAATCTATCAAGCCATTTAGCAGGCAGAGGAGAATAGATATGAAACATATTAGATGGGATTTTAGTTTGATGCCCTTGTTTGATCCTCCAGGTGAACATAGGGGGTAGAGCTGAGGCCAAGATTCAACTTTTTCCAAATTTGGTCATGTTGCATATCAAGTTCAAGGGAACGACGTATACGGTAACATGGAAGCAAATATGTGCTGCCATATTCAAGAGTTTCATGAAAATTTACCCTATCCTTTCGCTTAAACTACCCCCCTGGCAGGTTTAAATTTCTCGAGGTTTTTGGATAATTTAAACCCAAGGTTAGCCAAAACTGGTTTTATGCAATCCATTGATTTAAGGGCTTAACCTCAGACTTGTTAAACTTCTTTTATGCAATCGACGGCCAGTAATCTGGAGTTTAAGCTTAATGTTAACCTGAGACTTGTTAAACCTGACTTTATGCAATCGACGGCTGTTAACCTGGAGTTTAAACTCAAGGTTATCTTTAAACTTTTGTCATGCAATCGGCCCTTAGTGTTTAGAACATTTTTATCCATTATCCCCCTTTTACCGGTTTATCCGGGTGCGCCGATAAGTCAGCGGCAGAGCTCTACGAAACAAAAACAACAACAACATACCAATATTGTCCAGAATATTGTGTTTTAAAACGCTGACTGTATTGACCATTGTCTTGCGCAGGCGCGATACTAAAGAATCGTCAGTATGCGATAGTCACCCAGTGACGTTGCCGCTTAAATCGATGCATTCTCAGATGTTTTGCAAAAAATTATTGTCCAAAAACTATAGAAGCTACAATTTTGAAAAAAGTACCAAATTGAAGCAAATTGATTTACGCAATAAACATTTTCATTGTAGCTTCTCCTTTTTTGTCATATGGGACAATATTAGCTGTTATCGGTTTTATCTGCCTTATTATCTCCCTTGAAATTGACCACTCCCGCAACTTACCTGTTGAAATCTGTGGCATCAATTACACAGAAAATTATACAAACCTTTAAATAAATTATTAATAACTAATTTATTATTAAGCTGCCATTGTTTTATAAGTTATCAAAAGAAAATTTAATGTTTAATCTTTATAATGATATAAACAAATACGAAATAACTTGATATTTAGTTTTGTCAAATTGTTCATCTTTTTGACTGGTAAAATCCCATTCATTTCTATGTAAAGTTACTGAAAATGCCCTGGGTGAGCCTTTTATGACCCCAAAATAATCATGTTCTGATATTTTCTCAATGTTTTATAAGTTATAAATGGTATCTCGATCACCCAACGATATCAACCATATAAGTTTCACAAAAATAAAATAAATTTTAGTTCTGTCATTTTTAGGTTAAAAATTGAGTTTAAGCGCCTTCTTGAAAGGGCGGAGAAAATGTCTAAGTTCTCATATTTTGTGTCTGTTCTGTTTCCGCACTATTCAATATGCCGATAATGTCGAGAAACCTAACATCATTTATAAAGAAACCTAACATCATTTTTAAATAGAAATTTAAGGGGAAAATTTAGCTGATTGGGAGACCAGATAATGAAAAGATCTTTTAAAGTGAATTGTTAGAAAATAACATTACCATAACTTATCGCACTGAAATAAAAATCATTTTATTACAAGTTGCTTCAATTTATTTTTTATTTTAAATATAACAATTATTATTATTATTATTATTATTATTATTATCATTATTATTATTATTATTAATGCCTAAATTTATTCGAAGACTTTCATCTGGCAGTATATTCGTACTTCATTCTCACACCAGATTGGCGGCAATCGAATACACTTATATTATCGGCGAACGAAGATCAAAATATTTAGAACCAGAGTTTCCGATTGCTATTCATGGCCCAAATGGTGACAAATGGCAATTGAAAACACTGTTTCTATCCGTTTTTGATCAGCGTCTGTCGATTGTTTAGAGCGTTTTCGATTGTCAACTATCCGGTGTGCCTCTGGTGAGAAACGATTTTGAGACGTTCATAATGGGATATGCGATAATCCTAGGTGTCAGATAATCCCTGGGGCTAAGGTCTTATCTCGGTTTTACGGTTTTGATCTAATAAACGACTCTGTAAAAAGTGTCCTTGGGATTCTACTAAAAACTTATGTAAAATAAAATGGTGTGTATCAGATACCCAGGCTGATCACAGTTTTCGTGCGCTGTACACCTTACTAGTTCTGTCATGCGGCGTCTCGCCAGGGTCTTTACTGTTCAGTTTATCAACCTTTTTCGGTCATACTACCAAAACTGTCACTTCATGGGTAGATGCTCAGACTGCGCAAATGGTGTCGTTTGAAATTCTACTATTGTTTAGGTTTTGCAATAACAGTAAAAGACATGCATATAATATGCCGAAGAGTACTAAAATTAAGCAAAATCAACAGTGTAGATCCAGATACTTCATAACAAGACGTCTCTCCGGGCCTGTATTTTTGTAATAATTGAACATTTAGATGATAATTAAGTTTTAAGTTATGCCGTTTAATTCTTCCGGAGAAGGTTAAACTTGAACGCACAGCAAAGGTTCGGGTGAGATGGCACAGCGCGGCCATTGCTGTTTGCGGTCCATATCTCTCAGTTAAAAATTCCCCAAATACACAGATTTAAACAAATCTCTTCACACAGAGCTGATCGGGACCAGTAAGAACCAGAACTGACCAAAAACAATTTATAAACATGATAAAAGGCAAAGCTATTTCAACAGTAAACAGCAATGGGACTGATCAGACTGCGCAGATAATTTACTATGCGCATATGTTGTTCTGAGAATTCATGCTTAACAGTAGCATCTGGGCAGTGAACACATAAAACTGCGATGAGCATGTAATATATGCACAGACTGGCCTGATTAATGTTCGCTGTTGGAGAGCTGAAACATAATTTATGATGTGGTCGTCTTATTTACACAGCGGGAACTCAGTGGGAGTTCGCTCATCTGCGTTAAAAGTGTGAAAATAGCTGATAAGGATTTGGCCTAAAGCGACTGTTCTCATTAATAATCCTGTATTATGTTTTTTAACTTGAAGCGAAGACGCTGATCAGACCTCTTTTGTCAAACTCAACGTGCTTTACCTCGGACCCAGTCCGAGTCTTTACAAATGTCGACTGATTTTATTTTCGAAAAAAGTGTACAGTGTGGATCCAGATAAGGATCGAGCTCGCCACATTTCTGATAATTCGTTATCTGATTATTTTTGATAAATTAAGCCTGAGTACGTCTCAGTTTTTCAACCTGAACATGCAAATACTGTGGGTACGTGTACTCAAAGAATGGTCTCAATGAGACGATTCTTTTGAGCGCTCAAAGCAAATGCTAAAATGTTGGAACAATATTATGCTGGATTTTCTCTTATCAAGACCAATACCGAACGAAGACCCAAATCAAGCTGCGCATCTACAATACTGATACGGGTAAACATGACAAAACACTGCATTAAAAAGTCTAGAGGAAACTAAAAAAAATGACCAGACCAGACCAGACCAAATAAGCACATCTGACCAAAAAAGTGGCCCTGTTAAAACCTTATTGGCCTAAAAAGTGGTCATAGCTGGAGCGACCAAACCGCCGCCGACGGACTTGTTTGGTGAAGCTGTGTTATTTCTAAATCACTGCGGATGCGCTGGCTGGTCTGCGCATTTGTTGTTCGCAAAACCCCGCAAGACAGTGGCCCATATTATGTTTTCTGAATATTAAGAAATTCAGTACTCAAGTGCTCATGTACTCAATTCAGAACACACGAATAGTGGACAAACATGTTTTACATTTGGAGATGAAAAGTCTTTTTTCTTGATTTCAATTAGTTGAGCATGCATACTCCAATTTGAACTATTTATGTAACATAAATGAAATCGGGTACCCTCTTAGATCTCTTTCGTCAGCACAAAACTATACAGCAAATACTATACACTCAATGCCAGACAAATACCATGGATACCTGGACTCAGATACAATCGATTTCGCGATATAGTCGCCGCGGTGTAAGGGGGACAATTGACTTATCGATTATCTAGGTGATCAAGAACCACAACTTCCCTGTTAAGCCGGGCCATAGTTCTATTTGTTGTTTTCGTATGGTAGTAATTTAAACGCAAACACAAATTAAAATGACAGTTTTCGGTGACGTTAACGTTAGCGTCTACGGGAATAGTGATATTTTAAAATTAACATTCACTTTTAAATGCGTTCTACTTGAGAACCAAAAGCGTAATTATTTTAATCATTTTTTTTTTGTATATTGCTGCTCGCTATTTGCTCTTCATCCCTGTAAGTTTTATAAAATTTAACCCATTAAGTTTGTCATGGTATTTTTTACAAAATTCTAGAAAGGTCTTGTTTCAAGCGGCGACGTCGCAAAGTGGCAAACAACTACATGTCCCGAGACTGTACACCATATTGCTAGGTATTAGTAATAGTCAACTCATTGGAAGCCATACAATGAAAAGGGTGTGTCTGAAACTCAAACGTGACGTACTCGAATCTCAAATAAATTAATTTCTTTGTTGTTTTCATTCATTTGTGTCTACATGTTTGTTTGGGCCAACACTTACTCTTGGCGATATTTTGGTCATTATCGCATATACGCAAAAGCCTCGTGAAAATGTGGATGCTGACATACATGTTTCAAGCGGTGATAGAGGTCTCAATTCTACAGCTATTTATCATCTACATTCATACTTTACTCTGACGAGCCTGTACCATTACACAGACTTTCCCGAGTCGCGAGTCCTAGTTGCCGGACAATGCGTTAAGTACCAAACGCTTACGTATTGGCTAATTTTAATATAAAACATGCAAAGGTGTGTGCAGCGAAGATATCCTTAAGACCTATAATCACCCTGTCCGTCCGTCCGTCTGTCCATTGAAGTCTACTGCAACGAGAATAGATTTATGTAGTTAATAAGCACCGACCGACCAATCGCATTTACTACTGAAAATAATTGTGCTTACCTGGGTAGACCCTACTTTTCGTAATTCTACTCGTGAACACGTATTAATAAAACCTTTAAAAACTTAAATATATATAAACCAAAACAAACTTTTCATCTGACCATTTTACAACTGGACATGTGTGCTTAGAAATATTAACGCAAGGAAGATCGCCTCTCTTATTTGTGAAAATCTCATTGTTTGACGTGTTTAAACAACTTTTGACGTTACACAAATAAAACACCAACATCTGACGCGACGTCACAACTATTGTCTTCATTTATAACCCAAAGAAACGTGGATAACAACGAATAATATTCTTTACATGCTTTAGGAAATATTACTGTGTTTATAGTCCATCCATGTATGATGTCGTTGATGCCAGCAAACAAGACGATTACCTGCACAAATACAGGATTTTTTTTAATATTTAACTTTTTATTTAACTTTATTTTTTTATTATTTATGTGCGCTTCATGTCTTGACAGAAACCATGTTATATTGTATTCAAACAATATACTGTAAAGGCTCAGGCGAGAGTGCGCATATGTGCAAGCTCGTCTGAGCCTTCACTGTGAACTGACTTTAGCTTATGATGTACATGTATGACCATTGAAAGAACTGAGTTTTATTCGAATTCAGGTAGGCTATATAGCTCGCGAGGATACAATCTACATCTTTCGGAGAAGGTGTGCTTAATTTTCTAACTTGTATATCCACTACCTTCAGTAAATAAGCAGTAAAGGCTCTGGCGAGACTGTGCGCATGCGCATGGGCGGATCCAGAGGGGACGGGGGTACAGACCCCCCCCCCCCCCCCTGAAAAATCACAACACTAAAGGGTTTTCTAGCCGGATCCCCAGAAAAATCACAATAGACGGATGGCTGAGAATGGGTTTGCTCCCCCCCTCTAGGGAATTTTGCAGACATATCCTATCTTGTAGAGAATTGAAAGCCGAGTCTTTTAAGAGATGTTTGCACTCTGTGCTCCGGGGCGTTAGTCTGTAAGAGCCTGTAACATACGTTACTTAATCAAACTAAGAAAAAGTAAATTGAAAGTTTGGGCTACAAATTAAAGACATTAAAATATTTATTTTTAAAAATCATTCATATAGTCTGCATACTGGATATCTTAACTACGTATGACAGCCATTTGAACAAAATTGCGGCTTCCTAAGGTGTCATATGCGTTACATAAATCAGATAACCCATTAAAATTTGCAAGTGTGGCTAACATCATTTACATTCACAATCTCTCTGTGTGTTTTGCAAAATGTTTTTAACCATGTCTGACTAGCTTATGCAATTGGCTAACAGAAAAATTAAAGTTTGTTTCCCTAGCTTAAATATTTTTTCTGAAATAAGCAATTAAACAACCCTACCCCTACCCAGTTTTAAGGTGCAATGTTTGGTATTAAAACTAAAGTAAAAATAATTAAAAAATATTTGCAGTTGATGAATGTGTTTCATTGTTTGGGATTTATTTGCTTATATGAAAAGACTCATAAATCTGCAAGTTTGTTGCAAAATTTTTAATATCAGAGGCTGTAACATATGTTACCTGATGTAATAAATAGGCAAGCTCATTGTCTTTACGTAAGATATGCCTAAAAATGTTTTAATCTCCTCGAGGGAATTTTGCAGACATATTCCTTCTTATAGTACAACTCAAGCTGCATGGAATAAGGGATGTTTGCACTCTCTATGTTGGGGCGTTAGTCTGAAACAGTGTGTTACATGCGTTACTATATCAAACAAAGGAAATGAAGTTTGAAATTTTGAGCTAAAATTGTGAAAAAAAACTCGCAGCTGTTGGATATCTTACATTGTTTAGGGATTTCAAACTGAATCCTATGATAAAGACTTATAGATCTGCCACTTGTCATCAAGTTTTAAAGATCAGAGGGTGTTACATGTGTTAATGTGATAAGTAAAATCATCAAACAGTATTTTGACATCAAGCTGAGTAAGGGCCTGCTCCATCCAAATCCCCTTTGGAATTCTGCAGACAAATTACATCTTATGTAACCATTCAAGGTGCATTTAATAAGAAATGTTTGCACTCTGTAAGTCGGGGCATTAGCCTGTAACAGCTTGTTACATATGTTACTATACCAATTTGAGAATAAGAAACTTGAATGTTTGAGCTACCAAAAGAAGACATTAAAATTATCTAATAAATTGACATTCTTATTGTCTTTATACTGGATGTCTTTACTACATATGGAAGCTGTTTAACATTAATATGGCTAACTGTGGTGTTATGTGCGTTACATGAACCTAATTATAATTTAAAAGCTATAATTGTGGCTATCGTCATGTAGTTGAACAACTACTATGACTTGGTTTCAAACTGTTTTATTAGATTTTACAAACATATACTCAATTGATGAATAGGAAAAACCAAGTTTGCTTTTCTATCTTAAATATATTGTCTTATAGGAGCTAATACACAGCCCTACTCCCAGTTTTACAGAGAAGCGATTTTTTTATTACTGTTTAAGTAAAACACATGAAAGCAATTACAGCATGTGGATATTTTTCATTTTCTTAGTCTGTCTTGCTCATATATCTACAAGATGCCATTGAGGTAAAGATCAGCACGCTTAATGTGTACTTATAAGTCTTTGGTGCCAAAACACTAGAAATTATATTCATTTCTGATTATCAAGCCCATGGACTGGTGTTACAGATGTTATCAATGACCTTTTGTACACATTTCCTAATACTGTGCATATAATAGTAAATATAGAGCCACAAATAGAAATGATAGTTTTACATTTTTACAAGAAAATACAATATATGAAATGGTCCAAACTATTTCTCATCGATTTAACACTCATGTTAAACGTTTGCTGTTGTCTGCTTCTGTGGTAATCATTATTATCACACGCCTCCTTGCAACTAGTAGAATCATCACACAATATTTCAATCATTTACTGTTATTCAATTTTACCACCAGTCCACTCAAAATTGATGAGCCATTATCAACTTTCCAATTTTGCCATTTATGGCTTGGAACATTTGGAAACGGATATGAATTCCTAATAGTTGGCTCTTTGAGTATGTGCTTCAAGTGATACTCTGCAAGTAGGAGAAAGACTAAAGCTTTACAAAGAGGAAAGCTATGCCATTAAGAGCAATGAGTACCTGGACTGATGTACCTTGATATTTCTGTGATAAAGAATCATATCTTAGCTGGTTAACTTTTATAAATGCAGCCTTTCCATACATGGGACCCACAATTTTTCATCTAATAATTTCTCTGCACTTATTATCTTTCCCCAAGCATTCAAAAAATTATTTGAAGTCTTAGTACTTCTCAAGTGCTGAAACCGAGGTAACTCTTTCCCTTCAGATAAACGAACTAGATGTATCACAGCAGGTAAAGCAATGAAATGCAGGATGAACAGAGTGCAAAGTAGACCCTTTAAATTCAATGATTCACTAAGTTTCTAAGATAAGAGCACTTATTAAAGGATGTAACATATATAACTCGTCATAATAAATGAGCAAGGGCATTGTCATGACATCCTTTTTGATTACACAGTCAGAGGCAAGTGTTTTCAATTTCAGTGTTTTCAATGGATCATGAAATGAGGCACCTTATCAACTTGTTTACTCTGTATAAATCTTCCATAGAGCATAATATAGAACTACTGGTTATCCCATTCTATCTATAGTCCACTTTCCTTCTTTTGAATGCAACAGCTAATGATATGGCTGCAAAAACTGAGAAATCATAGGTTTTACATTATTTTAAGTTATGCTTCAACGTACTGACATCAAAAAACAACCAT
Organism: Loripinus fragilis; assembly: GCA_964019695.1. NCBI lineage: Eukaryota > Metazoa > Mollusca > Bivalvia > Lucinida > Lucinidae > Loripinus > Loripinus fragilis. The sequence continues at coordinate 56,584,811 of OZ026520.1, read as the reverse complement.
CTGCAAACATAATTGATGGCAATGTCCAACTCCATATTCTTTCTCTTATACCAGATAACTTTCAAGGAGTAACAGAAATTGTTTCAGACGGTCTGCCAAAACCATCAAGAGTCAACATTGTAGCTAAAGAAAACTTATAAAGTTCTTTGGGCGCAGCAAAATACTATTGATCTAAGACCTGAGGACCTAAGCACCAAAAGACTGGATAGGTTCCATGGCAAATGATGTAAAAAAGCAGCCTATCAAATTTCTGTTTGACCAATGTCAGAAATCTTAAAGTATTCTTAGAGGTACACGGTAGAGACATAGATTTTGCAAAATCAGAGCAAAGTTATCATTTGACTAGCACGGATGCAGAGGCAGCTGCAGTTAGATTGCCCTTGCCACTTCACAGCCAGATGTATACCAGAGTCATACTCCATTGTATGCATATATGTGAAATGGCATTAAACCCATATTTAATCAGGTGTTTGATCCCATGACACTGACATATTGTTTCTGCTTATGAAGAATGCTAAGGATTCAAGTTTGACTGAGTCAAGTTGTTTGACCCTGGCACTGGCCACACATACAAAGAAAATTAAGTCTTTTGATGGCTAAAGAGGAGGATCACACGAAATGCTTATAAGTGATGTTTGTCACAATTACCAATTTTAAAAAGTAATCTTAATTAATGTAACACATATAACACCATAGGGAGCTGCATATTTGTTAAAAAAATCTTTTCTTATGTATCAATGGTATTCAGCATGCAAACTTCATGAATAATTTAAATAAATAGATAGTTTTACGACTTCTTTCTGTTTCTCAGACTTTCAATTCATTTATTCTTAAATTGATATGGTAACATACGTATCATACCATTACAGGCTAATCCCCTAGTTAATAGAGTGCAAACATCTCTTATTTGATGCAGCTTAGATTGTTCTTTAAGGCACAATTCCCAAAGGGGTGGAGAGGAACAGGATTGTACTCAGTTTGCAGTCCTAATACAATGCCATGATTCTACTGGTTGTGATGAAATGGGTGATTATTTTGCAATAGAAGCAGACACAATGATAGACATTGTGAGTGTGACTTGAATAAAGATTGTTTTTGAATAATTTTATTTAATAAGAATATTTATTAAACTGTGTCATTTAAATGAGAACTATTATTTTCTATCAATATGTCTATATATTTTAATATTATAGGCATTAGGAAATATGTGATTAAAAAGGTTATATATAACATAGGTAACACAATTCCATGGGCTTCTTATCAGCAATGACTGTAATTACTAAGACTAAGGCACCAGAGGCTTGAGATTAATAGGAAAACATGTGAAAAACTGTATTTTTCTGAAATATCATCTCTTACTTCCAAGAAAATTTCCTAGCTCATTCATTAGGCCATGTAACATACGTTACATACTTTAATAAGTGCTCTGATCCTGATATCAAACTTGCAAATGTATGATTCTTTATTGCATTCGCAAGACAGTGCAAAAAATGTAAGATATCCACGAGTGTCAAGAATTTTCACATATTTTTCTTCAATAATAGATACCAAAATTGGATACTTAAAATTGGGGGTAGGGTTGTTTAATAGCTCATATAAAACAATGTATTTGAGATAGAAAAGCAAACTTTGTTTTTTCTATTAGTCAAATGAGTATTTTAGTAAACTAAGATTAAAAACACTTGTAAAAAATGCACACATTGTCTGTAAAATGAATGATGTTAGTGACGATTTCAACTTTCAAAGGGAAATTTAATCTATGTAACACATATAACACCATTGAAGGCTGTAATTTTGTTTAAAATGCTGCTTTTATGTAGTTTAGGCATCCAGCTTGCAAACTACAGTAGAAATTTGAATAATTAGATGGTTTAATGTCTTCTTTCTGTAGCTCAAACTTTTATTTTGATTTTTTCCTTAGTTTGTTACAGTAACATATGTAACAGGCTGTCAGAGACTAACGCCCCGGAGCACAGAGTGCAAACATCTCTTAAAAGATGCGGCTTGAAATTTTCTTCAAGATAGGATATGTCTGCAAAATTCCCTAGGGGGGGGGGGGGGGGGAGCAGGACCTTTTTAAGCTCGAAGTCTACAAGGTTACCAAGCCAGCATTCAATGTTGGGCCATCATATGTACGACAGGCGTTTCGTTGGCGGGCCGATGTTGGCCCGCTCATGGTGGTATTTGGATCGTCTCTCCCCTCATCAATAAGAAAAAATCTATTGTTGTCTGTCAGCCAGAAAGTCTTGATTCCACCGGTTAAGGTTGTCACGTACACCATAGTGTCTTAATATCTCTAGAAGGCATTGGTGGGGAACTTTATCAAATGTCTTGCTAAAGTCTAGGAGCACTGCATCAATCTGCTCCCCTTCATTGAGGCCCTTTGCTAGATCTTAGATGGTGAGGATTATCTGTGACTCACAGATTGGCGTTTTCTAAAACCATGCTGCGATTCATTGAGAATCTTATGACTGTCATCACATGGCTATGAATAATATGTTCCAGAATCTTACAACATATTGAAGTTAATGATACAAGCCTGTAATTAGCTGGTTTGTGTCTGTCACCTTTCTTGAAGATGAGTGAGATATATGCTATCTTCTGAATAATCTGGAAAAAACGGATCCTTCAGAAATAGCGAGAACCTACAATATAAGAAAACAGCAGACTCGGTTTAATTGAGTCAGTTCATGAGAACTCATTGAAAGTGCAACAATTCTCATGCCCCTAGCGCCGACTTAGGCTGCAAGCTTGTGGTGTTTTTCCTTGGTCAAGAGAGGCTTGAAAACTCATGCAGAGAGAATCTGCGAGTTCATCACTGAGGGACTTCAACAATCTTCCTGGTATAGCATCTGGACCCGTGGCTTTGTGTGGGCTGATGTCATTGAGTAGTTTGACGACCGCCTTTCTGTTAACCACAATTGGCGGTAAACTTGGATGGTTGGCATGCTTCAACTTTGGTAGGGTTGAAGTATCTTCGACAGTGAATACAGAGGCAAACTGGTCATTAAGAATGTTTGATTTCTTCTCACTGTCACTATAGTTGATTTCATTTTGCTGCAAAGGAGTGACCCCGCTGGCATCGCATTTCTTACTCTTTATGAAGTTGTAGAGTTTCTTGGGGTTCCCTGTCTGACCGTCACTTACCGAGCCATTGACATGGGTAGAGTAGTCTATGACGACAGGTCTGTCATTGATTTGAAAACATCTACAGACATCTTTTCTTCTACCTATCAAGTGCAGAGCCTTCTCTGGAGCATTGTCGCACTGTGAAAACTTTGAAGGTCCTCGTGAGGCACAGTATGTACAGAATTAAAAGCAGATAAAGCAATAAAATCAGTATGTTCATTTAGTTGAAAGTCTGCTTCTGCCGGTATATACCCTCCTTAATGACTACCAATGAGGGGCTGTGACGAGGTTTTCTGACAGCTGGTTTCATGGGCGAATACCAGATGGAAAGAAGGAGTTGCTGTATGTGTCTGCACGGCGGTATGATACCGGATAAAGCAGGCTGTGATTTTGTGTATTGATTGAGGTATATACGTGTTACACTAAGCTGTCATATTTTACATTTCTTCCGTGGTGCACAAGAAAGAAATTGAAAGAGAAAATAGATAGAAGAATTAGATAAGACTGTATAAGATATCGTGAGAATGGAAAATAGAAAAGAGAAATAAGTACATGTAGAAAAGTTGTCCCCTTCCACTTTATGCACATCATAGTGAGACCAATGCGCCTTCTCAGGGGGTCCCTGGGCACTAGACCCAGCGGCACAGCTCACCACACCTCATTTGTGTGTACATTCATGAATCCCCATTAGAAGGTCAGGTCAGACAGCTCCCTCTTGAAGGATACCAAGGAGGGAGCCTCATCTGCTGCTGGTGGTAGTCTGTTCCATTGAGAAAAGCTGTACTTGAAACAATCAGCAGATGTAGAGTTATGCTGATGCTTGTACTGGAATTTGTTTGCGTCAGGTAGTCTGTGGGTGGTATGTAAATCAGTCCGTGCACATTTTTGTATAGAACAATCAGCTGCAGTTTACTTCATCCTGTTTCTCGTAGAAGGAAGAAAGTTTTCCAAATGGTCGTTCGCTGACCAAGCAGAGACCAAACTGCCTTCCTTGCAGGTACAAGGGCCCATACGCCCCTGGCATTATATAGCTTCCCACCATAGCAAACTACTCAACCACTGGACCCTTACCTAAATTTAGAATGAGAGGGTGGATAACCCCTTTTGAAAGATACCAAAGTAGTGACAGCTGGGAGAGAATTCCGCAAAGGTACTGTCCGGAGGAAGACCCTGACCTAAAAATTTCATCGGTGGGTTGAGATCTGATTGTCTTTTATTGAGCTCACCGAGATTCAACTATAGTGGTTCTTTTTATCTCTGACTGTCTGAATGTTTTTTTCTTTGTTTGATTTAAAGTGATGTAATAAGGTCCACATGCAAGCAACGACAGAATCTAGGGTAAATATTTGGCCCAAGAAAGTCCGCCATAATTCGAGAATCAAATCTACGGAATTGGCCGATGTGCGTGCAGATTGCTGCTGCTGCTGCCCGTTCTTTGGCGGTGATAAAATGTCATAGTTAGCCCTTAATGCGCCAAGCACAACAAAAGTCGTCTGCTTTTGTCGTTTGCTGAAATGTTAAGAAGCCTCTTGATCAAACAGTGTGGACCAAGATCAGACTGCTCCTGTAGGAGCAGTCTGGTCTGGGTCTACACTGAGCAGTCTGATCTGGGTCCACACTGTTTGCGAGAGCGCAGTGGCTCAGTGGTAGAGTGCTTTACACGCTACCGAGGGGCCACTGCGTTGTGTCCTTGAGAAAGACACATTAATTCTAGCTTAGTACTAGTTCAACCCAGCAAGAACCGTCCATTTATAACTGAAAGATTGTTGATGGGACTAAAGAATCAAACCAAACAAATACAAACACACTGTTTACATTCATACTTACACGCTATATGACCCTGACCATATGCAATGTGTTTCGAGTATAAATGACGTAGAAGTTAAACACACCCTGACCGGGAGTAACTGCTCCAAAAGCAGGTAATATTAAAAGCTTTTATGTCTTTTTTCGATGTTCATACTTAAATTAAGTAAGGGTGCAAAGATCAGGAATCGATAAAATCAAGTACCACACCTGACCCAGGATACCAATGGGAAAGTGACAGACTCACAGAAGACACCACAAACAAGAGCCAAGAGGTCAGCCCTTTCCAAGCAGGTGACCATAAAGCACATATAAACAGACGCGCACAAAGACATAGCAAACACAAGACAGAACAAAAACATAAAAGATCCACAAAAGAAGTACCGCCTTGGAACGGTCAGTAAAATATTTTACTGGGGGGCTTAAACCAGTTTTATGGCGCAAACCTCACCCTTGATTCTGATGTGGACCAGGACATATTTGGGAAAGTGACAAAACAACACAAACAACAGCCAAGGGGTCAGCCCTTTCCCAACAGGTGACCACAAGGCTACAAAGAACAGAAAAGACATCACAACACACACCAACATGAAGCATAACTTACAAAAACGATCCACAAAAGAAGCACCGCCTTGGAACGGTCATTAAAAATACTTTTACTGGAGGGCTTAAACCGGTTTAACGGCGCCAACCTCACCCTTAATTCAGATGTGGATCAAGACACATAGATATTTGGTTTGCATGAAAGACCCCTAACTTATCAATGCATCATCTCCTAAAACATATAAATCAAGATATAAGAAGGAGATAAAGCAAGGATAAGGACTCAACAGTTAATGTTTACGAGATAAGTTATTTTGTGTTTCTGGCATCTTAATTAAGCAAATAATGGTTAAATTTCGAGTTACATGAACGTGTGGTTTGCTCACCAACTTCTATCGAGGACATATTCTATAAAACATTTAAAACATGGAACTAAAGATATTGATCAACTTTCTTTGCATGAGAGAGTATGATATTTAAAACAACAAAGTTTTAGCGAAACTCTGACCTAGAAGAAATTCTTACTTACGAGAAAAACAACAACATTTTGGTCCACTGTACACATACCAAAAATTCCCATGACCTGGTCGAAAAATTCGAGAAAGGTCACACTCCACTAAACGGGTATTTTAAACTATAAAGACGTGATTTTACGATGAAAACTATCCAAAATTTTGAACGGGTAGTTCAAGTGAAGTAAATCTGGGAGGCCAAGCACATGCTTTTGACAAATATTTCGGACAAAACCACCAAGCAGTATTTGAGGAGCTACACCGCAGGAAATGTGTTCTGTCCAAACCTGAAAAAAAAAACAATCAAAATTTCATTAATTGCTAATTGCAACCCTGATCAAAATACCTGTTCTGTAATGCAAAAAAAAAACTGTCAAGCTTTGAAAAACCTTCTGCTAAATGGTCTTGGACAGGTTATTGGTCTAAACAAAATCTCTCTCTCTCTCTCTCTCTCTCTCTCTCTCTCTCTCTCTCTCTCTTTCTCTCTCTCTCTCTCTCTAAACTTGGAAGCAAATCAGATGTATTTAATTTTCTTTATCGAGGTAAGAGTTGTAATAGTGATGAGAATGGTTGAAAACATGTCGCCTATATAGACTTTGGTATTGATTTTTAGGCTATCTCAAACTTAATTTGTTTTGGGTTATCTTTTTACGATTATTCTGAAAACAGGAAGCGACAGTTCCAGGTATGGTAAGATTCGCTTCAAAACTCGGATTCCTCTTCTTCTTTATAAATTGGGTAGTAGGCGTCATCTGCTTAGACCGTCATTCTAACATTTTAGAGTCTTACTTATATGGCTCAAACTCAAATTCGACACATCGATAAGTTTAAACGATACCTAGATAGACAATTTTAATTCACAATAAGTTCATATGAACTTAATGTCGTCTTTATTGATTTTACCTGGTACTGTAGAATACTGTACACGTAACATCTGTCACAAATGGCAATTGCTTGCCAAAGCCTTTGTTTCACGCACACACAAAGAGAGGAAGTAAACGAAAGCCCAGTCCAATATTTAGACCCACAAAGTAGCAGTGCATGGACTATTAAGGCCCGACTTGTAGGCCAATGTGTTGGTGGGTACCCATTGAAAGTCTCATTGTGTTGGATTGGAATCGCAAACAGTGTAATCCCTGATCAGACTGTTCCTTGAGGAGCACGCTAACTTGAATTTACACTGTTTGATCAGAACGACCTGTCTGAAAATTTTGGATAAATGCAGCAAATTGCCTGTCATTTTATACAGTCCGGGTCTATAGCTGAGGTAAATTTAAACATTTCACCAGGAACATCAAAGAGAAAGCACTAAACCATGATACAAAAGAAGACTGGATGATTTTCTATGCGTACTTCAGAGAGAGTTGCTTTAAATAGCTGTGGCTATCTTCATAGACATTGTTGCACATAAAAGAAATGAATTCCAAAGGTGGGAATTAAGTGCGTGCTTTCAAAGATTTGGATTATTCATTAAAAAGACTAGAAATGCAGTGGCGTAGTCAGAACGCCGAAAAAGTTACGCACAACAAAGGGAGACTACTGGATCAAACAGTGATTCCCTTCGATTTCGTCCCTTTATGAAATGGGAACTTCTCCTAAAGGAAAGAATTTGCTCCCAGAGGGAGCGAATTCTTTCCTTTAAGAGCAGCTCCTTATTGCATGGGAAATCATTTGTATCCATATTAGGTGACCTCCCTTGACTGTGACTTTATTATTACACACGTGCGTAACTGCGTAATGGGGGATACGCCTATAGAAATGTGTCCAGGGGACACGGACACCCCCACTGTTGCAAAAATTCGCATATTCTCACAAACAAGTTAATAATGACATATTTTATCTTTGCTTTATCTCCTTGTTATATCTTGATTTATATGTTCTAGAAGATGATGCATTGATAAGTTAGGGGTCTTTTATGCAAGCAAAATATCTATGTGTCTCGATCCACATCTGAATTAAGGGTGAGGTTGGCGCCTTGAAACCGGTTTTAAGCCCTCCAGTAAAATATTTTACTGACCGTTTCAAGGCGGTACTTCTTTTGTTGATCTTTTATGGGGTTTTTTTATGTCTTGTGTTTGCTATGCCTTTGTGCGCGCCTGTTTATATGTGCCTTGTGGTCACCTGCCAGGAAAGGGCTGACCTCTTGGCTCTCGTTTGTGGTGTCTAACTGTGAGTTTGTCAATTTCCCATTGGTATCCTGGGTCAGGTGTGGTACTTGATTGTATCGATTCCTGATCTTTGCACCCTTACTTACTTAGAGACTGGACACCATAAAAATGGGCGATTTCTTTATGAACAATGGACAATAATTCCTGATGGTATGGTACGATATAAATAGTCTTTCTCATTCGGTGGTCAATTCCCAGACTACTGAGGAGTTTAGGGCACTCCTCATTAAGTCAAAACCACAGCCGAAAGATTTTTCTTGTTTGTTTTTTTGTTTTTTTTTTTGTTCTTTTCTTCAAAATTCCAAATTCGCACTCCCTGCCGTAATGATCAAAATTTGATCGAGCCAGTAACAATAGATAGATAGATAGATAGATAGATAGATAGATAGATAGATAGATAGATAGATAGATAGATAGATAGATAGATAGATAGATAGATAGATAGATAGATAGATAGAT